>JAMXBC010000009.1:43726254-44926254 GCA_024138005.1 Lumnitzera racemosa | reverse complement strand
ATAAGTGAATTTAGTCACAAGATAAAATTCAAGTGTCCCAAACATCATTATGAACTTCCAAAAATCATAATACGTAGAGCACATACTTTAATTTTGTTAAAAAAAACCAATTAATTCAATAAAATAGCAAAATTTCCTATTTTATCCAAAATAAAAAGTAAAAAAAATATTTTTAAAAATTCTTGTTACTAAAATTATATACATATATTAGGTATGTTACGTACAAATTTTCAACTTGAAAGGATATTATTTAGTATTTTTAAAATTTAATTCAATTTTCATCCAAACAGAGCGATTTCTTAAGACCCTTATATTTTCAATTACTATTTCACTAAAATAAAATTACCACATGAATCTACACTTAAAACTACTAAGGAAATCTAAGTTTCATAATTAAATAACATCATTTGCTATTTTTACAAAATTTACAAATTTTCTACTAGTAATTTGGTTCCCTTGAACCGGCCACATTTGGTTGCCCTACCGCCCAACCTTCTTGAAACACCTCCTTTGGTGGTGCTTTCTTTGACCCCAAATTTCCACCACAACCGAATACCAACAACCTATTGAACCAGCCTGATCATATTCTATGCTCTATTTTTACTCTAGTTTTCCTTTTTTTTTTTCTTGAAATTTTCTTGAGTGTTTTTTTTTTTGTATTTTTAAACTTCTAAAATGTTGTTTTTGAAGTATGCATGCCCTCTATATTTTCCAAATGGATTAAGATTAATAAAAATTTGATATGGGGATTACACATCTCATTTTCTTGATTTTTCATTGCATGAGGTATCATTTTCTTATTATTTTCCTTTTGACTCTTCAATTCAAATTAATCCTTGGCTACCACATCATGGGATGACTTATCCTTTCAATTTTATATTAATTTTCCATTTTTTATGTTAATTTGCCTCATTTTAGTAATAATTTATTATTATATATGTTTATTTAATACAAATAATGCATATTCTATGTAAATACATGTATATTACATATAATTTATTATTTTTATAAGTTAAATAACTTATCTTTATTATCTCATTATATCTAAATGTTGGAATTTTACGTTTCGATATTTATCAACTTTAGCAATAAATTAACGTTTTCTTAAATTAATATTTTTATATAGCTTATTTTGAAAAATTGACTTTAATTGAATAACTTCATTCAACTTTTCTAACCTTACTGTAACATTTGAAATTAAACAAATATCATAGCCCAACGCCCTAAATTTAGGAGCTTGGATCCTAAAGTAATCATATGGGCTCAAAATCCTTGAGTATTATAAGGGGGCAAGATATTGCTTTAATTTGTTAAAAGGGTACAATAATCAAAGGGTGACCACTTGTTCTTTGACTCTTTACTTGATTTGGCAAAGGTTTGTCTCAAAATATCTCAATTGCCTTATCAACCTTTTTGTCTTGTCTCCATAATTGATCTTATCTATTTCTTAATCAGGAAGACTAGGGCTGGTAAATGGATTAGAGGGTAATTAAGCTAATTAATCACAATTATACTTAATTAAGTAATTTAGGCCCAATTAGGGTATAACTATGGTCTTTCCATATTTTATCACTTTAATTAAGGTACTTTATCCTTTCTTCTTAATTGAGTTTAATTTGCTACTAATTAAGATGTAATGAGAATAGGTAGATGGATTAAAGGTAATTAAGCTAAATAATCACTATTGTGCCTAATTAAGCAATTTAGGCCTAATTAGGGTGTAACTAAAGTCTTTGCATAGTTTATCACTTTAATTAAGTCCATTGACTTATATTACTTCATTTGATAGAGTCTTTTATTATTTAAGACCGATTAAGATCTCAAACCATGTACAAGGTTGGTGATTTAGGTTTTCTAAGTGATTACAATAATATTTGCAATTAGCAAATAGTTTAGGGATATAATTAGGGTTTATTAGTTGATTTAGTGTTTTGAATTTATAATTAAGGCTTTATTTAGTCTATTAATATTTTCCCAATGTTTTAGGGTTTCCTATGTAGTAGGGGATTTAGGGTTTTACTCTCTTTAGAGTTTCTCAACTTATTATTTAAGGTTTATGACTTATTATTTAAGGTTCAATCATTTTATCTTGGGATTTTATTATTATTTCTTTTATTATTATCCATTGAATCCTATATCCATCTCTAAGTTAGGATCTAAAAGTTCGTGGGGTTTACATTATCTCCCTAAGCATAATGTTGCATTATTAAGGAGATATTTTTGTATGATTACTTTGGCTTTATATGATTAATCGCTCTTGACCTATAGTTAATCATGATTTAAAACCTGATTAGCGGATTAAGATGTAATTAAGTTTTTTAATCTTAATTACTTATATATTTGACATTAATTAGGCACAGTTTAAGGCTTAATGTACTGAATAGGCCCATTAGGTCATCTTGTCTAATTAGTCTAAAGAATTGAGAAAATTATTGCTATTCATTTAAAGGCTATAGTATTCATTTTAAGGTTTTGAATTCATTGTTAAGGCTATCTATATCTATATTCATTTTTGGCTTAGTTTACCCTTATCAGTTTTAGGAAATTCCTACAGGTTTCAACCATTGATCTCTATCCCATTAGTGTTTAGGGTTGGTTTCGTTAGATTAGGTTGACTTTAGGAGTTACCATTAGTTATTGGCGCATTTGTTTACAGGATTTTAAGACTTTGAGTGTAGGGGTCAAACTAAAGTCGAATCCGCCATCTAAGGTTTCAAGAGTTTACATTAGGATTTTTTAAGTGTAGTCTCTTAAGTTTAGGGTTAGTTATCTTCCCAATATTAAGGGATCTTTCAAGAAATCTTATTAACTTCCAACCCCTATCAAAGAAGTTTACGGGGTTTACATATGATGATCTCAAAACATGAGAGAGAAGTAGATGAGGGAGTAGGTGCCCCTACATGAATGGCTACATGCTCACTAAAACGATTATGAGGTTAGGATATTACTGGTTGACTATAGAGGGTAACTACATCAAGCATGTTAAGCACTGCCACCTATTTCAAGTTTATGTGAGTAAGATAGATGCTCCACCTCAAGAATTACATAGATTATTTGCACCATGGCCATTATCAATGTGGGGTATAGATATTATCAACCGAATCACTCCAAAGGCATCTAATGGTCATCATTTTATACTAGTAGCCATCAACTATTTCACTAAATGGGTCGAAGCCACATCTTACTCAAATGTCACCAAAGGAATAGTGGTCAAATTCATCAAAAGGGTATCCTAGCTTGATATAGAACACTTAAAACTCTCATTACCAACAATGGCATAAATCATAACAATAGACTTCTATTAGAGTTATGATGATGGTTCAAGATTATCCATAGGAACTCTACTCCCTACCAACCATAGATGAATGGAGTCATCGAAGCAGGCAGCAAAAATCTCAAAAGAGTAATTGAAAAGATGGTTATTGCATATAAAGATTGGCATAAGGTGTTACCATTTGCACTTTTGGCCTATTGAACTTCCATCAAAACATCAATAAGAGTGATAACCTACTCTTCAATATATTGTAATGAAGTAATACTACTAGTGGAAGTAGAGATCCCATCTCTTAAAGTGCTATCAGAAATGCAATTAGATGAGGCCAATTAGGTGAAGAAGTGCATTGAACAGCTAAATTTATTTGACTAAAAAAGGTTGAAAGCCTTATGTCACAATCAATGCTATCAACAAAAAATGGCTTGAGCTTTTGACAAGAAGGTACCACCTTAAAATTTCAAAGAGGGTGATGCAGTGTTAAGAAAGGCTCTCCCTAATGTACAAGACTCTAAAGGGAAAATTACATCGAATTACAGAGGTCCTTATATTATGAAACAAGTGTTGCTTAGCGGGGCTTTTAATTTTATCACCAATAAATGGATAAAATCTAAGGAACCTTATAAATGCTAATGCAATGAAGTTGTACTACTTATGAAAATCAATGGAATTTCTTACTTAGAACACAAAAATGCTAGCAGTATTAAATATTATTATGGTATAATTTTCAGTTCCTATAAGCAAAGTTAGTGTCCTTAGTGGTCGTTGACATTACAATAACCTCCAACACTTTTCCTACTCAATCAAAAGTTCCCATTCTCTTACTCTACTCAAACAAATCCCATATACTTTAAACACGAGAGAATATGAAAGCAAGCTATAGCTAACAAAACCCTTTGAATACTTTATTATGAATTTATCTTCTTCAAGGAGGAGATTTGTTTTTCTATTTTTCAAGGTAAGGCCACATCCAAAGGAGAAAGCACCTTACGATAGATAGTTATTACTTGGTTAGGGGTAAAGGTTTAGGTCTAACTAGAGGAAACTGAAAAGGAAGTTCGGTTGAAACCATAAAGAGTTGAAACGTGGGGCTAGAAATTTGAAACATTGGCTTTTTCTACTCGAAAGAGATGTCATTTCTTATGTTGGGTCACTTTCCTTAATTCTTTGATCGCTAGCAAAGCCTTATGTGCTCTATTCCAAAACTAATTAGGTTAATGATTGAATGCTTATGTCTCTAAGATAATTGATTAAAAAGAATGACTCAGTTGGTTTTGATCAAGCTTCTTAAGAAAAGGTTTGGCTATTTGGACACAACCAATGAAGTTAGGTAAGTGCTTCCATTATTTTTAGCATAAAGCTAAGTTAATTTCTGAGCATTGCATCTGCATCAAACTTTTATTTCTCTTAGGGACTTAGCTAGCTCGTAAGGCGGTTCCATTTTCACCAATCTTTCTTAAGGTCTTAGCAGCCTGTAGGGTACTTCCCTTTCACCCATCCCTTTTAAAGTTTTAAGCCAACGCATAAGGTACTTCCTCCTTCTAACTTTTAGGATTTAGCAGGCTCAAGAAGTGCTTTTTTTCACCTAAATTAGTCAGTTAAAAAAAAAAAAAGCACTACTAAGTTTCAAATTGCTCACCATTTGGGTTAGGGTTATTTCCGTATAGATGCTCCTACCTAGATTAGCCAACTCAAAAAGAGCATAATTAGGTTTCAAATCAATTTCTCATTTAAGGTTGCTAACCCTATAGAGATGCTCCCACTTAGGTTAGTTAACTTAGAAAAAAACACTACTAGGTTTCAAATCAATTTTTTATTTAGGGTTGCTAGTCTCCTAGAGATGCTCCCATCTAGGTTAGTTAGCTCGAAAAAGCATTACTAATTTTTCAAATCAATTTCTCATTCAAGGTTCTTATGTTTTTTAGTGACACTCCTGTAGGCTAGTTAACTCTTGAAGCACTACCCCCTCTTTCAACGCTTTAGGAATCTAGTTAGCTCATAAGAGTGCTACCTCTTTCATTCGAATTCAATAAGGCTATTGTTAGCCCTTAATAGCACTATACCCCTTTGGAATAAAGGAAAAGAAAACACTCCTATGTCTTAGCCAATTCTTAGCACACCATCTTTTTCTTTTAGAGTATCTTATGCTTCTCACCAAATCCTAGTGGATCAAGCTTAAGTTAGCTAGCCTTTTGTAACGTTTCTTAGTGTAAGTGTATCTCTAAGGAAAAAATGGTGTTTCTTGAGTCTTTGTGGTGAATCTTTACTCAAACTTTACCATAAAGAGAGGTAACTGTAAGCCTTCCATTTTTACCCTCTATAACTTCTTTTAAAGTAAGGAAAAGGGTTGTAGTTTAAAAATTCAAAATAAAATAAAAATATGAAAGATAAAATTTTTAAGAAAAGTTTTAAATTATTTTTAGTGCTATTGCAAGATAAGGACTGGTTAATTCCATTTTTAGGGCGAGATAGTGCATAAATTTGGTCAATTAGGATTTAACTTTGGATTAGGGTTTAGGTTTAGTATGATAAATAAATAAAGAAAAAAAGTTTCAGGGTTTGGATTAGGCATAAAGGCCTAGTCCTATTTTTTTAAGCAAGGCTCAAAAGCCTTGTTGTTTTAGACTAAGTAAACCTAGGCGTGTACCCAAGCCCAAGTGCACTTAGCTTTTTTTTTTTTTTCAAATGAAGCATTTTGACTACATGTAAATCACATGGCTAGCATTAATCTTGTAGTTTCCTTCGAATTCCTGAGCAAACTCCTCATGTTTCCAATTCATTGGCTCGTGTTTAAGCCACTTTTCCATACGATTCTACTTAAATTCATAATTGAGTCATGTACTAAGCATGGCTTAGTCTTTATTCCACTCCATTTCATGTCTAAATGTGGTTAGTTATGTAGGTATGATTGTAGCTTTCATGTGATTCTTTAAATCTAAGTTTTTAAAAAAGGAATTGAGGCTTCCTCTAGTTGTTTGAATAAGAATATAAACTTTCTATTGATAAATATTAACTCGAATCACCTTTTCTTCCTTTGACTTCAAGATTACCCAAGCTTGATTGTTCATGGCCGATTTAACCATTAATGAGCTTTCTTAGCTTATTTAAGCTCGAGTAAGTATAAAAAGACCATCCTTCTTACTGTTTCATCTTAAATCTCAACTCAAAATAGTTCTTCTATGCACTTACATAAGCTTTCTCTCTATACTATGTAGTCTACTCTCTCTAGTTTATCTCACTCCACCACCACCACCGAAGCAAACAAACACCATGGTGGTGTTTCTAGAGTTCTAAGCTTTGTATAGCCATTGCCCACTGCCTTTGTCGCATACCATAACGCTCTCACTAAGCACCATCACTTCAAACTCTAACTACCATTACTCACCACCATCAATCACCACTCTACGAGTAAAATCACCTATAAAATGGTGTTCGTCGCCCCTCAAACCCCTAAGCACATACCTTAACCCATGCCGAAAACACCTAACAAAGACTAACCAATAACTACCATCGACGGTTGCTTTTAGAAATCGTTAAAACCACTAATTGAATACTTTACAATAAATTAATTATGAAAGTGCAATTTCCTTACTAAAAATCACATCAGAAACCACCGTTAGAAGCCATCAAAGCCCACTATTGTATCTTATAGTTGGTAACTCGATCCGAGTCCGCCTATGAACTGTAACCAAGCTCCAATCTAATCCACGTTCGATTACTAGGTTGGCTCAACTTTCTTTTCTTTTAAAAGAAAAAATCTCATAAAATAAACAAAAAATATACTAAATAAAAAAACTTAATCTTGCCTTAAGGTTTATGAACCTTTTTTTTATTTTATAATATTTTATTTTTTCTTTAAATTCCATTTTGGAGAATTTCTAAAAATAAAAAACATCAAATAGTAAAGAAAATCATTTTTTTCTTAAAAAAAAATTTCATTTACTTTTTACTATGGTTTTCCTTTTCTTAGTAAATTTTTTTTTGGAAAAATAATTCTAACATAATTTTTTCCACCTATGTTTATTGTCTTAGAAAAATACCCACATCTTATATAAAAATAAGTTAAAAAAGTAAAAAAAAAAATTTCTCTACTTAGAAAATTCTATTTTCTAAAAGAAAAAATAATAAACCCCATTTTAAAATTTAGGACTTTTACAAATTTCAAATAAATAATGGCCTTAAATTAAGGACTTTTTTCTTATAATTTTCTTAAAATAAAATAAATGAGTAAAAAATATAATCTTAGCAATTTCAAAATAAAACGAACCAATATGCCTAAGTTTTTGAAAGTAAACTACGAATGTTTGATCTAGAATAACAGGTACATAAGTACTTTTAGGGTGCTTATAACTTAAAAAATTTTATTTTTTCCTTCATGTGCATATAGATAATTTAATTGTTCTTTCCTTTATTTTACATGTAATTTATACTTATGTTTGTCATAAATGGGTGATTTTGAAAAGACAGTTAAATTTAAAAGGCTAAAGTGATATCGATTAGGGTTTAATAGAGTAACACTCGAACTGAAGAAGTCTAGTTTCTTAAAAAACTTAAAAAAAAAAATTCAAACACACAAGCTAGTAGATAAATTAGAACCAATCCACCTAATTGGGTTTAATCTAATCACAATCCTAATCTGTTAGCGTTCGAGCAGTTCATATCCTTTATAGAGAAATATGACTTATAAGTTAAGTCAATTGGTATAAAATTGTGTCTAATACCTTTACTAGTAACATGAGATAATATATAAAAATAATTTATATTAATTTAGCACTTAATGAGATTATATTGGCATGTGGAATCATATGGAAATGAGACCTAGTTAGGTAGATATCTCATTTTCATTAGATTGATTAGAAGCATCCATAGGGGCAAGAATATTTGAATTACACCAAGAGTTGAACATGTAATTTTATAAATTAATAAGAAATTAATTGAAAATGTTTAATGCTTAAGATACATTCTAATTTTTTTTTTTATTTATAACAACGTTATTGGAATTAATTTAAGTTTCCATGAATAGGTAATAAAAATTTAAAAAGGTAACACTATAGCTTTAATATTTAAAATTAAACTCATTTATATGCACTTTCCTTAGAAGTATTAAGTTTATTAAGTTAAATCGCAATAATGTAAAGTTTCATAATTTAGATATAGCTTATGATGAATATTTTAAAATTAAATACGTAATATTACTAATTAATGTTCGTGAATAAAATTTCATATAAGATATAAATATATACAAATAAGTTCTAAATAATAAATGGAACTTATCTATATATATTATATTATTAATATTTCACTAAAAGTAACATTAAAATTTACCTAAAATAGCAATATGTAAGAGAAGAAATTACGACTATGAATTATTTTTTACTAATAATGTCAAAGGTGAAAAAAAGGGAATATTCCTTGAAAATTCTAGAATTTAGGATAAATATTAAATAAAATATAATAAATTTACCAAAATATCTTAAAGGAAAAAGGAAAAAAAAAAAAAACTAAACTACTTTGAAGTTAGATGGTGAATTTTTCGTTTATATATATGGCTTCATAGCCATTATGATGGGAATTAGAAAGAGAGGAGGGAGGGTGAAAGAGAGAAAGAGAGAGAGAGAGGTAGAGAGGGAGAAAGAAAAGAGAGAAAGAGGCAGATAAGAAAGAGAGAAAGGGGGGGGGGGGAGGAGGAGGAGAAGAGAGACAGAGAAAGGGTGAGAAAGAGAGAGTGACGAAGGGGAAAGAAGAAGAAAAAATAGAAGAAGAGAGGAAGGAAAAAGAAGAAGAAGAAAAAACAGATTAAATAATTCAATTTTTCTAGTGTTCAATATTTCCAAATAACCTCGCTTCCATAATTGTAAGTATTGTGTTACAATTGACATATTTGTAATCCTATTATTTTTCTAAATAAAGTATTTGATCTGTACAATTTCATAAATTTCTTCTTTTTCAAATTTTAAACTTACATTATTGATAGTTATATTTTTATAAGTTCCATCTAATAACCCATAAAGGCATTAAATATATGTTTGTCTGAATCATCTTTCCCATATATATATATATATAGCTATGCATTCAAAACAGTGTGTAATTAATCCCACTGTTAGTACACGTGGTATATATGATAATTTCATGTATAAGATAAATTGCATATTATATAATATTTTCAAAGCAATTAGTGTTATTTGAAAAATATACACACATACTGTAGACATATATTACTTATTGAAATGATACTTCCATTAATGATATTACTGATATTACGTTACATTATTATGTTACAATTATATATATATATATATATATATATATAACAAGGACTACACAATAAGAAATATAAAAGGATTATACAAATTAAATATGTATATATGTAATAAAATGATATATATTTAATGATGTTTTATATTAGCTAGAAAGACGAGTTAATTAACATAATAACCATAAGGTAAAAATATGTTAATCACTTAAGGAAGTATTTTAACGTCTTATTTATCCTTCGTTTCTACTCTATCTTATATATGATTAGCAGGCAAAAATTGTAAACCTATTTGAGACTTTTAGAAATAATTGGCTAGGAGACCAAGTAAGTGAATATTTCTATTTTTGTGCAAATAGACCTATATTTACTTGACTTAGAGTCAGTTGTGTTGAAAATTATAATGATGTGCTTGATTGATTAGATACATGATTCTATTGAATGTGCATTGACTAAGTGAAGTATTTTCTCATTTATGACAAGTTTGTACACGTGTATTCTTACTTGCTTAGAAACCGATTAGTCCTTTAAGGTGTCAACCTAAGTAAACCCTATATGAAGGAATGATCTGTAAAGTTGAAACACAATGCTAAACTATGATCACCGAAATGTTTATGTTATGGAACTTGAGATTTGTACTTGATACTGAGTTATTGTATAGTTTACTACATTTGGCACAAAAATACCTAAGTGTTAAGTTTCTAAAAACTTGAATCTTGCTAAGCTAGATTTTGAGCATATAGATTTGAATTATTCAATCAGTTTTAGCCCCTTAATGTGGTTTCAGCTAGGCTAGATATGTGCTAGATTTCCAAACCACAATGGGTGGTTTCCATTTCATTGTGTTTAGGGGTCTTACTCCTAGTCAGCTCCTTGTTGCCTCTAGCTTCCTAAATGTTGTATCTAGATGCCTAGGTGTGTTAACTAATTAGATGAGTAAATTAGAAGAGCATAGGATATTGATACTAATGCATGTTACGTGTATGAGCATGGTATGTATTCCCTACATAGATAGTTTATCTTAATAACCTTGAATATGAAATTAAATATCTTATGATAATGATATATGTAAACATATGTTATGCTTTTCTTGTGTTTTATTTTTATCCACTCTCACTCAACTCAAAGTAGATAAGAGGATAAGTTGTCTTATCTTCATGTAAAAGTTAAGTTAGATAAAGTGTCCCATCATAGAGATGAAGAGATTTTAAATTATTGGTAAAGGATAAGCTTTTGGAAGAAGTTATTGACTCTAAGGTATGAGTTAAACACGTGAAAGCAGCTTTCTAAGAAATATGTTGGAGTTATTTCAGAATGGATTTAGTGTTGTTATAGTGGTCAAAAGTATGTGCTTGTAAAGAATCATAATACTACATCGAAGTGTATGATTGTAATACTCTAAGCACGACTCACTATGTAAAAGTTTCCATTGTTGATTATCTTGTTGAATGAGAAGTAGATGAGCAGGTAGAATACAAGTTTTGTCTTATCCTTAGTTCAAGGATGGAAATAATAAACTGTCTTCAGTTACCAAGAGTTAAAAAAAAAAAAATTAAGTAGACACCTAGAAAGTGGGATGGTACAAGGTGGTATCAAAGCATTGTTATTTTAATTGGGCCTTAGAGCACAGTTTGTTAATGGATAAGGATTAAAGAGTGTCAAATGAAACTAATGTGACTTATATATGGATCTAATGGGTGAAAGTATGGACAAAGACAAGGAATTAGATATAACTAAGAACATTGATCAAGTTGTTAGGTAGAAAGGGTAAGGTGCGATATGGAGCAATGTGAATTGAAGTAAGCTTTAATGAAAAGTCTCGAGGAAGTACCTAGGAACTTAATGAAGTTAAGCTAGTATTGAGAACAAAATCGTTGGAAATTTGTAGATTTGAGTGAGTATATACATGGAATCATGGAGAATAGGAATGAAGTATGCCTTAAGGTAAGGAAATTGTGCATATGGAAGACTGTATGACAAAACATGTATATAATTGAGCAGGGCAATTAGGTTAGTTTATGAAAGATCAACCTTAACCTATTGGTGACAAGACAAGTAGTACCTTGTAGAACCTTAAAATAATGCGCAAGCTAGTGTAGAAAGTAATCATCAATTAACTAAAAGTAAACTAAGGTATAAGGTGGAAGAAGATTCATAAGAAGAAAAACTTGATGAAAAGAAGCAAAAGTAGACGCTGGAAAGAGATCATAATAAGGATATGTAAACCTTACAAATTTATCCTTTTAGTATAGAACAGGACTCGAGTGCTGTAGATAATTTCCTTACGTCAACAAAACCGATAAAATTAAGACTGATTAAAATTTTAAATTCAAAACCTCAAACGAATATGAAAAACCCTAAAATCTTGATCAAGACCTTAATCTCGTACAAAAAACCCTAATCTCTATGTACATGAAAACATAAGAAATTGAACATGAAGTTGACAAAAAACCCTAAAACCACGAACCTAGACTTATAAAATGTATAAATTTATCCCAATAGTAGTATAATCTCAACTAGATACAATTACCGACCAATACGCAAAATCATGTAAAATCATTGATGAATAAATAGAGATAAATTTTAAATATTCATAAATGTAAAAAGTTAACAACTTAATTAATAAAATTTATAAAATTATGAATATTAATTTGTGATTATTTATAATTTCATATTTGAATATATATATATATATATATACTAATTTTGTGTTGATTTAATTATCTTGAGTTAGTTTTACTATATATCTTATGTTTATGTGTTGAAGTGTATACATTAATTGTAAATTCTATAATTATATTATAAATTATTTCAAATATTACTTAAAGTTAAACACACTTTGTTTGAAAAGGCAACCTAATAATTTTTAATTTTTCCTCATCCTTTTTTTTTTCCTTTCTTTCTTTCCCTCTTCCATGTTACTACTCCCATTCAGTTGCCACTTGAGCTTTTCAATTCCAACATGTGTTTAAAATGTGAGATAAGGTTAAGGGGATAAGGATTTGGGTAAAATCAATCACTCCCCATATCTTATCTTCTTTTCCTTTTTTCTTTTAATTCTTTTTTTTTTCCCTTGCTTTGGCTAAATACATATGTATATACATTCCAATGTTTTTTTTCTTTCCTCTTACTTTCACTTTATAAAACATAAGAAAAAAAAAAACACACACTTTCTTCTCTCCAACAGTCCCTTTCCATCCTCTCTTCCCTATATTCTTCCTTTGGTTCCGTTTATTTTGTTTCCATAATTTGAAGAAGAAGAAAAGCTTTAGTTTCAACAAATTCCAAGACAAAACAAGAGTAATGAATTAGAGTTTACTTTGTATATAATTTGTTTTGTAATAATAGATTCATATGTATACTTTGTTTTATGTGTATTTTGTATAGTTCTATTTATTTTAGTAGTATGTAATAGGGTCCATATGTATTTTCTTATCTTTGTAATAAATGCTATATGTACATGTATTGAAATTATAATATAAGTTGTTATCTTCTTGTATATGTGTTCATATATATCACAATATCTACATATATGTTATAATTAATTGTGTAAACATATGGTATATAGCAATATATATATATATATGGATATGCATTATAGTATGTATATATCCATAAAGTACATAGTATATTTAGGTTATTATTCATATATGTTAGATATATTATGAAGTTATATATGTACATAAGTATAAATAAGGCAAAAGAACATAAGTATAAAAATATGTTTACTAGTAGTATAGTATAAGTATGAGTATGAGTATATATGTATATGCCTAAATAATAGATGTGAAAATATACTAAAATGCTAAATCCCTAACAAAGTAATATAATATATGAATATATACATGTATGCCATGAGCATGAAGAGGGAAAAAATATATTAATTTTCAAAATTTAATAATAATAATAATAATAATAATAATAATAATAATAATAATAATAATAATAATATAGAAAATTATGCATATAACAAAGAGTGAGTAAGTGTGAATTTAACCTTAAAATAGTGAAATAAGTAAATCATTATAAAATGGACTTGAAAATAAGAAATTTTCAAAAAATATAAAATTTAAATATTAATTAAACCATAAAATCATAAAGAAAAGATTAAAATGATAATTTAAAAAATTTGGTCAAAATAATAAAATTCATAATATTTTAAGACCATATTGGAAAATACAGGCTACAATATTCGAAATGGACTCTGCTACATGAAAGTACATTAAAGAACGATAAAGATTGATTATAAGTTCATAAAAATTATAGTTAAAGTAAAAATTTTATACATGATTGAAAATTTAAGATAAACCAAGAAAAATAAGTAAAAGATTTAAGTTAAACTATATTTATACCATACTTAGGTTATAGTGGAAAACTAAATAAATAATAATATATATTTAGTCAATTGAGGAACCTAGCTTTTTCAAATACTTATAAATTTTATTATCATTTAGATACTCAATTATCGAGTTTTGGAAATCCTAAGGGCTTTAAGAGTGAGCATTAACCTAAGTAAGGGAGTTTTGATGATCTGCTGTTTGTTTACTGCTTGATGCTTGTATTCTATTTATTGGTTAATACTAATTATCCATTGAATGGCTAATTGCTTCGTATGCTATTATCTATGTGATCACTTCCTTAAATTAGAAAAACATAAATATTTGACTGAAGTAACCGGCTATATTTGTCGCATGTTTATGACTCAACTAGTATACTGATGGAAAGTACTAGCTTTGCAAATTTTTTAGAAAATTATTTTTGGAAAATGTTTTGCAATCTTAAATATATTTTTATATAATTTCTGTAAGAGCTTGTAGTACCTATGAATGATATATTTATTGTTGAGACAAAGCTAGTATGGTATCTCTAAATGATTGTGAAAGGCCTCACATATTCATGTCGGTGGGGCTTTGGACATATTTTGATAGTGAGAGGACTCGCTTTATTGTGCTTGAGGGGCTTGGATAAGATGGGTAGCTCTAGATGGGGTTTACCTATTTGGATTGATACTTCTTTCTTGGTTAGGGTAATAGTCGAATGTTGTTTGAAGAGATGGTGCACCCAAGTAGCCTTATGCGATTAAGGTGAGATACCCCATATAGGTAAGTATAAGGGATAATCGATGTATGGACGATGTAAATCTACACCTTCTATAGTTCTAGGCCCCTATGAATATGTTGCCTGCATTGACTGCGTATGCATTCATTTCATTTGTAGATAGATACACATGTTTTCTAATAATGTTTGATAACTTGTTTGAATGTTAGTGGTGAGAAATGAACTCACTGAGCTGTGGAATGCTCATTCCTGTATAGTTTCTTTTGCAAGTTCTTTTAAGCAAGGATTAGGATAATCTTGAGAGTAGAGTACAAACCGAAGATAGTTTGGATATTGTTAAAGTTAATTGAAATGTATATATTTGGTACAGAAACAATTTATATAAAAAAATTTTACATGTTAGGATTATGTATAATTTAGTATTTTTTTGTAATTTTTATAAAGTTTTTTTACCTTATCTTATTATTTGGTGGGAGATATCGATTCTTTATAGTTCTAATGGACGGTAAAATATTGAATATCCATAATTATTTATACATTTCAATCAGTAAATCAAAATTGGAAACCCTAGTAATTAATTATTTAGAGTTTTGTAATTTCTAACTTACAAGGTGGTTTTCTTATCATAGGTGCACACTTAGTATAAAAATTTTAAACAATCTTACTAAGCCCCCATTAGGATCATGATAGGATATACATGTTATGGTGATGTAGGCTATAGTTATTACCAAAATGAATGAAATGGCAGGAAATATAGAAGGTAGATAATTAGGAGTGGATTTAGAGAGTAAATCAAAACCTTTATTAGAAGCATAATCAATGCTTAATTCAGAGGCCAATTTAGTACAAAATGAGATTATGACTCATAAAGTAATCATTAATTATAAGATTAAGAAGTCAAATGATGATAATGTATAAGTAGTTAATAAGAAGTATAATTGTAACATTACGAGAGCTTACCCTTTTATGAATCCCTTGGTACATGTAGTATGAAGGAAGAGTATGGCAACTCTATGACTTTCATGGTCCTTTTGTTAAGACTTATGTCTGTTACAACTCTTGAGCCTTTCATGACAAAGTTTCCAATCCTTATGAGTCTTGTCGTAGAAGTTATCATCCTGAAAAGTATCCAGTGACTTTGTAAGTCTTGTTAGTCAAGAGTTGGTTAATTTATATCAGGCCTAGTCAAGTCTACTTACTTTGAGTCATTCTTTATCTCCTTAATGTATAAGCTGGTAGAAAGTTTAAATTTGCCAAACTCATTCTTATTGATATATGTGTTAACTATAGGAAGTACCTAAAATCTTAACTGCAATCATTAAGTGATAACCATAGTATAAGACCTATAGAGGTGAAGAAATTGAATTTATTATGACCATCTTAAGTAGAAATTGAGACTTAGACAATGCATATAGCTATGAGGTGAAAAGATATGTTGGCAAACTCTAAGACAGAAAATGAATTAATGGAAGAAAAGACCATGAGCTCTATAATACAAACTAATACAAGAATCTAAACTAATTGAAAAAAAAAAAAGAAATAGGGATTGAGTGAAAGTACTCATTTAGATAGTGATAAAGGAGTGATATAAGAGCTTCAAGTTGACAAAGATAGGATGAATCTACTAAATAATGAGATAGGCAAAACTTGGGTAGATTAGCAAAAGGTAGTTAGTAAAAGATTTAGATCCTAAATGGTATATGTATTTACATTTACCACTATAGGATATTTTTTGAATCTATAACTAACTTGAGAAATGTTGATTTAAAATATTATAAATGTAATCAATACTTATTACATAAAGATACATATTTCAACTACTAAAATGTGTAAATGAGTATATAGATAAATATTCACTTTTTAAATGTGAAACTTACATAGATTTAGTTAAATGTTAAAAGTTTAGATAGCATTAGAAACTTTATAGACAAACTTTCCTATAATTACAATGTAGACACCAATGGCCAAATATAGACTCAGCA
The DNA here is from genome assembly GCA_024138005.1 of Lumnitzera racemosa. Lineage (NCBI taxonomy): Eukaryota > Viridiplantae > Streptophyta > Magnoliopsida > Myrtales > Combretaceae > Lumnitzera > Lumnitzera racemosa. The sequence continues at coordinate 44,909,690 of JAMXBC010000009.1, read as the reverse complement.
ACCATGTTTTCACCACACCATTAGACTAAATCCAACTAAGAATGGTGTTGTGAATCCAACTTTGTTATCTCTATTATATCTTAGGTAAATCATAACTTTATATATTCACCAAAAATAATAATACACCGTTCGTATTTAGAAATAAAAGCATAGATAGAGGTCTAACATGTATAGCCTTAGAGAAATAAATCCTATTAACATTACCATCAATAAGTTTTAAGGACGAAACTTTTTGAAGGGAGGAAGAATAAAATACCCCATGATCTCGATCTACTAGCTTTCGAGTAATTCATATCCTTTATAAAAACATATGTACTTTAAGTTAGGTCAATAGGAATAAAATAGTCTATACTAGCTTTACTAGTGACACGAGACAATATATAAAAGTAATTTATGTTCATTTAGTACTGAATGGGATTATATTACTATGTGGGATCATTTGAAAATGACATCTAGTTAGGCAGATATCTCCTCTTCATTAGATCGATTGGAAGCATTTATAAGAGTAAGAATGTCTAAATTACACTTAAACATGAATATGCAATTTTATAAATAAATATGAAATTAATTGAAAAAGTTTAGTATTTAAGACACACTTTAGAAATTATGATTTATAACAACATTCTTATAATTAAGTTAAGTTTCCATGACTAGGTACTAAAAATTAAAAAAAGTAACTATATAGCTTAATATTTCAAATTAAGCTCATTTATATGCAATTTTCTTACAAGTATTATGTTTATCAAGTCAAATCACTAAAAAATAGAGTTTTGTAATTTAGATATAGCTTATGATAAATGTTTTAGAATCAATAACGTGATCTTAGTAATTAATATTGAGTAAAATATCATATAAGATTATATGAATAAGTTTCAAATAATTAATAGAACTTATTTTTATATATATTATTATTAATATTTTACTAAAATTTACGTTAAAATTTACCCTAAATAAGAATACGTAGGAGAAGAAAATTACAATTCTGGATTATGCTTCACTAATAACGTTGATGGCAAAAAAAAGAAGGAAATATTCTTTGAATATTCTAGAAATTAGGATAAGTATTAAATAAAATATAATAAATTTACCAAAATATCTTAAAGGAAAAAGGAAAAAAAATAAAATAAAATACCAAAACCTCCTTGATGTTAAGCGGTGAATTTTTCTTCTTATATATATGGCTTTTATGGCCATTACAATGGGAATCAAAAAGAGAGGAGAGAGAGAGAAAGAGAGAAAGAGAGGGAGTGTAAACCCAACAAATTTCCTAGAATAGGGGTTGGAAGTTAATAGATTCTTCCAAAAGATACCCTTAATGTTGGCAAGATAACTAACTTTGAACATAAAAGACTACCTTCAAAAACCCGAACTTAAACTCTTAAAACCCTAAATGGTAGTCTAAGCCTTAGTTTGACCCCTACACTCAAATTCCTCAAATTTTGCAAGCAAATACTAATAACTAATGTTAACTCTTAAGGTCAACCTTATAATGAAACCCTAAACCCTAATGGGAAAAAGACCGATAGTTGAAGCTTATGGGAGCTCCTCAAAATTGACAAAGGGTAAGCTAAGCTTAAAATGAATATCAACATAGATAACCCTAACAATGAATTCAAAATCTTAAAATGAATACCATAACTTTTAAATAAACCTTTAAAACCTAAAACCCTAATTAGAACCCTAATATGTACAAACCCTTGAAATAATTGTAAAACCTTAATCTAGTGTTGAAAACTTGAATCCAACTAATGTACTTTAATTAAATAGTAAAATTATTCACTCGAAGACTAATCACTTAATTGCCCTAAAACCTTAATTTACCCTCTAAAATGTACTCAAACAACAATAATTATCCCAATTCCTTAAACTAATTAGAGAAGATAACCCAATAGGCTTGAACTATGTAATTTGATACATTAAGCCCTAAAATGCGCCTAATTTGTGACAAGTGTAATAGTAATTAAGATTAATAAAATTAATTACACCGTAATCTACCAATTGGGTTTTGTATCATAAATAACTACAAATCAAGAATGGTTAATCATATGAACCTAAAGTAATAACATGATAATATCTCCTTAAGACTGCCAACTTATCCTTAAGGAGACAATATGAACTCAGATAACTTTGGATCCAAACTCAGAGTCAGATATAAGAGTTAATAGATAATCTTTAGAATAGCTCAAGATATAATAATAAATCATATAGTAATAAAATCCAAAAATAAAATATATTGAACCCGAAATCATAAATCGTAAATCATAAACCCTAAATAATAAGTCGAAAAAACATAACCCTAAAGACAATGAAACTCTAAAACCTTAATCATATGTGTAAGACCCTAATATGCGAAAAACCTTAAAATGGTTGGAAAAAATCAATAAATTGAGTAAAACCTGAATTGGAAGTCCAAAACCCTAATTCAACTAATAAACCCTTAGTGTATCCTTAAACTATTCGCTAATTGCAAATAATTTCTTCAATTGCTAAGAAACCTTAAATCACCAACTTCGTACATGGTCTGAAAGCCTTAATTAGTTCGGAACAATAAAGGACGGTAACAAACAAAGAGATATAGGTCAATGAACTTAATTAAAATGATAAAATATGGCAAGACCCTAATTACACCTTAATTAGGCCTAAATTACTTGAATAGGTATAATCGTGATTAATTATTTTATTTACCCTTTAATCTATCTACCAACTCTTATTACATTTTAATAAGTAACAAGTACAATTCAATTAAGAACAAAAGACAAAGGATTAATTGGGAATTAAAGGACACTTGTCCTTAAGGAGACAAAATTTACCCTCATTTGGCAAAAAGCAAATAAGGTACAATAATACTAAGAGGGGACCATGTACTCTTGTCCTAAAATAGTCACCTCTTGTCCCCCTCAATCTACCTTCAATATTTTTCATTTTACCCCTCGAAAGCCCTCATATGACACTAGTATTTATGCATAGAGAACCCTAGGAAAATACTATTAAGAAACCTAAACAAAAACCAAAGGAAAAAGGTAAGGAAACAAAAGGAGATGTTAGAACCCTCTACACACCTCACCGCCTTTTAAACTTACCACGACCACATACCACCAAATAACAAGACACCACCACCAAAAGGTCATACACACATCCTAGTTTCTTGCTGGCAAACATTTGTATTTGAATGAGTATGTTTCGACTTTGTTTTTAAGTGGAAAATTTCGAACTCATACAAGCCAACCTAAGGTAAAACTCACCCAACTTAAGTTTTCTATATAAACTAGTTTTATCTATGATATCTTGAGAGCTTAAGATTAGAAATACTATATAAATATGTTATAATCATGTACATATCATTTTAAAGCCTTATAATTACACATTCATTCATGTACTTAGCTAGTTTGCTATTTGTATTTTAGTGGTATAGGAGATAGTTTTATGTAAATAACTTGAAAAGATGTTGGTTAAACTCTATGAAACCTTAAGCACCATCCATATTGTCCCCTCCTTGATATGTATCCACCTTGTTTACACCATTTTAGGTGATGTTATTAGCTTAAAACAAGTAGAAATGTTATTAAAACAAGTAAACACAATAGAATAAGTGTTAGATGGAAGAAGTTGAAAGAAAGCCTAAAAGAACCTTACTTGGCCACCACTTTTATGAAAGTTTCAAATCTGTAAATTTTGATTTATTACCTTAATAACATGATTGTTTAGTTTTAAGTATGATTTAGGATGTAATTAACCGAGTTAAATACGGTAATGATGACTTAATGGCCTCAACTAATTAAGTTAGTGATTAAAACTCTAGGAATAGTGTTAGAAACCTAATTAATGAAATGAACCAAATTTGAAACACTTAGTAAAATGGGTTATTTAGTAGACCCATTAGGATATTTGGTCCATTGGATTAAGTTAGAATTAGGTTTAAGGTCCTAGAATATAAATTAGGCTTAAATTTAGTTAGTTATAAAAGCTTTAGAAATATGATTACGAGGCTAATAAATGAAAAAAAAAATGATTCCTAATAGAAAATAGACTTATCTTAAGGCTTTTAGTGGGCTTAAGCCTAAAATAATAAGTGGAGTTGATGTTAAGGCTCAAAATAATAAGTGGAGTTGATGTTAAGGCTCTAAAATGCAAGATAAGCCCAAAAGCTCTTAAAAGAACAAAGAATAGAGCATAATAACTTAGTGACCATATCTGATCCCTAAATTAAAAGGCTCCAAAATAAAATATAAAAGGCTTATTAAGTCTAAATGCCCATTAAAGCCATCTCCTATAGACCCCTTAGTAAGCTAAGGGCTTAAACTAGTAAAAAGAGCTCATTTAGACCCATAAGAGTAACATTAAGGCCTAAATTAAAGGTTATGAAATTTGATTAGAAACTTAAACTTAAAATACTTAAATAATGGCCTAAAAGGTTAAGTGTATTGCCTAACACCCAAAATTAAACCCAAAGCCCAAAACTAGGCACAAGTCGTAAAGTAGTCAAACTAAAACTATTGACCAACGAACTTATTTGGCCTAAATCAAATTCTTACATGTCTAAAAACCTTAAAAAGACTTTACCAAATAAAAGATCACTTAAAAATGATAAAAATGGACTATTAGAATGCGAAATTCCAACTTAAAATGAGAAAGTTATGACTAAAATACGAAATAGGTAGAAATAAGGAAATTATGGCGAGGCTAGGGGATAGATTAAGGTTAAGATGGGTCTTATTCATTTTAATTGCCTTACTCAGGTGATTTAAGATACCAAGTTCGAGACTACTAATGGCTATTGGAAATACTAGACTTCAAGGCTAAGTGAGTATATTGCCCCCTATTTTGCTCTGTTTTGTGTTTATTGTTAGTACACCATCTAATTATATATAATTATTGAACTTATTACATGTTATGGTATATGGGAACTTGCTTTGGTTAACTCTTGCTTGCAAATTATCTTAAGATATTTTGAACACCCTTGTTTTCTACATTAGAACTTAGGGTATTAGAGTGTTGTGAATATAATTGCTTGGCTATCCTATGAATATAGAATTGGTAAATATTCGGCATCTAATTAAACTAAACATGCATTGCATCTTATTGCATGAGTGAAAGGGCATCAGTATAACGAAATAAAGTGAAAGATCATGTAAAGATGGATCCGTGATTGTTTATCGTATGACATGTTCTTACCTTGACCTTTGGGATCTACTTAGCTCTGGGGAGTGCTACCTTTTACTTAAGGTTAAGCCATGTTTACTACTAAGGGTGCTTATACTGTTAAGAGAACTTGCATTGGACGTAGATACCTAGGTCTTGACATACCTAAATACTCCTTAAATTGAGCAATAGTAGCCATGAAAACTACGTTGTATACAATATATATACTTTTTGCATTACATATGCTTATATACATATTCATATGTTTATAAATAACTTGCTTGTTATTGTTTGATAGTATGGTAGGAAGGTTACTCACTAAACTAAATGCAGCTTGTACCCTAATAGTTTTTTTTTTTTTTTTTTTTTTTAGGATTCGAGTATAGAGTACTCCATCAGGTTAAGAAAGTAGAATATAAGTTTAGAAAAGTAAGTAATATAGTAGAATTAAACTTTTAAGATATTTAGTAGCTTTATGATTGTTAAGTTATAGATACGCTTTATTATTGCTTAGTAGGTGATTCCAACTCTCTACTGTTCTAGTGATTGTGGATTGCTAGATCACTTATATATATATATATATATATATATATAGTTAAGTGGATGTATGTAAAATGAAAAAGCATCCTTAGAAACTCACTAATTAGAGCATTATAACCTCTAACTTGTAAGGCAATTTTTATATCATAGGTGCACACGTGATAGAAAGATTTTAAGTAAAACTATCAGGCCATTTTCTATGGCATTAAAAGGAGAGACGGGAAAGAAAAGAGAGAAAGAGACAAACATAAAAGAGAGAATGGGGGGGAGAGAGCGACATGGGAAGAGGGAGATTAAAGTTGTCAAAGAGAGAGTGACAGTAAGACAATAAGAAGAAAAAAAAAGAAAGAAGAGAGGAAGGAAAGAGAATAAAAAGAAAAATGGGATTAAATAATTCTACTTTTTCGGCGACCGATAATTCTAGGTAACTTCATTTCCATAGTTATAAGTATTGTCTTATAATTGTGTTATAATTGATAATAATAGTCTTATAGGAAATATATCTATAATCCCGTTATTTTCTAAAATAAAGTATTTTGTTTTATTTGTACAATTTCATCAATTTCTTCCTTTTTGAATTTTAAACTTCAAAAATTTATAGTTATATTTTTTATTACTTCCATCTAATAACCCATAGAGGAGCTAGTTAAATATATATTTATATGAATCATTCTCCCATATATATAGCTATGCAATCAAAATAGTATCTAATTAATCCCACCATTAGTGCATGTGGTATAAATGATAATTTTATGTATAAGATAAATTACATAATGTATACTTTCTAAACATAATTAGTATTATTTTAAAAATATACACACATGCTATAAACATATGTTACTTCTTAAAATAATACTCTTACTAATAGCATTATGTTACAATTATATATATAACAAGAGTTACATGATAAATAATATAGAAGTATTGTACATATTCAATATGTTTATATGTAACAGAATGATATATATTTAATAATGTTTTAATTAGCTATAAGGATGAGTTAGTTAACTTAATAACCATAAGGTAAAAATATGATAATCACTTGATGAAGCATTTTAACATCTTATTTATCATTAGTTTTTACTATGTCTTATTCAAGATTAGTAGGCCAAAACAATGAACCTATCAAAGGCTTTTAGAGATAATTGGCAAAAAGGCCAGATAAGTGGATATTTCTATTTTTATGCAAGTTAACCTATGTCTACTTGACTTAAAGTAAGTTGTGTCATAAATTATAATGATGTACTCGATTGATTGGATATATGATTCTATTGAATGTACGTTGACTGAGTGAAGTGTTTTCTCATGTATGACTAATTTGTTGATGCATATTATGGCTTGCTTAGAAACTGATCGGTCCTTCAAGGTATTTACCTAAGTGAACCTTATACAAAGGAATGAATGTAAAGTTGAGATACAAAGCTAGAACTATGATAATCGAGATGTTTATGTTGTGGAACTTAAGATTCATGCTTGATACTGGGTTATTGTATTGTTTGCTACATTCATGGCATGGTACAAAGAGGCATAGGGGTCAAGTTTTTGAAAGATTGAATATTACTAAGCTGAGTTTTGAGCATAGAAATTTGCATTACTCAATCATTTCTAGCCACTTGATGTGATTTTAGCTAGGCTGGCTATGTGATGCATTTCTAAACCCTAACGGGCAGTTTCTATTTTACTAAGTTTAAGGCTCTTACTCCTAAGTAATTCCTTGTTGCCTTTAGGTTCATAGACGTTGTATCTAGATACTCGGGTATATTGACTAACTGGATCAGTAAATTGGAAGAGCATAGGATATCGGTACTGATGCATGTTACATGCATAAGTATGGTATGTATTCCCTATATAGACAGTTTCTCGATAACCCTAAATATGAAATTGAATATCTTATGATAATGATATATGTAAACACATGTTATGCTTGTTTTGTGTTTTATCTTTATCTACTCTTACTTAACTTATAGTAGCTGAGGGGATAAGTTGTTTCATTCTTAGGTAAAAGTTGATTTAGATAGAGCATCCCATCATAAAGATGAAGAGATTTTGAAATACTAGTAAAGGATGAGCTTTTTGGAAGAAGTGATAGACTCTAGGGTATGAGTTAAACACATGAAGGTAGCTTTCTAAGAAAAAAGTGAAGGGATAGTGTAGTTATAGTGGTCAAAAGTGTATGCTTATAAAGAATCGTAATAATATATCGAAGAATATGATTATAATACTCTAATTATGGCTTACTATGTAAAAGTTTCTACTGTTGTTGTTAAATGAGAAGTAGATGAGCAGTCGGAATACAGGTTTTGCCATATCCTTAACTTAAGGATGCTAGTAACAAACTATCTTCACATACCTAGAGTTGAAAAGAAAGAATTTAAGCAAACACCTAGAAAGCGGGGCTTTACAAGGTAGTATTAAAGCATTGTTATTTTAATTGGGCCTCAAAGTACCACAATTTGTTAATGGATAAGGATTGAAGAGCATTGGATGGAAGTAATATGACTTATACATAGATCTAATGGGTGAAAGTATAAGCAAAGATGAGGAGTTGGATATAACTATGAACATTGATTAAGTTGTTAGGTAGAAAGGATGAGGTGTGATATGGAGAAGTGTGAATTGAAGTAAACCTTAAAGAAAAGACTTAATGAAGTACCTATGAACTTGATGAAGTTAAGTTGGTATTGAGAAGGAAATCATAGAAAATTTGTCAAAACTTTAGCATTGGAAGGAAATTGTTGGAAGATTTAAGTGAGTATATATATGGAACCAAGGAGAGTAGGAATGAAGTATGCCTTAAGGTAAGGGAATTGTGCATATGGAGGATTATATGACAAGAACATGTATAAGATTGAGTAGGGCAACTAGGATAGTTTGCAAAAGATCAACCTTAACCCGTAGGCGACCAAATGAGTAACACCTTGTAGAACCTTAGGATGATGCTTAATTTGGTGTGAAAAGTGATCATGAGTTAGTCAAAAGTGAATTAAGGTATAAGGTGGAAGAAGATTCAAAAGAAGAAAAACCTAAAGAAAATAAGCTAAAGTAGACATTGGAAAGAGATCATGGTAAGGATATATATGTTATGGTGATACGGGCTATAATTGCTACTAAAATAAATGAAATGGCAGGAAATGTTGAAGGTAGATAATTAGGAGTGAATTTAGCGAGTAAATCAAAACCTTTATCAAAGGCATAATCAAAGCTTAATTTGGAGGCTGATTTAGTATAGAATGAGATTATGACTCGTAAGGTAATAGTCAATTGTGAGATTAAGAAATTAAATAATGATAAAGTATATGAAGTTAATAGGAAGTATAACTGTAAAATTATGAGAGCCTACCATTTAGTCCCTTAGCACATATGGTAAGAAGGAAGAGTATGGTAAATTTATGACTTTCATGATTCTTTTGTCAAGACTCATATCTATTACTACTCTTTTGCCTTTCATGACAAAGTTTCTACTCCTTATAAGTCTTATCGTATCAATTATTAACTAGAAAAGTGTCCAATGTCTTTGTGAGTCTTGTTCATCAAGAGTGATATCAATTTTTGTCAAGTTTAGTCGAATCCACCTGTTTTGAGTCATTCTTGATCTCCTTGGTATACAAGTTGGTGGAAAATTCAGATTTTTCAAACTCATTCTTACTGATATATGTGTTAATTGCAAGAAGTCCTTAAGATCTTAACTATAAACATTAAGCAACGATTGCAATATAAGACCTATTGACGTGAAGAAATTGAATTTGTTATGATCATCTTAAGTGAAAATTGAGACTTAGACAATACATAGGTGATAAGGATGAGGTGAAAAGATATGTTGACAAGCTCTGGGATAGGCAATGAATTAATGGAAGAGATGACTATAAGCTCTATAGGACTAACTAATGAAAAAATCTAAACTAATTGAGAAAAAAAAAAAGAAATGAGGACTGAGTGGAAGGACTAGTTTGGAAAGTGATAAAGGAGAGATATCAGATCATTAAGTTGATAGAGATATGACGAATCTATCAAATAGTGTAATAGGGTAGAACTTAGGTAGATAAGCAAAAGATAGTAAAAGATTTAGATCTTAGATTGTATACGTATTTACATTTACCACTATAAGATATTTTCCGAACCTATATCTAACTTAAGAAATGTTGACTTAAAATATTATATATGTAATCAATTGTTATTACGTAAAGATGCATATTTCAATTGATAAAATGTGTAAATGAGTATATAGATAAATATTCACTTTCTAAATGAGGAATTTACCTAGATTTAGTTATGTTGATAGGTTTTTTTTTATAACTATTATTCGGCCTTATATTAGCCGACCCAATATTTAGGCCCGGTCCAATAATCCAATTTGGATCAACTTCCATTAACTCACTATATATATCAAACAAGACCCTCAAGTAAGGAGACCATCTTCCATTCTCTGACTCTTGACAACACTTTACTATTCTATTTATCATAATAAGAGAGCTAACTTAAGTATCGAAGTGGCTATACCAGAGTACCTTCTAGTGCCTCCAATAGCCGTTTTCTTATTTTGTAGGCATTCATGCATCAGAATGAGAATCACTAATGAACAATTGATGTTATTTGTCGAAATGAGGAGAAAAACATGACTTGATCATAATTTTTAATAAAGCAAGAAGATAATTCTTCTTGGATGGATTCTTCCAAATTCAGTTTGCTATATTTGATCTTCTCTATTTCCATTTGAAATCCTAACAAATTTATTCATAGTTTATTGGTTTATCTTGGCTTTATGGATTTCACTTCTCTCTTTTCTTCCAAATCTGGACATGGTTACTTTTTTTTCTAAAAATCTAGGGATGGTTGTGCTGGAGTCTTTATTTCGGTTGACGGTTTCTCTGAAAGTGTACAATTATCATATTTTCCAAGATTTGCTTATGCATAGAAGTGGAAAACCGTCTTTGTAACCACCATCGAACCACATGTGCCAGAATTGGCGTTTCATCTAAGATAGCCTGGACCATTGTATAATTGTTGATGACTCCATATATAACTGTCGATTATCTATCGAAGCAACAGAGGGAAATCTAGGATGCTCATTCACAAAATTTAGAGCTTTCACTTGTTAAACTCCCCTCGTCAAGCCATCTTGAGAATTCAGAGGATAATAGGATGTCGACTTCCATTCCTGAACCAAGCTCCTCAATGGAATGCAGAGTTGGCCGAACCACTCCTGCCGTGCCATGCATGTACGCGAAACTGCTGTACCATATCCGAGCTACTTGGGAGAGTGCCGTGCTTGAGACAACTGCTACATTTCCAAGTAGCCGAGCCGTCTGCTAACCCAACATGGTTGAACTTCGATTTATGTTGAACTCTAATTCATGCTAAACTATGATTCATGTTGAGCGGTCCAGTTTTTAGGGCAAGGTGATGTTCAGGGAACGCTCATGTATAACTGCCGAGCTATTGTATTTATTCTGAGCCGTTTCTAAATGAAACTCAACGGCCGAGGACTTAACTTGCTTACATGGATGGACAATATCTTTATCAACTGACACAGGAGCAAAATCACGCGTGACATCTTCCAAGCTTTCCCATCCAAAGTAGCAATTGAGCGAAAAGCCGAGTGCCAAGTGGTTGTGAATATTTGCCGAGTAGTTAAATGCCTTGCAAGCTGAGCAAATCCAAACAGCACGTCAATGCCAAAAGATGAGCTCCTGATTTGAGCTTGAGCGCATGCTCGGATTACTCAAGCTGCTCACTTAAACACAAACCCAAGCTTCTGGCAATGACAGCAAGTGTGAGTTATCTTTTGGGAATTCCAAGCTTCATATGGTGGAAAGCCGTACCAACAAGTCAAGCTATTATAATCACATTGTTTCGAACTCCTTTGGGCCAAGTAATTGTCCATCTCCTTGCCGAGTAAGTGCTGCCAACTTAGCGACCAGCTTCATGTGCCGTGCTGACACAAGATGTTCATCAAATGATATGCCGAGCAACTCCAAGGATGCCGAGAAGTTATAGTGAGTACCCGACCAGTCTTTAACAAATCAAGCTAACCAGAACTAGTTGACTCGTTGACAGCAGAGTTACCGAGGAATAGACTAAGAATATACTGTTTTCTTTTGCATTCAAAGGCGGTTTGCGCTCACTGGCTTGGCATGAATTTTTCGAACAAATGGGGAATCCTGTAGACTAGGATGTCATACCTTCACTTAAGGATTTTCTTGCACTTAAGGACACCAACAATATGAGTGTCACTACATTCCCAAAGTTGGGAATCTGTCATGAGTGCTGGAGCTTTGTTGCAATATCGGAGCCGAACTTCACAGGCCTGATTCGAATGGCATTTCCCAGCTCCACCTGTTGAGTACCATCAAAAGCCGAGCTCTTGATCCCAGAATCAATTCGCAACTGTACCGAGCAACTTCTCCACATAGTCGACTTCGAACAACATCAAACGGTAACAATTGAAGACAACAAGAAAATACCGAGCTCTAATTTCCGAACACACCAAGCTCAACGAGTACAACATCCTCACAAGCTCGCTCCTACTTTTAATTGCTGAACTAAACTTGATGTCGTGCTATTAAACTGAAGCTCCGCAGCAATCCAAGCTCTAATCTATTTTGTATGCTTTCCTGAGCCAAGACTGAGCTGATACTTGTCAAGTGGTCCTTTAGCCGAGTTATCCGTAGCCGAGCTAAATCTTGACAGCACGGAGCACATTCAATATGTTTACGAACAGCCTTTTGGATAATGACCTGAGCTTCTCATCTTTTAGTTAAAATCTGAGCTTTTTGGTCTTTCTGAGCTAAAATATGAGTGATAGCCTTTACCAATCACAGTTGTCGTAATAGTGGAATCATACCAAGCTGCTCACTTTGCTAAACAAACGAGGTCCAAGCTCCATGCCGAGTTGATGAGAAACCCCCATGGACATCCTAAGCTTTTCTTTGCATGGCCGGCCTGGAGAATTTCACGAACAATGGGAGCATTTTCTTATGCTTGATTAAGCTTGAACTGCCAGCTGTCATGAATTCTCGCCGAGCCATTATGTTGTGCGTCAAATCTTGTGCTGAGTTGTGTTAGAGGTAGTCGGTGTGCACAACAGTGGAGCATGCCGAGTTATTACCATTCCTATTCATAATATCATACCGAACTGTTGTATGTTGAAACATGTCATACTATCCTCCTTTAATTCTGCCGACCTGCTATGAACAAATATAATTTGTGAAGTGGCTAGCAAATTGCGTTCCGAAGTGTGTAGAGTACAGTTGTATTCGAATATTGTGTGTTCACAAGTGCTAAATAGTGTAGTGCATAGGCCGAGTGCTGTCGCTAGTATAGAGCTGTTAAGAGCCGACATGTTTGGGACGGTCGTGTGAGTGTGTGCACGTGTGGGAAGGTGGCACGTGGGTCGGCAAGGATCTTGTTGACATTGCCTTCTTTACTAAGTGCCGTATAATCTCTCTTGGCAACTAAAGATGGAACATAAACCTCCTCAGCTACTGTTTCGTTTCAGGTATCTTTAACGAATGGATGCTCCAGAAGAGCGGGCCAAGTCAGCCGAGTCTTTGTGTCTTATTAAGCATTCCCTCCAAAAGAACTTCTGATATTCACACTTATGTTGTCGGATGAGAGCGTACACCGAGTTTGTATAAAATGGAGGTTGACCAACAAATAACTCATACAACATAACTCCGAGAGACCATAAATGTGATTGTAGGGTTCTTTTCTCATTAATTCTAGAGCCATGTACAGAGATATCGCTTTTATTGATGTTAAGATAATAGTATTTATGGACATTGCACGTGCAAAACCAAAATCTCAAAGCTTAACAGTGGAGCCGATATCAATCAATATATTTTGTGGTTTCATGTCATGGTGAATAATACGGCTGGAGTGTAAATAATGCAATGCCCTCACCAATTGCTTCGTAGTTGCTTGAACTTGTTCTTTTAGAAGACTTTTGTCATCCTCTAAAATTTCAAACAATTCATCTTTGAGCAAATTCTATGATAACATGAAATTCTTATGGACTCTCAACTAAAAGTTGATATGCCTATCCATATATCAAGTGGAGCTCTACTATTAATGACAACTAAGCAACAATTTTGAGCACACATCGCCAAGCTACAAAACTCCAAGCCATGTTCATGTGCTAATCCTCATTGATAAGAGATGAGTAAACATTTCATTACCACTACTCGTGGTTTCTGATTTTTTATTTTTGTAAAGATATGTGTTTATGCTATATATCGTGTTGAAGTGTTGCTAGTATTCACATTAGGTCTATTGTTTATGAGTTGATTTATATCTAACTATGTGTTACTTCGCAATCTGAGCTTTGATAAGCCTGATAATGAAAAGTATCGACTCAATTTATTCAATTCTTAGCAAGTTTATTTCTACTTCCTCTCAAGATGAGAAGGACAACTCAAAGACAAATCAAGGCTAAACAAATGTCCCCCACTTTAAGCTTACACAAACATAACTTGCTAATAGGTTACTTCTCAATAGTTGTAAGTCTTACCCACAACAGATAATGATTTAGTATAAACTCAATGGCCCCATCTAATAAATAAGCAACGTGTTGATCGAAAACCCTAAGCTATTAAGTGGTGACTTGTAAGTTACTCTAAGTTCGAAAATTTGAATGGGCAATAAGCAAACAAGCCTACAATCCTATGCATTAATAAACTAGAGGCCAACCAATTCATCTTATGATTCTACTTAACACATGTCATGACTAGCTCGGATGGCGTATATGCTTTCGTTACCTCTTTAGGCATTTCAGCTTCTTTAGACGCTTGCCTCTTCGAGTACTTTAACCTTACTGGCCTCTTTAGGCCTTTGCCTCCTTAAGTACACCAGTCTTTTTAAGCATGCTAACATCCATAAAAGCTCTAACCACTCTCGAATTTCACCTCTTCAAGCCTTTGTTTCTTTAAGTAATTTAGCGTCTTCATGTTTAGATTACAAACCTTTCTAGAGATCCCACATAATCAACCTCCCTAGATACTCTCTTTTCCGACCTTGTCACCAAAGAGAATATGGGGCAAGTGTTGATAGTTATTTTTTATAACTATTATTTAAGCTTATATCAACTGGTCTAATACTTCAACTTAATCTAATAATCTAATCTAGGTATAATTTCCATTGACTTACTATAAATACCAAACAAGACCCCTAGGTAAGGAAACTCTCTTTCATTCTTTGACTCTTGACAACACTTTACAGTTCTATTCATCATGATAAGAAGGTTGACTTAAGGATTGAAGTAGCCATATCAGAGTACCCTCCAATGCTCCTCATAGCCGTTTTCTTGTTTTGTAAGTACTCATGCACCAGAACGAAAATCACTAATCAACAAGTTAAATATTGAAAGCTTAGATAGCATTAAAAACTTTATAAACAAACTTTCCTATAATTACAAAGCAAACATCAATGGCTAAATACAAACTCAACCACCATGTTTTCACCACACTATTGAACTAAATCTAACTAAGAATGGTGTAGTGAATCCAACTTTGTTACCTTTATTATATCTTAGGTCATTCACAACATTATATGTTCACCAAAAATAGAAACAAACCATTCATATTTAGAAATGAAAGCTTAGATAGAGGTCTAGCATATGCAACCTTGGAAAAATAAACCTTATTAACATCACCATAAAGAAGTTTCAAGAATGAAACTTTTTGAAGGGGGAAAAATGTAATACCTCATAACATTAATTTACTAGCTTTTGAATAGAAAATATCCTTTATAAAGAAATATGTACTTATAAGTTAAGTCAATCGGTATAAAACAATAATTTATATATAAAAGTAATTTATATCCATTTAGCACTTAATTTGATTATTGATAATTTTGATTTTAAATATATTTCATATGGTGATTTTATAGTATTTCCCTTACATTTTTTTGTTTTCTTTAAAGAAATTGATACTTAATTGAGTAAAATGTTGATTTCAGGGTTTAAACGCGTTCTAGGCTCGAAAACGAAGAAAATGAATCAAGTTTCACTCAATTCCGAGTTCAAACGAAGAAGTTATGAAGTTTTGAAGTTGTGCAGAAAATTTACCTAAATGCAGAAAGTTACACGACCTGGGGACACGGCCATGTCCCAAGCCGTGTCGGGTGACAAAAATAGAATCTTTGAAATACACATATAAAAGGATATCTTAGGGTTTGAAAAGACAGAAAAAAGACATTATAGAAACAAGAGACAAAAGAGAAGAGAGGAGATTGGAGAAGAACATTAATCAAGAAGTAAGAACGACATCGATTTCAAGATTAAAGAGATTATTCATCAAATCAAGAGGGGTTTTTATGCTTTATTTTACATTTTTGATGAAACTCGTTTTTAGATTCGTTATGATAACTTAGAATTTGAGTATTTAGGATTATGGAACCTAGGGTTTCATGTAACCCTTGGATTGAATTATAATTTCAATAAAGTTTCTACCTTTTCTTGATTCAATTATGTTCTTTAATTATGGATTGATAATTCTAGAGTATCAATATATGATATTATGCATGTTGATTGAGAAATTGCATTTGTAATTAGATCTAGGCATAATTGAAGAGAATTACATGTATACTTAGAGATAAGATACATGTTTCTTTCGGAAAGTTGATTGTTTATGTGGGAATTCATTACATGTTAATGCGATTCTAAATTATATTACTAAGTGAAGAGATTCCGGTAAATAATTTAGGATTAGGGTTAATATGCTTGAGAAAGATATTAGCTTTAATTGTGAATCCCTCCGGTCAAGAATAGTAGAAATTGAATTGGATATATTTTAAAAAGGTTACATGTTAAATACTAGGGGAAATAATTCCTAAATACATTATTGCATACTTGAAGTCGTTTGTAGTTTATTGCTTCCTAATTCACGTAATTAAGTCTCATAAGTAGTTTAGTTATTAATTTCAGTATTTTTAATTCATTCAATTTATCACAATTTTTCGGTTAGATAATAAAGCTAAAGTTAATATTAGTACTCAAAATCTCTAAGGGATCGACTCGGACTCACATCCACTATATTAAAACTGATAGGTGCGCTTGCCTCATATCAAGTTTTTGGCGCCGCTGCCGGGGATTTTCGATATTAAGAACACTAGTTGCTTTATTACTTTAACCATTTTGTTTTTCTTTTGTTTTCATTATTTATTTTCATTAGCTAGAGCTGCAATTGATTCTATATTTCTTACCCTTGCAGTGCATGACTCGAAGTAACCCGGAAGATTTGGTAGAACTTGATCCTAAAATTGAGAGAACTACCCTTCAAAATTTAAAATCACGACCTAGACAAAGTGTGGCGACCATTGACGACGAGTCAATTGTTGAAATCAAGGAAGAAGGTGAAGAGACCAACACTCAATTCATCAAGCAGGAAGATCCACCACATATGGCTAACAACGGGAATGAAGCAAATTGGACCATGTCCGATTATTCAAGGCCTATACTTATTGGATCTGACTCTAGCATCACAAGGCCAACCATCGTAGCTAACAACTTCCAAATTACACCTAACATTATACATATGGTGCAACAATATGTTCAGTTTGACGGTCTCCAAGATGAAGATCCCAATGCCCACATCTCTAGCTTTCTAGAGATTTGTGATACTTTTAAAATCAACAGAGCCACGGATGATGCCATCCGACTACGGCTATTCCCTTTCTCCTTGAAGGGTAGAGCAAAACAATGGTTGAACTCTCTACTACGAAATTCAATCACAACCTGGAATGAATTGGTAGAGAAATTTTTGGAGAAATATTTCCTACCTGCAAAGACCGCTAAACTTCAGAATGATATTTCATGTTTTGCTCAATTGGAAGCGGAGACGCTATATGATACTTGGGAGCGATTCAAGGACTTGCTCAGGAGGTGCCTACATCATGGCCTCCCACTATGGATGCAGATTCAGACCTTTTACAATGGTCTTAATTTATCCACTAGACAGATGATTGATGCATCCGCAGGAGGTACTTTGAACACAAAGACACCTGAGTAAGCACAAAACCTGATTAAAGGAATAGCGATGAACAATTACCAGTGGGAAAGCACTAGAGCCAAACAAAAGGCTATGGGAATTTATGATGTGGACTTGACCACTGCTTTGGCAGCCAAGGTGGGCTTATTAAGTAAAAAGATTGATGCACTCTCAATTGGCCTTCAACAAGTGCAATCGGATGTAAGTGATTTTGGTATGCAGGGGTATGGAGCACAAGAACCACTGGAACGGGTGGATTATCTAGGAAATCCACCTAAGAAACAAAATAACCCCTACAACAACACTTACAATCCAGGATGGAAGAATCACCCCAATTTCTCATGGGGAAACCAAAACCAAGGCCAACAGAAGACCAACTTTGGCCCACCTGGATTTCAAAGACCATTCCCACCTCCTCTCCCTCAAGAAAAGAAATCCAGTGTGGAAGAACTTCTCACAAAATATATTCAAGGTAATGAGGCTCGCTTATCCAACATTAAATCCTCGCTGAGGAATCAAGAGACTTCAAATCGCAATCTTGAGAACCAAATTGGTCAACTTGCGAAGCTAATCTCTGAAAGACCGTAGGGATCATTACCGGGAAATACAGAAACCAATCTAAAGGAACATGTTAAGGCAGTGACACTTCGTAATGGGAAGGAGTTGCATGCTGAGAGGAAATCCAGCGAGGAAACTAGCAAGAGCAAGGAGGAGACGAAACCAACAGCAGATGTAGAGCCATCAAAGGTGAAGGAATATCAACCACCTATCCTATATCCCCAAAGACTCCAGAAAGATCGCAATGACCAACAATTCAGTAAGTTCCTTGACCTCTTTAAACAACTGCATATTAACTTACCTCTTGTTGATGCCCTATCACAGATGCCGAAGTACGCTAAGTTCTTGAAAGATTTGTTATCTAACAAGAGAAAGCTTGAGGAGCTTTCTACAATCATCTTGGATGAAAAGTGTTCAACGATCGTGCAAAACAAGCTGCCCAAGAAACTAAAAGACCCAGGAAGTTTTACAATTCCTTGTCATATTGGTAATCTGTTAATTGACAAAGCCTTAGCTGACTTGGGTGCTAGCATCAATTTAATGCCTTATAAATTTTTTAAGAAACTAAGATTAGGGGAACCTAAGCCCACACGTATAAGCTTGCAATTAGATGATAGATTTGTGACGTACCCTAGAGGTATATTTGAGGATGTATTAGTTCAAGTGGGTAAATTTATTTTTCCAGTTGATTTTGTGATATTGGATATGGATGAAGATTTTGAATTGCCCCTTATCCTAGGTAGACCATTCTTAGCTACCGCTAGGGTTATCATTGATGTTAGTGATGGCAAGCTCATTCTTCGAGTCGAAGATGAAGAGATTATGTTTAAAATTTCGAAGGCTATGAAAAATTTTGTCGATCAGGATGATACTAGCTACCTTCTTGATGTTACTGATACTTATGTTTCAAGTTATATGCAGGAAGTTCTTCTTAAGGATCTATTGGAGAGTTGCTTGCAATTAGGCATTGAGGAAGCTTCGGAAGATCCTATCAAATCCGAGGTGATAGCCCAACTGGAGGCAAATAAAACTATCTCTGTGGAGAAAGGATTTGAAGAGATTGAAAAGAGGAAGGAAGCACAATTAAAACCTTCGATTGAGGAGCCACCATTATTAGAGCTAAAACAATTACCTGACTATTTGGAATATGCCTTCTTAGAGAAGAACTCCAAATTACCGGTAATTATAGCATCCAATTTAGAAAAAGAACAGAAAGAAAGGTTGTTGAAAGTACTCAAAGAACATAAGAGGGCCATTGCTTGGAAAATATCCGATATTCAAGGTATCAATCCCTCCTTTTGTACTCATAAGATTTTAATGGAAGAAAACTATAAGCTGGTTGTGCAGCCCCAGAGACGTTTGAATGCAAACATGAAAGAGGTAGTCAAAAAGGAAGTTATCAAACTCCTTGATGCAGGTATGATATATTTTATCTCTGATAGTTCATGGGTAAGTCCAGTACAAGTAGTTCCAAAAAAAGTGGGATGACAGTAGTCCCCAATGAAAAGAATGAATTGATCCCAATGAGAACAGTAACAGGTTGGCGTGTATGTATCAATTATCGAAAGTTAAACGATGCTACACGAAAAGACCATTTCCCTTTACCTTTTATTGATCAAATGATAGAACGATTAGCTGGACATATGTTTTATTGTTTTCTGGATGGCTTATCTGGTTATTTTCAAATACCTATTGCACCGGAAGATCAAGAACCTTTGCTTATCGCAAAATGCCTTTTGGTCTTTGCAATGCACTGGCTACATTCTAGCGATGCATGTTAGCTATTTTTGATGATTTGATTGAGGACATAATGGAGGTATTTATGGATGATTTTTCAGTTTTTGGCAATTCATTTGACCTTTGTTTGGATAATTTGGACAGGGTACTTACCAGGTGTGAAGAGACCAACCTTGTCCTCAACTGGGAAAAGTGCCATTTCATGGTACAAGAAGGTATTGTGCTGGGCCATAAGATCTCTTATCGAGGAATTGAGGTGGATACTGCCAAAGTGGATGCGATTGCAAGACTCCCATCTCCAACTTCGGTTAAGGCCATAAGAAGTCTTATAGGACATGCAGGGTTTTACAGGCAATTTATCAAGGATTTCTCAAAAATTGCCCGCCCTTTGACTAAGCTTTTAGAGAAGGATGTGCCTTATGTTTTCTCTCAGGAGTGTTTGAAAGCTTTCAATATCCTTAAAGAGAAACTTACCAATGCTCCAATCATGGTAGTACCTGATTGGGCTCTCTCTTTAAGCTTAT
Source organism: Lumnitzera racemosa (assembly GCA_024138005.1). NCBI lineage: Eukaryota > Viridiplantae > Streptophyta > Magnoliopsida > Myrtales > Combretaceae > Lumnitzera > Lumnitzera racemosa. The sequence goes on along the minus strand of JAMXBC010000009.1, from coordinate 44,889,211 downwards.
GTGTGATGCAAGTGATCATGCAGTCAAGGCAGTACTGGGGCAAAGGCGAGACAAGCACTTTCAACCAATTCACTATGCTAGCAAAACTCTTACGAATGCTCAAGAGAACTACACTACTACAGAAAAAGAGTTGCTAACCATTGTTTTTGCCTTTGATAAATTTCGTTCTTATTTGCTTCTATCTAAGGTGATTGTTTATACTGATCATTCTGCCCTTAGGTACTTGTTAGCAAAGCCGGATGCAAAACCAAGATTGATTAGGTAGATCTTGTTGCTGCAAGAGTTTGATGTGGAGATCAAAGATAAAAAAGGAGCCGAGAATCTAGCAACAGATCACCTATCCCAATTGGAGAATCGAAACTTGGAATCACTCGACGAGAATGAGATCAAGGATGAATTCCCTGAGGAGCGACTCTATGCCATCGCCCAGGTAAGTGATATGGAAATTCCTTGGTTTGCAGATATTGCTAATTTTTTAGCTGCTAGGATCATACCGAAGGGACTTCAACACCAACAAAAGAAGAAATTCTTTTTTGATGTGAAATATTATTTTTGGGATGATCCTTACCTTTTTAAAGTATGTGCAGATCATGTCATTCGAAGGTGTGTACCACACCTCGAGGGTTGGCGAATTTTGAGCCACTGTCATTCAGGGCCCACGGGTGGGCATCATAGTGCAAATAAGACAGCTCATAAGGTCCTAGAGGCAGGATTTTATTGGCCTACCCTATTCAAAGATGCCCAGAGATATGTTGAGAGTTGTGATCGTTGCCAATGAGTGGGAAATATATCCCATAAGGATGAAATGCTACAAAACCCCATCATCGAGGTTGATGTATTCGATGTGTGCGGAATCGATTTCATGGGCCCTTTTCCGAATTCAAATGGAAACAAATATATCCTAGTAGCCATAGACTATGTCTCTAAGTGGGTAGAAGCTAAAGCCCTACCTACTAATGATGCTAGGGTAGTAAAAAAATTTTTGAAAGGCCTATTTTCTCGATTTGGCACCCCTAGAACAATTATAAGTGATAGGGGAACACATTTTTGCAATGCTCAACTCGACCAAGTATTGAAACGTTATGGCGTTACACATAGGATAGCCACCCCATACCACCCCCAAAGTAGTGGCTAAGTGGAAGTTGCCAATCGCGATCTTAAGCGAATTCTTGAAAAAACTGTAGAGTATCATAGGAAAGATTGGTCAGAAAAGCTGGATGATGCTCTATGGGCGTATAGAACCGTCTACAAAACACCACTCGGTACCACACCCTATCGACTTATATATGGCAAAGCTTGTCATTTACCGGTAGAGATAGAGCATAAGGCTTATTGGGCGATTAAGCGTACTAATGTTGATCTTGAGCGTACAGGTTCTCACAGGAAGCTTCAATTGAACGAGCTAGAAGAATGGCGAGCAAATGCATATGAGAACTCCAAATTATACAAAGAAAGGGCCAAAAAGTATCATGATCAGCGCATCAAACAAGGTCTACAATTCAAAGAAGGTGATCATGTTCTTTTGTATAATTCCTGCCTTCCTCTATTCCCAGGTAAGTTATTCCCGTATGGGACTGTTGAAGTTACACACCCGGAGAAGGGCACATTTAAGGTAAATAGACAACGGTTGAAATTATACTTGAGTCGAAACTTGGAGCATGTTGGCTGGGAGGAGTTTTATCTCCATCCGAAGGAACTTACGTGAGAAGACGTATCCCGTCGAGCTATCGACGTTAACTAAAGCGCTTCTTGGGAGGCAACCCATGTCTAACTCTATTTATGCTTTAGTTCTTTAAGTTTTCTTCATTTTATTTTCCGTTCAATCTAACTTTTCTTTCCTTCTTTTCTTTTGCTTTCATCTTTTTCGTCATAATTCTTTCCTCTCTTAGCTTTAATTTTTCCTTTTCTCTTTAATTTTATTATTTCTAAGTTTCCTTTATCTATAGATTTAATTAAAAAAAAAATTTACACGGGCGAGGGACACGGTTGTGTCCCAGCCCGTGTGCACCCAGACAGCAATCCCACTCAGGCACAGAGAGTTACATGGGTAAGGGACACGGTCGTGTCCCCAGCCCGTGTGCGCCCAGTGAAATCACCCGCCCACAGCGAGTTACACGGGCGAGGGACACGGTCGTGTCCCCAGCCCGTGTGTGCCTAGTGAAATCACCCGCCCACAGAGAGTTACACGGGCGTGGGACACGGTCGTGTCCTCAGCCCGTGTGCGCCCAGAAACCCCACCCGCATACAGAGAGTTACATGGGCATGGGACAAAGTCGTGTCCTAGCCCGTGTCCATCCAGTTTTCACGAACGCATACAGTAAGTTACACGGGCATGGGATACGGTCGTGTCCCAGCCCGTGTCCGACCAGACTCCACATGTCTCGCACAGTAAGTTACACGAGTAAGGGACATGGTCGTGTCCCAGCCCGTGTCGACCTAAATAATACGGTTTTCACACACGACCGGTTTATTTAAATCACACACCCTCTTACACTCTCACAATCACACATTTCTCTCTTACACTCTATCTCATTCTCCCTCCTCTCTCCACAATCCTTGCATTGCGCATTTTGATCCAAGTAAGTTTTTCCTCCTTAATTTTCCTTTCTATTCCTTATGATTCAGCAATTGGGTTATATGCATTCTTACTCTTGTGCATTTTTTGTTTCCCTTTGGCCTGCCCATTTCTTTTTATTATTTATAAATGCCATGCATCATTGCTTTGAGTTTGTTAATTTTCTACGCCATAATGCTGCCTCATCTTGTTCAGTTTCATTGTGTTCTCTCAATTCCAAATGTTATTGGTTCATTTGCTCGTCATTATTCATTCATGCTAGTTAGGGTTAACAATGGGAGATAAAATGTTTAGGTCATTTAGCGTCTTTTCTATGTATGGACGCCTGTTTTTCTTCGTTAATTGTTGTGTAGTGGAATTTGTTGGACGTGTTTGTCATGCATTTCTTTTCCACCACCTCGTTTTCTAGCTGCACTCCATATGTTTGATGAAATGCCCCAATGAGCATTCCTTTCACAATTTTCCCATTGTTATTCCTGTTTTTCTGTTTGCCTCAAACTATGTATGATATGGATGTCCGTGTTTGATTTGGATTGTTGCCTCTTTTCAGGTATTCAAATGGCTAATCGATCTAAGCTTTCCGTTCGCTAGCAATCCAAATTTGCGGCATCCTCTTTGTCACAATCCGGCGCAATTATTGAACCACTAGCGACTCTTCCCCCTCTGGAGCACCCAATGCTCCAATTCAAGGAGGACTACCAAGTACAACGCTACCAATGGCTTCAGTCTAAGCCCTTTAGCGAGACCCTTCGGTTGGATTGCGATGTTCTCGCTCAACTAGAGCTCACGACCAAAATGAAGGAGCTCTTGGATGGTACCGTTTGGGAGTGCCTATTATCCTTTGAAGCTCCAGTTTATAAAGAGCTGACCTTGGAGTTTTTGTGCACTTATAAGCTGGATAAAGACAGTGCTACTCACATGGGCCCAAACCGCAAATTACACTTCACCTTGAGTGGCCATCCATTCCACATGTCCATCGCTCAACTGGGTCGATATCTTGGTTTATATGCAGAAAGATATACACGGACGGAAGAATTCCAAAGTCTCTCATGTCGTTTTCCTCGTGGAGTTACGGTAGGGTCATTTTGGAATGAGATCACGGTTAGCGATGCTTATGATCCAACCAGGAGTAAGGCCTCTCAATTAGTCAGGCCTAAATACCGGGTTCTTTACTAGCTCTTCTCCCATACATTAACTGGCCGGGGCCTCAGCACCGGGGTGGTGTCTAACAAGGATTGCCTCTATCTCTACAGTGTCATCCATAAGCACCCCATTAATCTAGCCATTGAAATTACCGAACTCTTCAACCATCAAGCCACCACTACTCGAAAGAAAGGGCATATTTGCTGTGGCCCTTATATTACCTTACTAGTGCAGGCTATGAGGACTAAGGTTATTGCTTGGCCTTCACTTACTTTCATTAGCCAAGTCACTCCTATGCGCCTAAATTCCTTCCGCCTCATGAAACTCCTACCATCAAGACTTAAGGTCGACGCTCTCGTAGCAGCACATCTCGGGGCCAAACGTCTTCAACCAGCTTAGACGATAAATTTGATTTGTTGCTGTCTGAGGTTCGTTATATACGAGAGAGTATGGATAAACTTCATCTCCGCCAGGACAGAATGGAAGAATTTCTTAAAATGAAAGCGTTGGCTACTACTGAAGAGGAAAGTGCGGAAAAGGACGAGGAGGATGAGAGTAGTAAGGAAGAGGAGGATGATGAGGGTGATGATAAGGAGGCTGGAGAGAGTGATGAGGATGAGGATGAGGAGGATGACGAGGAGGGTGATGACGATGATGATGCTACTATGGCTGAGGCATCATCTGATGAGGAGGCTGAGGAAACGGATTCTGATCACTCTTCTTAGTTCCAAATTTTTTGTGTTATCTTTTGTTGATCAAGGCTTGTGAACTTCGATATAAATAATGATGATGCTTCTTCATTTTGCACTTCTTTTCAACTGGCAAGGAAGTATTAGTTTCTTTTCATTACATATGTTTCCTTTTTCCTGTGCTGTTTTTTTTTTTCGTGCTGCTCTGATTTTTTGTGGTACATTGAGGACAATGTACATTATTAAGTGTGGGGAAGGGATATATATGAATTTATTACAGTTTAGGAGACCAATTATTCACATTTGACCCAATTAATTTTTAAGTTAACTTGCAATAGGTGATTAACTGGTATTAAGCCAAATTAACTGTTTCATCTTGATTATTATTGATCTTATGATACTTTACTAGAATTAATTAGTCAAATTTGTGAAGGGCAAAGTTACGAGTTATTTAGCTTAAGATTTTAAGACTTGAGGTTAGAGCAACATCACTAGTTGAGAGTTAGTCATGGTTATTTTTAAATTTACTTTTATGTATACCCTTCTTTTAGAAATTTTTAAGAGTCCAATAATTTTTAGCAAACAAACAAATGAAATTTTTCTTTTGAGAAACCCCTGAAAAATCATAATGATTAGAGGTCAAAAGTAATAACAAGTGTATGAATAGAAAAATTGGTAAGGATTCGTCTTGGTTCGTTAGAAGAGCGAGATTGAGTCCCAATGCCAATTCAAATGAAAAAAAAAATTGATATGGATCGGCCTTGGTCCGTCAGAAGAGCAAGGTTCTTTCCCGCTATCAATATAAGGAATAAGTTGGTATAGATCAGTCTTGGTCCGTCAGAAGAACGAGATTCTTTCCCGCTACCAACACAATTGTGCTTAAATAAGGTAGATTTAAAAAGACCTCTTAACAAAAGCATGAACTAGGGGGATGATCAGAGGAAGAGTGGATGTAAAATGTGTTTGTTTTAGATTCTGGTGCTTAGTGAGATGGAAGAGAGAATTGTATACACTTTAGTCAAATAGACAAAATTTTTATGACTCTTTCTCAGTTGGCGAGATGTTAAATCTAATTTTTAGTTTAAGAATCCTTGGTTAAATGATTTGGGGTAAACTTTGATTTTCATAAATTAACTAGTGAACTCTAGTATTAAGTATTGTTGGAGCATTTGAATATGGTCAGATGAAATTGGTTGACTTTATTATTGCAAGTTAGTTGAGAATGATTTTCTTACTTTTCGTCAGGTCAAGTGTATTCGTTCACAGGTTTCCTAAATGGTGATAAATTTTGATTAAGTGTTTCTTGTCCTGAAAGTTTTGTTTTGATTTATTTGCTTGAGGACAAGCAAATGCTTAAGTGTAGGGAAATTTGATAACTCTGATTTTAAACATATTTCATATGGTGATTTTATAGTATTTCCCTTACATTTTTTGGTTTTCTTTAAAGAAATTGATACTTAATTGAGTAAAATGTTGATTTCAGGGTTTAAACGCGTTCTAAGCTCGAAAACAAAGAAAAGGAATCAAGTTTCACTCAATTCTGAGTTCAAACGAAGAAGTTATGAAGTTGTGCAGAAAATTTGCCTAAGTGCAAAAAGTTACACGACCTAGGGACACGGCCATGTCCCAGGCCGTGTCGGGTGACGAAAACAGAATCTTTGAAATACACATATAAAAGGATATCTTAGGGTTTGAAAAGACAGAAAAAAGACATTACAGAAACAAGAGACACAAGAAAAGAGAGGAGATTGGAGAAGAACATTAATCAAGAAGCAAGAAAGACATCGATTTCAAGATTAGAGAGATTGTTCATCAAATCAAGAGGGGTTTTTATGCTTTATTTTACGTTTTTTATGAAACTCGTTTTTAGATTCGTTATGATAGCTTAGAATTTGAGTATTTAGGATTATGGAACCTAGGGTTTCATGTAACCCTTGGATTGAATTATAATTTCAATAAAGTTTCTACCTTTTCTTAATTCAATTATGTTCTTTAATTATGGATTGATAATTCTAGAGTGTCAATATATGATATTATGCATGTTGATTGAGAAATTGCATGTATAATTAGATCTAGGCATAATTGAAGAGAATTACATGTATACTTAGAGATAAGATACATGTTTCTTTCGGAAAGTTAATTGTTTGTGTGGGAATTCATTATACGTTAATGTGATTCTAAATTATATTACTAAGTGAAGAGATTTCGGTAAATAATTTAAGATTAGGGTTAATATGCTTGAGAAAGATGTTAGCTTTAATTGTGAATCCCTTCGGTCAAGAATAGTAGAAATTGAATTGGATATATTTTAAAAAGATTACATGTTAAACACTAGGGGAAATAATTCCTAAATACATTATTGCATACTTGAAGTCGTTCGTAGTTTATTGCTTCCTAATTCGCGTAATTAAGTCTCATAAGCAGTTTAGTTATTAATTTCAGTATTTTTAATTCATTCAATTTATCACAATTTTTCAGTTAGATAATAAAGTTAAAGTTAATATTAGTACTCAAAATCTCTAAGGGATCGACTCGGACTCACATCCGCTATATTAAAACTGATAGGTGCGTTTGCCTCATATCAATTATTTTGGCATATGGGATCATTTGAAAATGACACTTAGTTGGGCAGATATCTCCTCTTTAATGGATTGATTGGAAGCATTCATAAGAGTGTGGATGTCTAAATTATACTTAGATTTGGATATACAATTTTATAAATTAATAATTTAATTGAAAAAGTTTAGTGCTTAAGATACACTTTAGAAATTATGATTTATAACAATGTTCTTAGAATTAAGTTGATTTTCCATAACTAGGTGATAAAAATTCAAAAGAGTAATTATATAGCTTTAATATTTCAAATTATGCTCATTTATATGCAATTTTCTTAAAAGTATTAAATTTACCAAGTTTAATCGCTATGACGTAAAGTTTTGTAATTTAGATATAGTTTATAATAAATATTTTGAAATTAGCTACATGATTTTAATAATTATATTATTGAGTAAAATTTCTTATAAGATATATATATGAATAAGTTCCATATAATTAATGAAACTTATCTATATAAATTATATTAATAATATTTTACTAAAAATCATGTGAAAATTTATGCAAAATAACAGTACATAGGACAAGAAAATTATGATTATAAATTATTGTTTACTAATAACTTTGACAGTGAAAGTTAGTGAATTTTCCAAAATATCTTGAAGGAAAAGGAAAAGAAAATTAATAAAATTCCTAAACCACCTTGAAATTAGGTAGTGAACTTTCTACTTATATATATGGCTTTATAGCCATTATGACGAGAATCAAAAAGAGAGTAGAGAGAGAGAAAGAGAAGGAGATAGGAGAAAGAAAATATAGTAAGAGATAGATGAGAAAGGGAGAGAGAAGGAGGAGGAGGAGGAGGAGGAGGAGGAAGGAGGGGGGGAAGAGAGAGAAATGGTAAGAAAAAGAGAGTGATAAAGAGGAAAGAAGAAGGAAAAAGAATAAGAAGAAGGAGGGGATTAAATAATTTAATTTTTCATACGTACAATTTCAACAATTTCTTTTTTCTCAAATTTTAAACTTACAATGTTGATATTTATATTTTTATTTCTTCCATCCAATAACTCATGAAGGAGCTAGTTAAATATATATTTGCATGAATCATCTTTCCCATATACATATAGCCATGCATTCAAAATATGTCAAATTAATCCTACTGTTAGTATGTATAGTATAAATGATAATTTCATGTATATGATAAATTACATATTATACAATATTTTAAATGAAGTTAGTGTTATTTGAAAAACATATACATATACTATAGACATATATTACTTATTGAAATAATACTTTCACCAATAGCATTATGTTATATTATTATATTACAATTATATATATAACAAGGGTTACATGATAAGTAACACAGAAGGATTGTACATATTCCATATATTTATATGTAAAAGAATGATATATATTTAATAATGTTTTATATTAGCTATAAGGATGAGTTAGTTAACTTAATAACCCTAAGGTAAAACTATGATAATCACTTGATGAAGCATTTTAACATCTTATTTATCATTAGTTTTTACTATATTAGCAGGCAAAAACTATAAACCTATCAAAGACTTTTGGAGATAATTGGCAAAAAGGCTAAGTAAGTGGATATTTCTATTTTTGTGCAAGTAGACTTATGTCTACTTGACTTGAAGTCAGTTGTGTCATAAATTGTAATGATGTGCTGGATTGATTGGATATATGATTCGGTTGAATGTGCATTGACTAAGTGAAGTGTTTTCTCATGTATGACTAATTTGTCGATGCATATTTTGGCTTGCTTAGAAATTGATCGGTCCTTTAAGTTGTTTACCTAAGTGAACCTCATACAAAGGAATGAATATAAAGTCAAGATACAAAGCTAGAACTATGATAATCGAGATGTTTATGTTGTGGAACTTGAGATTCATACCTAATACTAAGTTATTATATTATTATTATATTCATGCCATGGTACAAAAGGACTTACTGGTCAAGTTTTTGATAGCTTAAATGTTGCTAAGTTAGGTTTTGAGTATATAGATTTGCATTACTTAATAAACTCTGGCTTTTTCATGTGGTTTCAACTAAGTTGGCTATGTATTGGATTTCTAATCCTTGATGGGTAGTTTTTGCTTTACTAAATTTGAGGCCCTACTCCAAAGTAGCTCCTTATTGCCTCTAGGTTCTTAGATGTTGTATATAGATGTCTGGATATGTTAACTAACCGAATGAGTAAATTGAAAGGGCATAGGATATTGGTACCATTGCATGATCTGTGCATAAGCATCATATGTATTCCTTACATAGACAATTTGTCTCGATGAGCCATAATATGAAATTGAATATCTTATGATAATGATATCTATAAATGTATGTTATGCTTATTTTGTGTTTTGTTTTTAACCATTATCACTTAGCTCACAATATGTAAGGGGATAATTTGTCTTATCCTTAAGTAAAAGTTGAGTTAAATAGAGCAACCCATCATAGAGATGAAGAGATTTTTAAAATACTAGTAAAGGATGAGCTTTTAGAAGAATTGATTGACTCTAAGGTGCGAGTTAAATGCGTGAAGGCATCTTTTGAAGAAAAATGTTGATGTTATTTTACAAGGGTCTTAGTGTAGTTATAGTGGTTAAAAGTGTGTACTTATAAAGAATCATAATACCGTATCAAAGCATATGATTATGATACTCTAAGTATAAATCACTTTGTAAAAGTTTCCACTGTTGTTTGTTAAATGAGAATTAGATGAGCAGGTAGAATACGTGTTTTACCTTATCCTTAACTTAAGGACAGTAGTAACGAAATGTGTTCAATTACTAAGAGTTGAAAAGAAAAAATTTATGCAGATACCTATAAGGTAGGGCGTTACAAGGTGGTATCAAAGCATTGATATTTTAACTAGGCTTCAAAGTGCTACAGTTTGTTAATGGATAAGGATGGAAGAGTGTTGGACAGAAGTAATATCACTCATAAATGGATTTGATGGGTGAAAATATGGATGAAGATGAGGAGTTGGATATAACTAAGAACATTAATCAAGTAATTAGGTAGAAAGGATGAGATGCGATATGGAGTAATGTGCATTGAAGTAAACTTTAATGAAAAATCTTGAGGAAGTACTTAGGAACTTGATGAAGTTAAGTTAGTATTGAGAAGGAAATCATAAAAAATTTATAGAAACGTGATCATTGAAAAGAAATTGTTGGAAAGTTTGAGCAAGTATATATGTAGAACCAAGGAGAATAGGAATGAAGTACACCTTAAGGTAAGGAAATTGTGCATATGGATGATTGTATGACTAAAACATATATAAGATTAAGTAGTGTAACTAGGTTAGCTTGTGAAAGATTAACCTTAACTCGTAGGCAACAAGACAAGTAGTACCCTGTGGAACCTTAGGATGATGCTTACTATGGTGTGGAAAGTAATCATGAGTTAGCCGAAAGTGAACAAAGGTGTAAGGTGGAAGAAGATTTAAAAGCAGAAAAACCTAAAGAAAAGAAGTGAAAGTAGACATTGGAAGGATATCATAGTAAAGATATACTTGTTGTGGTAATGTAGGCTATAGTTGTTACTAAAATGAATGAAACGGTGGAAAATGTTGAAAGTGGATAATTAGGAGTGGGTTTAGAAGGAAAATCAAAACCTTCGATAAAGGCATAATCAAAGCATAATTCAGAGGCTAATTTAGTAGAGAATGAGATTGTGAATCGTAAGGTAATAGTTAATTATGAGATTAAGGAGTCAAATGACAATAAAGTATATGAAGTTAATAAAAAGTATAATTGCAATATTATGAGAGCTTATCCTTTAGGAATCCCTAAGCACATGTGGTAAGCAGGAAGAGTATGGAAAATTTATGACTTTCATGATGTTTTTGTCAAGACTCATGTTTATTAAACTCTTATACCTTTAATGAAAAAGTTTCCAATCCTTGTAAGTTATATCTTATCAGTTATTAGCTAGAAAATTGTCCATTATCTTTACGAGTCTTGTTTGTCAAGAGTGACACATGCGGTAAGTAGGAAGAGTGTGGAAAATTTATGACTTTCATGAATTTTTTGTCCAAACTCATGTCTATTAGGACTTTTGTGCCTTTCATGACAAAGTTTCCAATCCTTATGAGTCTTACCGTGTCAATTGTTAGCTAGAAAACTGTCCAGTATCTTTGTAAGTCTTGTTCATTAAGAGTTATGTCAATTTATGTTAGGTCCCAGTCTAATTCACTTACTTTGAGTCATTCTTTATCCCCTTTGTGTATAAGTTGGTGGAAAGTTTAGATTAACCAAACTTATTCTTACTGATATATGTATTAATTGTAGCAAGTACCTAGGATTGTAACTACAATCATTAAGAAATGACTATGGTATAAGACCTATAGACATGAAGAAATTGAATTTGTTATGATCATCTTAAGTGGAAATTGAAGCTTAGACAATGCATAGGTGATGGGCATGAGGTGAAAAGATAGGTTAGCAAGCTTTAGGACAGATAATGAATTAATAGAAGGGATGAATATGAGCTCTGTAGGACTAACTAATGCGTGAATCTAAACTAACTAAAAAATAATAATAATTGAAATGAGGATTGAGTGAAAATACTAGTTTAGATAGTGATAATCGATTGATATTAGAGCTTCAAGTTGATAGAGATAGGATGAATCTACCAAATTTTGAGACGGGGTAAAACATAGGTAGATTAGCAAAAGTTAGTTACTAAAAGATTTAGATTCTAGACTATATATGTATTTACATTTACCATTATTAAATGTTTTTCAAACCTATAACTAACTTAAGAAATATTGACTTAAAATATTATATATGTAAGCAATAGTTATTATGTAAAGATACATATTTTAATTGTTAAAATGTGTAAATGAGTATATAGATAAATGTTTACTTTCTAAATGAGGAATTTGTATGGATTTAATCAAATGTTAAAAGATTGGATAGCATTAGAAACTTTATAGACAAACTTTCCTATAATTGCAAAGTAGACACTAATGGCCAAATAGAGAATTAGCCACAGTGTTTTCACTGCACCATTGGACTGAATCCAACTAGGAATGGTGTTATGAATCCAACTTTGTTACCCTTATCATAACTTAGGATAATCACAATATTATATGTTCACCAAAATTAAAAACACCATTTGTATTTAGAAATGAAAGCTTAGATATAGGTCTAACAAGTGTAACCTTGGAAAAATAAACCCTATTAACAATACTATAAAGAAGCTTTGAGGATGAAACTTTTTGAAGGAGAGAAGAATGTAATTCCCTACAACCTTGATCTATTAGCTTTCGAATAATTCATATCTTTTCGAGAGAAATATGTACTTATAAGTTAGGTTAGTAAGTATAAAACAATCTATACTAGCTTTATTAGTGACAAGAGATAATATATAAAAGTAATTTAAATCCATTTAGGGCTTAATGAGATTATATTAGCATGTGGGATCATTTGGAAATGACACTAAGTTGGGTAGATATCTCCTCTTCATTAGATCGACTAGAAGCATTCATAGAAGTAGGAAAGTTTGAATTACACCTAAACTTAAATATGCAATTTTATAAATTAATTGAAAATGTTTAGTGCTTGACACATATTCTAAAAATTATAATTTATAACAATGTTTTTTGCATTAAGTTGAGTTTCCAAATAAAAATTAAAAAAGAGATAGAGGTAATAAAAATTAAAAAAAAATACCTATATAGCTTTCATATTTCAAATTAAACTCATTTATATGTAATTTTCTTAAAAGTATTAAGTTTATCGAGTCTAATCATTGGAACATAAAGTTACGTAATATAGATATAGCTTATGATAAATATTTTGAAATTAACTACATGATCTTAATAATTAATATTAATGAATAAAATTTCATATAAGATGTATATGAATAAATTCCAAATAATTAATTAAACTTATCTATATATATTATATTATTAATATTTTACTAAATATCACTTTAAAATTTATCTAAAATAACAATATGTGGGAGAAGAAAATTACGAGTATGAATTATTTTTCACTAATAATGTTGAAGGTGAAAAAAAAAATAAATATTCTTTAAATATTCTAGAAATGAGGGTAAGTATTAAATAAAATATAATAAATTTACCAAAATATCTTAAAAGAAAAAGGCCAAAAAATAAAATACCTAATCTTCCTTAAAGTTAGGCAGTAAATTTTCTGCCTAAATATATGGCTTTTATAGCCATTGTAATGCGAATCAAAGAGGGGGGAGAGAGAGAGAAAAAGGAGGAGAGAGGGGAAAGAAAAGAGAGAAAGCAAGAGAGAGAGAGAGTAATGCGGAGGAAAGAAGAAGGGAAAAAAAAAAAAGAAGAAGAGAGGAAGAAAAAAGAATAAGAAGAAAAAGGGGATTAAATAATTTAATTTTTCCGATGTCCGATATCTCTACGTAACCTCATTTTCATAGTTGTAAGTATTATCTTACAATTATGTAATGATTGATATACAATAGTCTTATAAGAAATATATCCATAATCTTGTTAATTTTTTAAATAGAGTATTTTATCTACACAATTTTATAAATTTCTTCTTTCTCAAATTTTAAACTTAGAATATTAATAGTTCTATTTTTTATGTCTTCTATCTAATAACCATAAAGGAGCTAGATAAATATATATATATATATTTATGTGAATTATCTTTCCCATATTTATCTATAGCCATGCATTCAAAACAGTGTCCAATTAATCCTACTATTAGTACATATGTTATATATGATAATTTCACATATAAGATAAATTACATATTGTATAATATTTTAAACATAATTAGTGTTATTTGAAAAATATTCACCCATGCTGTAGACATATATTACTTATTGAGATGATATTTTCATTAATATCATTATATTACATTATTATGTTACAATTATATATATATATATATATATAATGAGGGTTACACAATAAGTAATATAGAAGGATTGTACATATTTAATATGTATATATATAACAAAATGATATATATTTAATAATTTTTTATATTAGCTATAGGGACAAGTCAGTTGACTTAATAATCATAAGGTAAAAATAAAATAATCACATGATGAAGCATTTTAACATCTTATTTATCCTTAGTTTCTACTCTTTCTTATCTAAGATTAGTGGGCTAAAACTATGAATCTATTAAAGACTTTTAGAGATAAAGATTAGCATGAGATGCTTCCCTTTGCTCTCATGGCCTACAAAACCTCAGTCAAAACTTCTACTGGTGTAACCCCATATTCATTGTTGTATGCAACCGAAGCAGTATTACTGGTGGAAGTAGAAATCCCTTTATTCTGAGTATTGGTAGAAACTTAGCTCGATAAGTAGAGTAAGTAGAGAAGATAATAGAACATTTGAATCTTCTAGATGAGCGAAGACTTGTAGCAATATGTCATGATCAATGTTACCAATAGCGAATGATTCAAGCTTTTAACAAGAAAGTATGCCTGAGGTACTTTAGAGAAGGAGACTTGATGTTGAAGAAAGTGTTACCAAACACAAAAGACCTTAGGGGTAAGGTCGCTCAGAATTACGAAGGCCCTTATGTGGTAAAAAGGGTATTATCAAGAGGTGCATTAATATTGATAGAGATGAATGGCCTGAAATTAAGAGGACTAGTAAATTTAGATGCAGTCAAGTTATATTATTCATCAAAATGGAGATTTAACAAAGACTTCAATTTTTCTTAAATAGTTTGTAGTTAATCTTTCATTATTTACAAGTAAAGCTGATATCCGTGAATATTTTTGAATTCGAATGGTCATTGACCAACAAACACTCCACCAATAAACCCTGTTTCTTAGTCTCATAAACTTAAACAATAGATCCTTACCAATGAATTTGAATCACCAAAAGAATTGAAATCAAATGTTCTTAATAATTTAATCTTGTTCATTCGAAAAGGGATTTATCATTTAGAAGTCATGAAGAATAGAAATTGAAATTTGAAATCAAACAAAGCAAATTCAAGGTGTAGGCATGGTTAAATTACAAAATTCAAAGGAAATAAGAGAAAGAAAATAAAATAAAATAAAAGATGAAAGAAAAGAAAAAGGGAAAAGAGAAAGAAGAAGCAAGCACAAACCCCTAAAGAAATTCTACTAATTGAATGAGTGAATATCAGGAGTCAATATAAGCATGCCAATCAGTTGCTATCTAAGAAATCCTTTCGTCTTAGAAAAAATAATTTTGAAAAAGTCTTTAAAAGGAAATCTTTTGAAAATCAATCTCGAAGAGATCTATCCTTTTCAAATCTTGAAGAGAACTATCATCTTTAGATAACAAAGAGATCTATCATCTTCAGATTATCCATCAAACCAAAATAAGTAAATTTTACCTCCAATGGTTCTTACCCTATCCTTCCAAGATGAGCCTCCTTTGAAGTTTTGCTCTATCCTTCCAAGATAGACTCCATTAAGCCCTATTCTTCCTAGATAGGCCCCCTTGAAATTTTGCTCTATCCTTCCAAGATAAACTCCATTAAGCGTTATCCTTCCAAGATAGGCTTCCTTTAAAATTTTTGCTCTATCCTTCTAAGATAGACCCCATTAAGCCTTATCTCTCCAAAATAGGCCCCCTATGAAATTTTGCTCTATCCTTCCAAGATAGACTCTATTAAGCCCTATCTTTCGAAGATACACCTCCTTTAAAATTTTTGCTCTATCTTTCCAAGATAGACACCATTTCTTTTGAGTCAGGCATCCATTTGCCTTCTCCTTTCAAAATGGGCAGTTTATTCTTTGCATTGACCTTTCAAGTCAATATCCTTGATCAAAATAACACAACTTAGTTGATCAGTTTAAAGTAAGGTTTGGCAAAAATGGGTATCTCTTTTGTTTTTATAGTGAAGTTCTAATCGAACTTTACTATAAAGAAGGCTACTATAGACACCTCATTTTTGCCAATTTTTATTGAGCCAAGTTAATAAATTGAAAAAATAAAAAATAATAATAATAAAATGAAAATGAAAAAAAAAAGCAAAAAAAAAATCAAGTTAAGAGTTAAGTTGTGTTAAGTTAGGTTAAGTTAGGTTGTTGGATCAGTTATTGAGAGGGGTTGAATCCATTAGTTTTGGGCCAAACCAATTTAAGGGTTAAAAATCAAGATTTGTTAAATTATTGGGCTAAATTTGATCGGCCTGAGCCTTAAAAGAAAAGCCTAAACTAGTTAAGGTTTCTAGAAGTTAAGGTAAATCTAAGTTAAATAAAAAACAAATCTTTCGTATCGAAGATATAAAAGATTCAATTTTGGAGCTTATAAATAACACGCGGGTCAAGGATCTGAGAGAGTCCTTTTTTTTTTAGAACTTACACCCAAAACACTCCCACACGCACCACTAGACTCCTACATGCCCTGCCACATTCCTCACACGCCACCACAGCACTTACACCAACCACTTACAACATCGTCCATAGCATGCCCAAATCTGTGCCTCAGTATCATCCAATACCGCTCGAGCTACCACCCACAACACGCCTAGATCTATACCCTAGTATCGCCCAGATACTTACCCACTCTCGCCCAAGCCATCACCTAACACTGCCCGAGCTACCACCTATTGTCGCCCAGATAAATGCCCACCATATACCCCGGACACTTACCCACTTTCGCCTATAGCATGCCCATCGCATACCCAAATCTATGCCCACATTGTTGCACACTGTTGCCCACACTGTCACTTGCTATCGTCTACATGCTTGCCTACTATTGCTCAAGCCATCGCTTAGACGCTCACCCACTATTGCCTATACTATTGCCTAGACACTCGCTTACTTTCACCCACGATATGCCCAAACGCTCACCTACTACACCACTCCATTGCCCAGGCTCTCACCCAATCATCGCCCACAATATCGCCTAAGCATGCCTAGCATCGACTAACACTAACCGACCTAACCCAAGTAAACTTCTTTTTTTTTTTTTCTGTTTTGAGTTTTTTCTTATTATTCTATTATATTATTTTATTCATTTATTAATTAGTTATGTTTATTTATTTATTTATTATTTTTCCTTATTAATTAATTAATTTTTTTTTGTTTAAGTGCCAATTTTTTTAATTAATTATTTTCTTGCAAAATTTTAGATAAATTAGCGTTTTTTTCTTGAAAAATCGTTTTTTAATAAAAAAAATACATTTTTGGCATTTAGGTTTTTAGAAAGAATCAAAAATCTAAATTGAGTTAATGAGGGTTTTGGTTTAATTTGGGAAGATTAGATTTTCTAGGTTTTTTCTTTAAATAATAAATTAACAAACTTAAACTTGGCTCAGTTTTAAAAAATAAAAATAACCCACCAACTAAATATTTTACAAAAAGAAAAAAAGAATTATGACCAGTTTGATCTCGATTAACAGATACGTAGGTACTTTCTAGACAAATATTAAAAATTAAAAAAAGAAAAACTTTTTTCCCCTTTTTTATCATAATAAAAAATAATAAAATCACTTTTAGTTATATTTTGTGAACTTGGATATATTTTTAATATTTTTAGAAAATTATAAAATATTATAAAAGAACCCATCAATTTGTTTTAATTTTCACATGGTGACTTAGTCTTAATAGGTTAGCCCCCAAACTCGGTTTTTCTTGTTTAATTTTCTAAACATCAAAATTTTTAGAATATCTGATACTAGTGGTCAAATTAAGGTTTTTCCACCCGAAAACCCTAATTTTATTATTTTACCGTTTGAACTGATTGGCGACTCTATTTTTTTTAAAGAAAGAACAACACTTTCTTTTCCTTAGTTTAATGTTGAGTAATTTCTATTAAGCGAGTTAAGCTTAATATAGATTAAATTAAGGAAATTGAAATAAGGCTCGACAAGAGGCATTTAATATTCTCAAGGATAAGCTAATGCATGTACTTATAATGGTAGCACTAGCTTCAAATTTCTCATTTGAACTAAAATATATAATGTAAGTGATGATGTTGTATGCATAGTTTTAGAGCATACATGAGAGAAACACTTCTAGCCAATATATTACACTAACAAAACCCTCATAGAAGCACAAAAAACCTATACCACCACAGAAATGGAGTTGGTACCAATGGTCTTTTCATTTGACGAATTTAGGTTACTAATCATTTCTAAAGTTATTGTTTGTACTATCTATTTTGCTTTATGTTATTTGTTGAAAAAAACAAATGCCTAGCCCAAATTGATCAAGTGGATATTGTTGCTTTAAGAATTCGACCTAGAAATCCAAGATAAAAAGGGAGTAGAGAATTTGGATACAAATAGGGGTAAGTACTGTTTGGTTTAGTTTATAAACTTTTCAAAATAATTTATTTTGAAAAATGATTCATTTTTTTAATTGAACAAACCTGACAAAATGATTCATTTTTTTTTTTAAATCGAACCTATGGTTCAGTTTGTAAATTTTTTAAACTTAATTAAAACCAGTTCAATTAATGGTCCAAACCGTTCATATCAAATTTATACTAAACATTTTTATCTTTAGTAACATAATTTCTTTTTTATTAAACTTTCATATGTTTTCAATTAATTTCTTAAACATTTATTATGTATAATAATGCTTAGCAAAAAGTTGCACTAAATCTTAACAAACCTAACTTGATTGGATGAAGGTAAGAGACTATTCTAAATATGAAATTTCATATAGAACTCACTTAACTTAATCTTAATAAATGACCTAAAAAGAAGAAAAAAGATATAAGAAATCCATGAAAATTGATGGGAAAAAATTGACAAAATTATAAAACAATTGGATGATTTTTTTTTAACCAAATTGTTCGATTCTGTTTAGTAAACCGAATCATGAACTATTTATATATAATTGAACTAAATGGCATCTTGACTTCATGGGGCCATTTCTGAATTCCAATGAAAAAAAAAAACATATCCTAGTAGTAGTAGACTGTATCCAAATGGATAGAAGCTCAAGATCTACCAAAAAATGATGTTAGGTAATGAAATGGTTCCTTGAAAGTCTATTTTCTAGATTTAACGCACCTAAAGTGATTATAAGTGATTGATGAACCTACTTTTACAATGTTCAACTTAAGCACCCTGAAACAAGTAGATAAGTAAAAGTTGCAAACAAGGATTTAAAAAGGATTCTAAAAACGATGATTGAACTCAATAGACAAGATTGGTTAGAAAACCTTAGCAATGCTCTTTGGGCATGTCAAACAACATATAAGACACCTATAGGCACTACAGCATACCAA
Source organism: Lumnitzera racemosa (assembly GCA_024138005.1). NCBI lineage: Eukaryota > Viridiplantae > Streptophyta > Magnoliopsida > Myrtales > Combretaceae > Lumnitzera > Lumnitzera racemosa. Next base: position 44,870,049 of record JAMXBC010000009.1, on the reverse strand, counting down.
CTTGTGTTTGAAAAAGCATGTCATTTATCTATGGAAATTGGACATAAAGCTTATCTGGCTATAAAGGGTGCCAACCTTAATCTTTAATGTATAGGTGAATACAGCAAACTTCGGCTTAATGAGCTAGAAAAATGGTGTGAAATGGCCTATGAGAACTTAAGACTACTCAAGCAATAAGCTATGCAATACCATGATTGTCATTAAGATTTTGATATCTACTATCTGATAGTTCAGTACACTCCGCTTTGAATAATCTCTTGAAATGTTTAACATTCAAGAAGCTTAAGAAGAAGTTGCTTATGTAAAGGAGAACAAAGTTAAGGACCCCGATCATGATTTGGGATGTGCTCTCCATTGAAGGAGAAGATTGAAAAAGATTACGAGAAAATCATGGTTAAGTAATATGGCCATGTTCCTCTCGATGTGAACTTAAGCAATGAAATGTGAGAGTAACATGCCTTATATATCACATTTGTAATCTTAGACATAATCCTCCATGGAATTAGTTATACAACGTCAAAGACAAGACCAAGGATAAGACCATGGCCAAGACTTCGATTGTGATATTGCCTATGTTCATATTCAAATCACAAATTATTGCTCACACCTAGGGATTATGGCCGTAATCCCATTCGTTAACAATCCTATTCAAATTCTCCTTGCTTCTATTACTTCAAACTTTCCCAATTTGGCTCACTTCTCCTATGAAACCACTTTCTTATTTTATTATATTACTTCTTTAAGCTATCCTTAAAATTAAAAAGAAATCCTATTAATCATAGTTGTTACCTATTATAGTTGTTATTATTCACTGGTTATGTTTATTAAGGCTCAGGTTTCCTTATTGTAGAGCAATAATATATAGGCATATTTCTACTTACACATATCACCATTGTTATGTGTGAATTATCATCCTTCTCAATATACTCTTACAAGTATAGCCAAAACATTAAGTGTAGGAAAATTTGTGTTCATGATCATGAGTCCCTCAAGACCTAAAAACACATCATAACCTAAAGATGGCCTCTTCTAAACCCATATTAGAAGAGGATCCACTTGCTACCCTATAACCATATCTTAAACACATGCTTGAGTTTGAAACACCTAAATACAAAAAAAGATTTGATATGCTAAATTAGAAGTGCTTTCTAAGATCTAGCTTCTTAGATTAGGAAACCATCAAATGAGAAAATATAGAACCTAAGATAAGAGTTATGGTCAAGAAAGAGAGTTAGGAGAAACTCTTAAGTGCTCAAGAATCAGTCTATAAGGAACTTACCTTAGAATTCCTTACTACCTATCAATGGAAAATGACTAATAACCATATAGAGCTCGAAATTCACTATCTTTCCACTTGAGAAACACCAAATTCAACTTTTCGTAGCCAAATTCAAAGTATTTATGGAGCTCTATGAAAAGAATTTTCTAATCCCTTGAGTTCTACAGACCACCATGCAAACTCCAATGCGAAGTTACCATACAAATTCACACTTTCCATAGCCGATTTTAGAGTATTTATGGGGTTACATGAAAAAAAAATTATCTAATCCCCTAAGTTCCACACACCACCATGTAAACTCCTTTGCAGAGTTACCTTACGAATTCACACTTTCCATAGCCAAATTCAAAGTATTTATGGGGCTCTATGAAAAAGAATTTATCTAATCCCTTATGTTCCACACATCACCATATAAACTCCGATGCAGAGTTACCCTGCAAACTATTGGCAAAAACTAGTTGGAGAAAAGACCTATAACCCTAAATTTGCTAAAGGATCCCATACATAAGATCCTTTATTAGTTGCCCGTCCACATAATTAGTAGGAGAGGGAAAAGCATACAGGTAGTAGCAATGCATGAAGTGTTTTGCCTCTATAGCCTTACAGAGATATACTCGAACGATTTGGCAGTAGCATTAGCATTCCACATGCAACATCAAGCCACCAATGCAAAGGTTAATCAAATTGGATGTGGGCAATATGTCACACTTTTTAGTAAAGAAATTGAAACTTTTTGTTGATAATCCCCAATTGACCATGGTGAGGGATGTTGCTTGAACATCAATTTTGACTTTTTGCTAGATGGGCCTCTTATTGAATGAAGTTGGTAAGGAAGAACCCAAAAGAAAAGATTTTGACAATTCTACTAACCAAGAGAACTTAGCTTATCATGTTAAGAAATTAAGCCAGATAGAAATCTTGACATTCTCTACGAAAAGGTCATGTCTTAAAAGAAGCTAACGTTACATTTGGTTGGCAAGAATAATCCAAAATGGAAGGGAATGTAATGGAACGGAATGAAGTTGAATTACGAATGGAATGATCAATCTATTTTTGTGTTTGGAGACATCAATGGAATTACTAATTTTATTCTATCATTATGTTTGGTTATATCATATTCAAAATAAAATGGAATGAGCATATAGTAGTTTTTGCCAAAAAAGCCTTCATTTCTTGGATATACATATGTATATGTGTTTTATTTTATGTATGTGTATATACATAAAACATTATATATGTATGATTATGTATATATAACATAATATTATATAATACATAATTTATATATGTTTGTTATATATAACATATATTACAAATAACAATATAGTATTGTTATATATAAATGTATATATTTACTTACAGTAACCAAAGTATGATTACATATATATATATCTATTATATTAAAGGGAAATCCCTTTTTTAACTACCTATAACTAACTATTTATATCTTATAACTTTAATCATAATAGTTATAAGAAAGAAAAAAAAATCATCTTATAAACTTCTTAATTACCACCCTTTATTTACAAATCTTTTTTACTATACAATTGCTATTTTTTATCATACTTATTTCTACAATTGTTATTGTTTTATTTATTCACTATTTTAATTGTCCAATATTACTATTATTTGGAAAATTCATTTTACTTTTTATTTAACCAACATTTACTAATTTTTTATGTGGAAAAATTTATTATAGTTTTGATTTTATAAACATTTATTATTGGCATTCTTTTGTATATGCAATTCAAACTTTTTTTTCTTTTTGCACACATAATGTGAGTGCGTTATCTACTAGTGTATATATATATATATATATATATCCACATACCTATATGGCATATAATGTAATTATATGGTCATGTACTATATACGTTATGTAAACTCTACTACTTAAGGGACATGTAATTAAGAGTACTTCTCAACCATTCCCAAGGATCAACTAAATTAAGAACTAAAAAATGTTTTCATTTAGAAAATGAACCTATTTTTTCAATTTAAAAGTTCGTTGATAATAAAACTCGAATATGAGAATAACGGACCTTAAGTCACCTAAAACCTTAAACTCTAAGATAATTAAGAACTTATGACCTTAAGCGACTAATTGAGAATTTAATTTGAATAATTTTATTCAACTCCTGAAAATTTCAAAAAATTTTTAGAAGCAAATTATAATTTACGAATTGATTTAAAAGCCAAACTCTAAAATAATTACATATAAGATAATCTCCTTATTTTCACTTATAAGCTATATTACATATAGACAAATAAGCCACCTAAGAGTTGGAATTAATTATCAATTGATAACCTATCAAAAGCTAATGATAAGACAATTTCCATATATCTCCCTAACCTACACTACATAAGGGTAAGTTATCTTTTCAAATTATTAATTAAATTTTCAAACAAGTAACAAGACAGGACAATACACAAAAAGAAAACCCTATGGCTAGTTGAAAAGAGAGCGTAGAGGAGACCATGCCTTGTCATTCATCCATCAATTCAATTGTCTTTCACACCTACTAGTCACCCTATATTGCTTACATTATCAAATCATTATAAAGTGAAGCTTATGTGACAAGTTAAATGCATTAAAAAGAAACTTTGTGGATGCATTTCCCACCCATTTGAATCGGCACACTCTCTCTCTCCTTCTCTCACCTTTCATTTCCTTTGTGTACACTTTAAACATACAAATTAAAAGAGGAAACCAAACCCCACAAAATCTACGGTTGCCGCTACATTTTGCACCAACAACTCAAGGGACAAAGCTATTTTGTTTCCCTTCTTTTGTCAACTTCAAAAGCCATTTTAGAAATCCTTAGAAAATCCCTAAACCTACCTTAACCATCAAGTTCTTGGTTACTAAAAGAAATTGCAAGAAAGGGAAAGAAAACAAGGAGCAAACGTGGACTCTTAGTTACATAACTACCTATTTTTACGCATTATGGACTAGTGAGTTTATTTTTTTTATTAAAGTATTCTAGTATGCCATGATAGGAGACTACATTTTCACGAAAATATTGGCATGAACATAAGGTGATAAAATAACTAGACCACTTTAAGGAGTAAGCTTATGAATCTCTTACATAGAATATGGACAATGAGCATATTAAGTTGATATTATGAAAGATACGTGTCTAATGCTCATAATAAAAGTTTGTAAGTTGAGAAAATCATAAAATATGGGCATGAACAAGGGAGCAACATGCTGGACATGTAGAGTGTATAGGGTATTTAGATGTTATTTTTGACTTCATATCATCACATATGCTCAAATCTACCATTAGGTAAAGAAAAATTCATTACATGAAGTTTTTGTAAAGAAGTCAACTTTTTGAGATGTGAACTATGACTTAGAGTTTATGATAAGAGTGTGATCTATCACTTTTATGTAGTACATAAGCTAAATAATCACTGCATGGAAGAGAAGTTAAGTTGGAGTTAGAATATAAGTAGTATAAGTTCATGATCTAATACCTAAACTTAAAGAAATAATAAAACAAGTTGAAAAACCAAGTTGGGGACCCTTAAACCAAACCTTCTAGATCTAGAATTGCAAGAAAAATCACTTAAAAATATGATAAAACCAAGTAAACAAATTAAAAAAGACCAAGGAAATCAAGTATGATAAATGTACAAAACCTAAAACTCAAAACCGAGCTTAAAATACACAAAACGAGCTTAAAATACACAAAACAAGCTTAGAACTCTAAGTTAGGCTTTCACCAAATTTCTGACTAGCACCTTAATCTATCAATGAAGGTTGTTTTGAAGCCTATAAAGAGTCCACATAATGCTCCTTAAGCCCAACAAAAGTGACTAACCTTAGTTTAGATGAAAAAAGAAGCTTATTTGACTACATTAAGCCCACATAAGAGTCCAAGAAAACATTGATAGCACAAAGGGTGTAAACTAAGGATGAAAATCTAATCTTGGAGAGTATTTTAATTTTATAATAAAATTCTAAGCCCAAGCACAAAAGATTTCCGAAGATAACAAAAAAGCCTAATAACCAAACTAAGCCTAAAAGAGTTCTAAACCGTGATGACCGCTATTGTTCTAACTAGTGGACAAACTTGTGTGCCTTATCTCAAAAATCTAATGTCACCACGTTAAAGTGCACTCAAAAATGATAAAATTTAACTATAAAATCATGAAAATCGGATTTAAAATGAAAAAGTTACACGCGATTAAATTTTTAAGTAAAATCAAGAAAAATATGAAACTAAGTTAAAAAGTATAACTTAAAGAATCTTAGGTTACCCTTTTAACTTTATCTCAAACTCTTAACTCTATCATATTCGTGATGTTTAGGGGACCCAATTGTTAGAGACAGCTTACCTTTAGATTATTATGACTGATCTGCTATGGCTAAGTGAATGATTTTTGATGACTTTATACTTGGTTTTGCTTACAGTATAGTTGCACTTAAATTTATATAATGAAATCGAATGCTTGTGGGATACGGAAAATGTATGTGTATTGTGTTATGATTAATGACTTGCTAACAAGATAATAATGGGAATTATTGTGTTGATAGTTATGTACAGTTGTATGGAATGAACTTGTTTAATTACCATAGAAATTGAATTAATTAAGCATTTGATTAAGAAATTCAATGAGTCATGCATTTCTCATATTTGCATTATAACTATATTGACTACCACCTTACGTGAAAGATGAGAAAGGGCTCACAAGATCGAGGCCTTCTATTGGGATTAGGCAAATGTGTGCCATTTATATTATTAAGTCTTTATCCTAAGCTATCGGGCTTACTAAGCGCTAGGGGACGCTATCCGTTAGCAAAGGGCCCTATCTTATGACTTTTGCTTAAGGTGTGTGTTTGTAGACTACAAAGGCCACCATATCATTAGACTTAGGATTTCAGCATAATTTTTGTTTCTTGAAAAAGGAAAGCATATTTTTGTATGAAAGGAAAGATTTGTATATGTTATATATATATATATATATATATGTGATTTTGAGTTAATTTGAGCATGATGGTGCTATAAAAATAAAAACCTAGGTGATAGGACCCAATTGATGATTTATGTCAATTAATTATCTCTAACCCCAACTACAGGGGGTGTAATTCTTAGTTGCATACAGTTCCTAGGTCGCTACATGTATTGGTTAGCATTTTGAGTGTTCATGCATTTATATGTTGTGTATTAAATTATATTGTTTGTATGACATGGCAGATGGATTAACCCAGTAAGCATAAGCTTATACCCTAATAGATTTCTTTTATTGTAAGACCATCTTTTCATTCATCTAAGCTAAGGAATGTTCAAGGTGAGTCTCAAGTCAAGACGAGATTGTGTGTTAAGGAAGCAAAGAGGTAATTTTGTAATAGTAATTTATACATATATTTACTTATTTAGTTAGATTTTCTTAATGCAAATTTTCATAAAACTTTGAATACATCGTAATATATATTTTGTTGTAGAATTCTATGAATCCATACTCTAGCTTTAGTGCTTTTGTAATTAAATGTTAATTTTAGTCATTCTGCTTGATATTACTTTCTATGAGCCTAATGGTAACATAAAGTGGAAGGAACCTTATGTGTCATATAAAAAGCCTATAATGAACAAGGGAATTGATTGTAGATCTTTATACAATACAAGGTAATATACCACGACAATAATATTGTTTAGGTAGTGACACGTTACAAATCAGAAATGCAAATATATTATTGAATATATCAAATAATTAGCTAGAAATTGTATAAAATTATAAGAAAATGACCAACACATTTGTAAATCTAAGAAATAGGTGTGGTACATCATCAATTCAATAAGTAATATCAAGTATGACTTGGCAAGTGAGTACAAAGGCCAAAACATGATAATTATGCTAAGATAACAAGACCATAGATATTCGGAAAGTCGGCTAACATATTTCCAACGACCTAACTTCTATAAATATCCATCTAGGAGAGAATTTTATCATTTTACAACATTACAAAATCAATAAACCCTTTTAAACATAAGAATTGGATAGGAAACCAATATTAGAAAAATTAGGAGAACTATTGGAAAATATGGTTGAAATTACAAAAAAGATAGAAGATGAAGACCTAACATGGTGACCATTTAGGGGTTGAAGTTTGACATTGGCAGAGAGATCTCTGATAGGGGGGTTACCGCTAGTGGGGCTCCAGTGATTGAAGAATCGAAAACGCGTGATTTTTCACTTGTAAGTTTCTATTTTATTAAAAATATCAAACAATATCCAAAAATTATGAAACTTAGTTCCCTAAGTATTTTTACATGTATAATTAGAATATTAACCAAAATTTTAAAATTAGTAATTCTTATATAGGTTCATTAAGAATAGGCCTAGTTTAATGAATTTTATATCAATTTATAGAAATAGTAAATGATGTTATTTTGATCTAATTTTTGGTGTATATATTTATCATATGATATAATTAATTTAAATAAAAATAATTTTTGATAACTTATACGTTTAGTTTTTATTAAAATTATTTTGTCAAATCTACCCTATTTTCATGTTAAGGAAGCAATAGGTCTTTAATTATATTTCTTATTGAATCTGATTTGAAATGATCATTGGAGCTTGGATATGATTTTAAAAGCATTTAATTCAAATATTATAATTTTATTTGGTTATTTACCTCATTTAAGTTAATTTTTAGTAAAATTGGGCTTAAAATCAATATTTTAGAGAATATATATAATGGCTACATTTAAGAGTTATAATAATCATACGTTAAACTATATATTTTTATGAGGTCATAGTATTTTTTGGAGATGTAATAGAGTGTAATTACTACATATTTTTTCGTTGTACATCAATATTTTGCCAAATATAATAATAAAGGGTAAATTTGTACAATTAGCATTGTAGTAGGGAGAGTTTTAGCCACTGACGCATTTGAAGTACTCTTTACTGATCTTGTTTTGGTTTAGTTGGAAAGTGGAAGTACAATAAGTAAACTTAGTATTCTGACTGAATCAGAAGTTAGATTAGAGACATAATCAAAAGTTGTTGTATTTAAAGTTTTTATGTAAATTAAACTTAGATAACTGATTTAAGTGTAATATCAAGGATTTTACTTGGTAAATTGAAGATATAAGTTGACTAGTATTTGATTAAGATTTTTGAAGTTAGGCTGAAGCAAAGAGTAATTTAGAAGCTAAGTCAGAAGCTAAAAGAAGCCATTAGCTTCAAGATATTATTTGAATACATCAAGGCAACTCTTCAAGGAAAAAGTTAGTGTTACCTTACAAAAGATTTAGTTTAGCTGTTGTAGATGAAATAGTATACTTATGAAGGATTCTATATTATATGGAGGTATATGACTATGATACTCTAAGTACAACCTACTTATATAACAATTTCCACTATTGTTAGCTAAGTTAAATAAGATGTTATATGGAGTCGAATGTTATATTGAATGGAATGGTAGGTTAGATATAGATTTCTACCTTATCTTTAACTAAAGGATAGCAATGGCAAATTGTCTTCAAGCACCAAAAGCATAAAAAAGAAATTTTAATAAAACGCCTAAAAGGCAAGGTGTTACAATTTATTTATAACAGTTAACATATAATCTACATATATATGTTATATTTGGTATTATCCATACATACCTTATGTATGTGAAAATGTTATATATATATATATATATAATATGTAAATATACATATATATACGCATACAAATCACCGGCCATTTCCCTATACTCATTTTTTGCTTTTGTACACTACATAAAGAGGCCCATTATATGTAAAGTCTAAGATAAAGGCTTAATCTACTACATGGATTGTTTTAGAAGTGTCTTGATAAGGTAGAGTAGCGTAGGTGAAATTGTATAATATCTATTAGATTGATTAGATCTTGGCTTTCTAATGATAGAGGCCCCTTGTATACAAGGGGATGACCCCCTCATATGTAAATCATCTAAAAATACAAGTTATATTCTTACTTAAATACTTCTTGTTTCCCTTTAAATAATTGCATTCTTGTGTGCTCTGGTAAGAAAGGCTAACCTAGCCTCTATAGAGAGTGCCTAGAGAGTCTAAGTACTATACATGAGAACTAGTAAATACTCTATAGATGACATTTGGTATCAAAACAAAGTTATAAAGAAGATGGTTAGAATAGGTGCTTCTAATGTCCCCTTAAAGTACACTAGAAGTCCCTTGACTCTAATGATGGATCAAGAACTCAACGTTAAAGGGAAAATCATAAGAAGTAAAGCTTCAATTGAAGTAAGGGTTTTTAGAGTGAAGTTAGCCATAACTGATGTGCTAGATCATGTTTAGGTTGTTGAGGAAGGCTTGGAGAAGTTAAAGAAGAAACTCCCAAGTAAAATGCTAACAATCCTAAACTGAGATGCAAGTGATATGCAAAGAAGAAAAGCTACCTTCAAAGAGATGTTGAAGTCCTTGAAGAAGGAATTAGAGGATTTAAGGGCCTAGGTCCAGCAGTACGTTGAGACTAAGTATGACTCAAACCCTATTGGGGCTATGGTGTAGATGAATGTGCTTAAGCCCAAGACCTTCAATGGTTCTCTGAATGCGAAGGAGATAGATAACCTTCTTTAGAGCCTAAAACAATACTTTAGTGAGATTGGTGTTCTAGAAGATGCATCGAGGCTAAGAGTGGCTTTAATGTTTCTTGATGATATAACCACCTTGTAGTGGAGGAAACGATTAACAAAGCTAGGTGGAAGTTGAGTAGATTAGAATGTAAGAAGAATTCAAGGCAGAGTTACGAGCCCAATTTTACCCTAACAATGCCTAGAGGATGTTTAGGCCCAATTGAGGTGTTTAGAACACAAGGCATCCGTTAGGGAGTATGTGCGAGAATTTTTAAAGTTATTGTTGGAGATTCTTAACATAAGTGATAAGGACTCTATGTTTGCCTTATGTGATGTCCTATAGGGATGGGCCTAAATAGAGTTAGAGAGACAAGAAGTCCAAACTCTAGCCTAAGCTATAGCTATAGCTGAGAGCTTCATAAAGTTTATGTTGATGAAACAACCTTGGAGGGAAGTAATAGAGGGTAGCTATGGAAGAGTTTTGAGAGGAAGGAGATACAAGCGTGAGAAAGTGGGATAAAAACCCAACCTAAAGGGATAAGCCTCCAATGGAAGAGAAGGACTATCCTAGGAGGAAACATTAATGCTTCAAGTATGGAAGAGCACATAAATCAAGTAACTATCCCATTCGGAATAAGCTAGTGGCCTTTGTTGCATAGGAAGAAGAAGTGAAGGCCTAATCTAACCATAAGCTTGGAGTGTTGAAGTAGTTGGGCTCAGTATAAATTAAGCCTACTAAGCAAGCCTGAAGCTTGATGCATGATGTAGCAATTGTATTAAGCTAAAGGATGAATACCCTATGGATACTGAGGCAATTGATATATTTATTTCTCTATAGGTAGTTGACAAGATGGGCCTTAACATCCAAAGGGGTAAGGGAAGACTATAAATTGTGAACTTAGAGGAAGTCCCTACAATGGGTGTGGCCGATGATGTCGACTTTCAACTAAGCTAATGGAGAGGAAAGGTAAAGCTAGAGGTGATCCCTTTAGATGATAGTGAACCAGTAATTGGCATGGACTTCTTTAACTAGGTATATGCTCAAATTGCCCTATTAGCAAACTGCATCATGATCATTGACGAGGGGCAACAATGAGTAGTCCTAATCAACTATATCCTTAGCTTTTATCCTGGTTGTCCAATGATGGAAGCCCCTTGTATATAAGGAGGTAACCCCCTCATTTGTAAATCATCCTAAAATACAAGTCATATTTTTACTCAAGTATTTCTTGCTTCTCTCTAAGTAAGTGTATTCTTGTGTGCTCTAGTGAGAAATGCTAACTTAACCTCTCAGGAGAGTTCTTAGAGAGTCTAAGTGCTACATGTGAGAGCTAGTAAACACTCTACATGTGACATACATACCTGGATGTATAACATATATATAATATATAATATATAATATTATAGCTATAGATTGTTATAGATAACCATATGTATACATTTGCATATGTATATATTATATATAAATTTGCATATAACATATATAAAAGTAATATATTATGTATACTTATTATATATACATATAATATATATATATATTTCTTATCTATCTATATTATTAAAGAGAAAGATGGATTTTAGTGTCTTTTTTTATGTTTCTTAAAATACCCTTAAAACATATTAACAATAACTATTAAAACCTTTGGTCGTAAAATTTAGATTAATAATATCATAGATATTTTTCCCAAATATGTAGGTAGGATTAGCTCACTAAAAGAGAAAAAATGGGAGACTATAGGGTTTAAATAGGATAATGGTGTTGAAATTCCTCCAAATTCAATGAGGAAAAACTATACTAACTTCAGATAAAATCTTTTATTATCATATGCATTATAGTTCATTTGCATATCTTAAATAATAAGGGAATATTTTATAAATATAACTATATATGCATCTTATTCCATTCTGAATATTTTTGAACTTGACAAGTCACAATAATGGAATTGTAATTCTATGCTTGTTACAAAATATGGCTTTGTACTCCTGTTGGTATGTTGTTTCAAAATGGTGTTGTTTTTTTAATTTGGTACCATACTTATTATTTTTTTTTCTAAGATGAGGAGAATTAATGAGGTTTGGTGATAGTAGTATCATGGTTATGACTCTTGACTTAACTCTTAGTAGTCCATTAGTTGCATACAGTTGTAGACTTACAAGAAAGCCCCTTATGGTATAGCCAGTGAGGGCCTTCAACTCTTAAGTTAATGAAAAGAGTATTAATGAGAGAAGAGTAATGCTAAGAAAGTTCCCAAGAGTGTCAAAGTATCTTTTACCTGGTGGTTTAACTCCTGCCTGGACACATGGTGAAAGGGGATTGGTTGGTACGAACTCCAAGGGGGTAGTGTTATTAGTATAGGAAAAGATTACTAACCTTCTACTAGTTAGTGGAGGCTTGGGACATGAGCTTATTACATCAATGGAAGGTAACTGTCCTAATTCAATAATTAGGTAGTAGGTTGGACATTAGACGGTCGTTCAACATTTAATGAAGGGAGAGAAGAGTCTAGGAAAGGGGAGTATGCCCAACTCACTATCAAAGGAGCTCTCTTAAAGTAGTATTCGAGGTTGGTGATGAGCTATTATTCTAAGGCCAAGTAGTAAAGATAGGAAACTCCTACTTGAGGGCTCTTAAAGTATACATGATTGTACCCAAGTAAGGCCAATAGTGCTCAGGTGCTTACTAAGCTAACCTTCATCCAAATTAGATAGCCCCCCATAATGCATTAGTTGAGCTCCCTAGTAGACTTAAGCCTCTAAAGTCTTGGGCTGAAGGTCGACTGTTAACATTTACCCCCCCTACTCTCCTTTATGCCAAAGCTTCGAGGAGAGTATAGGAGGTTTAAGTTAGGGAGGTTGAAGCCCCTATCAGATCTATCATAGAGAAGCATATGTGAGAGTTTATCAAGGCATTAGAGGACCGCTATGGGTAATCTTCTAGATGTGACAATTGACATGACCATTAATAATGGTCTTTTCCAATGTCTAACTTTTTGCAGCACAATAGTGGCACTAGGGGAAGTATGCTATACGAATGATCACTAAGGCACATGGGGAATCTGCAAATTGTGATTAAAAAGGTGTATTAATGTCAACTTTTCACTATCAATCCCCCTTAGCCATTAGATGGGTTAGCTATAGCACATGGATAAATGAGATCCCCTTTTCATTTGCTATATAAGGGATTGATGGGGACCATCTCCTTCATTCTAGACTTTGCTTCACTTAGGTTGTTTTGAGAGATACAAAGATAATTATTTTATCCCCTCAAGGCTTGTGGCAAATGAGTGAATCAAGAATGATTATCTTGAGTGAGAGTGCATTCAAATTGAGGTTCCATCCTACTAATAGACCTTTTGAGCATTGATTGAGGGATGTAGTAGGTTGCTCAACAATTGGAGGTAGCCTCTAAACAATGATAAAAGGGTATATGCAGATCTCTCCACTACTCAAGCTTTGCTTTATTGTTCGTCTTTGAGTCATCATAGCATCAACATCATAGATGTTAAGGCCCCCCACGATAGATGCCTAGGTGTTGCCTATCGTCCATGATGTTTCTAGCCTTGAGAGGACATTCCCTTATAACTGAAAAATGCTGACTTAAATTGGTCCTGTAACTACCAGGGAGGGCTTAAGCCTATAGAACATGGTGGTCCACCTAAGTCCATATGCTTTCTTGTATTCGTTCAATGGTAGCCACTATATGTACCTCTAAGTACTTGAGTAGCTTCCATTGGACTCAGGGCCTCTCTTAGGGTTCTTTGGTTGAGTTTTCCAAATAAGAGGGTGCCCCTAAGGGGAGAGGGGGTAAGTTTCCCTCAAAGTGCTAATGTTAATCTAGTAGCTGGGCGCGATGAAAGAGGAGTCCGCTACTGTATCGAGTTAGAGAAAACAAAGGCTTCTTACCAGTGGTGACTATAGGGGTAGAGTAGGTATGATAGGTAGGTTTTTTAAGGCCTGCAATCATCAATTTAAGCATCGTAAGTCGGTCATGGTTCACTTAGGCAAATAGAGGAGTTGATTTCAAGTTGTGAACCAACTAGCCTAAGTAAGAGCCCTTATGATGGGAATTAAGCTGCCAGACCCCTAACCCACAGCCGAGCCTAAGGACTAGAAGGACTAGCACAACAAATCCTTCTATTCCAGTCGACCCCTACTAAAGCCAAGTACTTCCTTACCAAGTCACCGTTCATGTTGAGCCGTATGATCTCCCAATTTTTTATAGTATGCTAAATTGAAGATTACTCCCCCATGCCTGAGCTGACCAATTACTCCACATCTTCCTTGTTAGGAAGCCAAGAAAAAGAGACTCTAGACTGACAAAACCATCCCTGTTTAGATAAGTCAACTGTCCGTACTTTTTTTTTTCATCTTCTAACAACCTCGTTAATGCATCATTCTCACGTATACAGTATCATGTGTAGAATCCATTGCACCAATGATTTTTTTTTTTGTATATATTTATTTTTACCCTTTTGTGTCCTAATCTTTACTTAGGAAATGCCCTTTTGTCTTTTCCTTTTTAGGCAAGTTACCCTAATTTACAGATATAAATACCTTTGTACTTATAACTGTGAGAATATAGATCATTCTTAATACACTTTTGAGTACTTTTCCTCCTTACGTAAACACTGTTTATTTACTTTTGGTATCACTCTTATCCTTTTCCTTAAGTAAGGTTAGGTGGCAAGTAACCTTACTTGACCGATTCGGTGTCACACTGAATTGTATTATGAATCCTCGAAAGTTCCATTAGTGATTCATATCCTCTAGAGCTGTTCATAGGTTTCGCTTACTGTTTCATTCATCATTTTTAGCCTTTTGCACTTTCCCCATTAATTCTTTTCAAGTTTTCTATAAGCTTAAACCTATCCAGCAATTAACCTTGTTTGTTCTTAGTTATGGTTCGCAACATCTTAGTATTAGAGATGAGGTTTTGTATGAATTATAGTAGTTCTTCTTGAAGTTCTATTATACTCTATTTTTTGTGTATGGAATAGAGCAAGTTACTGTGTTCAATTGACTGCTGTGTTGTTAACTATTAATTTCCTAAAGTGTATGTTTGATCTTTGAATCTATGAGGAAAAATGACATAACCAAGTATGAATGTTAGTACTGGTGATGATAGTAGAGTTGTCTACCATGGACGACAGTCTTAGGGAACCCTTGAAGCACTGATGAGAGGCTTGATGAGGTAGCTAACTTTTTAGTAGATCTAACCCGAACTATTCATGTGCTATTTTTCCAATCCATTAAGGCCGCGTAAAACACCCTATACGCTACTTAACTTATTAAAGGTCAGAACCCCGCTTGACCCGTTTGAGGTGGAAGAGTTAGCAGACAAGTAATGTAAAGGATAGACCTAAGACAGCTTGATGAAGAGGAAGAAGGGTATTTAGAAGAAGAGCCTATATAAATCCCCTAAGCATCTAACCATGTGAAGCTTCGAATTCCAAGTTTCAATGGATTTTGGAATGCTAATAAGTATCTGGATTAGGAAGAGAAGGTAGAGCATGTGTTTGATTACTATCAATATGAAGATTATAAGAAAGTGAGAATTGCTGTTATTGAGTTCTCTAGATATGCTACAATGTGGTGGAAGAATTTTCAAGCCATGAGAAGATGAGAAGGATACTGAGAGATTAACACTTGGCCTGAGATGAAGAGAGTACTCAGAAATAGGTTTGTGCCAAAAACTTATCTCCAAGACACTTTCACTCGGCTTCAAGAGATGAGATAAGGAGGCTGAACTATTGACGAGCATGTTTAAGAGTTTCAAATGGTCATGATCCATTACGAAGTGGAGGAATCACCAGCTCAAATAGTCTTTAGCTTCGTTACTAGGTTAAGAGGAGACATTCGAGACATTATGGAGCTTCAACGATTCGATACAATGGATGAAGCTATTAAGATTACCCAGTGAGTAAAGAGGTAAAGAAGGAGCCAAGTACTAGTGCGGATACCGACTAGCCGACCTAAATAAGTAATTCACTAAGCTCAATTGAGTATAGAGCTAAGAAAAAAGGTTGATGTAAGAGCCAAGCAAAAATGCCAACCCAAACTTATGAGTAGGGGCAAAGGTCTAATAGGATGATTAGCCAAATCAAGTGCTTTAAGTGTCAAAGGTTTGGATACATGGCTACTTAATGCCCGAATCGAAGGATGATGGTCATCAAGAGAGATACCCTGAAGCTAGAAGTAGAAAGTATAGATGAGGAACCTGAGGAGGAAGAGGTTCTTACCAAGAGAGAGCTAATTGAGAAGGACGTGTTTGCTTAAGACTTGGACAAATTACTTATGGTTATCTGTGTACTATGAGGATGGAACCCTTGTAAGAGGAGGAATAGAGAGAGAATTTGTTCTATACCACCTGTAAGGTGAATGATTAGGTGTACGCCCTCATCATGGATAGTAGAAGCTACACCAATGTTAACATCAACCGATCTTATTTCAAAACTAAAGTTGCCAGCTGTTACACATCAGAGGCTATATAAGTTATACTGGTTAAGTAAGAAAGAAGCATTACATGTTATCCGTGAATACTACTACCGATCACTATAGGGAATTACTTTGACCAGATTCTCTACGATGTCCTGCCCATGTGCACTTCCTACGTATTGCTTGGTAGACCATAGTTATTTGATAAGAAAGTTATACATGATGGCTACAAGAATACGTATATGTTCAAGAAGGATGACTGGAAGATTACACTAAATCCGATGCTACTGAGAGAAGATAATAAGTTGTAAACAAAACTTAGTTATGGATTAAAGAAGGCTCTAGTGATGAGTAGAGCTAAGCTTCGAAAGGCCATCAATGCTAATGAGCTAACCCTTTTGTTGGTTAGGAAACTATTAGAAATGAAAGAGCGAGGTGAATTACCCTATGAGATCAAGGAGTTGTTAGATGAATATGCCGACCTGTTCCCAAAATAGTTACCTGAAGGGTTGCCCCCAACTCGAAGTATAGAGCACTGCATTGACTTAGTAACCGGTACTGCACTGCCGAATAAACCGGCTTATCGAATGAATCTCAAGTAAGCTTCTGAGCTCCAACGACAAGTCAATGAGTTGCTAGAGAGAGGCTATGTAAGAGAGAGTCTTAGCCCTTGTGCTATGCTTGCACTTCTAGTATTGAAGAAGAATGGAACCTAATGAATGTATGTAGATAGCCGAGCTGTAGACAAGATCATGATCAAACACAAGTATTCGATCTCGAGGCTAGAAGATATGTTGAATGAACTCAATGGAGCCAAGATTTTTAGTAAGATTGATCTTATGTCTGGTTACCATCAAATCTACATGAGACTAGGAAACGAGTGGAAGACTACGTTCAAGACTCGATATGGACTTTACGAATAGATGGTCATGCCCTTCAGCTTATCGAATACCTTGAGCACTTTCATGAGACTAATGAACCATGTATTGAGGCATATCGTAGGGAAGTGTATCATGGTGTACTTTGATGACATCCTTATCTACAATGCTGATATGCCGAGTTACTGTAAACATCTTAAAGCAATCTTAGATATCCTCCATACTGAAAGATTACTTAGTAATCTAATGAAATGTTGCTTTTGCTAAGAGGAAGTGGTATTCTTGGGCTATGCAGTCAATGGAGGAGGCTTGTGAGACAATGATGAAACGATATGAGCAATCATCGAGTGGCTGACTCCTACTACTTGTACTAACGTAAGAAGTTTCCATAGACTGGCTTCGTTTTACAAAAGATTCATTAGGAATTTCAGCACTTTCAATACGCCACTTACTAAACTAACGAAGAAAAACACCGACTTCTGATGGGGAGAAAGGGAGGAAAGGAAACGTATTTGACCTCTACCCTAGTGTCAGTACTACCCAACTTCAATAAAATTTTTGAGCTAGAATATGACGTATCAAGCATTGGAATAAGTGTTATCCTAATGCAGGGAAGCCGACCAATTGCCTCTCACAATGAGAAGTCCCAAAGACCCTAGTTGAATTACTCCGTGTATGACAAAGAACTTTTGGCACTAATCCAAGCACTATAAGTGTAGCAGCACTGTTTACTACCGAGAGAATTTATCATATATACTGACCATGAATCAATGAGGTACCTCCAAAGTTAGACTAAGTTTTCAAAGCAGTAGGCGAGATGGGTTGAATTCCTTGAAGGATTCAATTTTGTGATAAAATATAAGCAAGGAAAAAGCAATGTAGTTGCATATGGTCTTTTAAGGAGATATGCGCTTTTATTAAAGTTACAAATTAGGTTATTTGGGTCTGCAAGTATCAGAGAATAGTACTTTAAGCATCTACACTTTAAACCCATAATTTCGTGATGCGTCAATGAAAGGATAGTAGATGAGTATCATATAGAGGATGGCTACTTATTCTGAGGTAAAAAATTATGCATACCGAATTGTTCATTAAGGGAGCTATTGATCAGGGAAGCTCATAGTAGAGGACTTTCTAGACATTTTGGAGAAAGGAAGACCTATGAACTATTGAATGGCCACTTTTTTTTTTTTGCCGAGAATGAGAAGAGATGTGTACTGAATTGTCAAAAGCTGTACTATATGCAAGAAGGCCAAATGATGAGCCCAACAAGTGAGAGCAATGCCCTTACCTATTTTAATGAGGTTGTTAATTGAATTGAGCATGGATTTTGTCCTCGAACTACTGTAAAATGCTTGAGGTAAAGATTTTGTAATAGTCATTGTGGATAGGTTTAGCAAGATGGCACACTTCGTGCCCTACACCAAGACTAATGACACTTTAGCTATTACTTCTCTTTTCTTGTAGGAGATTGTACAAATACACAGCATACTAAGAAGTGTAGTCTTTGATAGAAACTCGAAGTTCTTGAGCCATTTCTAAAGAACCTTATGGCATCGGTTAGGGACTAAATAACTCTTCAGTACCTCATGCCACTCCTAATTTGACGTTTAGATGGAGGTAATTAATCGCACTTTAGGATTACTGCTCCAAGCTGCAGTAGGTAAGAAATTGTCTAATTGGGACGTTTGCTTACCAATGGTCGAGTTCGCCTACAACTAAATAGTACATGACACCACTAAGTAGACCCCTTTTGAAGTTGTCTATGGATTCAATCTTGAGTTGCCGTTTGACTACACTCCTATACCAATACCCACGCAAGAGGACCCTGATGCCTCAGCTAGAGCATAATCCCTTTAGCACATCTATGATAAGGTCACTCAGTACATTGACTAAGTTACCAAAGAATGGGAGAAAAGACCAAAGGCAGAACAATTAAATAATTTTAGCTGAGAGACTTTATGTGCCTACACCTCAATAAGGAACGATTCCTAAACAATAAGAGGAACAAATTATCTACAAAAGCAGAAGGTCCTTTTAGAATCCTCTAAAAGATCAATGACAATGCCTATAGACTGAAATTGCCTAAGGGCTATGGAGATTCTAATGCCTTCAACATTGCTAACTTCAGTCCATATCACCTTGACGGAGAACTGAGCAAAGACCATTTAGATTTGATCCCAAATCTAAAACAACTCGGAAGGAATTATGAGAAGCAAGCTGCTGGACCCTTGACCTACAGCTGAGCTCGAGGACTAAAGGGACTAGCATAATGAATTCTTCTATTCCAATCGACCCTTGCTAAGGCTGAGTACTTCTTTGCCAAGTCACCCGTTATGCCAAGCTGTATAATCACCCATTTTTTTGTAGTGTGCCAAATTGAAGATTACTCCCTTATGCCTAAGCTAACCAATTACTCAGCATCTTCCTTGCCAAGAAGTTAAGAAAGAGAGACTTTGGACTAACAAAGCCATCCCTGCTCGGACAAGCTAGTTGTCCGTAATTTTTATCCACTTCTTCTAATAACCTCTCTAATGTAACATCGCCGCATGTATAATATCATGTGTAGAATCCATTGCACCAATGATTATTTTTCTTATATATTCATTTTTACCCTTTTGTATCCTGATTTTTACTTCCTTAGGAAATGTCATTTTGTCTTTTCCTTTTTAGGCAAGTTGCCTTAACTTATGGATATAAATACCTCTATACTTGTAATTGTAAGAATATAGATCATTCTTAATACACTTTTAAGTACTTTTCTTCCTTACGTAAACACTATTTGTTTACTCTTGGTATCACTCTTATCATTTCCCTTAAGCAAGATTAGGTAGTAAGTAACCTTACCAGACAGATTCATGCCTCACATTGAATTATGCCGTGAGTCATCGGAAGTTCCATTGGTGTATCATATCCTTTAGAGCTATTCATAGGTTTTGCTTATTATTACATTCTTCATTTTTGTCTTTTTACACTTTCCCCATTAATCCTTTTCGAGCTTTCTATAAGCTTGGTCTCATCCAGTAACTGGCCTTGTCTATTCTTGGTTATGGTTTACAACAACTTGCTTTGCTAATTAAGGCCTATAAGCAAACTAAGTCATGAAAAGACCTACTCGTAAGGCTGTATCGAAGTTACAAGCTTGAAGGTAGATGTTTAGTGCCAAGTAGTAGGGTATGAAGGCTTCAAGCTAATCCAATGTAACCTATGTGCTTATTTTCTTTCTGTTATATTGACTTATATTCGAAGCTACATGCTAGCCCCTAAGCCTTGTAACCATTTCTTAGGTAATCAATAAAATTTGAAGTTTCTTCATATGCTCATTCTTTCCCTTATTCTATTTTGTCCTTTTTCTCTTACATTTAGCTTATCCTTCTACATATAGCCTATACAGGATCATGCTCCATTACTTTTATACTCATGAGTGCTTGTGAGGTGTCTAAGGACAATGATATGGATTAAGGACCGATTACACACTCTCGAACCTAAGGTCTCTCTTAAGTGGTTCACCAAGCTATTTGAGGTAAGTTAAGCCCCAATTTGATCTATTGAGCTACTTCACTCTCCATGCCATCCAAGGTGTTTCCAAGATAACCAGTCAACGTGTGGAGTCGAACCCTCCGCTATATACTAATCTAAGCACTAAGTCTGAATATAACAATCTCCATGCTGCCAAGGCCGAGTTGATAACTATTAGGAGCTGACCATCCGATGCTGGCTCGAATGTGAGTCGTTCCTTAGCTAACCCTACTCTTACCCCCACCATCAGGGTACCGAACTTCTAATGCCGAACATACTTGAGCAAAGACCTACCCTTACTTGGCTCACTGTACTATCAAAATCATAAAGTAAAATGCGTACTCGTTGTCTACTCTAACAACCATACTATCCTTTCTGATAGAGGACATTCGCTACGTACGATTTCATATTTTTCTTGTAAATTATTTTCCTTCTTTTTAGTAAATAGGATCCATTTTTGTAATTTTATATAACATAGAACTTACCCTAATAAGGTACTATAAATAATCACATAATGTAATAGCCTCAATAGAATATACAGAAGAATACACTGAACTTTTTACCCTCTCTTGAGCTAAGTGTCATCCTGCTTACTCTTGAGCTACTTTTATTTAACCCATTCGAGCGTGGGCTAATGGTGAGTGACTCCAGCCATACTTATGCATCATATCAAGTGTGACCTAAGCTCGTATGAGGCATTGGTGTATCATATCCAACATCATTGTACAAGAACCCCCTACTCACCCTCAATAATCATTTACATTTCAAGCCATGTTATAGCTTGGACCCATCTTTTTGGTTATGCATGATATTGGGTTCATATGTTTATTCACGAGTCCGTATCATCTTAGTATCAGAGCTTGGCTATGTTCAAAGCTAGATTCTGCTACTGTATTCTTTTGATAGTCTATATCATCTCATGTGATAGAGGTTTTATTGTTCACATTGGAGTTTAGAAATTAAGTAGTGTTTTATACTCTATTTTCCCTTATTTTCGATCGCAAAATAGAGTATAGTTGATTTTTCATTTGATTATCGTTATGAAGTAACCATCAATGTTAGACTCAAGTGTTCAAGGAACTTTGGGAAACTAAGAAAGTGGCACTCAACATGGCTAAGGGCAAGAAAGGAGCTTCACACCTCAATCAGTGGATGATTGATTGGATAAGCTTACTAATTTGGTAGCTAGTTTGGTGACTGTTATATAAGAAGACAGACAATGAACTAGAAATAGCCCTACTAAAGAACGTAGGTAGTAGATACAAGGCAATGGTCAGTTTGGCCGAGTTTATGCCTCAGCTTACTCACCCCAAGTTAAAGGAATTAGTAGGGATGCTAGATGAAGGCTAGCATTTGAAGAGATTGAAGAGGAAGTAGAAGGAGATGACGAGGCAAAGAAGTACTACAAGCCTGAGGAAAGAAATGCACGAACCCTTAGAGTTAAAGGATTGAGGATACGTATTCCAAGTTTCTCTAGTAGTAGTGATGCTGAGGACTACTTAGATTGGGTAGATAAGATTGAAAAGCAGTTTGAATACCATGAAGTGGTCGATAATGTGAAAGTTAGACTTTTCGTGTTGGAGATTATTACTTATGCCTCCTTATAGTGGAAGAACTTGTAAGCATTCAGAAGAAGGGAAGGAGAATGGGAAATTAGGAGTTAATATGATATGAAGAGAGTTATGTGGAGAAGGTTTGTGCTGAGCTACTATTTACTGGATGCCTTCAAGAGGTTGCAAGAACTGAGGCAAGGAGGATCAAATGTAGATGCTTACATTAAAGAATTCCATATGCTAATGATCTAATGCGAAGTCACAAAGCCTAAAGACCAAATTGTATCTCAATTCATTGGTGGATTGAAGTATGAGATTGGAGATGTCCTAGAAACGTTAGACGTTAAAACATTTGATGATGCAAACCAAGTTGCCTAAAGGATAGAAAGGCACTGAATAAGAAGATTTTGACCACTTATCAATCGTCCTTGTGGTAACTAACCTATTTTGAGCAGACCTGTACAAACGAAACCAAGCAAGGCCAATGAGACCCGACCTACTCAAACTTCTTAAATCGAAGAGAAGGAACCCTTAAAGAAGTTTAAGAAGGACTAGAGTTCAGGAAGGAAGATGAGTAAGATCAAGTATTTCAAATGCTATGGATTTGGACACATGGTTACTCAATGCTCGATAGGAGAACATTGGTGATCCAAGGTAAGGTGTTAACTGTTGAGGTCGATAGTACTGATGAAGAAGTAGAAGAGCTGAAAGAGGATGGACAAACCGAACTATCTGATCAAGAAGTCATCTATAGCGAGGAAGGGAATTTCAGGCCGACCGTTCTAGTGTTGAGGAAGACAATGAGTGTTAGTCTTGTGCCTGAAGAAGAGTAGAGAGAAAATCTCTTCGATAGTAGGTGCAAGGTGAACAAATCACTATGTACGCTGATTGTTGACAATGGGAGCTACGCCAATGCAACCTCTACATTTATGGTCTAGTAGCTAAAATTACTAACCATTCCCTATGCGAAACCTTACAAGCTTCATTGGCTCAGTGATAAAGGAGCCCTATAAGTGAACAAACAGGTGTCTATGCCGATTTATATTGGTAAGTATCAAGATGAAGTGCTCTTTGATGTGCTACCTATGAGTGCGTCTCACCTTCTACTTGGATGACTATGGATGTTTGACCGAACAGTTATATATGATGGTAAGAAGAACACATGTTCTATAGAGCACCAAGGAAGGAGGTTTAAATTGAATCCTATGATTGCTGAGCAAGTAAAAGTCATGTAGTCTCAACTTAGCCTAACCTTAAAGAATGAGGCTTTGGTATTGACCTAAGCCATGCTAAAAAGAGAAATGGAGCTAGAGGGACTGACATATTTGCTTATCAAGAGGCTTTTGGAGATGAGACTCGGAGAGGAAGAGCTATCGACTGAGGTAAAAACCTTACTAGAAGAATTTGTTGACTTGTTTCCAGAAGAGCTGTTGAACGGTCTACCCCTAAACCATGGTGTTGACTATATAATTGACTGATAACCAAGAGCTGCACTACCAAACAAGCTTTCCTATAAGTTAAATCTTGAATAAGCCGCCGAACTATAGAGGCAAGTGGATAAGTTACTGAAGAAGGGGTATGTGTGTAAATCCTTGAGCCCATATGTTGTACTAGCCTTATTAGTACGGAAGAAAGTTAGATCTTGGAGAATGTATGTGGATAACCAAGCAATCAATTAAATCACCATCAAGTATAGGTATCCCATACCCAAGCTTAATGACATGCTAGACGAATTATGAGGAGTAAGAGTGTTAACCAAGATCAACCTTAAAGCTGGGCACCATCAGATTTGAATGCATGAAGGCAATGAGTGGAAGATCGCCTTCAAGACATGGCATGGATTATATGAATGGTTTGTAATGCCATTTAAACTGTCTACTGTATTGAGTACATTCATGTGACTTATGAATCATGTGCTTTGAGAATTACCAGGAAGGTTTGTCATGGTTTACTTTGATGACATTCTAGTATATAATCCCAACCTGGAGACTCATCGAAAGCACCTCTGATAAGTGCTTGCAAAACTTCAAGCTGAATAGCTCCATGCTAATCTAAAGAAGTGCTACTTTTGCCATTTTAAGGTAATCTTCTTGGGTTTTGTTACGAGCAAAGGTAGTACTGAGTTGATGAAGAAAAGATAAAAGTGATCATAGAATGGCCTGAGTCAACCTGTTCTACCGATGTGAGAAGTTTCCATGGCCTAGTGTTGTTCTATCACCGATTCATCAAGAATTTCAGTACGATTGTAACCCGACTCATCGAACTCTCAAAGAAGAATGTTGAACTCAAATGGGGTAAGAAAAAGAAGAGGATTTTTGAGGATGTGAAGGAGAAGCTAACTATAACCCCGGTCTTAGCTCTAACAAGCATCAACAAGAAGTAAAGTGTAATGTGTTTAGACTAGACATAGGTACTGTGCTGATGCTAGGAGGCTGACTTATTGCTTACTTCAGCAAGAAACTTCGAAGAGCTACACTTAACTATTCAGTCTATGACAAGGAGTTCTACTCCTTAATCCAAGCCCTAACGATATAGCAACACTATCTACTGCCTAAGGAATTTGTGATCTACACTGATCATGAATCCTTGAGATATCTAAAGAGCCAACTGAAGTTGTCCCGGAGATAAGCTAAGTAAGTTGAGTTCATGGAGGATTTTTCTTATGTCATAAAATATAAGAATGGAAAGAATAATGTAGTGGCCAATGCCCTATCAAGATGACGTACCTTCCTGACTAAGCTGTAGATGAGGTTACTTGGTTTTTCAACCATAAAAAATTTCTATGTTGAGGACCTACACTTTGGTCCTATCTATGCCCGTTGTGAAGAAGGACAGACGTTGGACAACTATCATAGGGAGGACAGATACTTATTTAGGAAGAGAAGGCTATGTATCTAGACCTATTCCACGCGAGAACTGCTAGTGCGCTAGGTGCATGGAGGGGGATTGACAGGACACTTTGGCTAACACCGAACTTATGAGGTATTATCCTCTAAATTCTTTTGGCTAAGGATGAAGAGAGATGTCCAATTCATGTTGGAAAAGTGTGCGACCTACCAAAAAACAAAGAGTTAAGTCGAGCAAGGACACTACCAACCCTTACCAATCTCGACTAAACCATGGTCCAAACTGAGTATGGACTTCATGTTAAGATTGCCAAGGACGTCCCAAGGGAAGGACTCCATCATGGTAGTTGTGGATCAATTTAGCATGATGGCACATTTTGTGCCCTGTTGCAAAACACGACGCTTCGACTCTCTCTTTTCTTTTCTTACAAGAAGTAATCAAGCTACACGGAATTCTTAGGACCATTGTTTTAGATCAAGACTCCAAGTTAATGAGCTAGTTTTGGAGGATGTTATGGAGGTGAATGGGAACCAAGCTGCTGTACAATATGTCCTGCCACCCATAGATCGATTGACAGATCGAAGTTGTCAACAAAACCGTAAGAACTTTGCTGCAGGTTGCATTCAGATGAAACACGGCCAATTGAGATCTATACCTACTAATCATTGAGTTCACATAAAATAGGATCACCTGTAGTGTAATAAGCATGTCCCTATTCGAGGTCGTCTATAGATTCAATCTTGAGTTGCCATTAGACCAAGCGCTTAACCAATGCTTGATGATGACCAGCCAGCCGTTGAAAGAGTTGAGGCCATCAAAGCCATGCACTAGAAGGTTATAGAGCAACTAAGTCGAGCTACTATTAAGCTTAAGAAGCGAAGCCAAGGACAAAGGAGGAGATAATTTCAACCAGGCAATTTGGCCTAGATATACTTAAGCAAGGAATAATTCCCAAACTTGAGAAAGAGCAAGTTGTCTCCTAGGGCCGATGGACCTTTCAAAGTGCTTGAAAAGATCAACCATATTGCCTATAAGATTGAATTTCCTAAAGGATATGGAGTCTCAGACTCCTTCTACATTATCAACCTCCAACCTTACACTCTCAAGGATGAGTAACTTAAAGCTAAGCTAGATTTGATCTTAAATCTCAAATAAATTGGATGGGATGATAGGGATCAAGGACTAATTATACGCTCTCGAGCCCGAGGGCTCTTTCAGGTGGTTCACCAAGCTGTCTAAGATAAGTTAAGCACCGAAGGGCAATGCTTACCCCAGTCCAATTTGCCGAGCTATTTCGCTCTCCATGCCATCTAAGGTATTGCTGAGGTGACTAGTAGACATACAAAACCAAACCCTTTGCTATGCACTAGTCCAACCGTCAAATCTAAATACAATAATCTCTATAGTACCGAGGTCAAGCTAACAACCGTCAGGAGCCAACCCGAATGTGAGTTGTTCCTGAGCTAACCCTAGTCTTGCCTTAGCCATCAAGATGCCAAACTTCCAACACCAAACATACCTGAATAGAGGCCTACCTCTACTCGACTCACTATACTATCAGAATTGTAGAGCAAAATGTATGTACGATTTCACATTTTCCTATTAAATTATTTTCCTTCTTTTTAGAAAATAGAATCCATTTTTGTAATTTTTTGTAACATAGAACTTACCCTAATAGGGTACTATAAATAATCACATAATGTAGTAGCCGCAATAGAATATACGGAAGAATATATTGAACTTTTTACCCTCTCTTGAGCTAAGTGTCATCCTGCTTACTCTTGAGCTACTCTTATCTAGTCCATTCAAGTGTGGATTAGTGGCGAGCGACCTCTGGCCATACTTATAAGTCATATTACGTGTGACCTAAGCTCATGTGAGGCATTGGTGCATCATATCTATCGTCAATGCATGGGAACCCCTGCTTACCCTAAACTATCATTTACATTTCAAGCCATCTTGTGGCTTGGACTTATCATTTGGTTACACATGATATTGGGTTCGTATGTTGATCCATAAGTCCGTATCAAACAAGGTTGAGCATTAATTGGTTCCTTCCAAACTCATAGGCTACATGGTAAGGCTCTAGTGATCTCGTGCTACTAAGCACTTCAAGCATACCCACAATCTTAGTCATTAATTATTTCTTGAGTAGATGTGATCAATGTGACTGTTGGCTATGCTTGAGGCCTTTACAGGGCATACATCATCAATGTCCTACACGCAAATGCCTTATTAGAAATCCACCTACCAAACAAATCTTAGCCAAAGATCTCTTGGCTATGACAAGTGGCTGCTCAATGGCTACTCGTGAAGTGACGCTTTGTGTAGCTTAGCTAACCTATATAAGGATTTGAAGATTAGTCCCTTTCTCACTTCTTGCCATCACTTAGCCAAAACTCCACTAAAGTGTCTCTCCTTCAGTCTCACATTCTTTCCATTCCTTTCTTTTCTTTTCTCTTAAGTGAAAGCTTTTGAAGATGGCTAATCAATCGCTCCAACCGTAGAGGAACCTGTTCATAGGTAAGTCTTCTATGAATGAAGATTATAGGAAAGATCCTGCTCTTACATCTACCTAACAAATGGTAGCCATTGAGACTGACAACATAGACAGGAGCTACACTTGGGCAGTAAGGAAGGTACATGTAAAGGAGAGGCCTCGTTGTAGCTATCCACCCTAGGAGAAGGAAGATGAGATTATTCCTCTATTGCTGACCACTAAGGGTGATTGTATTGTCATTGAGGTGAAGTATGTAAACAAGGAGGATTATTGGTGCAAAGTTTACCAAGAAGTTAGCTAGAATACCAATGTCTAAGAGGTAATCAAGCCTAAGCAAGGTGAGTAGGCATGCAACTATAGGGAAGATAACTGTTCGTTTTGCATATACTAGAGGGTAGTAGAGATGGGGCTGTGTCTTCCCTTCACCGAGTTTCAATTAGATATTTTAACTACTTCAACATACGCCCAGGCTCCCTTCGTTTAAATACTTAGCAAGTGTTGGTGGCCTTTGAGGCCGTGTTTATATTCCACATGAGGAGACCTACTATTAGTCCGTTTAGGTATTTCTTTCATTAAAGGGTAATCTTGGGGGCTGGGTGCACGGTTTGGCATAAGGGGCCCTTCTAAAGTTATTCTATAGCTAGAAGTCTAAAATTAAGGATTAGAGTTACCAATTTTTCCCTATAAGGATGACATACAAGTTAGACTTTCCTAGAAAGTAGACGACGCCTATTTGGACAAAGTCTGTTAGTTACTTCAAGAAGGAGGATGAAGATACAAAAAAATGGACACTTAATGTAGATTAGTAGAAGGAGTCAGGTTTGTTATTTTTGAGACTATGGAGTTATATTTAAAAGGGGAGATATTGCATCCTCAGGGGAATGGTATGGGTTATGGTGTGGTCAGGGAGGGCAACCGAGAGTTCACCACCATCGGTCGCTAATAAGGGGGGAACTCAAGTATGTTCTCCCTAATAGGTATCTAACTTAGTGTTTGTACTTTATTTCAATCACTAAATCAGTTGTTTTGTTCGCAACATTCGACTTCTCTAACGGAACTTTCAAGGAGCGAATCTTGGCAATTCAGGAGCAAAGGTACCAAAATAAGGGGCAAAGGTCGGCAGAAGGGGAGGAATATACTCCTGCTACAAAGAAAAGTAAGAAAGCCGTAGCGGTTAAGTTGAAGGAGAAGAAGGTCATAAGTAAGTGGTCAAGAGGTGTCCCAAGCAATGTCCCTTTAGATGTAGTTGCTAAATAGGCAAGGAGGTAGCATTTAAGAGCCATAGAGTAGGAGGTACATAGGTAAGAGGTACACCAGGTGGTAGTTGAGGGAGGACTATAAGAGCAAGATTTGTACGAGTAAGTTGTGCTTATTGATAAGGGGTTAGAGAGACCTATCTTCGACCAGGTGGTGCAAGGGGAGCCAGCTATAGATGTAAAGGAGCTACCCTAAGTGATGGGAATTGTAAACCCTGTAAATTTAACTATTTAAGAGTAGGATTGAACCCTAATACTATAGATAACTCAAAGAGTCATTAAAGCCGAGCAAGATAAAAATTTAATAAATCATAAATATAAATATATTGTAAGGAGTAAAAACCTTAGAAATTGATCGAAACCCTAAATCGTATACTAAAACCCTAAAACTGCTTTAAGTACTATTAACCAAAATTGAACCTGAATTTGTTCGAAACCCTAAAATTATAAATATAAACCTATAAAATAATTAAATATTACTCAATAGTGATAAAATTATAGTCGAATGTAATATTCAACTAAATAGCCTATTCACATGAAATTATAACGAAATCGTTATAATAACTTATAAAAATTATAGTTGTATCAGGTACCAATTAAATCAATAAAATTTCACAAAAGTTTAAAAATTAATTTATGATGAGATTTGTTATAATTTTTATGTTTCAAAAAATTACATATATTTATTATTAATTTTTATTTTCCTTCTCTTTCATTTTCAATTTATCTCTTTTCTCTCTTTTCCTTCTTTTCTATAAGTTTCACATTCTGGAAATTGAAGAACAAATAGCCGCCCACGTGAAGAAAAAATTTGCCACATGTTGAGTGGAAAATAAAAGAAAAATGAAAAATAAAAATTGGATAATTACTTAGCTTAAATTTTAAGCTAACTCACATGTATAAAAGGAGGAAAAAAAAGAAAAAAAGAAAAAATTTTGCACATGAGGGACAGAAAGAAGAAGAAAGAAGGAAAAGAAGAAAGAAAAGAAAGAAAGAAAAGAAGACGGAAAAAAAGAAGAAGAAAGAATTAGAAGAAAAAGATAAGAAAATTATTTAGTATAGATATACATGTATAAATATAGTATATACATGTATAAATATAGTATTTGTATAGTATATTTTTAATAAAACACTACTATTACATGTATATATGTGCACAAATACATAAATTAGATTATATATGCATATATTAGGCTATGTATGTATACATGTATAAACATAGATATATTATATGGAAAGAGTATGTATTATGTATTTTTTTAGAAATACATATAATTAGTATTAAGTATTTTATTAAATAATTATAGTAGATATATATATTTGTACCATGAACTTTATATATATATGTACCCATGTATAATTATTTTCGTGTATGTATATATGTACTCATATATTATATATATCTAGTAGTATATTTCCATAAGTAATAATATATGTATATAAGACATATAATATAGAGTATATGCCTTATGGTATACGGCATAATATATGCATAATATAGTATACATATTTTATAACAAATATTATGTAAATATATATACCGAATATATATAATATAAGAATAGGTATTTATAAATTATATATATATTTAGGTATTTGGAAATTATATAAGTATATTATTATACATGAACATATATATATAGTATATACATACATAAAGCGTATAATATATATTAGATATATGTAGTGTACTGAATATATATATAAATATATATATGTATGTATAAATTGTGAAATACATAATTAATAAGAAAATGAGAAGTAATAAAAATAATAAAGGTCATAATAATAATAATAATAATAAAGTAAAAATCTCAAAAATAGGAAAATATGCTCAAAATAATAAAAATATCAAATATTTCATTTAAATAATTATCAAATCATAAATATGTTAAGAAAATGCAAAAATTAATATTTTATAATTTTTAAGCTTAAATATGAATTTTTGTGATATTTTTATATCACAATTTAAACTATGAGTCACAACGTCCAAAACAGACTTGGTTACGAGAAAATACACTCAAAAACAATCAAAATGAACTATAAGTTCATAACGATCCGAACTAAAATGAAAAAGGTTACACGCGATTCGATAAAAAGCTCGAATCGACAATTTCACATAACTAAGCAAAGTAGACCTTATAAATTACAACACTAGTTAGCTTTAAATTCTCATACTTATAAATTTCCCTTATTCTCACATGATCTCGATATCAACCCTAAGCTACCCCCAAACTACTACAACCCTTGAGCTAACCATGACTAAGTGAGTATTTCCTAATGATTCCATACTTATATGTGCTTGTAGTTAGTGAATATGAATTATGAATTATAAATGAATGTGTATGGGGTTGGGTTATGCTTGTATATGATAATTGTTGTTAATGGTGAATTTACCTTAAATTGCAATAATATAATGTCTGTTGCGTAGTAGATTGACTAGATTGATTGTCTATAACTTGAAATGATTGCTAAATAAATAAGACTAAATTTTATTCGACTAGAAAAGTTAACTTAGATCATGCATAAATCATGCACTGTATAACTAATTCTGAGCAGTCACATTACACGGAGTTAGTGAGAGGTCATACGTGGGTTGATTTTTTATTGTTATTGTTTTGTACAGTACACACGTGTGATATGACCTTACCCTAGCTCACAGAATGACTAGGCATTAGAGGCACCAATCATTCGGCTATGGGTTGAGTCTAGAGGCCTTCGTTTAGGGGTGAATTAGGGTTGCGTGAACCTATTCATAATCATATGTAGAACTCGTTTTGATAAAGCTGGTAATTGATGTACCATTACATTTTAAATACGAAACGTGGAGTTTCATTATGAAGTAAGTTCTAATATGATACTCGGATCTGACTGTACCAATGAATCTTCAACCTTAACTTCGGAGGGTGTTAAATCTAAGTTACATGCAGTACCTGGTCACCTGCATGTATTTGTTTGGTATACTATTTGCCATGCATTCATTTGGTTGAACCTAACTATTATATGACTTGATTGCTGTGTGGTTGAGGGAAGTTAACTTACTAAGCTCTTGTAGCTTACTCCCCAATAGTTTTCTCTTGCAGGTTGCTAGATGATCGGGCACGGGTTAAGAACCGAGAGTTGAGTGCCAACGTCGAGATGCATAAAAGTTAGACTCTAGGGACAGACTATATGGTTCATTAGAATTATTGTATACTACATTTAAATTTTGTGACTTTAGTAAGTTTGAGTTTTAGAACTTTACTACCTAATCTTATTGTTTGGTAGGGAATATCGATTCTCTACGGTTTTGTTGGACTATGGCTTATCGAATATCCATAGTCATATATATGTGGTCGTAAGCTGAGGCAAACTTGTTCAAAGCCAAGGCTTATCAATGCTTGCCGAGGTCGAGCTAAAGCTAAAAGGATGAGAGGAAGGAAGATGAACACTTAGCATCAATTTTGTCATCAAGTGAAGTGTCGAGATGCTATAAGGCCAAGTACACGAGACTAAATAACCACTATACATAGCACCAAGAGACTCGTGTCGATTGATTCTAGAACTTGGCAATTGTAGGTCGACCTTTCTAATATGCCAGCCAAATACTACAAGACTTTAGGGACTCCTTCCCAAACCTGTACATCCAATTTCCAACATCTTCCGGTTCAGACACTATTCCTTCTAGGACATGTCAAGTAACTGTATGTTGACTTCCCTTGTAAAATATATAGTTTTATATTCTTGTACAAGTTTTCTTTTATTTTATTTATAGGCACAATTCTTTAGGGTTTAAGGCCTTGTACATTATTTATAATTTTACTATTAGGGCTTAAGACTTGCTATAAATACTAACATATGTAAACATTAGAGATAGATATAGATATAGATATATGAATATGAAAATAGATGTCAATAGACAGAAAAGTATATTCCTGCATTTTGGAATCTTTCCCTTTTTGAGCAAGGCTACTCGTGAGCTAGCATTTGTCAGATTATCGAATATAGATCAAATTCTTTAATCTCTCCCGTGTTCTTATCTATCTTGACCCTAAGATTGTAGTGAACCCCTTCATTTGACTTAGTTAATGAGTTGCATCTAACCTTCATTTGAATCATGAATAACATTTTGTGTTCGTGAGTTATATCGAACCTTATTTCGAGCTCAAACCCTTGAGAGTGTTTGTGTCTTGGTATGTAATATCCATACACATTCACCTTCAAAACCCCTTACATCATCTTCCTTTTTTGAGATCCGCTGGATTTGCCATTTGATTTTGTATTACTAAGGGCCAAGTGAGGTTGAGCACTGGTCAAGGCGGCAATTCATTGTAAGGGTAACCTAGTGCTTCAGTCCATTTAAAGGTTGAGTCAAAGTGTGTTAGCTACTTTAAGAGGGTTGGGCAATGCCATAAGCCTATGTAAACATGCATTTTCTCAAGGAGCTATTATTGTTAATAAGGTATGCTTCTAATCGTCCTTTGTCCTCCCGTCATGTTTTGAAGCCTTAATGAGTGCTTACTCATTTATACCTTGTTTTAGGTTTCATAATAGCATGAAGAAGGGGAGGATATAGAGAGGTTGAAGGAAGAGTTGTTTGAGTTGAGGATGTGGAATATGGCTTTGCAAAATGAGTCCAACCATCACAGGGTTGAAAGGATGAGGCTAAATTAAGAGATCAATAGCCTCTAGTCCAGTTAGGACATTACTAAGGGGTGGGTCAAGGACCTAAAAGCTAAGGTTACCGCTTGTGATAGGGAGTTAGTTACAATGAAGGGGGATGCAAAGGTGACCAAGTGAGTGGTCAAGGCTACCAAGCAAGAGGCTACCACTAATAGGAATCAGACCATCGGACCTCTGACTTGAGCATGAGCCCAAGGACTAGAAAGTATAGTGAGGCAAGTTCTCTCTTTTAACCCTACATGCAATGAGTTTGAGCTATTGTAGTTTGCTAACCTAATGTCCTATCCAAGCTAAACCCTCTTATGCCTATAAATAGTCTCCAATTACTGACCAAGGATGTACTTAAACAATAGCTGGATCTACCCAATCAATTGTAAATCGACCTAAATGTGAGCTACTTTAACAGTTTGACCACCGACACATCTACTTGGCCATGACCATACTAACCTCCAACTCCCCAACGCACATTCATCCCAATGACTTCTCAAAAGGACCCTTAGGTCTGCTCAACACCTTGACTCGATAATCATTAACCTGGTCGTACAATTTGTCTTCTTTTGCTAGAAAGTCACCCATCCATAAAGAGCCACATGTTCAAACAATCTTATGATAGAATCCTTCATATAAGACAGACATTTTTCTTGATTTTTTATTTATGCCATTTTCCATTCTTATACATAACTTCTTTAGGACTTTATCCTTTTGATTCATTTCTGTTTATAGTTGTTACCCTAATATTTTGGGTATAAATACCCATTGTAAAGGTAGTTGCATCAGATATTGAATATACTTCCCCTTTTTATGAGCTAAGTGTGCTTGCTTCCCTCTTTTACTCTTATCCTAACCCTTAAGCAAGGTTGGATAGAGAGTACCCACATTGGACCAACTCATGCGTCATATTGAGTTAAGCTGTAAGTCCTTAATAGTTCCCTAGTACATCACATCCTCAAAGCTGATCATAGGTTTTGCTTATTTTACCTTCATTCTTGTTTGTGCATTTCTCTTTCCAACTCCGTTTTCAAGCTTTTTGCAAACTTGAACCTACCCTAATACAATCACCCTTGTCTACCCTCTATATGGCATATCATATTGATATCAAAGCGGAGGCTTATTTAGGTAAGTTGTGTTTGAACTTTCTTGAGTAATAGTGTTGTTGTGGTAATATGTTATGAAGAGCTTAGTTATAAGTGTTTGAGTAAGTAAGAAGCATAGTAGTTTATTGTACCTACATACTTTGTTTTGCCTTGTTTTGAACATATGAAAATAGAGCAAGTTATGGTTGGGTTTATTGTTTTTTAGAGTAGTCTTATGTTTGCAGATTAGTTGGACATTTGTGTGGAAGAGTATGTGTGTTGTTTACCTTGGAGGAATAGCACCCTTTGTTACTCAGATTCTAAGTTTGTTATTAAGTTTTATTGAAGAGAATAACAAATCCCAATGTTAATGTTGGTATTGGAGACAATAGCAATGTTGTCCACCACAGATGACAACCTCAAGGCACCATTAGAAGTACAAATGAACAAATTGATGAAATGGCTAACTTTTTAGCTAACCTTACTAGGGCTATATATGCAATGGCTTTTTGACCTACCAAGGCCATGTAGAATACTACCTAAGCTACTCAACCTACAAGGGGACAAAACCTAGCTCAACAAAATTGAGGTGAAGGAGTAAGAGTACAATGAGGAAGAAAAGTAAGCTCGAGCACCTCAAACTACCAACCATATGAAGCTTCAAATCCCGAGCTTCAATAGGTCTAGGGAAGTAGATGACTATCTGGATTAGGAGGAGAACGTTGAATATGTTTTTAACTATTATCAATATAAGGATAGTGAGAAGGTGAAGGTTATTGTTGTAAAATTCTCAAGGTATGCTACATTATGGTAGAAGAACTTCCAAATCATGAGGAGGTGAGAAGGATATAGAGAAGTTAACACCTGTATAGAGATGAAGAGAATCTTAAAAATAGGTTCACGTCAGATACCTACCAACAAGATACTTTTGCTAGACTTCAAGAGCTACAATAAGTGAACCAAACTATCAGTGAGTATGTTCGAAAGTTCCAAATGCTAATGATTTGATGTGAAGTGGATGAGCCATTAGCCCAAACAATATTTAGATTTCTTATTATATTAAGAAGTGACATCCAAGATACCATAGAACTTCAATAGTTTATTGTATTAGATGAGGCCATAAGAATAGCTTAGTGAGTGGATAGATAAAGGAGGAATAAGCTAAGCCAACCTCCAATGAGCTGATTAGTATAATTTAACTAGCTTACTCAAGGTGGTTACCAAGCTCAACAAAGTGTCGAGTCGAGCAGAAAAGCAATGTTAGAGCTAAGCAAAAGGGTTGACCAATTGATGATAAATTGCTATCAAGAACTCATGAGAATGGATAAGGATTTACGAAGAAGAATAGCTAAAGTAAGTGCTTTAAATGCCAAGGGTTTAGGTACATGGCTACTCAGTATCCAACGAGGGACCATGATTATCAAAGGAGATGTCTTGAAGATTGAAGTAGATTGTATATATGAGGAACTAGAAGAGGAAATGGAGGAAGACATTGAGATAAATACTGAATTGTTTAAGGTAGATGTATTAGTTGAGGACTTGGACAAACTAACCTTAGTTATCGGACAAGCGATAAATATAAAACCTTCTACTGATGAAGAGTAGAAGGAGAACTTATTCTACATCACTTGTAAGGTAAATCATTAAGTTTGTGTGCTTATAATGGATAGTAGAAGTTGTACTAACATAGTGTTTGCCCACCTGGTTAGGAAACTCAAGTTGCTTACTATCTCACACTTAAAACTGTATAGGTTATACTACTTAAATGAGAAAGGAGCACTGCATGACACTTAGCAAGTGTTGTTGTCAATCTCCATTGGAAATGATTCTGATGAAATTCTTTGTAATGTGTTGCCTATGTGTGCATCTCATATACTGCTAAGTAGACCTTAGCTTTTTTATCAAAGGGTTATGAATGATGGATTTAGGAATACCTATGTATTTGAGAAGGATGGTAAGAAAATTACCTTAAACCCTATGACCTTGAGTCAAGTGAGTAAATGACAAGCTAAATTGGCTTAAGAAACAAAGAAGCCTTTAGTGTTAAGTAAAGCTAAACTTTGAGTAGCCATCAAATCTAATCTAGCTACTTTCCTATTAGTAAGGAGGCTACTATAATTGAAGGAATAGGTGAAATTGCCATTAGAGGTTAAGAAGTTACTCAAAGAATATTTTAACCTGTTTCTTCAACAATTGCCCAACGGATTGTCTGCATTTCGAGGAATTAAGCATTGCATTAATTTGATACCTAGCGCTACCTTATCAAGGAAACCAAGAATGAATCCCGAATAAGCTGTAGAACTTCAGAAGCAAGTCAATGAACTATTAGAAGCCTGTGATATGCTTGCATTGCTAGTGCTAAAGGTGGATGGCACTTGTTGTATGTATGCAGATAGCAAAGTTGTCAACGAGATTACAGTCAAGTACCAATACCCCATCCCAAGACAACATGATATGTTGATGAACTAAATGGTAAGAGAATGTTTAGTAAGATCAACCTAAAGTCAAGGTACCACTAAATTCGAATGAGATAAGGGGATGAATTCAAAACCGCTTTTAAAACATAACATGGACTATACGAGTGAATGGTCATGCCTTTTGGATTATCAAATGCCCTAAGCAGTTTTGTAAGACTAATGAATCATATTTTGAGAGATCTAATCAGAAAATTTGTTGCTGTCTACTTTTCCCTAATCTTAGCTCCGCCAGATTTTGATAGAGTATTTAAGCTTGATTGTGATGCTTCAAGTGTCAACATTTAAGTTGTATTAATGCAAGAAGCCTGACCTATCACTTATCATAATGAGAAGCTTAGAGGTATACAATTGAACTATTCTTGTATGATAAGAAACTTTTGGCATTAGTCCAAGCTCTTTGCATATGGGAACATTATCTTCTGCTAAGAGAATTTATCATATATATGGATCATGAATCTTTGAGATATCTACGAAGCCAATCCAAGCTTTCTAAATGCTAAGCTTGATGGATTGAATTTCTAGAAGAATTTAATTTTGTCATCAAATACAAGCAAGGCAAGAATAATGTAGTTTCCAATGCTTTGTCAAGAAGACATGTTTTTCTCACTGAGTTGTAAACCAAGTTATTAGCATTTACAAGCATTAAAGAATAGCATCAAAATGATTCTCATTTTGGCCCTATATATAAGTACTGTGAAGAAGGAAGAGTTGTGGATAAGTACCATAAAGAGGATGGTTATCTATTTCAAGGTGGCAAATTATGTATATCAACATGTTTAATTGGAGAGTTGCTAGTAAGTGAAGTACATAGTGGAGGACTCTCTAGGCACTTTAGGGAATGAAGGACATATAAGCTACTGGATGATAAGTGCTTCTAGCCTAGGATGAAATGTGATGTACATCTCGTGATTAAGGGATGTGTCATCTATAAGAAAGCAAAAAGCCAAGCAAAGTAAGGGATGACAATGCCTC
This sequence comes from Lumnitzera racemosa, assembly GCA_024138005.1. NCBI lineage: Eukaryota > Viridiplantae > Streptophyta > Magnoliopsida > Myrtales > Combretaceae > Lumnitzera > Lumnitzera racemosa. The sequence goes on along the minus strand of JAMXBC010000009.1, from coordinate 44,832,020 downwards.
TAACTATTGTAACCAATCCATAGGCTAACATGAGTATGGATATTGTATTTGAATTACACTGAATTGCACAAGGCAAAGACTTTGTAATAGTTGTCATGGATAGGTTCAGTAAGATGACACATTTTGTCCTACACCGAAACTAATGATGTTTCAACTATTACTTCTATGTTTTTGTAGGAAATAGTTTGCTTACACGAAGTGCTGGAGAGTATGGTATCAAATAGAGACCCAAAATTCCTAAGCCATTTCTAGATAACTCTTTAGTGTTGGATGAGAACCAAACTACTATTCAACACCTCTTGCCATCCCTAAACAGATTGCTAGATAAAGGTAGTCAACTGTACCTTAGGATCATTACTCCGAACTACCATAGGAAAGATCTTAGTGGACTAGGATGTCTACTTGGCTATGGTCAAATTTGCTTAAAATAAGACAATACATGGCACCACTAGGCAAGCCCCATTTGAGGTCATTTATGATCTCAACCCCAAACTACCACTCAATCACACCCTGATGCTACCCACTTATCAAGAAGATCTAAAAGCAAGGACTAAAGCTTAATCCCCCTAGCAGATCTACCAATGAGTCGCCCAACACATTAACCGAGCTACCAAGAAGCTAAAATAGAAAGGCAATGGAAGGAAGTCCAAGCAGTTTCAACCCAGTGACCAAGTGTAGCTATACTTAAGCAAGGAAAGATTTCCAAATAAGAGGAAGAGCAAGCTATCTACCAGAGATAACAAACCCTTCAAGATCCTTTGGAAGATTAATGACAACACTTACTAATTAAAGCTACTATAGGACTTTAGAGTGTCCAATGTGTAAACCCCTAAAATTTAACATTTTGGAATTAGAATCAAATTGAAACATTGATAGCTATTTCTTTAGGTTGACAACGTTAAACCTTAAATTCACATAACCAAAAATCAAAATCACAAAACAATTAAGAAGCCCTAAAACCTAAAACTAAAAAGATGTAAGACCTTAAATTAAAATCTAAAAGAAAGGAAAAACCTAACATATAACATATACACATAGTAACTTTAACTTGAATTATGTCAAATCATGTAAATTCGATACAAAACCATTAGAGACAATCCTAAATGATAACAATTAGCTAAATTAAACAAATTAAGGTAGTGAATTAATAAAATTACTAATTTACCTTTACATATACGAAAGAAGCACATACATGTATATATACATATAATGTAATATTTAATCACGAATGTTGTAGTATATGATATACCAAATAATATCAAATGATTAAATTTGAACCAATTGAATGTTAAATTAATAAAATTACATATTCCTCCCTAAAATGTACTTATAGCGCCATGTGTATACATATTGAGTATAATTTCCTTCTTAGATTATATAATAGATGACATATGCAATTTCTTGTGTACACTAAACCATATAATATGCCATATAATTTATTAGTGTGTTTAACTAAATATAATAATAGTGTGATGTGCCTAAATAATTTAATTTAAAGTGTCAATGTACCTATTCTAATCTACCAACTATAGCCACTTAAGGATACCTATAATATCATATCCTATATTTGGTTGTTTATAAATAATAACAACAAAAGTAATAAAATAATAATAATTAAAAAGAGAGAGAGAGAGAGAGAGAGATTAAATTAATAAATTTCAAAATGTAGAAGTTAGTATACAAATATAATACAAATTCTAATGCAAGAATTGAAATTAAAAAATATTAACTTTCCAGTAATGAATGGCTAACTAACAATAGAATAGATGTTAATAATAATAATAATCATAATAATCATGTTGATGGTGATGATGAAGTGATAATATGAAATTGATACACTCCATATGTTTTTGTGTTGTATAATTTATTTCAAATTCACCTGTAAAATTTCATTTAAAAAAGACATAAAAGTAAGTTTTGTCACATGTATGAGTATACACATAAGTAAAAATAAAGTAACAATATGAAAATAATCAAATTTACAAGTTCTTGTATTGTATAATTTATTTGAAGCTCCCTCATGAAATTTCGCTTGAAAACGGTACAAAAATAATTTTTACATACGTATAAAGTATACATGCAAATAAAATTAAACGATGTAAAAATATTATCTATCACGTGATGATAAGGGAAGGTCACAAATATCTAAACCTCACCCCTTAAAACAAATGCTACCCCATTGATCTTTCCCTACCATCCACTTAACAAAATCTTGCTTGTCTTTTTTGTATCATCACATATATGAAAGATAGTGGATTGCATTCTATTAAATGTGGTACATTAGCTTCTCCATCTTCATTTTGTCAATAAAACCAAGCTCAAAGTCCTTACTTTCTCTTTTATTTTCTTCAAAATTACACACTCTCTCTCCAAAGAAAACATACATTCGGATACTACCCTAAACCCACTATCACAAAACCACCTCTTCACAATAGAGCCACTACCTAATCACCAAAGAAATACCACCAAGGTAGGCTAAGCAAGCTGTTTTTATGAAAGCCAAAAATTTCCAAATTTTGGTGCATCCAACCCAACCACTTTAGATTTTAATAACTTTCACCTCCAACCACCACTTGACAAGCCACCATCACCACCATGTTGTATACATGGAGGACTATAAGATCTTTTGTTGATAAGACCTAAGTCTAATCTATGGTAAGAATTCGAATTCAAAATCTCAGTGTTTCTCTTTTACATTTCTACACATACAGATGTAAAGATATAAAGTTTTCTTCATTAAAGATTCAATTTTTACCAAAAAAATCTTACTCTAAATTGTATGTAATGAAAGTTAATACATATTAAGATATATTTCAAACAACTTTATTAAAAGAAAACACTTGAAGATGTTTGAAATATTGGATCAAAATCAAAGATAAACATGTATATAAGTTGCATTTTTTCAACTTGGGAAGGCCACTTTGATGTGTGGTTCGACCTTAGTTTGTACTTGTTTTTATAAAAAAATTTGCATGGCTAGATAGATCTCATGGAGTAGGATAGATATTAGGTATTTTAATTTTAATTTGAAGATGAAAGTAGCCTAAAAAATCCAGTTGAAAATTGAGGGGAATGCATGTTTATATACTGGTTATTCTTGTTGATTCACTTGTCTAACATAGAAAAAAAATAGGTTGTCTTAATCCTTTATATATAAAGAAATTGCGCTATTCCTGTATGTGTAAAATGGATAGGCGAGAGAAGAGTGAGAGGTGATTGGCTGTATGTTTTCCTTAGATCATTTTTGTTGAATGGGTTTATTTACTATTATATTATTTTTCTCTTTTTTTGTTTAGATTATCTACTTTCCCAAACGGCAATATGTATGCATGTGTTGTGTACGTTAAACAAACATTTGCATTGTAATTTATGAAATAGATGCAAGCATTATATGTGGTTATATATATATATATATATAAATACAAATCATAGAATCTCCTAAAGGCAACTATTTATGTACATATGTATAGATATATAAGGAAGAAAAATATTTTGTATGCAAAATATACATATATATGTATATATTAGTATATATATGTACATATACATATATGTATATGCAAAATAATAATAATAATAACGTGCATTCTTGAAGGGATGTAACATAATTACATATTTATATATGTATAGAAGTATCGAAATATAATAATAATAATAATAATAATAATAATAATAATAATAATAATAATAATAATAATAATAATAATAATAATAATAGTGGGAATAATAATATAGGGATTATACACTTATAAGAATAAAAAATGACTATATTTGTGAACATGAACGTATGCAATATGCTCTAATAATAACAATAACTCTATAATATGGATAAGCTAGATTTTTAATGATCTGGTTATGGAATTAACAATTTAATTTCAATAATTTCTGCCTAACTCTATTACTTTAACTAACTTATACTGACACGCTACTATTTATCTCACTATATATAGGTATTACAATTAAATTACAATATAATTGAATATTAATGTAAAATTTACAAAAAGTGAGAAAATTTGAACTCATATAACATTTACTAAGTTGTATATTACTCATATGTTAAAATGATATTTTCTATTTATAACAATAAATAGGTTAAGCAATATGAAATATCATTAAAAATATTAAATAAAGTAAATCATTGAAGAAAGAAAAAAAAGTACACCCAAACTTGATAAGGATCTATTATAAATATATATAATAAATAATAATAATAATAATAAATAATACATGTGATTCAAAACCTAAGCAGAAACGGAAATCACTCGATAGATAGTTAGATAATTAGGTAGTTTAACACTACGACTAGATACTCATTAGGTTCTTATTATTTTATTTATTAGGAAACACTTATCAAGAGGGTGAGCTGCTCATTGACTACTAGGAATCATATCAACTTATGCATATGCTTAAATATTGGTTGTATGTTATGTAAAATGTAGTGAAACATGATAGCTAAATAATTGGCTACTTGATTTATTACTATATAATTGAATGGTTTGTTGATATTATTACTATATAATTAAATGGTTTGTTGATATTATTTCTATATAATTGAATGGTTTGTTGATATTGGTTGATCACTTCATAAATTGACTTAATCATATTCGATTTAATTAAAATTAAATGGATCATGCCTAAGTACAAACATTACATAAAATGTTCTGGCCATCACCCACACGGTTGGTAATGAAGGGCCTTAGAGGGATATATTATCATATAATTTGATTAGTACGGTGTAGGAGCATTGATACAAAAAGACCCTATCCTTGGTTCATAGGTTTACTTAGTGCAAGAGACACTAACCATAGGTAATGGGGGTCAAGTTTAAGGACTACTACTATAAGGCATGAGCATAAGCATAAGCTACGAAGGCAACCTCTCTACTAAACCTAAGATTTTGTGTATTACTGGATTTGTTTAAAATGAAAACACATTTTGTGAAATATAGAATTTAAATTTAAGCTTAAAAACCTTAGATGCTAGAACCTAATTGTGATTGATGCCAATGTATCTCCAACCTTTACTTCGAAGGGAGTTAAATCCAATGTTGTATATAGCACCAATCAACTACATATATATTATTTAGCATACTGCTTTTTCATGCATTTATATGTTTGTTAATAAATTGTTTGATAACCTGCTTGCTGGTATAGTATGAGGGATATCTCACTAAGCTCATGTAGCTTATTCTCCAATAGTTTTCTCTTGCAAGTTGCTAGATAATCGAGTTTGGATTAAGAGCAGAGTGTTGAGTACCAGTATTGAGATGCATAGAAGTTAGAATTTAAAGGTAGATAGTGGGATGGTTTGAATCATTACATATAATTATTAATATTTAAATTTCATAACTCTCGTAAGTTTAAGTTTTAGAACTTTACTACCTAATCTTATCATTTAGTAAGGGATACCAATTCTCTATGGTTCTAAGAAACTGTAGAATTTTTTATATCCTTCATTATTTTTATAATATGATAAGTTTATAAATTAAAAATTTGAAACCCTAGAGATTAACTTATTAGAGTCTTCTAATCTCTAACTTACAAGACGGTTTCGTATTATGAGTACATAAGTAATATGAAAATTTTAGGCAATCTTACTTGGCCCCCTCTTAGGGTCATGATACAATGTATTCAATGTTACTGACCTCAATTATTACCGATGCAAGGAAGGCTTAGATGAGGATCAGCCAGACTTGATTCCAAATCCCAATCAACTTAGCGAGGATGATAAGAATTAGACCATCCAACCTTTAACCTAAGCTTGAGCTTGAGGACTAAAAAGCACGACGAAGTGAGTTCTCTCTTTTCACCTCATAGCCAATTAGTCTGAGCTACAGTAGTTTGACAACTTGATGCCCTGTCTAAGCCAAACTCTCTTGTACTTATCAATAGTCTCTAGTTACTGACCACAATTATACTTAGACAACAGCTTAATCTACTCAACTAAGTATACAGGCAACCTAAATGCAAACGGCTCTAACAATCCGACTCCTTGCACATTTACTTAGCTATGACCGTGCCGACCTCCAACTCAACAGTATTGGTGTCGTAGACCCCAACACACATCCATCCCCATGACTTCTCGGAAGGACCCCTAGGTTTGCTCGATACTTCAACTTGATAGTCACCAACCTGATCATACAATTTATCTTCTTCTACTAAAAAGTCACCCATCCACAGAAAGCTACCTGTCCAAGAAATCACATGATAAAATCCTCTATATAAGATGAATGTTTTTCTAATTTTCTCTTTATGCCCTATTCTATTCTTGTACATTACTTCTTTAGGACTTCATCTTTTTTAGTCATTTCCATTTATAGTTATTGCCCTAATATTGTAGGTATAAATAACCATTATAAAGGTAGCCACATTAAATAATGAATATACTTCCCCTTTTTGTGAGCTAAGTATGCTTACTTCCTTCTTTTACTCTTATCCTAACTCTTAAGCAAGGCTAGGTAGCGAATACCCTTATTGGACTAACTCATAGATCATATCGAGTTGAGCGATGAGTCCTTAGTAGTTAAAGTATGTCACATCCTCGAAGCTAATCAAGGCTTTTGCTTATTTTACCTTCATTGTTATTCATGTGTTTCTCTTTCCATCTTCATTTTCAAGCTTTCTATAAGCTTAAACCACCCTAACACCATCATCCTTGTCAACCCTCAATGGAGCATATCATCTACCACTAAGGAAGAGGTTGAATCTACAATAAAGAGGGAGGAGGTAGCTAAGGGAGAGGCTGATGCTCTAAAGAGAGAGTTGGAAGAGGCCTGAGTTAATTTTCGAAGAGGGAGAGGAGTTGAGGGGCAAGTGTGATTTGACTCTAGTCGTGATAGAAGAGTGGTTCGAGAAATTCTCTTTAGGTGACAACTATAAGGCTACCCTTATTGATGTTGTTCAGGACGGGGTAAGGTTATCAAAGCTAGAGGTTGAGAGGTTATATCCTAACCTGGACTTCAACTACTTAGATTGGCTGTTAAAAGAGAACCTGGCTAAAGATGAGGGTGGTGACGCTAGCTCGGGTGATGCAAGTGATGCTTTTGTTAAAGGGAACTAGCCTAGAGATGTCTAGGGTCCTTTATTGCATTTTGCTTGTAGTCATGCAATGTTGCTCTACTAATGCTATACATAAGTTAGGATTTCAACTCCTTAACCTTTGTAATTGGAATTTAGTTTAAATGAAGAATTTTCGAAGTGCTATTTACTTTTTGTTGTTCGGCCTTAATTACGTATCTTATGATTTCCCTCTTCTTTTCCTATTATACTTTCAATTTTTATATTAATTATCATAGCCTCTAGTTATGCCGCGCAATATTAGGTGTATGCTTAGGAAACGTGATCCAAGTAATGCCTAGTTAGGAGCATCAAGTGTACAAGGCCTAGGTTTTAGGGAGGTCGAGCGTTAGATTAAGTTTATGTGCTTATCCTTTATAACCCTTAGGCATAGATGATTATTAGGTGCTCAAGGTAAAGCTCAAGGCTTAATCTCTTTTAAGTGTATGAACTAGCAAAAATGTCTAAACATTGAGGATGAGAATTGACTTAACTTAGTGCAGAGTGTTGGTTTCCATCAATTGATAGAGGGTAAGGCCCTAATGATGATTGGACTAATACAATAAAAGATAAGGTAATGTAAATGCAAGAGTTTCTTTCCATTTCCTAGCTATGTTTTACATTTGGTTATACATGTGTTAGATGAATTAGGGTCTAAGATTATCTACACTTGATGTCTTAAGAATAGGCTACACATCTAATGTTTCTAACCTATAAGCACTATTGCCTACATCTTCTTTAATCTAGATAGAGACTTCCCAATTGAGAGATAATTTTCCTTGTCCTTCTCTAGATCTTATGGCCTCAAGCTTACGACATACTATGTCTCCGAGTTGGAAAACCTTATGCCTTACCTTTTTGTTGTAGTATCTAGTCACCTGTTGTTGGTATGCTGCCACTTAGGCCCTTACGACCTCCCTTATCTCATTGATGGTATCGATGCTTGCTTAGAAGGTTACCTTATTAATATTAACATCAAAATTTTAGGTCCTTCTCGTCAAGAGCTCAAGCTTTATGGATAATACTACTTCCAATTCGAATGCGAGGTGGAGAGGACCTTCACCTGTAGGTAGTCTAGTAACCTTAAAGGATGGTGGGGAGTTGTTCGGCACACTGGTCAGTTGCTCACTCTACCCTCTTCTTCAAGTTTCTAAGGACTATCTTGGTGATGACCTCAACCTACCCATTGGTTTAGGGGTAAGCAACTGAGGTGTATCGAAGTTGGCTATGGTCCTTATCACAAAAGTTTCGGAATTGCGTGCTGTTAAATTGCTTACCATTGTTCGTGATGAAAGCATAAGAGTCCTCGAACCTAGTGAGGATACTAGTTAAGACAAAGCCCTCAGCTGGCTTCGTAGTAATATTGATGACTTCCTAGGCCTCTATCCACTTAGTAAAGTAGTCTATGGCTACGAAGATGAACTGATGCTCATCAAACACCTTTTGCAAGGGTGCGACAATATTAAGTCCCCGTTAAACGAAGGGTCATAGGCTGGTCATAGGGTAGAGTTATGATCTAAGGGTTCGATCAATATGTCCACGCTTTTAGCAACTGTGATATCATCGTACTAAGGTTTTCACATCTTCCTTCATGGTTAGTTAGCAACATCCAAGATAAAGGGCTCGGATATACAAGGCCTGGTCTTGGACATGATTACTATAGATGCCCGTATGTAAATCTTCGAGGGCATTGAGGCTCTCTTTTGTCTTCAAACATTAAAGAAGGGGTAAGCTATGTTTGTGCCAGTGGACTCATCTATGAGAGTATAATTGGCTGCACTATATGTTAGCCTCTTAACTTCAGTCTTGTTCTCTAGCAAGGCAATGTCCTTAAGATAGGTAATGAAGGGGTCAATCTACGATGGCTAAATGGGTACAGGGCTAATCTTGAGAATCTCCTAAAGGTGCTCATCAATGGTGCGTTACGACATGAACTGAAAGAACATCACTTATCGGTTTCGTAGGGTATAGGTATGGCCATAAAGGCAAGCTTAGACAATCTGTCTACCTTAGAATTCTTTGCTTGGGGGATCTTAGTTTTACTCCAAGAAGAGAAACCCGAGGCTAAGTCTCGTACCCTCTAGAGGTATTTCGCCATGCTCTCTCCCTTCATTTCATATTACCCTTTCACTTATTGTACCATGAGCGTAGAGTTTGAATATATGATAATCTTCTCCGTACCTACATTTGTTGTGATCTTCAATCCTACAATGTAATCCTCATATTCAATCTTATTGTTTCTTACAAGGAATCCATACTTAAACGTATACAATACCTTGGTACCATAGGGTTCATATAGGACTATTCTTGCTCCCTCCCCCTACTTACCCCAAGTGGAAGAGCCATTTATATAGAGAGTAAGATCCAAGGAGTATTGTCAAAACCTTGAAGATGGTCTAGTGCCAGCAGACTGAACCAAGGAGAATCGACCAACTCGAAATGCAAGGGATGACCTCCGAGCACCTAGCCAAGGACTTGACAATGTTAAGATAAAACTATTGACCTTTTGTAAAAGTAGCCAACCTGAAAAGTTCCTTAAATAGGTTCCCTGAATCGGGAAGATATTCGAATGCTACGAGTACGATGATCGATTAAAGGTTAAGCTGGCTTCCTTATCCCTTATTGAATATGCAACTCTTTGGTGGGATAAGTTGGTTGCCAAACAAGATGCTGAAGGAGAAGAGCCAATCAGAACTTGGAGGTTTATGAAAAGATTGATGAACCAATGCTTTATGCCAACTTATTTCAAGCAAGAGATGATCCATGCCTTCTAGCACCTAAGATAAGGTTGAAATACTATTGAAGAGTATTTACAAGAGTTTGAGACCTTGATGATGAGATGTGAAATTGCCCAGCCATAGGACCACACCATTACCAGATTCCTAAGTGGACTCAAAGATGATATTGCCAACATAGTTGAATTGCAGCTGTTCAACTTTCTAAACGAGCTAATTAATTTGGCATTAAGAGTAAAGAAGCAGAGGAGAAGAAGGCATCACAGGTCGAGTAGTTAACCTCAATAAGGTAACCCTGAGCTTGAGAGGTATGCCGAGAGAAGGCAAGAAAAGAAGATAGAGAAAGGAGAGCTTAGCTGGCCAACCCATGCCAAGAAAAAAAGATTGCTGAGAAAGAGAAAGCACCCAGCAACAAGGCTCGAGAAGTGAAGTGCTTTAAGTGCTTTGGTTACGGATACATTATATCCTAATGCTCGAATAAAAGGGTCATGTTCTTGAAGGGCAAAGGGCCCAAGGCTCAAATCGAGAGTTAAAGTGACAAGATCTTGAATAACTAGTTGATAGAAGAAGATGTCTATCTTGAGGATCTCGATAAACTCTTGGTTATAGCGACATAAGTTGACTTGAGGGCAGATCCCGGACAAAAGGAAAATTAATTTCACATATAATACCTAGTGAATGGGAAGACTTATTCCATAGTAATAGATGGAGGTAGCTGCACCAATATTGTCTTTGTCGAGTTGGTAAAACAGACGAAGTTGCCAACCTACCCGCATCCCTAACCCTATGCATTAAAATGGTTTAATAACAAGGGTATGGCCATGTGCATAAAAGAGCACAGATAACATTCAAGGCCGAACAATATGAGGATCATATTGATTTTGACATCGTTCCTATGAATGGTACAAATCTACTTCTTGGCCAACCTTGGGAATATGACTGGAAAGTGATCTATGAATGCTTCCTCAACACTTAACGTCGAGGATGACTTCCTTTCAAACCGGTGGTAATGATGGGAATCAACCTCTGACCATATCTAAGCCAAGGCCAATCAATGCTTGCCAAGGTCGAGCTGCAGCCAGAAGGATGAGGGGAAGGAAAATAAACACTCGGCATTAACTCTATCGTTAGCCAAGGTGCCAAGAAACCATAAGGCCGAGTACTCAAGACCAAAGAACCACTCGGCACGACCTCGACAAACTAGCATCGACTAATTCTAGAACTCAACAATTATAGGCCGACCTCTTTGGTGTCTCGGCCAAGCTATACGAGATGTCAGGGACCCTTTTCCAAACCTATTCATCCAACTACCAACCTCATCCAGTTTGGATACTACTCCTCTCAAGATACGCCGAGTTCTATAAAATGTACAGTTTTGTATTCTTGTACATGTTTTCCCTTTATTTTATTTATGGGGCTAATTCTTTAGGGCTCAAGGACTTGTACATTATTTACAATTTTGTCACTAAAGTTTAAGACTTGCAATAAATAGTAAGACAGATAGATATATAGAGATATATATAAAGTGAAACTTTCCTCTTTCGAACAAGGCTATACATGAGTTAGCATTTGCTAGATTATCGAGTGCATTCTTATCAATCTTGTTCTTATATTATAGTGAAACCCTTCATTTGAACCGATTAGTAAGTTGCATCTAACCTTTGTTTGAAACCCCAAGCAATATTTAGTGTTCGTGAGTCATATCGAACTCTATTTCGAGCTCAAAACCCTGATCGTGTTTATGTCTTGGTGAGTTATATCCATCCACATTCATTATCAAAACCCTTCCTGTTCTTCATACCCATTTTCCTTGAATACCCATTCCTGTTTGTTTCCAGATCCACTGCCTTCTCTTATTTTGATCCTTATCATGTCCACTCAACTACCAAGTAGCCTAGTAACTTATGTTCTTGACATTTAGCCAAGTGACATAGATCCATTCCTAATTTGAATTCAAGGGAAATGGCACAAACAATTATCATTAGCATGGTTATGTTAGATAACTGCATGCTCTCCTTACATTAAAGAAAATGAGTACAATTAGGAGTATTCCACGTATCTCGATGGTTATTCCAATAACTGATGCTTCAGACAGGATATTCACCTATAAATATGTGAAAGAAACATTATAAGAGTATCTGACACCTCTTGACCACTCACATAACTTTCCTTATTCATTTTTACTGACTTAGGCATTAGAGTGGTTATACCAGACTGGCTATACCAGACTGGCTATACCAGACTGCCCTCGGTACCAAGTACTTTTCTTTTCTCTTTGTAGGATATTTCCAACTACCAAAATCTACCAACAACACATATCACTTAAAATATTTTGCAAGTAAGATCAATCAAATCAAGCACATATAATTTCCATTTACCCTAGCGTACAACAATTTCAGTTAACAGATATAATTAAGTATTTCACTCACTACAAGTACAAACAAGTAAAGTAGGGGGGCGGTTGACAACTCGAATTTTAAACATATTTCATAGGATGATTTTATAGTATTTTCCTTACATTTTTTGGTTTTCTTTAAAAAAATTGATACTTAATTTAGTAAAATTTTGATTTCAAGGTTTGAATGCCTTCTAGGATCGAAAACGAAGAAAAGGAATCAAATTTCACTCAAATCGGAGTTCAAATAAAGAAGTTATGAAATTTTAAAGTTGTGCAAAAAATTTTACCTTAGTGCAGAAAGTTACACGACCTGGGGACACTGTCATGTCTCAGGCCATATCTGGTGACGAAAACAGAATCTTTGTAATACACATATAAAAGGATATCTTAGGGTTTCAAAAGGGATGAGAGACATTATAGAAACGGAGAGACACAAGAGAAGAGAAAGAGACTTAAGGAAAACATCAAGAAAGAGGCGGAACAACATCAACTTCAAGATTAGAGAGATTGTTCATCAATCAAAAGGGGTTTCCATGTTTTATTTTATATTATTAATGAAACTCGTTTTTAGATTCATTATGATAGCTTAGAATTTGAGTATTTAGGATTATGGAACCTAGGGTTTCATGTGATTCTTGGATTGATTTAGAAATTTCAATAAAGTTTCTATCTTTACTTGATTCAATTATGTCGTTAATTATTGATTGATATTTCTAGAATATCAATATATGATATTATGCATGTTAATTGAGAAATTACATGTGTAATTAGATCTTTACATAATTGAAGAGGATTACATGTATACTTAGAGATAAGATACATGTTTCTTTCGGAAAGTTAATTAATTGTATAGGAATTCATTATACATTAATGCAATTCTAAATTATATTATTAAGTGAAGAGATTCCGGTAAATAATTTAGGATTAGGGTTAATATGCTTGAGAAAGGTATTAACTTTAGTTGTGAATCCCTCCGGTCAAGAATAATAAAAACTGAATTGAATATATTTTAAGTGATCACATGTTAAACTCTAGGAGAAATAATTCCTAAATACGTTATTACTTTCTTGAAGTCGTTCTTGATTTTATCGCTTTTTCAATTGCTTAATTAAGTCTTTTAATTAAAGTAGTTTGTTAATTTTAGTATTTTTAATTAATTCAAACTTTCATAATTTTCCGGTTAGATAATAAAGCTAAGGTTAATATTAGTACTCGAAATCTCTGAGGGATCGATTCGGACTCACATCCGCTATATTAAAACCGATAGGTACACTTGCCTCATATCAGCAGTATACTCACTCAACCATGATACTCAATAGCCCTAGTAGTCCTCTACCGTGTCCAAGTCAATATCCTCATCACTTGAAGAAAATAATTAAGGTCTATGAGTATTCTATTTGTATTAGTTAACTAAGCATACCTCTCACTAACTCTAAGTTAGTTGTTTTTGTAATTTAGACATATTTTCCTCATTTTAACTCCCTTTTTAATTATCTTATAGTAATTTTCATCTTTTTTTAATGTTCCTTCATTTGGTGAAGTTGTTTTTAGGTGTTTAGGTCAACAAGTTTTTGGTTTAAGCCTTACAAGGTCATAGGCCCAAATTGTGAGTTGGGTCACTTTAGGGTTTGGACCTAGTTTTGGGTTCTAGGCTTGGTTTCTGACTTTAGGCTTTATAATTAATAATTTGGGCCTTCATTTAAGTATTTCAAATGGGCTTTTTCCACCCAACATCTTAAAATTTTAAAGTAGGCTTTGGTGTTACCCTTATGAGTCCAAATAGGCCTTTTTTACTAAGTTTAGGGCTCTAAATTACTATGGGGCCTATGGTAGGTGACTTGGATGGGCCTTAGGGTTTAATAGGTCTTTTAATTAAGTCATTCTAGGCCTTCTAACCTAAGCTTCAGATTGGTCACTTAGCTACATGGGCTCTAAAGTTGGTTCTTTTGGGCTTTATGTATCTAAATCACTATTTAAGGCCTTAAACTCAAGCCCACTTATCATTTTGGGCCTAATCCTAACATTGAACTTAAGTTTAGCCCACTTTTAATATATTTATAGGTTTGGACATTAAGGTCTTAGTGGTCATTAATGCCATTTTTAAGCCTATAATTGCAAACTAGATAGTTTTAGGGCCTTAACTACACTTTAGCCCACTTAAACATGATTACTTAAGTCATAAATCATACTTAACACTAAATAAACATATCATTAAGCTAATAAAAAAGAATTTTCAGATCTTGTGGGTTCATGAAAGTGGCAGTCATGAGTTGTTCCTAAGATCAAATCTTCCATTTTCATGTAACACTTGATTTTTATGGTGTTTTTACTTAAGTAACCTATGTTTCTACTAATCTAAAACCATAATCACTACATAAAAGTGTGTGAAAATGTTGTGAGAGAACATACAAGGGGCGACATGCATGGGAAATGGGGATTCTATTAACTTACTTAATGATTTACTACTAAAACTAACACTACTTAATCTATTTATGTTATATCTTCTACCAAAGGTTATTTATCTTTTACGAACCTTTGGTTTCCCTTCTTGAAACATCTTAAAACTCCTAGGGATTTGTTGGAAAGTAAGGTTCAACAAAGAAAAACATTAGTTTCAAACTTTATTCTATAAGAAAACTGAAGAAAACCTAGCCTAAATACTTACCAGAGCAAGGAATAGAAGGTCTTCTTTGAGATGAGTGTGATGTAGGCTTGTGAGTAGGTGTAAGTATGTATGTGTGTGGCAAAGAGTTAGGATGGAGTATGTGTAGGTCGTGAGGTTTGGTGGCAAGTGATTTGGAGTGGTGGTGGGGGAGTTATAGTGGCTAGCAATAGGGTAGATGGTGGTAACCAAAAGGGAAGAAGAATGGAAGTTTGTGTGTTTGAATTTTTTAGAGGGTTTGAAAGTATGTTTGAGAGTGTTTAGGGTTTGAGAAAACAAAATGAGGGAGGGAAGAAGAGTAGTCAATCGTGAGGTAAGGAAGGAGTAAGGGGATAAGTTATGGTTGTTTAGGGAAATCAAGGATAAGGCTTAAAATGTGGACCAAGAACTATTGTACTTTTTGCCAAATTGAATAAGATCTTATCCCCTTAGGGTATAAGGTATTTTAAGGTGATTAAGAATTTGTCTTTTGGTCCTTAATCATGTTTAACTTATAGCTAATTAAGATGTAATAGGGTTAGTTAAGGATTAGGGTTTGATTAGGGAATTGATGGTAGTTAAGCATAATTAGGCTAATCATGTGCAATTAGGATACATTTACGGTTTTGTTGGACTTTGTTACTATACTTTAATTAATTTAAGTACCCTATACAAGTACTTAGGATTTCCTTAGGGTTTGGTGCTCATTTATAGTAATTTGATTTGTATATGAGCTTAAAAGTTAAGGTTTCAATCGGTTAGTGCAATAGGTCACTTGTATTGATTGCTTTAACCTTACTATTAGTGCTTATTTGTAGTGTTAAGCTATTTGATTACTTAACTAGGGTTAGATGATCATTTTAGGATTTCAATATCGTTCAAGGGTTTTTCAAGTATTAGGGTTCTTATTCATTTGGGTTTTTAAAGCCTACTTCAATTAGGGTTTTTGGTTTAACACTTAGAGTTCAATTCCTTTACCTAGGTTTTATTATTATGTTTGGGTGGTTCTTAGGAACTAAAAAAAACTCTTTCACTCGATTCCACTTTTAGGTTATCAAAATTTTATAATGTATATAGTAAACCTCACAAATTTAGCTTTTTGAGTATCGAGTCAACTCAAGTATTATAGGTAATTATCCTAAGTCAACAGAGTTGATAAATTTTAAACTTGAACATAATACAATTAAGAAAAAACCCTAAAAATTTTAATCGAAATCTTAATTACGTACAAAAACCCTAAACCTTATGTAAGCGTAAATACTAGAGATTGAACTCAAGTTTAATGAAAACCCTACAACTATAACCCTAAGCATATAAAATGTATAAATTTAGCCTAAAAGTAATAAAAACCTAACCAAATACGATTACTGACTAACATGTGTAATAATGTAAAATTACTAATGAACGAATAGAGATAACTTCTAAATGTTCATAAATGTTAAGAGTGACAAATTAATTAATAAAATTTTAAATATTAATTTGTGATTATTTATAAGTTCATATTTGTACATATATATATATGCTAATTTTGTGTCGATCTAATTATTTTAAGTTAGTTTTACTATATATTTCATGCTTATGTGTTAAAGTGTATACATTAATTTTATATTCCATAATTTGATCATAAATTACTTCAAATATTATCTAAAGTTAAGCACACTTTGTTTGAAAAGTTACCCTAATAATTTTTAATATTTCCTCTTGCTTTTTTTTTTTTCCTTTTTCCTTTCTTGCCGCTCTCATTCGACTGCCACTTGAGCTTTTTAATTCCAACATGTGTTTAAAATGTGAGATAAAATTAAGGGGATAAGGATTTGGGTCAAATCAATCTATCCTCAAATCTTATCTTCTTTGTCTTTGTCTTTTTCTTTTTCTTTTCCTTTATCTTTCAATTCTTTTATTTTATTTTTTTCCTTTGCTTTGGCCGACTACACATGTATATACATTCCATTGTTATTTTTTTTCTCTTACTTTCACTTTATAACACATAAGAAAAACACACACACTCTTCTTCTCTCCAACCATCCCTTTCCATCCTCTATTCCCTATTTTCTTCCTTTGGTTTTTTTAGTTTGTTTGCATAATTTGAAGAAGAAGAAAAGCTTTGGTTTCAACAAATTTCAAGGCAAAATAAGAGTAATGAATTAGAGTTTACTTTGTATATAATTTGTTATGTAATATTAGATTCATATGTATACTTTGTTATATGTGTGTTTTGTATAGTTCCATGTATTTTAGTAGTATGTATTAGGGTCCATCTGTATTTTCTTATCTTTGTAATAAAAGCTACATGTATGTGTATTGAAATTATAAATATAAGTTGTTATATTCATGTATATATATATATATATACCTATTTATGAATATAACAATATGTGCATATATTTTATAATTAATTATGTGAACATATGGTATATAGCAATATATATATATATATGGATATGCATATATATTATGTATATATCCATATAGTACATAGTATATTTAGGTTATTTTACATATGTGTTATATATATTATGAAGTTATATATGTACATATGTATAAATAAGATAAAAGAACATATGCGTAAAGGTGTATGTATAAGTATAAAAATACGTATACGAGTAGTATAGTATAAGTATGAGTATATGTATATGCCTAAATAATACATATACAAATATACTAAAATATTAAATCCTTATATAAAGTAACATAATAGGATTAATTTATAAAATTTAGTAAATTATAATAATAGATATATATATGTATAAAGATTAAATAATATTACAAAATTGAAAAATTAAAAAATTAAAAGAATCCACAAAAGGACACATGGAATAATGAGGAGCCACCACGTTAGCACCTTATACCTAGAATTAAATTCATAAATAATAATAATAATAATAATAATAATAATAATAATAATAATAATAAATAGGAAATTATAAAAGTAGTAAAAAGTGAATTAAATAAGTATTTAACCTTAAAATAGTAAAATAAGTAATCAATTATAAAATAGACCCAAAAATAATGAGATTCCAAAAATATAAAATTTGCAAATTTATTAAATCATAAATCCATAAAGAAAAGCTTAAAATAAGAATTTTAAATATTTAAGTCAAAATAATAAAATTTGTAACATTTTTAGACCATAGTAAAAAATACAGGTTACAACATCTAAAAACAAACTCCATTATGTGAAAGTATATCTAAAAATGATAAAAATTAACTATAAGTTCATAAAAATTAGAGTTAGAATGAAAAAGCTATACATAATTGATGAAAAAGCTAAAACCGAGAATTTTATATAAACAAACAACTAATTTAGGTAGTTAATACTAAGAATGTGAATAGTTTAGTTATTTTACCTAAATACTCATCACTTATCATATTCCTTAAATGTTAAGTGATCTCAATATAGATACCGACTTACCAAGTGGACTATTACGGCTGTCGATAGTCTACATAGTTGAGTGAGTAGTCTCAATGACTTTATACTTATTTTATACTTATAGTTAATGCACCTAAATTAAATATTAATAACTTGATGCGTTAGGGTTTGGGTTATACATATGCTTAAATATTGGTTGTGTATTGTGTAAAATGTTGTGAAACATAATAGTTAAATAACTAGCTACTTGATTTGTTGCTAATAATTGAATGATTTGCTAATATTGGTTGATCACATAATAAATTGACTTAGTTATAATTGACTTAACTTAAATTAAATGGATCATGCATGACCATGAACATTGCACATAATGTTCCAACCATCACCTCATGTAGATGGCAATGAAGAGCTTTATAGGGATAAGATTCCCACATGATTTGATTAGTACAGTGCAAAACACTAATATAACAAGATCCTTCCCTTGCCTCTCGAATTTACTTAGCATCAAAGATGCTAACCATGGGTAGCTAAGAGTCGAGTCTAGAGACTATCACTTGATCTTATTATTTGTAAGGGATACCAATTCTCTACAATTCTGAATAACTATGGAATATTAAATATCTATAGTTATTTGTATTTTATGATAAATTTAAAACTACTAATTGAAACCCTTATTGATCAATTAATTAAAGTTTTGCAATCTCCAACTTGCAAGGCAATTTTCATGTCATGGGTGCACACGTGATATGAAAATTTTAAGCAATCTTATTAGGCCCCCCTTAAGGTCATGACAACTTTGATTGCCTTTTAGAAAGTTTGTTCTGACTCCTAAGATACTTAAGGACTTATGATCCATATAAATTACGAACTCTCGTAATAGTAAATAGTGTTGCCAAACAATAAGAGCTCAAAAAAGAAAGTATAACTCTTTCCATATATAGAATAGTTTAGTATGACATTGCTGAGCTTCTCATTATAGTAAGCAATTGGTTAGTGATCTTGCATCAGGATGGCACCAATGCTTGACAGATCGCATTCCAATTCGAACGGCTTGTCAAAATCTATTAGAGCCAAGACAGGGGAAGAAGTGAGCTTCTTTTTAATCTCCCTAAAACTTAGTTCAGCTCGGTCATTCCATCAAAATCCATCATTCTTCTTTATCAAGTTAGTCAAGGGATTTGCAATTGTATTAAAGTTCTTAATGAATCACTTGTAGAAAGAAGCAAGACCATGAAAACTTCATACTTTCCGACATTTTTCCATTGGCTAATCCAAGACTGCTCGAACCTTTTCCTCATTTACTTAGATTCTTTCTCTAGATACTACATAACTAAGAAAGACAACTTCACTTTGACATAACATATACTTCTTTAGGTTTCCATACAACTTCTCAACTTGTAAGATGTTAAAAATAGCTTAGAAATGTTGAACATGGTTGTTTAGGTTAGCACTATACACTAATATGTCGTCAAAGTATACATCCACATATTTTCCAATTAGAGGACACATCATATGGTTGATAAGTTGCATTAACATGCTTGGCACATTTTCAAGTCCAAATGGCATAACCAACTATTCATTGGAATCGTACCTTATCTTGAAAGAAATCTTTCATTCATCACTAGGCCTCATGCAAATTTGGTGGTAATCACTTCATAAATCAATCTTTAAGAATATCTTGGCACCATGAAACTCATCTAATATGTCATCGAGCCTCGATATTGGGTATTTGTGCTTGATTGTAATACTGTTGATAATACGATTGTTGATGTACATACGCTAAAAACCATCCTTCTTTGGGATAAGTAAAGTTAGTAGAGCATAAGGACTAATGCTCTCCCTCACATAACCTTGCTTTAGCAGCTAATCCACTTGCCTTTTCAACTCGTCAACCTACTCAGGATTCATTTTTTAGGAAAGTTGGTTTAGCAAAGTTGTACCTGGTTGTAAATTAATAGTGTTCTATGCCATAGACTAGAGGTAGTCCCTTAAGTAACTTTTAGGAAACAACTTAGAAAATTCATTAATTAATCTTTGGATCTCATCAAGCATATCTTCTAGATCTCTTATTTCCAATCATCTTCTAATCAATAAAAACATAGGCCCATCAGCCTTCTCAGCAACTCAAAGCTCTCTTTAACTTATTACTAAGGCCTTCTTCTTGCTAACTCAGGTGAGTTAGTTATGGGTTTCTTTCACTTAGGTTGGTGTCATAGGTTGTAGCATGATCTTCTTTCCATCCTTAACAATGGCATAGGTGTTCTTATATCCATAATGAGTAACACTTCAGTTAAACAACTAAGGTCTTCTAAGTAATAAATGTAAAGCTCCTATGAAGACAACATCACGTGTCACTTCATCTTTATACACATTTCCAACACTAAATAGTATGGTTACTCGTTTAGTGACGTATAAAGCACTGTTATAATGAAGCTAGTATAGCTTATTAGGTCGAAGGTGCTTAGAGGTTAGCGGTCCTAACCTCTACACAAAGGACTGTATAACAAAGTTAGTATAACTTCCTTCATCCACAATAATAGTACACAATTGCCCCCTAGTGGACCAATTTATGTGGAATAAATTATCTCTTTGGTCTTCCTCAGAGTTCGATAAGGAGCTTAACACTCATCTTAATACTAATGTCACTTCTTCTCCTTGGTTAACATAGATACAGGTCTCTTCCTTCTCCTTAGTTCTAATTCTTCCAACATTCTTCTCCTCCCCTAGCTTGCTCTCGTTAATGCTATCCATTACATCTCCTCAAAGCACCATGGCATGTTGATTTGGATACTCAACATCCATGTGTCCAAAACCTAAGTATTCGAAGCATTTCACTTTACTTATGTTATGTCTAGAGGTCTATCCTTTCCTATATATCTTAGGGGTTCGCCTATCCTCAGTTAGCTCTTTTAGCCTGCTTGGCTATTATCAGGTCGGTCATGTTTTTCCTCAACTTAACTTGAGTAGGTTGGTGAAGAGAAGGAGCTTAGGAAAGAGTCGACTCAAGTTTACTCAGAACATTTCTCCTCTACTTTTCAACTCTCTACGCTACCTTAATGGCCTCTTCCAATGTATAAAACCTTTGTACCACCACAATATTATGAATCTCATATTTAAGTCCATAGACGAAGCAAGATACAATACAGGCTTTAGGCTCATTTATGTCTGCTCAGATCATCAACATCTAAAATTCTCTCAAATATTTATCAACAGATCAACTTTCTTAATGAAGCACCTGCAACTTAGCAAATGTATCGTACAAATCTTCCCTTCAACAAGTTCTTCATCTCTTCTCAAGTTTGTAGACCTTGTCTTCCTTCTCTCTCTCTAGTCACATTCAAAAATTTCCACCACATAGTGGCATATCTAGAAAATTCCAGTACAGCAAGTCAAACCTTAACTACATCTATATACCCATAATAGTTAAATACCTTATCAACTTTCTTTACCTACTCTAAATATTCATCTGCATCTCCACTTTTATTAAAGGGTGGGATTTGGACCTTAACATTGTTAATTCCTGGAAGAGCTTGGCATCTTTACTTTTGTGCTTAGTAGTACTTAACCTCTTCTTATCCCTTTCAATCATTCTCTAGATCCACGTCCTCAAATCCCCTTCCATCTCCTCTAACTCTAACCTTTATCTAACAGCTTAGTCTATAACTCCTCCAGCTCAATGGGGTCAAACTAGGCGATTAGCTTGGTCATCTTTGTAAACCCCGCAAATTTAGCTAGTTAAGAGTAGGATTGAACCCTAATACTATAAATAACTTAATAAGTCATTAGAGCCAAGAAAGATAAAAATTTAATAAATCATAAATCTAAATATATTATAAATAGTAAAAACCTTAGAAATTGATCAAAACCCTACATCACATACTAAAACCCTAAAACTGACTTACACACTATTAACTAAAATTGAATCCGAATTTGATCGAAACCCTAAAATTATAAATATAAACCTATAAAATAATTAAATATTGCTTAATGATGATAAAATTATAGCCGATTGCAATTTTCGACTAAAACGCCTATTCACGCGAAATTATAACGAAATGCTATAATAACTTGTAAAAATTATAATTGTAACAGGTACCAATTAAATTGATAAAATTTCATAAAAATTTGAAAATTAATTTACGAGGAGATTCGTTATAATTTATATGATTCGAAAAATTACATATATTTGTTAATAATTTATGTTTTCCTTCTCTTCCATTTCCAATTTATCTCTTTTCACTCTTTTCTTCTTTATCACAATTGCAACATTCTGGAAATCAATTGCCACCCACGTGAAGAAAAAAAGTTGCTATGTGTTGAGTGGAAAAAAAAATGAAAATGAAAAAATATTTTGGATAATTACTTAGCTTAAATTTTAAGCTAACTCACATGTATAAAAAGAAAAAAGAAAAAAGAAAGAGAAAGTAAAACTGTAAGAACAAAACAGAAAAAGAAAAGAGAGAAAACAAGAATCCTGGAAGCAAACCGTGAGGAGAAAAAAAAAAGAAAAAGAAAGAAGAAGAAGAAGAAGAAGGAAGAAAAATTAAAATAAATAGGTAAGTAAATTATTTTGTAGTATAGATATATATTATATAGTATATACATATATAAATACAGTATTTTTATACATATAACATTACTAATACATATTTATGTGCATTAGTACTTAGAATTAGTTAAATATGTATATATAAGGTTATGTGTCTATACATGTATGTACATAAGTATATGATACGGAGGAGTATGTATTATGTATTTTTTTTAGTATACTTATGATTAGTATTAAGTATTTCTATTAAATAACTATAGAATATCTATGTATATGTGTGTACCGTGAGTTATATATATATATATACATATATACTATACGATTACATATATATATATATAATATAGAGTATATGTTTTATGGTATATGGCATAATATATGTATAATATATAGTATATGTACTACAATACTATATAAATATATATATATATATACCGACTACATAAAATAGGAATAGGTATTTGTAGATTATTTATATATATTTAAGTATTCGAAAATTACATAAGTAAATTATTATGTATAAATACAAATACATGAGTATATATATATATATATATGTACATAAGAGTAGGTTTATTTTCATATAATAAGTATATACATATATATATAGCATATAACATATATTATATGTATATAGTATATCGAAAATATATGTAGATATATATATGTATGTATAAATCATGAAGGACATAAATACTAAGAAAATGAAAAATAATAAAAATAATAACGGTCATAAAAATAATAATAATCATAATAAAGTTACAAATCTCAAAAATAAGAAAATATACTTAAAATAACAAAAATATCAATTATATGGTTTAAGTAATTATTAAATAAAAATATATTTAGAAAAAGCTAAAATTAGTATTTTATAAATTTTTAAACTAAAATAATAAATTTTGTGATATTTTAAACTACGAGTCACAACATCCAAAACGGACCTCATTACGAGAAAATATACTCGAAAACGATCAAAATGGACTATAAGTTCATAACGATCCGAGCTAAAACGAAAAAGTTACAAAATACATAAAGAAAGTCTCATAACTTACAAATATGAGAAAATAGTTACGATTAACCGCATTGAGTATGATAAACCCTATACACATTATACTTAGGTTATATTGGGGGAAACTAGATAAACTACAATAGACTTTTAGTTAACTAGGGAGTCTGAATTTACAAAATACTTACAAGTGTTATTATATTTTAGGTATTCAATAGCGAGTTCTGGAAATCCCAAAGATTTGGAGAATGAGCAATAATCCAGGTGAGGAAGTTCTAATGACCTGCTACTTGTTTCTGTGTATTACTTGTATGATGTTTTGTTGCTTATTGTTACTTGTATGTTTGAATGACTGTGCTGCTTGTATGCCATCATTATGTGATCATTTTTTTTTAAATTGATAAATATCAATATTTGAGCCAAATAACTGATTCTATTCATCGCATGTCTATGACCCAGCAAATGTATGGATGAAAAGTACTAGCCTTGCAAAATGTTGAAAAGGTATTTTTGGAAAAAGGTTTTCTTAATCTTAAACGTATTTTGTACGAATTTAATAAGAGTCGTAGTGCCAAAAATAGTATTTTATCGTTAAGGCAAAGCTAACATAGGTTCTCCACTTGATAGCGAGAGAACTCACTTTTATTGTGCCTGTAAGGCTTTAGTTAATTTTAGCTTGCGAGATGGACTCGTAAATTCAGTTAATGTTGGCTTGTGAGATGGACTCACAAGTTATGCCTGAGGGGCCTTGGAGGGTGGATAGTCCTAGAATGGAATCTCCCTATTTGAATTGAAATCTTTCTCAGCTAGGGTAATAGTCGAGTGAAGCTTAGGGGGTGAAGCCCCTAGGTAGCCTCATGCGAGTAAGCTAAGGTGCCCTGTGCGGGTAAGTACAGAGGATAATCGAAGTGTAGACAACGTAATTCTATACCTTCCATAGTTCCGGACTCCTATGGATGTGTTACTTGCATTTATCGCGCTTACATTCATTTTGTATGTAGATAGCTTGCTTGAATGTATAATAATAATGTGTGATAACTTGCTTGAACAGTGGTGGTGAGGAACGAACTTACTAAGCTTTTATATGCTCACTCCTTCCTAGTTTCTTTTGTAGGTTTACTTACATTGGGATTGGGATAAGTCTCGAGTGTCGAGTGTGAGATGAAGATATGTAACTTAATATTAGAAATGGTTGAATACTCTTTAGATAATACATAAACAACCTTTGTTGATAATTTAATTTTCTTATATTTCTTTTGTAATATTGGTATATCCTATCTTATTATTTGGTAGGGGATTCCAATTCTCTGCGGTTCTGAGGAACTGTAGGATATCGAACACCCATAGTTATTTATCTTTGCATTTTACAGTAAATTATTTACTTAAAAATCAATAACCTTTATAATTAATCATTTAGAGTCTTACAATCTCTGACTTGTAAGGCGGTTTTCATATCATGGGTGTACACATGTTATGAAAAATTTAGGTAATCCTACTAGGCCCCTTGTAGGGTCATGACAATCTTAGCCATATCGTCTCTTAGAACATTATTGAGTAAGTTATGGTGAGGTACACCTTGTAGTTGCTATCTGTCGGCTTGTATCATAGTAACCAAACTCTCAACAAGATTGGTGAGTCTGTTAAGTTTATCATGGACTGACCTAGGGGTATCACTACCATTTTGACCTCAACCAACATGAGCATCATTACTCATGTATCCAATAACACCTTAAATACGACCTAACATAATAGTTCTCTGACAAGTTGAGAACAAAATACATAACAAATACTTCCACTTACTACCCAAAATCTCACTTATACACTCTAACAACTTCAACACCCAATACTTACTTGAATACAACATAAATGAACCTGCTTTATTTTCATAATGAAAAATAGAGTAAAATAGAGTAACAACAAAAACTACAGTTACCAATCTACGAATCTTCACTATATAGCTCACAACTTGAAAAATTACTTCACTCAAATACACTGTAGCAGCTACGGATGGGACACAGTAGCTACTAACAACAAGCACAAAGAAAACTTCATTGCAACTTCACACACTTCCTCTCAAAACTGTGCTCTGATACCAATAAAGCTAATGCATCTCAAGGGTTGTATACAGTAGAGACACCACAATGAAGGGAACAAAAGAAAACAAAAAGGGATATTAGCAAATTCAAGTAGCTACCAACCAAATATGACATACTAATCGATCCTACTTAACCTACAATTCATTGGATGTGACTCATCAATTCAAACTATAGTGTCACTTACTACTACTCCTTACTAAAGGAAATAGTGATGTCTACGTAAAAGTAAATGAAGTTTCTATGCTAGCCCCACTAGTGTTATAAGGCATATATGGAAAAGACAAAAGGGTAATTTACAAATGGAATACATGAAACATACTAAAAAGGGCAAAAGGAATAATGAATATTCTATATGAAAAAGAAAGGAATCCTTCTAGCATATTTTGCCAAAAAATACGGGTGAAGAGGCAGTAGGAAGATTATAGTGTGGTTAGCTAAGCTGTAATGAATTATAAGGTAGCTAGTCAATTGTAGGATCTTGCTTAGATGAGGTTAGAAGAAAGTCAGTAGTTAGAGTTGACCAGGTCTAGTTTAGGTCAAAGCTTGGGTACTAAAGGGTGTTCTGATCCTCTATAGGTTAGGTGTTTCGATAGATCAACTCGATTTGACAATTGAAGTTGGTCAACTTGAATACTATCTAGATCATGAAAAGAGCTTAGTAATAAGCATAGTTTCTTGGTAAGTTGGCATAGCTGCTTGGAGGCTCAGAACAGGAATCCTCATCTTAAGTAAGGTTTTCAGTTGGTATTTTCCTTGTGAGCCCTTGTTGTCCTCTAGCTTAATTGTGTATGGTTGGTCCACGAAGTTGATTCCTATATAGAACAAGTTAAGTACATAAAATTAAAGGTACAACTATTCTATAAGCATACAAAAGTAATAATCATCATCGATACTCACTTGGCCATCTTCTAATCATCGTAATAATCATCTGGAAGGTCTAAAGCACCTAAAAGAATAAAAGTAGTTGAGAAATACACTTGATTACTAAACTTTTTGGTTTTAAGCTTTTTCTTTTATAAGTCTTTTATTTCTTAGGTTTGTCATGTTTAATACTTCTTTTTCCATATCATGTCCGAATAGTCCTTATTCAAAGTCCGAGTAGTTCATATATCCATAAATATCCTTAGTTCTTATTCCACAATTTTCCGGTCCTCAAGGTCTAAATTATTACGACATCAAGATAATATGTCCACATGTCAATAAGGTCTAAGTCAAAGGAAAACTTAATTGGACATGATAGGTAAGTTATTTTTAGATTATAACTCTAGCAACTTGTTTTAGTTTTCATTATTTTAGTCTTTTGTTTTAAGAAAACCCTTTTGGTTTCTTTCTTGAACTTCATTTGAGTAATATATTTAGGAAGCCTCTTTAAAGTATGAAAAGGGTTTAGACAAATTTCATTTCCATGAATAACATTAAAAATCACGTTAGGGCTTAGTCCTGATACAAAAGTATCACTTTAATTTAAAAACTCATAAGAAGAAATTGTTTTTAAAAAGGACTCTTTAGCTTGGAAAAGTTTAGGATTTTAGTCAAAACAAAGCTTAAACATAAATTTAGTGAAGAGTCTTATCTTTTGATAAAACATAAAAGTTTCTCTTTAAAATTTCCTTGTTTCCTTCTAAAAGTGTTTTTTATGATTGAAAAAAAGAAGTTAAAAAAGACTTCTCCTTCATAAAGTTTGTTTTTAGAAATATAAGGAAGTCTTCCCTTAAGAAAAAGAGTTGAAAAGAGTCTCCTTCATGAAGAAAAGAAGTCAAAACTTATCCTTAAAGTCTTGAGATGGAAAGAAATAAAGAGAGTGCTTTATGAGAATGGTTGGTGGGTCTTAGGAAAAAGACGGACAAAAGTATTTCCTAGGTGAAAATGAAACATAAGTATGGTCCTAAAAGTTTTGATGGGGCTTGTTTATAGAAAATTCTAATTTAGCTCATCTCATATGCTTGTTTTCTTACAAAGGTAATCTTTATCATAGTCTTCATGTTGGAATGCTTGAAATATGGGTACATGTATTCCTCATATGTTGTTGCCACTTTAATGTGTGAACACACTTCATTTCTTTCATGTGTTTGTTTCCTTATTTCAAAAACATCATCCATGACATCATTGCTTCTAGAGTTTTGACTAGAAGTCCATATTCTTCTGGAAGTGGCATCTACTTAGATGTCCTTAAAGCATCCATTTTTTACATGATGTAATGAGATCTTCTATGTTATGGTTTTTGAGAGTTTGATTAGGTTTTAGTGATTATATCTTAATAAGTAGTCTTAATTACTATGTTCCTCTCTAGGTTATCTTACTTAAGAATCTTTAGAATGTTTGTAAGATAATAAGATCTAGTGTTTATCTATTCATGTGTTACTTATTTGTAAGGTTGGAATTAAATTCTTCACATGTTTCTTGATATAGTGGAAGGATTAGCTCATGGCTTACATCATGGTCACTTGCTTGTTCAACTTTTCTTCTTCATCCTTTCAAGACTTTAGTCTTTTTCACATGTGAAGATGTACATATGTAGATTGGTGCCATTTGTTACTTGTTAGGTCTTGTTGGTTTGTTTCATGTATTTATTATAAGAACCAATTTACTTATCTCGTTATTTTTCCTTAAGTCTTTTAAATTAATTAGCATCTTTGGTTTGACTTTAGTTGGCCAAATATTTCTACCTTTAACTAGTCAATTCTAAGAAATATAGATAGTTCCTATCACTATTTATAGGCGTGCTAGCAAGTTTTGATCATATCTCTCAAATCTCAAGTATATCTCTAAATATTTCATAGTGATTTGTCTAACTTATACTATAACTTTTAGGGGTTTACAATCTTTCCCCCCTTAAATAAGTTTTGTCCTTATAATTTAAGATCGTACCTAGTTCTTTGGATAATTAAAGATATTACCTTCGAACTTCATCCTCTACTTCCCATATAGATTCTTCTTCTCTATGGTTACCTCATAATATCTTCATAGAACCATCTCCTTGTTCAATAAATTCTGAGTCTTTCAATTTAGAATTTTGGCTGGATGTTCCTCATATGTCAAGTTAGGTTTCAACTTAACTAGCTCCAATTCAGTAACTCAGTCTAAATCCAATATATGTTTTCGTAAAATAGAAACATGAAATACATTGTAAATTCTAGATAAACTTAAGGGTAAAGCTAGGCTGTATGCCAAATTTCCTACTCTTTCCAGAATCTCAAAGGGTCCAATATAACATAGACTTAATTTTCCTTGAGCTCTCACTTTATGTATACTTCTAGTTGGACTTATCTTTAAATACAAATGATTACCAACTTCAATTCTACATTCCACCATTTAAGGTCAACCCAACTCTTTTGTCTATCTTATGCTTCCTTCATCTTTTGTTTAATAATAGATACCTTATTTATCATTTCTTATGCCAAATCTAGCCTTAAGGCTATTGTTTTCTATTCTATCCTAAAATAATGGTGATTTACACTTCTTACCATAGGAAACTTTATATGGGGGCATTTGTATAGTTGAGTGGTAACTATTATTATAAGCAAATTCCACCAAAGAAAGATGTCTATCCTAGCTTCCTTTAAATTCCATGACACATGCACATAGCATATATTTTAATGTCTATATAGTCCTTTCGGATTGCTTATCTCTCTACAAGATATAAGCTCTAGTGTATCGTCTAACTTACTCAGGCAAAGAAGCAAAGTGGTTAGCTAGCTAGCCTATACGTAAGTACCCTCCTTGCGAATGAACAAAGTCCTCCAAAACTACCTCGAGGTAGGTAGCACATACTTGCAACCACATCTTGTACATACTCCCTATCATTAGCAATCCATCAACTCTAAGGCTTAACTAAACCTCGACATCCTAGAGTATAATCATCAGCTCTCCATAAGCAATGTAAAACTTTCTTATGCAAAACTAATCCTACAGCCTTATTCAACGCATTATCATTATCCTACATGGGTAATGACTCATATTCATATGTTACTTGTTCATTCTCCTCAACTAGTGTCACTCCTTCATTCTCCTCTACTAAAGGCATGTTTGTTTCCTATATAGAGGGGCTTCCTTCTACTTTTCTAATCGTAACATACAACTAGTGGATATGGTACTCAAAGAGCTTCTTGACATCACCATCATCCTTGATGTCGATAAGCAAATAATTTGTGATACCTAAGTAGGCATTAAGATATTTGTACAAAATCTTAACCTTGACACTTGGATCCACTCCAACACCTTAATAAACCTTTTCAAAAAGATCAAAGAAATTTACATTGGTTTTTAACTTCACTAAGTCACAATTATATTTAAGCCTTAAATTTCCCCTTAAAATGTTTCTATAGGCAAAAATCATAAATTTCACTGTACATACCATCTTTAATCTATTTACAAGATAATTATCGTTTCGATTAGCACATTATTGATGTCACCTTGTTCAATGTGACTGCATGTTCTATCCTATTTCTTAAGCTACACAACTTTCTAACAGATATTTCATCGAACATTTAGAGTGTACATTTCAAAACAATAAAATTTTACTTCCACAATGCGAAATATATATGACAATATATAGATCATTTACATATATTGCTATAATACGATATAAAATACATACTGACATACAAACACACCATTTAAACATCCTAGATCAATGAAAAAAAACACACATCTAAACTTAGGGTTCTAAATGAAAAAATATAAAAAATAAATAAATGATGCATAAAATTCATGAAATTGATATAGATAAAGTATTTTAGATATTGACTTCTGATTGTCGAAGTAAATTTCGCAAGAAAATAGCATAAAGTGAAGTGATTTTGTGATGGTGTGCTATTTTTGCCGAGAGAAAAGTAATAAAGGGTATTGTTTTTTAAAGTTTCAAGTGGTTCGGTTCATAGAGTTAAGGTTTTTATGTACAATGAAGGCACCTTTAAAAAAATACCTTTAGTTTTAATATAATTATAACTGAATACATGTTTTTAGTAATAAAAATATATTGAAGGTACTTTTTAAAAATAGCTTTTCAATGAGAAAAAAAAAAAACCAAACTAAAAATATTTTTCTAGAATGTGTCTTTATATTCCATGGATATAATATTTTTTTCTTCCATTTTTTTTTTTCGAGGACAGCGTTCCTCAAAAAATTTTAATAAAAATCTATGCATAGTACTCGGAGCAACCGGACTTCCAAAAATTACAATTAACGGGGACCCACCCACCTCTTTTCGTTCTCGGTCTCCCAAACATTAAGGGGTATTGTTTATGAAAGTCCTCGTGTTCGATGACAAAGTTCTACTAGCAAGATGTCGCTGAAAAGAACTGTGCAGTAAGCCGCTTAGGGATCCAAAGAAGGGTAAAAGTATAACGATTCCCTCCTCCTGTTTTATACCTTTATTTCTATGTATTCATTTCATACTGATGGCGGTTGAATCTACTACTGGTTGAATTGAGCTGTTATGTCTGGTAGTCCTTAGGCCACTGTGGGGTTTAGTTGTATTCCCAGTCCTCACAGATGAAGTTGTAGAGAAATATGGATTCCAATAACCGGCAAGCATATGTTTCTGGTGGGACAATCAGAAATAGTTGACTTATTATAACCCCCTTTTTCAGAAATGATGGTGATATACAATTTATCTTAAGCTATGTATATGCAGGATACGCCGCGAGTGAGAATATCGATTTTACTCACCATTTTAGCTATATTCAAATGGATGGTATAATGGAGGATATAACTCACAGGACCAAGAAATTGGTTTCTACACACCCATCCCTGCTGTGGAGTCAGTGGCAGCTGTTTGATTCGATTCTCCCTACTGGGGGTTTTGCTCATTCATTTGGTCTCGAGGCAGCAGTCCAAACCTGTGTCGTTACCGGACAAGAAGACCTCCGCATGTTCGTAATCCACATATTACAGAATACGGGAAGCTTACTTCTTCCCTTTGTCTACTCCGCAAGTTCATCCCCTGATGTGAATACCTTTCGTAAGCTTGATAGGACATTGGATGCAACACTAACTAATGAAGTAGGGAGAAAGGCATCAATAGCTCAAGGATCGGCGCTCATGAGGGTTGCTGCATCAGTCTTTTCAGAAATACAAGATCTTAAAACTATTAGACAGAACTTTGTAGGATCCGGGGAGGTTGCTTTTCACCACGCTCCTGTTTTTGGGCTTATTTGTGGACTTCTTGGGTTTGATTGTCAGATGTCTCAGAGAGCTTATATGTTCATAACTATGAGAGATGTTGTTTCTGCTGCAACCAGGCTGAATCTGATTGGACCCTTGGGTGCAGCTATGTTGCAGCATCAGATTGCTCCTGCTGCTGAAGCCATTACACAAAAATGGAGTAATCGTGATGTTGATGAAGCATGCCAAATGGTACCTTTGCTTGATGTTGTGCAGGGATGCCATGGCTACTTGTTTTCAAGATTGTTTTGTTCTTAATGGCCCTTTCATAAAGTATTTCATATCTATGTTACTGCCTACTGATTCTGGATTCTCAAGTGTATAATATTAGTTTCTCATTTACCACATTTTCTCCCTCAATGGTTACTTCCTATGCTGATTACATTGTCTCATTAAGTAGCTAATAGCGTCTTTGAAAGCCAAACACGAATTTGCTGTCTGGATCATATCATACAAATGCTTCTCAAAGTGATTCTTGAGCATCATTGAGTTGTTAGGTGTGGCTTATATTGGCTGTTTCTTTTTTATGGAGGAATCCTTACATAATGCTTGGTTTCCGTTAGTGTATTAAGTAAAATAAGCTCTTACCATTCAAGTCATGAGACCAGACAAGGCATTGCTTATATTGGCTGTTTCTTATAAACCATGGAATCCTTACATAATGCTTGGTTTCCATCAGTCTGTTAAGTAAAATAAGATGTAGTTTGCTTGTGAGTGAGAAAATTTCATACTGTAAGCTTTCTTGATAGTTGAAGCAGATCCTATGTAATGTTTTAGGTCTAAGTTGTACGTAAAATCAAGTTGGTAATGTGCAGGCTCCAGGGTTTTACTGACCAGCAAAATGAAGTTGTAAATTGGCTGCTCTCCTGCCAGTTATTCCCAGCAGTAATCATCTCCTCTAGCTGCCAAACATAAAATCAGCCTCTGATTACTTCAGAAAAGGGTAATCCTGTCTCCATGTCCAAAAACTCAGTCCTTCAGCTTCAGCAGTCAAAAGAACGCAACTAAGAGCATTAGCTCCAAAGGGGTGAAGTGGGGGGAGGGTCTGGTTGTGTTTTAAAAGGGTGTGTATTTTATGAGAACCTGTTAGCTCAACAAATATAAAATGATGGATTTTCTCTTTCAAGAATGTTTCTATAAGTTATACTTCTTGATTTAGTGTTTTATTGAGCATCCCCTAACCATATAGTTGGCTGCTCTTGTTCTGTCAATGGCATTGTGCTGATGTCTCTGCATACACATATGTTCTCTTCGTTTCCTCCAAATCCATACCTGTATGTTCATCGCTTCAGTGTATTCTTTGCTAGTGCCTCCACGATAATGATTTTGGAAGAGATCCTTGACCGCCTATGTGGTTTTTGTTTCTATTTATGCTGGACATTAGCCTTTAGCTTACCGTCCACTGATTTTATGCCTTTTAAAGAAGTAAAATTGTCAACTTCTTGGGGGGCTCATGTTGTTCCAGAGGTGTTGGCTATTTTCCCTAATTATTTCCTGCATCTTGAATTGTTCAGGTACTTCTGGAAATGCATCTTCAAGTATTAACAATTTAAGATGCTGGAAATAATGAGGAAAATGTTAACAAATCTCACATTATTTTGCAAAGATGTAGGAGAAGTACACCATGTCGACGAAAGATAAGTAGAACAAATTAGGTTTTTTATTATTTTTTTTCCATTTTTTCTTTATGTTAACCATCTGGTCAATATTATATGTGGATGTAGAATTTCTTTTGTGTATATTTAATGTCTGAATTGTCATGCTTGATGTGATGCTAATGCATATGATTTACATGAATGTGAAAAGAAAAGAATTTTTGGTGGATATTAGAATTGATAAGGTGATTAACGGCATAAACATTCATTAAGGTTTCAGTTCCAGCGACAACTCTGTTAAAAAGAATAGGATATCAAAGTAGAGATTTAAATTGGTTGGCTATCAATTCTTTTTGCATGTGTTTGATATGTTTTTTTTTTTTTTTTAACCATTTGATGAGCAGGTTGAATAAAAGTAACATGGGTTACAATCTTGTACTAAAATGGTTTGCATTTAGATTCTTGTTGCTTTTTGCTGTCAATGTTGTTGGTTGTAGTCTATATACTTTGCTTTGCTTTGGGTAGGCATCTTATGAAATAAAGTAGGATTTTTCCAACAAAAACAAAGTGTAAGAAAGCATGTTTCCATCGGGTATGATAAAGTTTTGTCTAACCTTATATCATGAGTCTTGAAGGTAAAAGGCTTGCAAAAGCGAAAAGATTTTTGTTACTTTATTTTGCTATATCTTGTTTAGGTAGTTACAAGGAAAGTGTATTCTACTTTTTTATGATGGATATTGCCAAATCTTTGAAGAAAATGATTAGATACTAGAAAGTAAGCATACTAACAAATAGTGTTTAGCAAAGTTAGAGCAACTTTATCTCAACTTAGTTAAGGAAAACCAAGAACTTAGCAAAAAGAAAAGATGAGATCCTTAACCTTCTTCAGAAAAATATCTGTACGGATGAAAACTAAGAGCATGGTGATCATAATACCAAGAAAAGTAGAGACTCAATTTACTCTCTTGAATTACTGAGAAAGCAGGCTGAAGATATAATAGGACCTTTGGCCCTTACTCTTAAGCAAAATGACAAAGAAAAATGACCATAGGAAGTGCACCATGTCAAACCCTCGCATGATAGCATCCCTATTATGAGGAGTAAACAATTCCAAATAAAGAAAAACTCTTTCATCTATGAGATTTTGGATGAAGTTATATCATAACACATTAAGCCATCACAATTTAAAACTTATGATGAAACAACGAATCTTGAAGATCATCTTAAGTATTATCGCACCTTGGATAAGTTGCACAGCTTAAGTGATGCTATGGCTTACTAAGCTTTTCCCTCAACATTAAGTAACATGACAAGTATATGCTTTAAACATATGAAGCCGAACACAATCTCATGTTTTAAAGATTTAGTAAAAGTATTTCTCCAACACTTCCTTATAAGCAAGCTTCTTATTAAGGATTCTTCCATCGTTAACATGATAAAGCAAAGATTAGATGAATCTATCAAGGATTGTTTAGCTAGATTTATGGTCGAGATAGTCTAGATCTTAGAGTTGGACATGAGCGTTACTTTCAACGCAATTATCAATGGTGTTAAATCTTGCAAAGACTTTTTCAAGTCTCTCGCCAAAAACAAGCTAAGAATATTTGCTAAGTTTAAAACCAAAGCCACATCTTACATTTGTTAAGAAGACAACATTAAGGTTCGTCGAGAGATCGATCAAAGTAGAGGAGACCGGAAAGGCAACAAGAAGAAGAGTGCAAAAAATCGACTCAGAGTGAACGATGATTAATGTTTCGACACAAAAAAAAGGCCACACATCTCTACATATTCTACTCATACACCATTGAATCGTCTAATTGTGGATACATTGATGGAGGTGCACGAACAAAGGGGTGTGTTATAGTAGCTAGAAAGGATGAAAGGAAATCCTTCAAGAGAGAACTCAAATAAGTATTACGATTTTCACCGCGATAGAGGTCATAATATTGACAAGTGTATCTAACTCAAAAATGTAATTGAGGATGCAATCTAGTGAGGGTATCTAAGCAAGTTTCTTGCATATGATGCCGAAAACATTGAACAACTGATCGATGCATCTCTAAGGACGAACACACGGAGAAACACCACAATAAAGTAAACAAAAACAAACAGGGAAAAAGTTAGCAAAGTTTAGGCAGCTACCAAATGGATATGACACACCACTCGATCCTACTCGACCTACAATCCACCAGATATGATATATCGATCCAAACTAAAGGATCACTCGCCACTACTTCTTGCTAAAAGGAATAGATAAGAGTTGAATAATAATGAGAACATTAAGGTTGCTCAAAGTGAATAATTCTGTATTAATTAGTTGATTGTCTGCATACAATAAAGTAGGGGTTTATATAAACATCCACTAAGATTATTTTACATATATGAAAAGACTAAAAGGTATTCTACAATTAGGTTACATAAGCATACTAAAAGGAGCAAAGAATATTCAGAACAGAAAAGAATGAAACATTCTAAAATATTGTATTGGAAGACATGTGTCGCTTAGTGGCTAAACATTAGGAATATGATACAGGTAGGTGGAAGCACAATAATGTTTATAGTCAGGGGTAGACCTAATTTGGATCAAGTTAGGAGTCAATCAATCTGGTAAAGAAGTCAGTTGAATTAGAGTCAAATGTCTGTGGTCAGTTGGGGAGTTCAACTCGGCTAATCTTAGGCTGTCTTCTAGAATAAGACTTTGCTGCTAAGTAGGTACATGTCTAACACATGTGAGGATCTAACAGATAAGTCGGCAAGAGATCAGTTCGACATAGAAATCCCTATCTCGGCTTTGGTTTTGAGCTACTATTCTCCTTATGAGTCATTGAAGTCCTCTAACTCGATTGCGGGTGATTAGTCTAGGAGCCTGATTCCTATCACCGACTTAAAGGAGACTTGATGAGCGAGAGAATGTTACGTGGCCTTTCCAAGCTGCAAAAGATAAGAGAGACAAAAGTAGTAGCAAAGCACCGAACGATATAATAAATACTATTGTCGATGGACCTTTCGCCTTAGGTTAATCTAGTTCCTTGAGATTGACTAACGCCACACATTTTGTTTGTAATGTACAAGGTAAGAAGTCAAGGTAAACAATTCAATATCTTTCTCGAAAGAAGATTTTTAAGGTGTTCAAAGACCCTATGATGATGCACTGGTAATTAGCGTGAGAATTGCCAACTTTAAGGTTAAAAAGATTCTTATTGATATCGAAAGCTCAACAAACATCATTTTTTAGCATACTTTTGATCAAATGAATTCGAAAATTAAGGTGCAATTGAGATCTTATGACGGTGATCTATATGCTTTCAATAATCAGCCCATTCAGGTTAGTAGACTAATCTCTCTCCCTATCTAGATTAGAGACGATAAACATACTGTGGAAGACAAGGTAGATTTTCTCATAATCAAGTGTTGGTCCCCATACAATATAATCATGGGTCGGCTACGTCCGTATTTATTTGGCATGGTCCCTTCCACTACCTATTTGAAAGCTAACTTCCCCTACTCCGACTAGAGTTAGTGTGTATAAAGGGGATTACAATTGGAAAGATCATTTATAAAAGGGCTTTATGCCAAGAAGAAATCTTTCAAGTCAAAACCTGCCTAGAACAAAATCAGTCGACATAGAGAATGCTGAGGAAGAGACAGAAGAGATTCCATTAAGTAATGAACTAAGGAGGACTACTAAGATAAGGAAACTATTGCCAGTAGACATCTGCTAAAGCTTAATTAATTTCTTACAAAATAATGTCAATATCTTTTCATGGTTTGCCATAGATATGCCAGGTATTCCTAAAGATGTTATAATACACAAAATTCAAATCAATCTTAATGAGAATGTCATTCAACAAAGAAAGATACATTTCACTCCTGAATGATAGGTAGCCATGGAAGAAGAAATCCAAAAGCTGCTCAAGGTAAGGTTCATTAAGAAAGAGCCTTATTCGACTTGGCTAGCTAATTGTGTATTAGTCAAGAAATCTAATGGCAAATGGTATATGTGTATAAACTTCACGAATTTGAATAGGGCATGTCCCAAAGACTATTTCCCCTTATCGAGAATAGACCAATTGGTTGATTTGACTATTAGACATTGTTATTGGTAGATTTTGGTAATTGGAATTGTCCTATAAAGAAAGGAAAAGCTCTTGGTACTAGGCCAATCTAGTATAGTCATTTTGATATCTAAGTTAGTAAATGTGAATAGAGAAAGTTAAGTGAGTGGTTAAGAGGTATCAAATACTCCTACAATGTGTCTTTCCCATATTTATAGGCAAACGTCGTATTTGAAGTAGCAATTATCAAAATAACTATTGAGACATATAGAAAACTCTTAATTAGACACATTCCTTGAAATATAGGGAGAGCAGACAGTTATGTGATATAACTTTACTAAGGATAACTGTTCGTGCAAATTCTCTTAAATTCAAATTAGGAATGGATCTATGTTACTTGACCTATCGGTAACCAAATAGACGAGTGAGTGAAACTTTAAGTATCAACCTTTGTTAAGCTGAGTGAGTGAAAATTGACTATCAATATTTGCCCTTCAACTCTTGTATATGAGGATTTGGCTAAGGGAGTCAACATCTTGATGTTTTGCATGGTTAAGTAAGGAATAATTTCCTAAATTCTAAGTAATTAGAAAAGTTTTTTTTTTCTAAGAGGTAGATTGTTTCCTATACTAAAGGTCGCAACTTTCAATTTTCCTGCCAGTTAAAAGCTTTAGTGGTCACACAAATGACAACTATCCCATTAGCCATAATTATACCATAGGCCATAATAACTGTTAAAGCCTTAGCAATTGTTGGATCTCTATCTCAAGATACGCCTCAGTGATCTATGCCATCTTCTATTCAACATGCCATTTCTAACAAAGTATTTAAGAGTTTTCGATACCAGAATCAAACTTTACAGTCGCCCTCATAAGCTTTCTCTTACTTTCGATATTTTCGTCTTCAACTTCAAACTCTTCAAACATTGTGAATTTATAACCAATCAGGTATGGTTCACAACGTAATTTGTCGACTTATCCTTTTAGATTCTAAAGCAACGAAGACTAAGACCACTTCTTTACCCTAAAAGAAGAGCGAGACGGCGTGTTCCTTGAGTAGTTCAGCCAATAGCATGGTAGAGCAATGAGACAAACTTGCTTGAATCAATTCCTTCATAGTAGATACCCACCTAGATGATAAGGAAGGAAGATCTATGGCTAAGTATTTGTACAATAATGTAGTCTACTTCTATGATTCGCTAGATGGAGTAGTCAGTGCTGTTGATAAGGTCCTTGTCTCGAAATATAACAAGTACTAGTAAGACCTTCAAAGGGCATGGAATCTTAGGAGGCCAAGAGAAGAGGAAAGAGTATGTTTTCCGAAGGAGTATAAGTTCTTCATCTATCTGAAGTATCTTAATTTTAGACTACGCTTTCCTTTCTTGGCATTCATAATGCAATTCTTCAATTATTTCCAAGTTGTGCCAAGTATGTTTTCACTAAATACATGTTAGCTTCTAGCAGCTTTCAAAATAATTTATGAAGAGGTTAAAGTCAGGGCTATGCCTCAACTATTATGGTACTTATTTACAATTAGGAGGTAACCTAACAACTAGTACTTTATTACTGTGAAGAATGGGTGAAAGTTCATAGATGGGTTAGAGTCCAAGATCCATAAGTGGCATAACAAATTCGGATACATTGAAGGTAGAAGAAACATCGTAGTCATTAGGCAACTCGATTTGGTAAGCGTTGCAATTGATCTTCTTTAGAATTTTGAACGGACCATTAGCTCAAGGAGATAGTTTGTTTTATCTCAAGTGTGGGAATCGTTCTTGGCTGTATCTCCATACTAAGTTTCCTAGGTAGAAGGAAATAGTTCAGCGACCTTAGCTTCTAATTTCGTGTTGTCTCTGATTGAATTTGGCGAATTTCTTAGTTATAGGTTGGTGTAGTTCATGCAGGTCTTAGGATTGATTAACTTCGGATTAACTCTCTTTGCTAGCTACTGGGGCGATGATCATATCCTAAAGAGTTGATCATGTCTCAGGGAATAGTGAGGTTGAGGCCACTGACGACCTCGAATGGGGTCTTCCTAGTAGTGTTATAGATAGTTTAGTTGTATGCGAACTTTACAACTAATAGGCATAAATCCTAATCCCTTAAGTTCTTTCCTAGGATAGCTTTGAGTAAATTGCTTAGTGTCCTATTTACCACTTTAGTTTGGCCATCAGTTTGAAGGTGTCTACTAGAGCTGAATATAAGTTTGGTTCCAAGTCTTCTCCAAAGAGTCTTTCAAAAATAGCTCAAAAATTTTGTATCCCGATCTAAGACAATAGTCTTTGGTACCCCATGTAGTCAAATAACCTCCTATAAAATAAAATCTGTAATATATAAAGCATCATTAGTCTGATAGTATGGAATGGAGTGTGCCATCTTATTGAAGTGGTCCACTACAACAAAAATAGAATCTTTGTCTTTAGATGTCCAGGGCAACTTTAGGACAAAGTCTATGTTGAGGTTTGCTCAAGGTAAGGCTGGTATTGGCAGTGGCATATATTCTTCATAGAGTTCTCTCTTTCCCTTAGCTCACTTATATACTTCATAATTACTAACTACCTTATGGATATCCTTGGCCAAACCTAGCCAGTAAAAGTTCTTTTTCAATAGATTAGCGATCTTGGTCTCCTTAAAGTGACCTAATAATTTGCCGCTATGAGCTTCCCTAATCAATAGTTCACGCGTAGAACAATTTGGTATGCCTTTGGTCTTGAATAAATAGTTTTCCTTAAGATAATACCCCTTAACAACAATTCCATCCCTACACTATTCTAGGATAGGGCTAAAATGAGGATCATGAGCGTATTGCTCAATAATGAGTGAGAATCCCAATAATTTTGTCTACAAAATAGTCAGCAAGGTTTGTTGTCATAACAAAATGTCGACAACTACATTTGCACTTCCTTTCTTGTGTTAGATGACATACGAAAATCTTCCCATAAACTCTAACCACTTGACTTGCCTTTTCAAAAGCTTGTTCTAACTCCCTAAATGCTTCAGATACTCATAGTTTGTATAAATAACAACCTTTCATGGCAACAAATAGTGTTACCAAATAATAAGGGCTCAGTAACAAGAGTACAACTCTTTCATGTACATAGAATAATTCAGGGTAGGACCACTAAGCTTCTTGGTATGGTAGGCGACGGGTCATCACTCTTGCATCAAGATAATGCCAATTCCTACTCCCGATGTATCGCATTCTAATTCAAAGGGTTTTTCAAAATTTGGTAGTAAAAGGATAAGCATCAAGTAAAGCTTTACTTAGCTCAATTATTCTAGTTAGATCATTCATTTTTTTTTTTTTGTTAGTTTGGTCAAGAAGGCAGCTATGGTACTGAAGTTTTTGATAAATCGCATATAGAAGGAAGCTACGCCATGAAAGCTTTGAACCTCTGTGACATTCCTTAGCATCAACTACTCAAGAACAACTTGAATTTTCTCCTCATTTGCCTAAAGTCCTTCCCTTAACACCATAAACCTTAGGAAGATCACCTCTTTTTGGAAAAATGTATATTTCTTCACATTTCTATACAACTTCTCAATTTACAAAATGTCAAATACCTTACGAAGATGTTGAATATGGTTATTCAGGTCAGCATTATATACTAATATGTTATCAAAGTATATGACCACACATCTTCCAATTAGAGGGCACATTACATAGTTCATCAACCTCATGATTGTGCTCGGCACATTAGTAAGTCTGAATAGCATAACCAACCATTCGTAGAGTCCATGCCTTGTCTTGAAGGTAGTCTTCCATTCATTACCCTACCTTATGCAAATTTGGTGGTTGCCACTTTACAAATCAATCTTCGAAAATATCTTGTCACCATCAAGCTCATCTAACATGTCATCAAGCTTCAGTATCGAGTATCTATACTTGATAGTAATCTAGTCGATTGCTCGGCTGTCGATGCATGTATGCCATGAACCATCTTTCTTATGGACGAGTATAGCTGGTACAGCACAAGGGCTCATGCTCTCTCTCACATATCCTTATTCTATGAGTTCATCCACCTATATTTTAAGCTTAGTAGCCTCTCAAAGTTCATTCTATATGCAGGTTCGTTTGGTAAAGTAGCACCTAGCTGTAGATCAATACAATGCTTAAGGCCTTAGATTGGAGGCAATCCTTTAGGTAGATCTTCAGGGAATAGATTGCTAAACACATTTGGTAAGCTTTGGATTTCATCAAGGATATCCTCTAAATCTCTCATTTCCAACAATCTTCTGATCAACAGGAACATAGGTTCTTCATCTTCTTTAGCATCCCGAAGCTCTCTTTAGCTCATCACTAAGGCTTTCTTCTTATTAGCTTGGGTAAGCTGGTTATGGTTTTTATTTATATGGGACGGGATTATGGGTTGCAACACAATCTTTCTTTCATCTTCAACAAAAGCATAGGGGTTCTTATACTCATCATAAGTAACACATTGGCTAGCTTAAATTATATATATAAAAAATTAAATTACAAATACTCCAACAAATATATTGAATTGGAATTAAGTAATACAGAGCAAGTAAGCTTGTCGATCCCTTAAGAACTATAATATTACTAAACCTATGATAGTTCTTATCAATATTCATGCAATAAAAAATAAATTAACTAATATAA
The DNA here is from genome assembly GCA_024138005.1 of Lumnitzera racemosa. Lineage (NCBI taxonomy): Eukaryota > Viridiplantae > Streptophyta > Magnoliopsida > Myrtales > Combretaceae > Lumnitzera > Lumnitzera racemosa. Next base: position 44,789,735 of record JAMXBC010000009.1, on the reverse strand, counting down.
TAATTATACTAAAACTATCGAAAAGAAAATAACTATAAAATTTCTAAAACTAGGCAATCAATTAAGAATTATAGGAAAAATAGAATCCATCCTTGATTATGGAAATCAAATTGTTATCATGTTTTATAGATTATTAGCTCTATGGTCATTCAAGTGAAATTATTATGCCTTAAAACATAAAGATTTAAACTCCTAATTAATTAGTCAGCTCCCGTATCTCCAATTCATGATGAACCCTAAATTACAATAAGATATCTCTCGATATTATGATTGTCTAATGCTCTAAATCAATTATTGCTAATGTCTTAGTGAATAATTAATCACCAAACATCACATTAATCTTTAGATAATTTCTAATTGACTCAATTAACACTGCTTCCACATTAATTAATCAAATTAACCAAGAATTTCTAACAAACTCTATATTAACTCTTATATCACTAAGGTTTCTAACAATTATAATCAATTAAACAACAATAATTGAAATCATAGAAATTGCAATCACAAATCATCCTTATATCTATTAATCCTATATCTTAGCTATTTAGGGTTTCATCAATTCTCACAAATAAATTTAGCCAACCATGGAATTTAAAATAAAACGTAACTACTAATTGAAATTACAAGGAAATTCATAATTAAAAGCATGAATAATTAACAAAATTGCATAAATATAATTAAAATCAATGTCACCAATTCTGTAATTGGAAGAAATAAACATCAATTGCAACTCCAAAACTTGGTCTCCAAAACATCAATTTCACATCATGTAAAAACTTCTTTTTCTTTTGAAATGAGAAACTGTATGGTATGATATTACTAACTAGGTAATTGACTATATTAGCATACCATGGTAACCCTTGTATCTCTACTGCATACAATTGTTCATCAAGGAACTTTTCATTAATGGGTGGCTCTAAATACTCAAATTGTAAATGAGATAAATGATCAGCAATTATGTTTTCACTTTCCTTTTTATCTCTAATCTCAAGGTCAAATTCTTGTAGTAATAAGATCTAACAAATTAACCTAGGTTTAGCATCAGCTTTAGCAAACAAATATTTTAGAAGAGCATGGTCTGTGTATACTATGATCTTAGAACCCATGAGATAAAGCCTAAACTTATCACAAGCAAATATAACAGCTAAAAGTTCTTTCTATGTTGTAGCATAGTTTCTCTATGCCTCATTTAGGTTTCTCTTCGCACAGTATATAACATGAAATAACTTACCTTTTTTCTACCTAAGTACTATTCCTTGAGCATAGTTGCTGGCATCACACATCATTTCAAAAGGGAGCTCCCAATTAGGTGCAACGATCACTGGTGTTGAAGTAAGCTTCATCTTTAATAAATTGAATGCCTGCAAACAATTGTCATAAAAAACAAAGTTAGAATCCTTTTCAAGTAAATTACAAAGAGATCTAGAGATTTTAGAGAAGTTCTTGATAAACCTCTTATAGAAGCTAACATGCCTTAGGATGCTCCTGACTACTTTGACTAAAGTGAGTGGTGATAGCTTCTCTATTATCTTCACTTTGGCTATACAACTTCAATCCCCTTTTTTGACACCTTGTGACCTAAGCCTATTCCCTCTTTTACCATAAAATGGCATTTTTTCCAAGTTAGAAGTAGATTAGTCTCTTTGCACTTTCTGAGCACATAACCTAAATTAGTTAGACATGAATCAAATGACTTCTTAAGATAGAGTAGTCATCCATAAATATTTCAATAAAACCTTCTAACATGTCAGAGAATATAGACATTATGCGTTTTTGAAAAGTAACAGATACATTATAGAAACCAAAGGACGTTCTCCTAAAGGCAAAAGTGTCATAAGGACTTGTAAAGGTGGTTTTCTCCTGGTCCTCAAGTGTGATATGAATTGGATTGTAACTAGAATATCCATCTAAAAAACAATAGTAATCATGCCCTAAAAGTTTTTCTAACATTTGATATATGAAAGGGAGTGGGAAGTGGTTTTTATGGGTGGCATCATTTAGTTTTCTATAATCTATGCAAACTCTTCACCCAATTACAGTGCGAGTAGGGATTAGCTCATTATTCTCATTTTTCACTACGGTCATACCATCTTTTTTTGGCACTACTTGAATGGGATTAACCTACTTACTATCTGACATAGAGTAGATAATACCTATATCTAGCAATGTAAGTACCTCTTTCTTCATTACCTCCTTAAGAGTTAGGTTGAGTTGTCTCTATGGTTATACTATGTGTTTACACTCCGCCTCAAGCAATATCTTGTGAGTGCAAATTAAGGGACTAATCCCTTTAATATCGGTAATGGTCTACCCGATGGCTATTTTATACTCTCTCAGAACTCCTAGAAGTTGTTTCTCCTGGTCACATATCAAAGGAGAGGGGATAATTATTGGCAAAGTATCATTTATTCCAAGATAAGCATATTTTAAATGACTAGGTAAAGGTTTAAGTTTAAGCACTGGGGATTGTGTTAATGATAGGATTGGCTTCTTCTCATTGGTGCCTCGCTCTTCATAGTATCGAGTTTTGATTTCTGACACTTGTTCCATGCATTCTTCTTGAGGCTTGTCATCATCGCTCTAATTATCCAGATCCCTAAGAACTGATTCATGGTATCAAACTCCCTTGTAGTACTATAGATAGTTTGATTGTATGCAAACTTGACAACTGGTAGGCATAGATCCTAATCTCTCAAGTTCGATCCTAATCTCTCAAGTTCTTTCCTACGACAACTTTAAGCAAATTGCTTGGTGTCCTGTTTACCACTTCAATCTGGCCATCAGTCTATGGGTGGCTACTAGACTTAAATATAAGTTTTGTTCAAAGTCTTCTAGAAAGAGTTTTCTAAAAATAGCTCAAAAATTTTGTATTCCGATCCGAGACAATTGTCTTCGATATGTAGTTGGATAACCTCTTGCAATTTGCTCATGCCTCGCAGATTTGCCTCTTCGAACCTTACCATAATCCCCTTCATGTAATCTTTGGTACCACATGCGTAACAAAGCTATTGGCATCAACACTACCGAATTTGTCCCCAACATGGAGTTCAGCAAGTACTTCACCTCATGTTAAAGCTACACTGTCTTGCATACCAATTCGGCCTTAGGCAACAGGATGAAATTTGTAGCCATGATGAAAGGCATTATTCTTCCCAAGGCCAAAGAGATCGCAAAGAAAGACATTGATAGGGTCGGTGGTTGTAATAAGGCTCATATTATGACCAAACTATATGATGTAAAATCTATAGTGTGCTTTCAAAAATCAAGTTTGTTTTATTGTTGATACTCCTATTTATTTTTAGATAAGCAGCTACATTTTGACAACCTTAGACGAGGCCGACAAAGAGATGAAGAAGGTAATAGCAATAATAGTCTTCATGTATTATACTAGGCCATCTAGGATATTCATTATTCCTCATTGTCTTGTTGTAGAGAATTAAGTTTGTGTACAACTCCTCCAAGGCCCAGACTACTGCTGTTGAGAACTCAAGAATAAAAGCCAAGATGGAGGTTAAGAAGCACAAGGAAGTTGGCTGCTAATGAAGTCTCAAGCCTTAAGTAACGCTAAGGTTGAAGAGTAATACAACGAATCTGAAAGCTTGAAAGTGGAGCTGCAAAAGAAAAAAGAAGAGTGCTGGGGTTTAGGCTAAACTCTCTACACAATGAGTGATGAGGAAGATAAGCATAGAGTGCAAATTAAGAAGTTGGAGACAAACAACATAAAGTTGTAAAGCTATGTTGTTGAGTTAGAGGAGACTATGAAGAGAGGTCCTTTTGTTGAAGAGGCATTAGACATCATTTCTCCCAGTCGGCAATACGAGAGACTCTTGTAGAAGAAGTTGTTTGAGGGGGTTTAGGTAGTAAGAGAAGAAACCCTCAAGCTTCACACTAATTATGATCTCTCCTACCTTAATTTCACCGAAATTGATGACAAAGGTAACAGTCATGATGAGGGTGATGACGACGAATCATGCATCGAGATTGTAATGAGGGTAGATAAGGAAGCTCATGTCGAGGATCCTAGGGAAGATGAAGAACATCTATCAAAGGAAATCCCTTATGAGCAGAAGGAAAAATCTACCTATTTTGAGTCCCTAAGCACCAAAAAGAAGTATGCTTTGAGAAAGCCCAATCCTCTAATCCAAAGATTGCAACTGCTTACTCCGAAAATAAGCCGTAGGAAAGTCTTATACTTATGTTCTTTGTACGAGTACACTGGGTTGACAGGCTAAGTATTTGTAATAATATTATGATGAATGAGAAACACTTATTTTTTGTATAACTTAGTATTTCCAGTATGTTTTATTTCATGCATCGTACTTTCCTAGCATGTATGATTTTTTTGTTAATATGCATGTTTTATTTCACAAGCTAAGTTTTTCCTTACATGTTTTACTTTACACGCCTAATACTTTTTGGCATGTTTTATTTTGCACACCCAATTCTTTTGGCATGTTTTATTTCATATGCATTTCTTGTATCTTTTATAAACATTATCTGTTAGCCATTTGAGACGTGGACTAGTCATTTACTTAGCTGTAGGATTGATTTATGAAGTTTATTAGCCACAATAGGCTTAAACTTACGTCAATTTGTTTACCATACAGTTTGAACTTATTAACTCATTAGTAATAAACAAATTAAGAAACAAAATAAAACTTTAAATATAATTGTCTCAAACAAGTAAGCTGACACCTTACAAAATAAATGCAAATGAACAACATCCAAGCAATTAATTGAAATAGAGTTTCAAATTCTCGACATTCAATGCTCAAAGGATGATTGATCCATTTAACCTCTCTAGTCAATAAGCCCCTTCACCAATGACTTCCCAAACCCTAACAGGATCCTCCCAATTTATGCTAAGCTTTCCTTGACTTTTTCACGTGCCAATTGCTTCCAGCTTTCAGCAAACCAAGTCTCTAGGATGAAAAACCTAATGCTTTACATTTGGATTGTAATACCTAGCTACTCTATGCTAGTATGCCGCAACCTTTGTTCTTAGAATATCTCTCATTTCTTCAACGGTGTCCAAATTTATTGTTAATCCAACTTGATTAACCATCACATCAAAACTTTGCATTCATAAATTAGGCAGATCTAACTCAATCAGAAAAACTACTTCCATATCGAATGTTAACTTGTAGGGGATCTCCCTTAGTACGATTCTATAGGTGGTTTAGTACCCCCGTAAGACATCTAGTAGCTCGTTGGCCCATCTTCCCTTAACTTGGTTTACTTTCCTCCTTAAGCCATATAGGATGATCTTGTTGATGGCTTTAACTTGTTCATTCGTTTGAGGGTATGCTATAGACGTGTAGTTAAAGCGAATGCTGTATTTCTCGCAAAATGTTTAGAACTTGTTGTTGTTAAACTGTGGGCCATTGTCTATGATTATCATTAAAGGAACCATGAATCTCGATGTTATGGAGTTAAAAACAAATGCCTCCACTTTTTGTTCTGTGATCCTTGTCACTACCTTGACCTCTGCCCATTTTGTAAAATAGTCCACAGCAACAATGAAAAATTGTCAGGCGATAGACTTCGGGAAAGGTCTAAGAATATCTAAACTTTACTAGGTAAAGGGCTAAGGATTGGATAGGTAGCATAATTTAGTAGAGGATACATGACTCGGCACCTTATGCTTTTGGCATTGTAGACAATGTCAAACAGCTATCCTTGCATCTTCTTTCATAGTCGACCAATAGTAGCTAAGTCACAAAGCAAGAACATACAATGTTTGAGCTTTTACGTAGTTATTGCATACACCGCCGTATAATTTAGATAACACCCGTTAAGCGTCTCTTGGAGGAAGGCATCGAACATAAGGTTGTGATATGCCACGTTTGTATAGCTAACCATCTATCAGCATGTAGTTTACAGCTTGATAAGCCAATTTTCACACTTCTTTCTTATCATCAAGGAGGGTGCTATCTCTCAAATAATCTACAAGGAGATCCATCCATGACTCTTCTTTCGGGTAAGGAGCCAATTCGAAACTCTGCGATATAGTGGGTAAACTTTTCTATAGAAGAAATTCAACAAAAAGTTTGTCACTTAAGTTAGGGAATGCCATACTGGCTAACCTTGACAACTTATTGGCAGCAATATTCTTACTTCTCGAAACTTTGTGGATTGAAAAAGATTGAAATTCTTCTATAAGCATTCGTATCATCAACAGGTACTTGCTCATTTCTTCTTCCCTTACTACATAATTTCCTGTGACTTAATTCACCACTAGTTGTGAATTAGAGAACACTTCAAGCTTCTCGCCACCAATCTCTTTGGTTAATTTAAGTCGGTAGTCAAAGCTTCATATTCAGCTTCGTTGTTGCTGGTTAAGAATATGAATTTTAAAGAATAATTAAATTTGACGTTATGAGGGCCTTGAAGAATAAGGCCTGCACCACTTCCTTCTCTTGTGAAAGAACCATCCACATAAAAATACCATATAAGTTTCTCAACAACCTCTACATTATCTTCCTTACAAGTGAACTTAGCCAAAAAGTTTGCCAATACTTAAGCTTTTAATGCTATCCTAGGTTTGTACTATATACCATAAGCACTTAGCTCTAGGGCATATTTGATCATCCTCCTGGAAGAGTCTATAATGCCTGTCACAAAGGCTGATTAGTGAAGACTACAATTTGGTGAACCTTGAAATACAATTTCAATTTCCTTACTGAGAGAACCACTACTAAAATAAACTTCTTAATTTTCATGTACTAATGTTCTGGCTCTTACAAGACATGAGTCACGTAATAAACGGGTTAATGCTCCTTACCGTCAATTCGGACCAATACAGAAGAAGAAGCTCAATAGCTGACCGATAAGTACAAATATAAATTCTCTCTAAATATAGGTGTCGAGAGTATCGGGGGGTGATGCAAGGAATTCTTTGAGATCATTGAAAGATCTTTTGCAATTATCAGACCTTTTGAATTCTTTCAAATTCCTTAAGATTTTAAAGAATTTTGCATACCACCCCATACTTCTTAACATAAACCTATTAAAGGTAGCTATTTGCCTAGTGAGTTCCTATACTACCTTGATCGTACGAGGGGATTTTATGTTTATTATCACCTCAATTTTTCTCATATTAGCTTAAATGCTACGTCAAGTGACCATGTATCTTAAAAACTTTCTCGAAGTTGCGCTAAAGACATACTTCTACGGGTTAAGCTTCATGTTGTATCTCTTTAGAGTAGCAAATGTCTCCTCAAGATTAGTAAGCTGATGATCCTCTATTATGCTCTTTACAATCATGTCACTGACATATACTTTGACGTTTCAGTGGATCTAAGGTTTAAACACCTTGGTAACAAGTCTCTAGTAAGTTGCAACGGCATTTTTTAGCCTAAAAGGCATCATCATACAATAATACGTTCCAAAATTGGTAACAAACAATGTATAGACTTAGTCCTCCTTATCCATCTTAATTTAGCTGTAATCTAAGAAAGTATCCATAAAAGAAAGTAACATATGTCCAACGGTTGAATCTACCATCTGATCGATTTTCGACAGTAGGAAACAATCCTTGGGATAAGCCTTGTTGAGGTCCATGAAGTCTATGTACATGCACCACTTGCTGTTAAGCTTCTTGATTAGAACACAGTTGGCTAGCTAAGTAGGAAAAGGCTCTTCTCGAATAAATCTTACATTCAATAGCTTCTATACTTCTTCTTTTATGGCTACTTATCTCTTGGGGGCAAAATGCCTTTTATTTTGTTGGATCACCTTCGCGCTTAGATTAATCTGGAGCTTGTACATGATAACATCCCTTGGGATACCTGGCATGTCCAAAGGGTACCATGCAGACACATTGATATTGACTCAAAAGAAGTTGATCAAACTTTGTCAAATGTCTACCGACAATGATTTCCCTATTTTCATTGTTTTCCTAAGGTCATCTCCTAACAAGATTTCTTCTGTATCATTCTTGACACTTTCTATGCCGACTGACTTTCCATCTGAATAGGTTTCTACTTGAAATACCTCTTCTCGTCTCAAGGCTCTCATGTACAAAAACCTTTCCAACTATTGATCCCCTTTGTATACGTTAACTCTTGTGGGAGTAGAGAATTTGGCTTTGAGATGTGCAATGGAGGGGACAATGTTGAATAAGTGTTGACACGACCGTCCCATAATCATGTTGTATGAGGAGCAACATTTTATGACAAGGAAGTTTACTTTATCCTGTATAACATACTTATTATCTTCGATCTAAATCAACAAAGAAATTACTTCAGCTACCTAGACGGGTTGATTATTGAAGGCATACAAATCATATTTATAAGATCTTAGCTATGCTTTGATCTTTGGTCTCATCTGGTCAAAAGAGTGCTAGAAAAAGATGTTTGCCAAACTTCTAGTGTTAATAAGAATTTTCTTGACCTTGAAGTTGGCAACTCTTGTACCGATAACAAGTGCATTGTCATGTGGCCTTTAGATGCCCTTAAACTCTTCCTCTACGAAAGAGATTATATTATCGATCTTGATCTTTTGCCTCGGATGTTGTAAACATAATTTTTAGCGTTAATCAGACTCGAAGAGCTTGGCTGGCCTATAGTAGGTCTACCGATAATAGCATTGAATACTCCATTAAGTGCTTTGCTGGAACTCCTATCCCCTGCATCTCTCTCGACAATATCTAACCGAGTGTCATTCCTTATTCCTTACATCTCCTTTAAGACAATCTCCAATATTCTTGGCATCATCCACTAGGAACTTTCATAAAGGCCCACATTGAATGGCATCCTCAATTGCATTCTTGAGTTAGACGCATTCGTCTGTGTTATGGCCTTTATCGTAGTGGAAATTGTAGTACTTATTGGAATTACTCCTTGAGGGATTTCCTCTCATTCTTTCCAGCCATTGGAGAATGCCTCTTTACCTACGTACCTCCATTAATATGTTTGAAATTGGATGATTGACAGGTGTTTAGGATAAATATGTTGGAATCCTTGGTCTCTTTCTCTTGGCATCCAAACTTTGATCATCATCTCTTTCAAGTCTATCTTTTACACTTCTCCTCTTGTCATTTTTCCTATCTCCTCAGTTCTAATTGGCTTCTGGCTAAGCCTTTATGTTATCTTCTTATTGAATGTATGAGGTGGCCTTTACCTTGAACTCGGAAAAAGTTCTTGGCTTATTCTTTAGGAGAGATTTAAAAAAGTTTTCATGGGGCTTAACTCCATCAATTATGCTGTTGAGGGCTACATTTATGTCCAATTCTAGGATTTAGATCATCTCAGCCATAAACCTGGCCAAGTAATCTCTTATTGACTCATCCAATCATTGTTTGATCATGTTAAGGATTGAAGAATCCATAACAGGAAGCTTACTTGCAAGGAAGTACTGAAGAAACGCTTTTTCCAGTTCTTTGAAATAGGAAATACTGTTTGGTTTCAAATGTTTGAACCATACACTAGCCGCATTCCTCAAGGTTAAGGGAAAAGCTTGATAAGCTACTACATCACTCAAACCATATAACTTGGCCAATGTACGATAGTACTCCAAATGATCTTTAGGATCCTTTGTCCCGTTGTGAGTTTCAAACTGCAGTAGCTTGATGTGCCTTGGTATCACTTTCTCCAAAACCTTAAGAGTTAAGAGGAGTTAAGGGGATCTTCTTAATTTGGAATTGTTTGCTTGTTGCAACAAGAGTGTTAACAAGCGAGGTCTAGCATGGTATACCTGCTACGATTGCTTACTTTTGTCAATTTTTTTAAGTATAGGAGCTAAAGGTCCTATCGCAACCTCGGCTTGTTTTTCAGCGATTCAGGTGAATAAATCGAGTCATCGCTATTCTCGACATCATGATAGCTATGCTCTTTATTTTGATTTGGGTGAACACGATTATGGAGAAGGTTAAGGATCTATTTATGTTTTTAATTCCTAATTTTCTTTGGCTAAATTGAGGCAAAGTTACATAAGCTTGGCCAGACGTTGCTTCTCAATATGCCTACTCCTCCCTTCATGGTGTTGAGAGGAAGTACCAATATCTACACTCTTAGTCAATCTAGTTTTTGTCGTGTGGGTATGTTTGTGAAAAAATAGATGGTGCCAAATGTTGTTGGTAGATTTTAGTAATTGGAATTATCTTAAAAGAAAGGAAAAGTTCTTGGTACCAAAGCCAATCTAGTACAGCCATTTCAATGCCTAAATTAGTAAATGTGAATAGAGAAAGTTAAGTGAGAAGTCAAGAGGTATCAGATGCTCTTACAATGTTGCTTTCCTGTATTTATAAGCAATATCATATTTAAAGTAGCAGTTATTAGAATAACCATCAAGATACATGGAAGACTCTTGATCAGATACATTCCTTGAAATGTAAGGAAAGCAAGCAGTGGTGTAATATAACTATACTAGCGATAACTATTCATGTGAATTCCCTCAAATTCAAATTAGGAATGGATTTATGTTACCTAGCAAGATACCGAGAATATAAATTATGCGACCTATCGACAGTCGAATAGACAAGTGAGTGAAGCTTTGGGTGTCAACCTTTGTCAAGCCGAGTGAGCAAAAATTGACTATCAACAAATACGCTTTACTATCATTTATGGATGTATTTTTCGACTACAATCAAATCAAGATGGATAGGGAAGATGAGGTTCACACAGCATTTGTCACCAACTTTAGGATGTATTGTTTCACAATAACACTTACGTGACTTCTTAGTAGCTTGTCACCGAGATGTTTAAGCCTCAAATTCACCGTAATGTTGAGGTATATGTTGATGATATGATAGTAAAAAGCACATCAGAAATCCATCATCTTACTAATCTTGAAGAGACATTTAGTACTCTCAGAAAGGTTGACATTAAAAGCTCAAGTATTCGCTAATTTTCTAGCTGAGCTCATAGGTGAATTTATATGTAAATGGTGCTTCGACTAAGCAAGGAAGTGGTGCAGATCTTATTTTACAAAGACTTTACAATGTCAAGGTTAATTATGCTTTGAAGTTCAGATTTCCAAGCAGCAATAATGAAGTTGAATATGAGGCCTTAATAGTTAGACTCAGATTGGCAAAGGAAGTTGGCGTCGAGAAGATTGAAGTTTTTTTCAACTCATAACTTGTTGTAAATTGAGTCAAGGAGAGTTATGCAGCAAAAGAGAAAGTAATGAGTAAGTATTTACTAATAATACAAATGCTCATAGAGGAGTTTTGATCCTTTTTTATCCAGAAAATACTGAACAGGAACATTGCAGTCGATAAGTTGTCAAAGTTGGCCAGCATGGCACTCCCTAATTTAAATGACAAGCTCTTTGTTGAGTTCCTTCCTAATAAGAGCTTACAAACTATTCAGTAGAGCTATGAATTGACTCCCTACTCAAAGGAGATATCTTGGATGGACCCAATCATAAATTATTTGAAGGATGAGATTCTCCCTAGTAATTAAAAAGAGGCTTGAAGGATGATCTATCAAACCACAAATTACAAATTAACAAACGACCAATTAGATAGACGCAGCATTTCCAAACCTTACCTTCGATGCCTTCTTCTGAAAGATACACAAAGTACTATTCGAGCTACTTAATGGTATCTATAGCAATCATGTGAAGGGTGAAACATTGCATATCTATGTACTATAACTCAACTATTATTGGCCGACAATGAAGGATGACGTAAGAACTTCTATTTGGCAGTGTCTACAATGCTAGAACATGAGGCACTGAGTTATTTGCCTCCCATTGAACTGTACAGCTATACTAATACCTAGCCCTTTACTCCACAAGGGTTAGACATATTCATACTATTTCCTAACTCTATAGCTTAGCGGCAATCCATCATTGTTGCTATGGATTATTTCACCAAGTGGGTGGAAGCCGTGGCATTACTTTTGTTTTCAACTTCATCATATTAAGGTTTGGGATCCCATTTATGATAATCACTAATAATGGACCACAGTTTGATAACGATAAATTTTGGGCATTTTGTGAGAAACACGGAATTCGTCTTAATTATGTGTCTATGGCACATCCTCAGACTAATGGGCAAGTAAAAGCCATTAATAAGATCATCTTGCATAACTTAAAGAGAAAAGTTAATTAAGCTAAAGGTAAATGGGTTAATGAATTGCCAAATGTTTTGTAAGGATATCAAACTACCCATATGACTATAATAGGAGAAATACCCTTCAGATTAGCTTATGATATATGTAGACACCTCATTTTTGCCCTCTTCTTTTATTTTTCAAAATTTTTAGAATAGATTAAAGGGTCCTAAATTAAAAAAAAATAAAAAATAGAAAATTAAATAAAACCCAATATATATATATAAATAATTAAAAAAATTAGAAAAAAATAAGAAATTTTTAAAAAATACAAAAATAGAAAAAACACAAAAAATAAGAAATTTAGAAAAAATACAAAAAATGGAAAATTTTAGAAAAATTGAAAAGTCACGAAAAATAGAAGATTTAAAGAATTTAGAAAAGAATAGTTTTTTGTAATTGTTTAAATAGAATAGAATATTTAAATAAGGAGAGGATTGTTTAGGCTTGGGCTTGGAGTTGAATCTACTCTAAGCTGACCTTATCCATAAGTTGAATTTAATTGTACATATTGACATGGTATAAGCCAATATCTTAACGGATAAGCATATGGACATTGTATTTAGGTTTGGTTTAGATCAAGGGTTTAAAAATTACTAAAGGCATAAAAATGCTTTTTATTCTTTTCTTTTTTATTATACTCCATATATTGTTACATGTTAAGGCATCACTTGGCCACGTATCACTTTATGATTAGCCCTACCAATAAATTTTCTTTCCCCCTTTTTCTTCTCCCCTTTCCTTTTCTTTCCCTCACTTTCTCATTAAAAAAAAAACACGCAAAACCATCCTAAACATACACACACATAAACTCTTGACCCTCTCTTTCCCGAATACATCCTTCATATAGACACGTAGGGGGGTGGGGTCACAAACCTATGGATCTCTCTCTCTCACCACAACCAAAACGGAAACACATACATGCTCCTTCAGTAGCTCCATCCCCCCATCTTGCAACCTACTGTCGAACTTCTCTTTGTAGACTATGACCATCTCTCTCTCGTTCATCAATCTCAAAAACACCCAATCACAAACACCCACGACCACTGATCCATAGATACACACATAGCTATTTAGACCCTCATCATCTCCCAAGGACTCTCTCTTAGACATCACCCTCTCTCTCACTCGATACACAACATAGTAGAGTAACAGCTCTTACACGCCACTAACCCATTGTCACACAAAATCGACGACTAAGCTTTGCCTCCCATCATCTTCAACCTTGTACACGCCACAAGTCATATGTACAAACCATTGAACACATAACTCTCTATCTCTCTCATACCCAATCCAACCAATCGAAACATCATCACCGCTACATACGTCAACCACTACTAACCTTAAAGCTTCAACTACTACTTAAACCACTGCCATTAGCCAAGGCATTGGTCTTGCATCCCCCAAGTCTAATAAATCACACATAAAATCACCCTCACCCACAAAAAATCTAGCCTAAAACTACATCCTAGCACACCAAATGCTCTACAATCTTCTCCAACATAATCAAGTCATTTGACCTGAATCTAACCCGCTCCAACCTGATTGACTCGATCGACCCACATGCATTCCCTCTCCTAATTTGGTCTAATGATGTTTATTTTTTTATTATTTTCATTTTTTTTTCATTTACTTATTACTGCCATGTAATTGTAATTATATATATATATATATATAAGAAGAGAAAAAGAAGGAAGATAAGAAAAAAGGGGGAAGAAGTATTTAGTTTATTTTCACATTTTAATAAAAAAACCAAATAAATAAAATAAAAAGGAAATAAATAAATAATAATAGATAAAATAAAAAATATATAGTAATACAAAAAATAATTAAAAATATATATAAATAAATAAATAGGTTAGTGAATAAAAATCATCTTGATACTTAGAAAATCAACTTTCCATAAAAAAAAAATAACACAAAAATAAATAGAATATTTTTAAGTTAGGACTACTTTAGAGTTTCTAAAAACAAAACCCCAATTTAGGATCCTTTAGGAAATTTCCTTAAATAAATGGAACTGGGTAAAAACATAAACCTGAGTTTCTTTTAAAATATTAAAATCAACTCAACCCGCTATGTTTTTAGTAAATGAACTTTAGAAGTTTGATCCTGAATAGTGGGTACTTAAGCACTCGTACGTAAGTACGGGACGACTTAAAATATGGACATTTTTATTTTTTCCATCTTTGTAAATATTTATTCAAATTAGTTAAATTAGTTACATGTGATATAATTAGTCATTTAGAAATTGAAAAAGGGTATTATTGAAAAGTGAAATTGAATTTGGAAAGTTAAAAAGTAATACCCGTTTAGGCTTTAATAGGATAGCCCTCAGATTCAAATCTCTCGTTTTAGAAAACTGTTTTGTAAAATTGGTTTTATCGTAGACTGGTAATTAAGTTATAACTAATCCACTCAATTGGTTATAAATTAACTTTTTTCATGACTCTAGTCATGTAGCAACTCTAAAGTGTTTTCAAAATATAAAGAATCTATTTTAAATCCTAGTCAAGGGTCAGTATTAAATGGATAGAGTATAATATTGATCGGTTTAAAGAAAGCTTAATTTAAAGACCGAGAGGAGAAAACCAGGCTTAATAGCTTAGCAACTCCACTAGGAACGTCGAGAAGGCTAACCACTTAAAAACTTTTCAAAATTAAAATTGTTTTTCAAAATACTCATGTTCTTTAGTTGTTTGTTTGTTTATTTATTTCATTATATATTTATTTGTGTATTTGTTATTAATTTCATGTATACATTTTGTTTTGATTATCGTATTTATTTTGCATATCACATACATCGAGACATAGGGGGTTCATTTATTGCATCAAAGCTGCATAGTAGTTGCGGTTAGACTCAAGTCATCTTAAGACCCTAGGAGGGGGGCCATTGTGTAGACTCAGGGTGTAGTGGTGTAACCACCATTCAAGGTTGATTAGGTCACCTCACTTAAGCTCATTGTGGCTAATCAAAGTGTTTTCTAAAAACAAGTGAGGTCACAAAACTTAAGGATCTTTTAAATACCACCCTAATTGTATATACTCTCATTCAAGCTTGAGTTAATATACTATGCTTAAGAAATTTCAACCCTACTAATTGATCAAGAGTTTTAATGCAATCAAGTTTTTGAAAATTACAATAGGGTTGAAACTTAAGGAGTGATATATTAACCTAAACGATCCTAACATTTGCATATTTCCACATGCTTTCTTTTGTTGCATTAACGACTGATTCTTGTCCAAAAAATGTGTAAACTTAGAATGGCAGATAACTAAGCAAATAATCAATGGAATGATAGGCTACAAGACATATCTAGGATTTATGAGCAGCTACTGAAGGATGAGATTGCCTATTTAAAAGAAAAGTTAAAGTGTTATGAAGCTCACAACCGAGCCTTAAGGTCCCTTCTAGCATAGGTCATTGGGGATACATTTGAAATAATAGAGGACCTTAAGGCTCATATACAAGACTTAATGTAAGGTTTTTTCCAATTCACATCTAAAGAGCTTAGAATAAATATCAAGTGTCAGAATAAATGTTAGGTTCTATGCCGTTATCTATTGTATTTTGATTTTTCAAATTAATAAAGTAATCTTTAGTTCATTGTTCTACATTCTCTAACATTCCCTTCTTTGTGAATAATCCTTCAATACACATTTATCTAACCACTATTCCTTCTTATTTAGGGAAATATAAATAAAATCCATGGACTTATAAACTAGAACCCTAAAAATCACCATCCTTATTTGTAAATAATTTTCTTGTTTGTTGTAAAGTAAAACTTTATCTTTCTCTCTCTCCAAAAAAAAAAAGAAAAAGAAAAAAATTTGAAAAAATAAAAATGAAAAGAAAGGTTGCTAACAGTTATAAATCCTTACAGGCTTAAGGAGCTAACACAAGCTTAGGCCTTTCACTCATTTAAGCTGCTAACCCAAATACTTGGTTTCCTAACTACACGAGGACTCTCGACCTATTAAGGAAGACAATACGAGTCCCTTGGCCCATTCAACCCAAACACTAGCCCTTTAGTCCATTCAATCTAAACACCAAACCTCAGGCCCATTTAGCCATTTAACCTAAACACAAACGACCTAGCTAAGCTTTCAATCTAAATACTAGCCTTGGGCCTATTCAGGCAACTTACTTAAACATAAGCCACTTGGCCAGCCAACCAATCCAAACACAAACTACAGCCTATCAAGGCAGCTGACCTAAACATAATCATAAGCCTATAAAGGTAACTAGGCCAAGCTAAAACCCTTGGTCTATTTAGAAAGCCAAGCCCAATCAAAAACCAAGCCAAAACATCAAGTCAAATATTGGGGCATGATTTGAGAAACTGGGGGTCAAAGCTTATCTTCACCCTATGCAAATAAATATATATTCCTCCTTAAGAAATTGACAACTCATTTTTAAAAGCTTTAGAAAGAATAGATGCAAACTATGTTCTACACAATAACTCGAAACACTTTGAGAGCTAAGCGACATAAGAGTGAGGATACTTTAAGCTCATTCCTTAAAAAAAGGTCCACTTTGAATGTGATACGTAGATTAAAATGAAGTTAGGCATTCATTTCCAAATCCTAAACACGATTACCCTTTATTAACCCTATTAAACCAATTTGGAGAATTTTCAAATTTAAACCATTTCAAGAGCCACCCTACAATAGGGCAATTTGGAGGTTAAGGTTGTTGATTAGAAGATAAAGGTAAGATTAGTTTATGCTTCCTTAAGTAAAATTAATTCAAAAACGACTTTTATTTCTTACTGGTTTTTGGAAATTAGGTCCGATGGTTTCCACTTGATTATCCACATTGACGTTACTAAATTATTTAATTAAGTACTTTCACTTTGAAATCCCTATAAATTAATGGTAAATATGAGTAATTATCTACTGTACATTTTTAATTTTTTCCCTAAAACCATATTTTTCTAAGCAAAGTTAAGTATTTTAGTTATATTAATTGATTAGTTATGTTAAACATCCCTTTTGATTAAATTTCTAAGCAATGCATGGTTGGTCTTGATGAGTTCTCAAGCCATGTGACTCGATAATGGAGGAATTTTGACTAAGTTGGATCTAAATAGTGAGGATAAGTGTAAAAAGTAGAGTTTTTGGTGAAATAGGGCAAATTTGGTGCTTGTAGAAGGTTCTATAAAAGATTTGGATGAACTGGTAAAGGATGTTGGTATCTATTGAAGGTCTTGTAGAAGCTCTAAAAAGTCGATGACATGTAAAAGGTATTATAGAAGTTTCCTTAATCAAGTTAACTTTAAACATAGTAGTAGAAACTTTAATAGAAGGTAACCTAGTGTAAAAACTATAGCCAAAATCCCTGTAGAATGTTGTGTTAGAGCTATTCCTAGTAACAATAATGAGTTAAGACACTAATAGAATGTAATGTAGAAAGTTCCATAATAAAGAATGCAAGTGAGGACCTTAAGCTTAAGTAGAAGGTACCTTAAGCTTAGGAGACCTTAGCAAAAGGTTGTGTAAAAGGTATCATATGCCTCGAAGAACTAAAAGAAGGTTAAGTAGAAGATACTACAAACCTAAAAAACTAATAGAAGGTTAAGTAAAAAATCTAAATAACCTATGAAAAATAACCTATGAAGAAGTAATAATACTTAGTATCCATAACTAACACCTATTGAATACTAAGAGAATGCTAAACCTAAACAAAAGTATAACAATTAAAACTCTGTTACTTAAATAAATTATACTGAAACTAAAACTTAGTTTGTAATATAGGGACCCTTGATGATGGAAAGGATTAAGGCATTTGACATGCAAGAGTGATTATGAATCCATGTAAGTGGGATCAATGCTTAAAGGCATTTTGGAGTACAATATAAAAGTACTTAGAAGATAATGTGTACACTTTTTGTGGTTGTAAAGCAATTGAATGTATGCATGCGATCTGTGTAGTTGAATTCTATTGTTGCACTATATGCTTTGATTCCTTTGTTGCATTTTGTTTCCTAATTTAAGTATTTACAATTGGTTGGTTACCTCTAAAATGGACTAAACTAAACTTGGCCTTAAATGCTAATTGGACATGCGTTGCAATCCATTAGGAGAGCAATTAAGATTATTCAACTAAATACCATCCATTAACAAGGCAGTAATAATTGGCCTTTCCTCAGTCTTAGTCAAACTAATTGGCAAGAGTGGGGGCCACAATAAGGTTAGGGGCATTGGGTTTGAAGGTAGTCATTGAAGGAGTCAAGTCTCCATTACATAAGCCTAGGGTCAGTCATGAGTTATGGCACCTTACCATTATGTGTAATCTCCTCAACTAGAGTTAAAGCAGGCATAATTTCTTTAACTTCACAATGAACTAAACAACATCATGTAGATGACATATGTTTAATTGCATTACATTACATATAACTAACTGATTGACAACCTTGCTTATTATTTTTTTTATTTTTTAGTATGCTTTTGTATCTATCCCCCTACTATGTTGTGGTTGCTCATGTCCCCATAGCTCTTTCTTAGGTCCTATAAGATAGACATCATGATCAATCCCCAGAAATATAAAAGATAAGTAACGGATTTGGAGTGAGAAGCAAATGGATTTGGATTATTCTTTGTCTTTTATTTAGAGTCAACTAGGCCACTCGCATGACTTAAACTAACTTATAGTGTTTTATTTATCGTAACTAAAAGTTCTAGAATTTCTTTCACAAACTTTATTTAAAAGCTCCATGTAAATTTCTATCTTTCAAAAGAAACATTTAATTCAAAAGTCTCCATTTTCCTTTAGATACTAAACTAAATATGCTTCAAAGTTGTTTTATAATATGTGTTTTGTATATATTAAGTCCATAATAGCGGTTGAGTAGCCAATTTCTAATTTAGGTTGATGTATAGGGCTAGAATATTATGACTTTACCACTCTTGGGGTATGAGAGTTTTGAGGTGGTATCAAAACATGGTCTTTTAAGGACTTATGATGTATAGTTCTTAAGAAACTTGTTCTAAATTATCTTAAATTAATATCAAGTAAACACATTAGGTATTAGAGTAAGAGTAGGTAGTAAATTGTTAGTAAAAGATGCAGACTTCTAGTCTATATGTGTCTTCTATAAGTAAAAGAACAAAGGATAATAAAATCTTAATGTAATAATTTAAAACTCTGCTAACTCTCATTATTACTAACTTAAAGACTATGAAAATGAACTTATGACTATTTGGTTAGGCTTTAGAGATTCAAAAGGAAATAGAAATATTGTAGAGCTTCATAGGAATAATATGCCGTACATAATGAGATGGCTTATTATAGAACTTAACATAGATGAATGTTATAAAGTTTTATGAGGGAAATTAGGTATAACCATTTGTAGAAGATTGGTTATGACTTGATAAGGAGGATTCGGAAAAACCTAATCTAGAGAGTTTAGTGAAAACTATTTTTGGAGATTAAAGAAAATTTTTGTAGAAGGTTAAGATAGAATTTGATGAGGGGAATTTGGAAAAGTTTAATGGAGAAGATAAGATAGATACATACAAAGGAGACTTTGGAGAACCTTTAGAAGGTGATGTAAAATTTAATAAGAAGGGAGTGATTAGACTTAATGAACATGATCCTATAGAAGCTTTTGTAGAAGGTTTAGTAGAATCTCATGTAAAAGATAGATAGAACCTAATGATGGCCTTGTGGAAGCTGCTATTGAAGATAACCAAGTGGTAAAAACTAATGGGGTAGAAGCTATAGAAGCTAATGTAGAAGGTCATTTGCATGGGACAATGAGATAGTATAGGAGGTCATTATCGTAGATAGTGATGAGAATAAGGTTTAAGAGTTAACGAAGGTAGATGATGCCAGGGTCTATGAAGTGATCTATATTTTAAATAGTCCAAAGATTGTACCTTTGATTTTAGATTTCTAGATTCGGGATGAAGTTATTAGGAGATGAAGCAAAGCATTTAAATGGTTTAGATAAGGGGGGAAACCCTAAATAGAATCTTGAGGATGTCCCTAATAAGATATTAGTTTAAACCTAGTTAATGTATGAGAAGCATTGACAAGTGCCAAGATAAGGACATAAATCCTAAGATCGTAAAGATGAAAGCAAATGAAGATGAAGTTTGTTAGCTATCGATATCTTCATGAATGTACCGATTGCTAAGTGGAGTTTAGAATCAAAGACAACGAGTTGGACTAATTTTAGAGTATGTTAGATTATAGGATCATTAAAGCTGGTAGCAGTCTCTACTAACTTAAATAGTTAGAAAAATTGATGGTTTTAACTTGTATTCACGTTAGACATTAGGAACTCATTTAAAACCTTACTAAAATTGAATATACTTTGGTAACTTCCAATTGAAAAGAGGATCCTTTTGTTGATCTAGCATAATTTAACTTCAAACATGTTTAAACCTTTTGATGCAATTAGGATTGAATGATGAAATCTAATTTGAGAAATATCTTCACTTTTATATAAGTATATCGTTATGATACTGGGCATGTTTGTTGTAAATTGATATAAGCTGATTATGAACAAATGTAAATCTTTTAGGATATTTTCAAATTGTAATATGTATGACTTGTGTGTAATATAATTATTGCTACATAAATCAACTTTGCAATTGAGACTAGATATATAAAACTTAACATGTATAAGAAATAATAAATATCTATTTTATACAACCTCATACTAGAATTTACATCCTTTTTTTCCCTCTAAATTAGATCTTCCATAAGTAGTAAATTCCATATGACAATTAATGCATTAATTCTTCATATCATGAATAAATATATTGAATTATCCATCATTTGTTTACTTAGTAAAACTTTTCTATAAAGGTAGAACGTTATTATCTTTGTAAACCCTGGAAAATCGATAGTCTGAACCCTAATTTAAGTCCGAGTATCCTAAGCTGTGTCATGTGTCAATAAGGTTAGTAATAATAAAAGATTATGAAATTTAATAAATC
Organism: Lumnitzera racemosa; assembly: GCA_024138005.1. Lineage (NCBI taxonomy): Eukaryota > Viridiplantae > Streptophyta > Magnoliopsida > Myrtales > Combretaceae > Lumnitzera > Lumnitzera racemosa. The sequence goes on along the minus strand of JAMXBC010000009.1, from coordinate 44,768,727 downwards.
AAATATAACAATGATAATAAAAATCCTAGAAATTGATTAAAACCCTAAATCGCATATTAAAACCCTAGATTTGGTTTATGTACAATTAACTGAAATCGAACTCGAACTTGATCGAAACCCTAAAACTATAACTTTAAGTCTACAAAATAATTAAATATCACTCAATAGAGACATAATTATAGTCAATCACAATAATTGACTCAATCGCATAATCGCATAAAATTTTTAATGAAGTCATTATAATAACTTATAAAAATTATAATTGTAACAAGTACAAATTAAATTGAGAAATTATCATAAAATTTCAAAATTAATTTATAGTTATTATTTTGTGATTTTTATGTTTAGAAAATTTTCATATAATTATTTCTAATTTCCTTTTTCTTCCATTTTCTCTATTTTCCTTTCTTTCTTTTTCCTTCTTTTCTTCTTCTCTTCTATTTTTCCTTTTCTCACACGTGAAATTGCAGCTGCAAAAATCAGCAGCCCATGCGCATAAATAAATGTACATGTGTCACAAAATAAAGGGAGAAAGGACAAAAGAATAAAGTACATATCTTATCTTAATTAATGCCTAAATTAAGAAGATAAGTTTCCTTATTTTTTTTTTATTTTATTTAATCAAATCTGCTAATCTTCACGTCCAAGAAAATCTGGCAATAATAAATAAATAAAGAGAAACCAAACACATAAACAGAAGAAGGAAAAGGAAAAGGAAAAACAAAACAAAAGAAAACCAAAAAAGAAAAAAAGAAATGTATATATTAAGTATTTTGTTGTATTTTACTAAAGATTTCATTACATAGATGTATGTATGTATAAGAAGAAGTAGATAAACAAATGCATATGTATCCTTTATGTGTATATAAATATACATATGTAGATATGTATATATATATATATATATATATATATATATACTATTAGGTAGAATACATGGTATATGTATGTACATGTATGTATAAATAAGACTACATATAATAAGTATTTAGAAACTTCATTACTTGGATATATATATATATATATGCATGTACACGAAAGAAAAGAAAAAAAATAATAAAATAAAATAAATAACTATATACATATATATGTGTATATATAAAGAAGAATACATATAGTATGTATTTCGTATTTCACAAATTAAACATTGATATATGTCTATATGCACACGTGAATATGTATATTTATGTATATATGTATATAATTTTTATTTTCATATATGATATAGATAAGTATACGTATATGTATATCATATATCTATACATGCGTTCCGTATTTTTTTTATACGTGAAGTTGTATATATATATATATATATATATATATATATATATATATAGAGAGAGAGAGAGAGAGAGAGAGAGAGGTGGCATGATATATGTACATGTAGATAAGGATAGTATATGTGTATAAGTATAATAATAAGTATGTATATGTATGTAAAGTCATATCTAGTATTTTCATATTACAAGAAATTTTGTATATATAGTTATACAAGTATTTATTTATATATATATGTATATCATAGAATATTAGACAATAATAAATGTAATAATAATAATAATAATAATAATAATAATGATTTAATAATAATAATAATAATAATGATTTAATAATTCTAAATTCTCAAAAATAGGTTGGAATAAGTAACTAAGGTAAAATACGCTTCAGATAATAAAATTATCAATTATATGTTTAAATAATTATTAAATCAAAATATATTAGGAAAAAGCTAAAATTAATATTTTATAATTTTTTGAATTAAATTAATAAATTTTCTGATATTTTTATATCACAGTTTAATCTGCGAGTTATAACATCCAAAACAAACCTTACTAGGATAAAATACGCTAAAAAACGATTAAAATGGACTATAAGTTTATAACGATTCGAGTTAAAACAAAACAGTTGTATGCGATTCAATAAAAAGCTCAAATCGACAATTTCGTGTAACTAAGTGAAGTAAACCTTACAAATTACAATACTAGTTTAGCTTTAAATTCCCAAACTTACACATTTTTATATTCTTTATTCTTAAGTGATCTTGACCTTGACCCTGATCTATACCTGGATTATTACGACCCTTGAGTCAACTATGGCTGAATGAGTTTTCGTAATGATCCCATACTTATTTGTGTTTATAATTAGTGAATATAAATTATGATTAATAATTGAATATTGTATGGGGTTGGGTTATGCTTATGTATGATAATTGTTTGTTCATGGTGAATTTACTTTAAAATACAATCACATATTGATTACTGCATAGTAGATTCACTAGGAACTAATTGTTTGTAACCTTATTGATCGCTGATAATACAACCTAATTTTACTCTACTAGAAAAAGTTAACTTGAAACACGCATAATCATACATTGCATAACTAATTCCAGCCGTCACATTACAGGAGGTAGTGAGAGGCCATACGTGCATTGATTATTTAATTGTTATAGATTTTGTACAGTACACAAGTACGATATAACCTTACCCTAGCCCGGGGGATTACTAAGGATTGGAGGAACCAACCACCTGGCTAAAGGTCAAGTCCAAAGGCCTCTGTTTAGAGGTGAGTGAGGGTTGTATGAACCTACTCACAATCATATGTAGAACTTGTTTTTGATAAAACTAAGAATGGATATACCATTACATTTTAAATACAAAATACGAAGTTTCGTTATGAGATAAGTTTTAGTATGATACTCGAATCTGACTATGCCGATGTATCTCCAACCCTGACTTCGGAGGGTGTTAAATTTAAGTTGCATACATTACTTGGTCACCTACATGTATTTGTTTGGCATACTAATTGACATACATTCATTTGATTAAATTTAATTTAATGTATAACTTGATTGTAGTATGGTTGAGGGGATTGTCTCACTAAACTAGTTTACTTATACCCTTATAGTTTTCTTTTGCAAGCTGAATTATTCGTGGACTCGAGCCACTGTATACCCGAGGTTATTTGTTCATCAAGGGGTCGATATAGGAGCAAGCCATGATAAGAATTTATTCATGATAGTTTATCTAAATTATAGATCTGATTATGTAATAAAATGATGCTAGTTTGAGTTAAGAAATGCTTTAGGCTTCTTATCTGTAAATTTTTATATAAATAGCTTATGTTTTATATTTCTTTATCTTATTATTATTTTCATGAAATGATATTGCTCATGCTTGCGCAACTCTTGGTTGTTAGTTATAGTTATAGCCATAGCCTTGTATATCGCATAAAGGGTTGTCGATTTTAAGGAAATTCAATCTACAATCTTTTGTACGGTATACCGCGGCTGCTACAACTAGCCCCCTTATGTCATAACAACCTTATTTAAACCCACAAATTAGATGTATGTATGTATGATAGGTCTATTATAATTGGTATTTTTAACTGTAAAACATAGCTAAGATTTTGGATAGGAAGGATAAAGAACCACTTGAAACTAACCCATATATCAAATCTTACCCTTTTTAACCATCTACAAGACTAACCTTAGAGAACATCTCTCATCATCCCTATACCATATGAACTTAATTACAAATAAACTAAAGTTAAGCTATCTACCTACCTTTGTCCCCTTAACTTACTATGAAAGCAACTTTAGTGAAATGTTTTCTCTCCCCTCTTTAACAGTTAAACCAATTAACAAATGAATTAAGGTTAAATTAATTACCTATCCCTATACTCTTTCCCTTAACCTTATACAAGAAATAAATAAATAAACAACCCTACAAAATAATCCCCCATAACCCCTATAAATCTACTTACGTGAGCCAAACTTTAACCTGATATCCATTATGATCGAATCCTTATAATTCCTAACAATGACTTAATCAAAAGACAATCTTAAATTCAATTATGAAACTTAGTTTCGAATATCAAAACTAAGTTGGTCCATCTTAGTGATCAATCCTAAAGATATCATGTTAATATGAGTAGCAAAATATAATAACACTAACTATAATGATAATGTAAAAACACTCTAAAGGAAATAAAACTTGTTCACTTTACCTCCTATAATAGGCAATAAACAAGAAATAAGAATACCAAAACAAATATAGACTTGAGTTAATAAAGGCCTTAATAAAAGAAGAATAGATAATTATAATAAGATGCAAAAAGATACAATAAAAAAATAATCTTCTTATGCATTAGCATGAATATCCAATTGAAAAGGAATGGTAGATTTATCCAGTCAGTGTTAGATTAATAGGCCCCATCGACCTTAAGTCGTCTTGTGTCATGTTGTACCAAGTCAAATTGCATCGAGTAGAATCAATTATGTCATGGTAAGTCAAGTCAAGTCAATTGTTGATTGTCTTGATCAAGTCTGAGTTAATGGAAAGTTAAGTTTTGTAGCACATTCATGTTAGTAAGTTGCATTAAGATCTATGACGTACAAGGAACTATGAAATAGGAGGAATAATAAATAACACTTAGATTTGTGATACACAAAGATAAAAGATGAACTAACCAAAATAATTATAAACTAATTTGAAGTAGACAAATCTCAAATTTCAAAATCCATCACATGACTTAAATAAGTAATGACAATTATATGATATTAGTGACATACTTACATTTATATCCCAAAGATCAATAGGAAAGGATTGATTCCTAAAATAAAATAGTTAATAATCATAATAGGTTCAATTTATAAGATTTGACATTTGAAACAACACAAAATATATACACAATCAAAGATAAAATTGAGAACTTTTGCCTATATTAACAAACAATGTTGAACATGACTTAAACAAGTAATGACAATTATATGATATCGGTGACGTACTTACATTTATATGGCAAAGATCAATAGGAAAGGATTGATTCCCAAAATAAAACAGTTAATAATCATAATAGGTTAAAGTTATAAGATTTGACATTTGAAACAACACAAAATATATAAACAATCAAAGATAAAATTGAGAACTTTTGCCTATATCAACAAACAATGTTGAAACCAATGATTTTAGATAATTTTTGTGCAATTGCCTACTTCCCAGGCATCTATTTAAAACTTCTTTAACTTTTCGTACCTAAAGACCGTTCATTACACCATCCCAAAGTTAAGGCTAAGCTAAAACCTGTACTCAACCTATCATTCATGAAACACTTCCTTCCAATTTCTTCTTATTCAAAATAACAAACCACAATGAAATTTTTACAATAGTAAGACATACTTAGAGTATCACAACTAAACATTATGGTACAATAGAATAATCCATTATATGTTACGATTACAAATAGTAGACCAAGTTCTTTATAATGTCATATATTGACCTCCCTAAAGAGCTATGTCTAGAACATGAATCATATCTTGCAGCTAATCATTTCTTCTACAAGAAACTTTCTCTAGCTGTCATTTTGAAGACTTTACCTCTACAATGTGCTACCTTGTTTAACTCGTTCCTAACCTGAAGATAAAACAACTTATCTCATCAACTTACTTTAAGTTGATTACGAGTGGATAATACATTATAGAATAAGCATAATCAATACTACAACCACACTAGCAAATAGTCAATTAAGTCATATTTTCTTCTAATATCCTAGCTAAGAAATGAATGTGATAACTTATGCCATGCTCATACATATGACATGTGTAAACCTTAAGAAATCAGTAGTTGAACCCTAATTCAAGTCCGAGTGTCCTAAATTGTAAGTCAATAAGGCTAGTAACAATAAAAGATTATGAAATTTAATAAATCAAATATAACACCGATAACAAAACTTTAGGAATTTATCGAAACCCTAAATCACGTACTAAAACCTTAAAACTGATTTACACTCCATTAATCAAAATTGAACCCCAATTTGTTCGAAATCCTAAAATTATAACTATAAGCTTATCAAATAGTTAAATATTACTCAATAGTGATATAATTATAGTTGATTACAATTTTCGATTAAATTACTTATTCGCATGAAATTTTAACGAAATCGCTACAATAACTTGTAAAAAATTATATTGTAATGGGTACCAATTAAATTGATAAATTTTCATAAAAATTTCAAAATTAATTTATGATGAGTATTTTTATAATTTATATGTTTAGAAAAATTACATATATTTATTATTAATTTTTATTTTCTTCCTTTTTCTTTTTCTCTTTTTCTCTTTTCTTTCTTTTCTTCTTTTCCTTTTGCTTGCCATGTCCTACAAAACAAGAGAAAAAAATCAGAACAAAGCAACCCACATGAGGAAATCTAAATTGCCAAGTGTTAATTTTACAAAAAGAAAAAAAAATTGAAATGATTACATTATCTCATCTTAATAAATGTATAGATTAAGATAAGATTTTGTTTATTTTATTTCATCCTCCAAATTGCTAATCACGTGGGAAATAACAAAAAGAAACAAACTTTGGAAAAAATTTGCAAAGAAAAATCGAAAACAAGAAGAAGAAAAAAATTATGGAAATCTTAAATCGTGAAAAGAAAGGAAGAAGAAGGAAGAAAAGAAGAAAAAAATTAAGAGTAATAGGTAAGTAAATTATTTTGCAAGTATAGATGTATAATATATAGTATATATATATATATATGTAGCATTTATATTATATTTTTATAAATATAACATTACTATTACATGTTTATATGCATAAATACTTAAATTGAATTATATATGTATGTATAAAGATATGTATGTATACATGTATGTACATAGGTATATTATACGGAAAGAGTATGTATTATGTATTTTTTTTAGATTACATATAATTGGTATTAAGTATTTTACAAAATAACTATAGGAATATACATATATATGTGTACACATGAACTATATATATTGATGTATATATGTATAATTTATTTTCGTATATATACTTATATATATAAATATGTAGTCGTATAGTATATATGTAGTTATATATTTCTATAAGTGGTAATATATGCTTAAATACATAATGTACATAGGACATACATGTATATATAATACAGAATATATGTTGTGGTATACTAAATATATCATATGGTACATGTATAATATATAGTATACATATTTTATAACGAATACTATATAAATATATATATCGAATATTAAGTAAGTAGTATATAGTATATATAATATAATAATATTTATCAAATAAAATAAATTCATAATTACGTGAAGAGTATATATATATATATATACACCGTAAATTAGGAATTTCTCAATAAAGTAAAATTATAAAAATTATCAAATATATTATAAGTCTATATATATATGTGTGTGTGTGTGTGTGTGTGTGTGTGTATAAATTGTAAATAAGGAATAATGAGAAAATAAGAAAAATAAAAATGATGGCAATAATAATAATAATAATCATAACAAGGCTAAAATCTCAAAAATAGGAAAATTATGCTTAAAATAATAAAAATATCAAATATACGGTTTAAATAATTATTAAATCATAAATATATTAAGAAAAAGCGAAAATGAATATTTTATAATTTTGAAACTAAAATAATAAATTTTGTAATATTTTTATATCATAATTCAAACTGCAAGTCACAACGCCCAAAACGGACCTCATTACGAGAAAATACGCTTGAAAGCAATCAAAATGAACTACAAGTTCATAACGATCCAAGCTCAAACGAAAAAATTACATGCGATTCAATAAAAAGCTCAAATCGATAATTTCAAGTAACTAAGTAAAGTAAACCTTACAAATTATGATACTAGTTAGATTTAAATTCCCAAACTTACAAATTTCTATTATTCTCAAGTGATTTTGATATAGATCCTAAGCTGCTACCAAATTACTACAACCCCCGAGTTGGCCATGACTGAGTGAGTTTTTCCTAATGATTCCATATTTATTTGTGTTTGTAGTTAGTGAATATAAGTTATGATTAATAAATGAATGTGTATGGGGTTAGGTTATGCTTTTGCATGATAATTGTTCTTAATGGTGAATTTACTTTAAATTTCAATAATGAAATGATTGTTGCATTGTAGATTTACTAGGAATTGATTGTTTGTGACTTGGAATGATCACTGAATAAATGAGACCTAATTTTATTCTATTAGAAAAGTTACTTGGATTACGCATAATCATGCACTACATAACTAATTTTGGCAGTCACATTACATGGAGGTAGCAAGAGGCTATACATGGGTTGATTATTGATTGTTATAGATTTCATACGGTGTACACATATGATATGACCTTACCCTAGCCCTTGGGATAACTAAGCATTAGAAGCGCCAACCGCCTAGCTAAGGGTCGAGTCTAGAGGCCTTCGTTTAGGGATAAGTGAGGTTGCATGAACTTACTTACAATCATATGTAGAACTTGTTTTGATAAAAATAATAATGGATATACCATTACATTTTGAATACGAAACGCGGAGTTTCGTTATGAAATAAGTTCTAGTATGATACCCAAATCTGACTGTACCGATGTATCTCTAATCCTGACTTCGGAGGGCATTAAATCTGAGTTGCATACAGTATCTGATCACTTGTATGTATTTGTTTAGCATACTGATTTTCATGCATTCATTTGGTTGAACTTAACTATTGTATAACTTAATTGCTATATGGTTAAGGGAAATTATCTTACTAAGCTAGTTAGCTTATTCCCTCATGGTCTTCTTTCGCAGATCGATCTATTTGTGGAGTCGGGCCGTTGCATGCCCGAGGTTAATGTTCTATACGGGGTCAATGTAGGAGCTAGATGTAATCAGAGTGTATTTCTAATAGTTTATAAAGCTGAATATGTAATCGATATACTGGTTTAACTTAAGATATGTTTCAGACTTCTTATTTGTAAACTTTTATATAAATAGACTATGTGTTATGTTTTTATAATTTTATTATTTATCATGAAATGATAATGCTTAAGCTTGCACACTCTTGGTAATTAGTAGCAGTTATAGCCTTAGCCTTATATATCGTATAAAAGGGTCGTCGATTGTAAGGGAATTCAATCTGCAATCCTTTGTATAGTATATGGTAAATACCATGACTAGCTCCCTCAGGTCATGACAAAATGTATCGATACCAATATCCTATCATAGCCCTAGCCTAAGTCATCTAGTAAGATGATATTCCCAAGCATTTAAGGTAGTTACCTAAGAAACTAGAAAGAATTTACTCTAGTGCCTAATAGAAACAAATGTAAATTCTATATGCTCAACACCATTTTTTTTTTTCAAATGAACGAAGCTGTTTGCTTTGCAAAACAAAGCTTTCAGTTATTTACTTAACAAAACCCTATTAATAAAACCAAACTTTTAAAAACTAAATTGTTTACTTTAAAAAACCTAGGTTTTCAAAGGAAAGCTTAACTAAGTAAAATCCTAATTTTAGAAAAATTGACCTATAGGTCCTTTTCATACCATGCCACAAATGAATCAGCAACGTATCAAGAAAAACCAAGCAATATAACTCAACCTTACTCATATATTTATTATCCAAGCTTTTCCTTCATTTCATTTACATTTTTCATCTCTAAAACTTCATTATCAAGTTCACTTAAGTGAATACCTTAAGAGGTGGAGTTAGTATAGTACCTAAATTCTTGTTCGGGTTAATACAAATCTCAATCAATAACCATAACTAATTGACAACGAAATTGAACTCATCTAAGTCAATGGCTAAGCATGTCATGCTTCATCCAACAACATGTACTAAAGAGATCATGACCCATTCCATATCTCATCAATCAAGATGTTACACTTGTATACTACTCAACCACGAAAATCATAGCGAAGTAAGTTAGAAAGTCACATGAGTAGATATAAATCTACTTGAAGCACATAAGTATCTACTTACCTAGAATTGTCAATAACTCAAAGCCCATGCTTTAGCATAATATCCTTCTTTGTTTAGTTCACTTAGAAAGCATATATACAATAATCACCCATAAGTTGGACACAACTTAATTTAAGAAGTACTTATGTCTATGATTCTAAATACTTTCTAACTTAACTTCTGATTCACTTTCTAACTCAAAATTTGCTTCACTTTTTGAGTTAACTCCAATATAGAGCTCTATCCTGAAACTTTCTAACCTAATTTGTAAGGTAGCTCTAGTTTAATGTTGTAAAGACCCACAAAAATAATAATAATAATAATAATAATAATAATAATAATAATAATAATAATAATAATAATAATAATAAAAGTGATAATAATAATAATAATAATAATAATAATAATATAAATAAAGATAACATCAATCTTCTTAAAAGAAGATATATCTACCTACTCAAATATTCTAAAACCCAAAATATATTTATATATATAAATATATATAGACAAATCTTTCATATTCTCCTTTCATAACCTTATCATTCTCTTCCTACATAGTTTTTTCTTCTCCTCATTAACATAATATCCTCATCTCTCATAATTCTCTCTTTACCAAATAAACTCCTCTGTAATAGATCATGTTAAGGCAAATGCATAGAAAAGTTTCTCAACCATGAAGAATTGTGGGATTTTTCTAAATGGGGAATTTTGGGAAACCCTAAAGGGGTTGTTGTAGGTTCGTAAAAAAAGAACATCGATGCAAATGAAGTATGTAGATTTTTGGATTCTATTTACATTAATAAATCATTCGCATTAGAGTTAAAAAGGCATATCTATAAGTCGTTTATTTGTTAATTATGAACATAGAATTAAAGCTTTTTTTAAGTTTTTGACTTGTCAATTTCTTGCTATGATTAGTATCAATTATGAAACTTTATACAAAATAATATAGATATAAACATATATATATAACATGTTTTAAATAAATATATATCATTAACGTTTTTAAAATATACTTTAGTATATGGTTTAATGTGTAGAGATGAATAAGAAATATTGATTCAAACCTTACGAAAAATAATATAGATATTGATGATATAGAAGATACAAATATAGATATAGATAGATTCATATTAAATATAGAAGATACAAATGTAGATATAGATAGATTCATATATAAATCTAGAAGATAAAAATATAGATATAGATAGATAAAAAATATATATATTTATATAGAAAATAGAGGTATAAATTGAAGCTTATTAACTGTAAATAATACGGAGAGAGATTATCCAAATTATATTTTTAGAGATGTAGAATCAAATAAAATTTATTGACTTATATATAACAAATAGCAATAGGTTAAAGAATAATTTCATGACAAAATAACAAATAACAAGTGAACTAATGTAAAAAATTATATAAGTAGTGTATATCAATACATAATAAATAAACATATAGTTCTTAAGTTTTAATCTTATGTAATTATGAAAGTTAAACTTTAACCATAGGTTTTAATCTATAACGTTATTAATATAGTTTTTAGACGGTTTACCTCAAGTATAAAGTATAAGCAATTCAAATTGAAACCGTAGTTATAGGTTATAACATTGGTTTCCAATTAAGTATTGATATGTGATAAGTTTATTATACAAATATATCAGGTTTTCATGTCAATTATGAATCATGGGATATGATCACTTAGGAGTAAGGTATATAACACATGTTTGTTGGTTGTGCTTACTAGGATGGAAAGTTAAAATGAACTAATGAAATATTCAACTATAAAAATGTTTACTACTTATGCTTGGCTTAGCCTAGGGGTGCAAAATGGTAGATCCTTAGGTACTACCCCATTGAATGATAGGTGGCATTGTCCCCAGTGGAGTTGCCTATTGGTATGATACAAGTAAATTTAGGGATTCATGGGTTTTAGGGCTTAGAGTGGTAGTTCCCAATATTGTAGTATTTATGCATGTGTATATATATTACGTGTCAAGGTCATGAGTTATCCCAAGTCTTAGGATGCCAAGACTGTGATGTTTGATGGATTAATTCAAAGATAATAAATGAATTATTTGCATCATTAATTTGCATTAATGTATATGAATTATTATTTTGGTATGGCATGTACATGTGGTTATGGTGTTATGTATTGGGTTTCGGCTCATTCTTCTTTCTTTTTCAGCTATAGGAAACTTAGATCAGCAGATAGATTACAATGATCTTGGAGACCTTTATTATACTAACTTTAGGAAGGGAGGAGTGACAATTATACATAATATAAGAGTTAGATAGTTAGACTATTATTTCTTATAGTTAATGTTTATTATTTAAGAATTAATTATTTATAATTTGATGTTAATTAGGCTTGTAGAATAATATATATATATATTGGTTATTGGAGGTTTTTTATAATGATATTTGGAGATTTTAGTTGTTAATCTACACTTGATGTGTCCTTAGATACTAGGGATACATAGCAGGTTATAACACCCTAAGTTTTAGGGCATTACAATTAAAGTGGTATCGGAGCTAGTGTTTAAATGATCTTAGAACATATAGGTAATGGATCTACAGGATGGCAAGAAGAAAAGTAGGTAGAAAGTAAGTTAAGTGACTATGAACCAATTTATGTTAAGGAATTATAGTTATACTTTGGAAATATTTATTATTAATTTTTTTCTCTTATTTTATAGGTGATGGATATTTATAGAACCTAGTATACTTAAGAGATTATGAAATAATGGTTATCCATTTAAAGGTTACTAAAGAAATTTACAAAATTAAATTTTTTATTTCTATAAAAGGTTTACATAAGCTACTATAGTTAATATTAAATAAATTACAAAACTTTAAATATTAAGTAACCAATACATAACCATAACTACACATTAAAACCTAATTTAGTATCAATGAATGATTATCAAATAGCAAAATAAGAAATTAATGACTCTAAATAATAATAATATAGAATAAAAATAGAGGTAAATATTAAATGATTAGACAGCACTCCTTTGAGCAAGTGATCCAACAAAAGATAGGATAACGTTTCTTTAAGTAAGCGATCCTAGAAAGGAATAAATAAAATAACACTCCTAGAAAGGAATAGATAAGATAGCGCTTTTATGAGCTAGCGCTTTTATGAGCAAGCAATCCTAGCAAAGGACTAGATAGGATAGCACTCCTATGAGCAAGCGATCTTAGTAAGGATTGGATGGCACTCATATGAGCAACGATCTAAAATTACTATATGAAATGGACAGCACACTAAAGGGTGTTAGTCCCATATAAGATATCAATATCAAGAAGGGGTGAATTGATATCTTTAAATTTTTTAAAACTTTTTCATTATAAAATAAAATTACCCCTTTTAACAACTGATAATGGTGAATAGTGATAATTTAATGACTCAATGCACAATTGATAATAAACCAAATTAAAAGAGTGTAAGGAAGGAGAAAATCAAGCAAAGATTTTATAGGGTTTTATCCTTCTTCCTACTACTCACTTCCAGCTCCACTGTTGGAGACTTAGTCTACTTCATCGGTGTTGTTCCACTTGATCCACTAAATTAAATACAAACAAATTACAAGCATTCGTCACAATGACTTTTCAATACTCTACTATACCTATCTAACCTCTCTACAACTAAACCAATACATATCTACAAAGTACAAACTATCTTTTCTCTATAATAAAGTATAGAGATTACAAGTGAGAACGAAAATATAAGTCTCAAATAATTTTTCACTTGAAGGAAATAACACTTGTTGTAAAACTTTGATTCGGTGCAACTCTTTGAAAAAGTATCTGAAAAACTTTCTGAAGCTTTTTAGAAGGTAAAAACTTATCAAGAATTTTTTGTGCAACGATAATTTTTCTTCAGAGTTGTATCTGACGTTTTTAAATCCTTCTTCCTTTCATATTAAGTTTTTCTAATAGCTAAAAATTTGAAGATTTTCTTCACTTCCATCATTACCCAACCGTTAGAATGCAAAGTATAATCCTTGGATATTTTCATGAGAAGATCTCGGTATTTTGAATTTTAAAAATCTATTTTTCTTGATTTGTTCAGATCAAATATACTTAAAATCATATCTACCAGATAGATTTCTTAAACTTAACAAAGAGATAATCCTTATCAGATAGTTCTAGATAAAGTTCATTTTGAATTTCCACAAAATTCGACTTAGCTTTATCCTTATCTATATTTATGTCTATCATGATTTTCCAAAAACTAACACGCTCAAAGATAATCCCCATGTATCTTAATTCCATCTTGAGTGAAACGAGATTAAATGTATTTTCCTAATACACTCAATCTAGTGTAGCTAAGCCTTAATTAAATTGAATTTGATTTTAAACTAATTTCAACATCTTCCAAACTTACTTTTTGAACAAGTTTCTTAAGAATATCATCCTTTAGTTTCTACAGTCTTTGAATAAACTTATGAAGTGTTGTATCAATTCTTCTTACAAAAGTTTCTGTAATACTTTCTAAAGATTTTCTAAAATAGACTATTTTTCAATCCATTCAAAGCTTTTGAATAAGCTTCTAAATACAACATAATTTTGTGAAATTAAACTTTCTACAAATCTTTCTATAAACCTACACTCTTAAAGATTCATTAACTTTTAACCCTTTTTGTTATCATTAAAATGTATGAGAGATATCTAACACTTTTAATCCTTTTTGTTATCATTAAAATATATGAGAGATATCTAACAAAAGGCAAGTGATTCATGAATTTCAATGACTTTGATGAGTTTAGAAAAAATGATTTGAGACTTGAGTTTGAGGGATTTTAATGATTCTTTGAAAATATCGACTTTTTCCTTCTAAGAAATTTGTGTAGACAAAAAGGTTTTGTTTCTCTTTTTTCTCCTTTTTCTTCTATTTTTTTTTCAAGAAATTAGAAAAAAAGAAACACTCTAATAGAAAATTGTATTGCTAACAAGTAAGAAAGTCTTGAAGACTCTAAAGATCATAAACAAGGGGTTGGCTTCCCCCCTTGCTCCTTGATCACTAATTCTTTCAGTCTTGTTTCCTAGAGCATAATTCATGATTTTTGAACTTTTTAGAAGTACTGATTTCATACTTAGGATAAATGACCACTCATGTTCTTAAGAAAGCACTCAACCCTTCTTTAATTTTCCACTAAGAGGATAGATATCTTTACTTGAAATGTTCAGTCAAACTGGACTTCCTTGTACTCTCATAAGTCTATTTTTATTCTTAGCATCAATTTTAGAAATTATAGCCTATCTTGTAAGTGGTATACTTTGGTCAATCAATGAGGTCTTTTCTAGGTTTACAATGTAAGGCTTTTGGTTAATAACAAATGGATATCAATGTGCTTATCCAATTTTGAAGAAATTATATATACAATCCATCTCAGGTTTACAATCTAAGAACTTAAGAGAGACTAAACATAGGCTTGCCATAGTTTCATAAGCAAGTTTCGCTTAAAATAAGTCCATTTCTTTAGTCAAAAAGTTTCATTAAGGGTGGTAAATTAGGTAGGATCATACAGTGCGGGCTTTGCTTTTGGGCTTAGGAATTAAAAGTGTTTGGCCTTTAGATAACATCACAATTTTAGACTTTTGACTTATTGGTAATTTGGCTTTTCTTTGAAGGTGATCACCTTGCTAATATTTTCAAATTTTCTTCTTTTTTTATACTTTTTTTCCCTTTTCTTTCTCTTTTTTTTTTTCTTGGTCAAGGTAGTTACCTTTCATTTTTGAGTTTTCACTTGAAGAGATTCAAAGCCTTAAAACCATGGTTCAAAAAGTATAGGCTAGGGGGAAGTATATATGGCTTTGGAGTATTTGGGAAAAATCCTTGGGTCTGAGGTGCTTAAATGTTTATATAGGCCTGAGTGAGGTATACATGATTTGAAACTCTTTTTCATCCTAAAGAAATTAAAGTATCTATGATAATATTTGCTCATGAATTGGCACGATTGAGGCAAGCATAAGTTAGTCTATTCCCTCTTCTCCAAATTAATGACTCTAACCTCATGATTGCCCTAGTATGGGGTGGTTCTTAGTAGGGTCAATTTTAAGAAAAATTCTCTAAAGGTATAATTGGGTTTTCAAGAGATTATTGTGTTTAGGGATGATGAAATGAATTCCTAACATCATTTTGACATGTGTACCGGGTTCAAGACAAACCTCCTTTAAAGAATGAGCTCAAGTACTCATATTGTGACACTCCTCTCCCATGTGTATTTAGGGTTAGTGTTTAAGATATAGTTTGCCTCTTTTCATCCTAATCTTTTCAAGTAATGTGTTAATCCCCTTAAGTAAAAAATTTTATGTTTTAAGTTCACATTTACTTTATCCATTTTCACTTGTTCCAAATGCCTCTATTTAAATTGAGCTAGTTTCATTGCATACAAAGACAAGAATACACAAGAAAACTACTTTATTCAATAGCTCGTATCCATTATAAGCTCCAAAATGAAAGATTATTCTAGAAAAAAAAATGCAAGAACTAAAATTCTTTTCCACTTCTTACCCCTATTCCTATCACTTCTTTGCCCATTCAATTGAATTGATCTCTCAGAGATATACCCAATTGCTTTAAATGGTGAGCCATCTGGTCAAATGGTAGTAATAAACCCTTAATACTCGATGTTAGAGGCTGTATATTCGATGCCCCTAGGTTAGGGATACCACTACCCATAAACCCATTAATCTCTAGAAAATTTAGTTAAATAACCTTAGCATCAATCAAATCTTGCACCTTATGTTTCAATTTCCAGCAGTCTTCTATGGTATGCCTCACTTGGCCCACATGATATTCACACCATTTGTTGGGGTCATGATCCCTCGGCTTGTATTTCTTTGTTTGTTTTCACATGCCAATAGTCTTATATTTCTCAATTGCTTGAACACTTGGGCCATTAGAATCTTGAACTACATAAGTTGCCTCTTCTTGCTATGGACGAGCTTGTCTTGATTATGGGCTTTCCCAATCAGCACATTCACTCCTGACTTCTCCTTCATTGAATCATCCTCATGCTTTGGCTGTGATTGGCTATTCGTATTAGGATGTAGGTTTTTGAGCTACTTGAGCACATAACCTAGTTCCATTTTTGTACCCGCAAGTCTTTCTCTTAAATTCACTAACTTTTCTTCTAGAACAGTAACCATTTTTTCTAATCCTTAGCAATAACATGCCTCCTAGGCTTGACCATTCAAATTTGTCTCTAAAAACCTTTTCAAACCTTGTATCATATTGATAATAAGCTCATGAACCTACAACTCTTTAGATTCATTTACTTGAGGTGGCGTATCAGTAGGCCCTTGGGCATGGGTATGAGTTATAGCTTTGAGTTGTTTCCCGTACTTACTCATAACTCCTTCTATTGTGGTTATTCTTTGTTCAAGAGCTTCAAACATCTTGATTTTTTAAAAATGAGTGATTATGGGCTTCAAGTTGGGCTAAACCGTTTAAGAGGCAATCTTTCAAATCCTACAAGAATCCCTTCTTATCAGCATCATTGCATTCTTCTCTTTTGAAAAAAAAAAATATTTTTAATTTTGAAAACATTTCTTTTTTTTTTTACTTTTATTGAAAAAAAAATCAATATTAATCTATGTTACAGAAGCCTAATACTAACATTGATGAATCCAAACAAATAAAACATTAGGACCGATGACCAAAGACATAGGATGACATAAGGGTGATATAGAGAAGTGGAAATTATTTACAATGAAAAACTTATTAAAAGATGACATAAAGGTGATGACTCATGGAAAAAGCTCTATCAAGAGTGTAACAACGAAAAATAAGAACTTAGACATTTACGAGATTGATGACTTTAAGATGGAAAATAATTTACAATAGGAGCTTAATAGTTAAATCTTTTTTATTTTTTGACTCTTTTATTTTGTTAGTTCCTAACAGTATGATACATGTAGGGCATTGCAATAGAAATCGACTAAGTAAATAAAATTATAGTGAAATTTAATCATAAAATATCATTTTGAAATTTCCTTTTAAAAAAAAAATCGTTGAAAAGCCTTTTAAAAAAATGCCAGTTCCATAATAATCTTTATCATAATTAATTTCCATAATTACATGCCCTAAAAAATTTATAAGTTAATATTGAAGTTTTTTTTCTTACTTGTTTATTGTTTTTTTTTATTTGATTATTTTTAAAGAAATTTTAAAAAATGAGCAAAAGATTGTGCAATCAATAAAGGTTTTTATTTAATAAAGGTACAAATTTATTAATAATCATAAAATCTAACCTATACAATGGACTAAAAGAAAATAAAAGAGAAAACACTCTTAACTAATCTTCTTAAAAACTAAAATCCTATATCTATAAGAGCAGATGGATTTAACTAGGACCAGTTTCATCAACTTCCCTCATAAGCCTTCAAACTATAACTTCTCTTTCTTGAATCTTACTCCTTAAGAATTGATTTTCTTCTAGCAATCTCTCATTCTCCATCTTTAACTCTTTAATGATTCTTTTGCATTCTTGGAATTGGGCTTCAACTCTGGCCTACATGGTCTCCTGGTAAGCCTGCTCGGTAGTTGAAAGATATTCTAGCTCTAGTTCGTGTCTAAATATGTCTGAAGCTTCATACTGTATCTTTCTAGTCTTCTCTAACTGATTATAGATGAACTGCTTGGTGGCCCAATATTCTCCAACTTTGCCCTTCAAAGTTCCTACATTGATTATCTTCTTGACTTCCCTCCGTTCCCACAACTTCACGAATTCTGCTTGCTATTGAATGAAAGTAGCAGCAAGTAAATAAGGATCTTGATAACTCAATGTGATAACGTCCAAGGAATTTGTATATGCTATCTCTTGAAGTAGACCTAGTTGTCTGGTGACACAAGTTGGGACATATCCTATATAACCCATAATACTGATAAGAAGGACCCTTACATAATCGACACACTCTAGGATGAATTGAGTACAGTTACTCCACCTAGCTGTCCACATAAAATTTATTGGCTACATCTTGCTCATGACCAATACCCATCCTTTAAACTAAGTTTCATCTGGTACCTCAAGGTAATAGGCAAAATCTTCAATTAGGTTCATGTTTTCAATCAAGGACTCTCTAAGAAGATTCTCTCCATACCCCTGTGTATGACTAAGAAACCACACAGTAAGGATCATAGGGTCAGTTGTAAAGTACCCATGCCCCTGCTTCCTCAAATAGGTGAGTATCCTGAATTGTTCTGCTAATAACGCCAATATGTAAGATTTACTGACTAAGAATTGGTTATTAGCTCAATTACCCTATAATAAACTTGATCAAATCTGATGGGAAATAGCACTATCCCGAATACTACTACGATAAAAGCATTTATGATCTTCTTGACCTACGATTTATATCCTCTACAAAAGACCTGATGATCTTTCTGATAAGAGTCCAAGCTTGAAAACCATTCTATTAGCCTTGGGATGCTGAGACATTTCTTGCCTTCTAAAGATAAGAATAGTGTCAGGGCTACCTTTTCGACTCCTAATAAGGTCATGAAGGCTTTCTTGGGTTGGACTCTAAGATCTTGGATAGTTATGCCTACTTCAAGAGGTGAAGCACCAAGTAACTATGAGTATTCTTATAAAATGGGTGTCAACATATGTGGGCCGAACTTAAAAGCTGTAGATTCTAGATCTCAATAATGGATAAGGGCTTGAATTAGAGGTTAGTGAAGCTAGATCTACATGAGGGATATGACTAGTCCGATCTTCTTGTGAATGCGATCTTGCTTGGTGGGTAAAAGCTGATTCAACCAATTTCTCAAGATAGCTTCAGGGAAAGAATACTTATTTAGCTAAACCTCATGGATGGACTTGGGATTGACACTACCCTAACTTTCCATATCTATATTATATAAAACATGAAATGACGAGATTATTTATAACGAGACCACTAAATTTACAGCAAAGCTAGATATGATATTAATAATTTTGTAACTTTTTCAAAAAAAATTTTGTACAAATTACACAGCCTTTTACTCACCAAGAGATGATGAAAATAAAACACATATAATGCAAAAAATGAAATTATCACATAGAAACGTGCATTAGGAAGAAAAATAAAATCAAATAAAAAAAATGTAATATGCTACACATACATGTAATGCAATGGGGTTGGTCATTAATAAATTATAGGAATTATTACAAATTCACAGTCGAAAAGTACCCTTATATATAAGTAGATCCAAGATAGGATTTAAAAAAGTGAAGCTCGCAAATGCTTATATATAAGGGTCATTGTTTTTTTTTTTAATTTCCCTTTTTTTAGAAAAAGGAAAGTTGAACTAACTACGGATTAATCAGGCTTTTCCTATAATTTAAAAATAACTACCCCTTTTTCAAAAAGAATAATGCAAGAGAGTAGGGTCTACAGGTATCAAGCTCCGTAACTCTACAGCTTTCCGGATAAAAACCTAATGGGCTATATCAAAGGTTGAATGGGCTTACCTATCACCGCTAGGTAGGGATAAAGACCCCAACTACCTAAAGGTTACACAATGGTAGCCTATCCTAAGTTTTTAAGGTGGCCTAAGTTTAACCATATTTACACATGTAAATGGTTATTAAAATAAATAAACCCTAACAACCACCCCTCCCCCTCTCCCCTAATTCCCTATGAGGGCCCATTAAGCCAGGTTTTTCTTAAAGCCTACGTTATTAAATACCAATTAATACAACTATAATATAATAAAAGAAAAATAATACATAAGGCCTACCAATTATAATTTTTTTTTTTACATGGCTAGCCTACTAGAAGTCCCTAATTAAGTCACCAATTCTATCAAGTCTTATTTTGTTTTCCTCAATTTAATCTATATTAAGCCTAGCCCACTTAAATATAAATTACTCAATATAAAATTAAGGAAACATTTTTCTTTAAAAAATATTTAGAAAAATTGAAGTCTCTAACTAGTTAAATTAGTAAAAAATGAAATTAGGATTTTCGGATGGGAAAACCTTAATTTAGCCACTGATTTGCATATTTTCTAAGAAAATAGTTTTTAGAAAAATAACTAGAAAATCTAAGTTCAGGAGCTAACCTATTAAAATTAAGTCATTATGTAAAAATAAAAATAAAAATTGATTAATGGGCTTTATTTTTATATTTTTATAAAAAATACTAAGATATATAAATATATAGAATATAACAAAATGATTTATTATTATTATTTTATTACGAATTTTAAGAAAAAGAAAAAAGAAGTTTTTTTTTAATCTTTTAAATAGTTGCCCCAAAGGTGCCTATATACCTACTGGTCGGGGTCAAATCAACATAGTCCTTTTTTTTATAAAATATTTACTAGGTGGATTTCTTTTATTTTTTAAAATCGAGTCAGATATATGTTTATTTAACCATTTATTTAAAAAAAAAAACTAAAATCTAATTTTCACGAATATGAGAAAACCCTAACAAATTAAATTTTTTTGAAAATCTCGGTTAAGATATTTATATATATATATATTTTTAAGAATATCACTATGTATCAAAAATAGCATTTCTAAATCCTACATGCGTAATCTATTAAGATATGATCTAGATACGTATCTCTATATGTATCTTTTCTAAATCCCAATAGTAAAATATGTTAAGATACGATCTAAATTAGTATCTTTTATAAATCCTATATGCGAGATACATTGAAGATACGATTTAGATATGTATCTTCTCTAAATCCAAGATACATTGAAGATGTAATCTAGATACGTTTCTTTAAAGATATGGATCTCAAAGAAAAGATAGGCGATTTTTCAAATAAATGTGATTTTGGCTAAAAAATGCGATTCAACTAAAAATGTAATTTTACTAAAAAATGCAATTTATGAAAAATCCAAATTATCTAAAATATTAGCAATGATATGATAACTAAAAAAAAAACCTACACTAAAGAAGATAAATTAACAAAAATAATCAAATTAATAAAAGAAATAAATAATTTAAATAAATAATAATTTTTATTACTTGAATTGTTCGAGTCGCGCTTGATCGATGTATTTGTGCATTAGATTACGTATGTCAAGCATCAAACTATGTGTATATTGTGCATTGAATTGCATATATGTGTGCCATGAACAGTTTCAATTGATGCATGTGTGCTCGTGTAGGCATTCGGTGTGTGCAGTGTACCGTGGAGAGTATCAAGGGCAAGGGTTGTGCTATGCTGTGCCGTTGAGTGAGTGTGAATTTTATGTGCTATGAGTGTTTAGACATGCGATAAGTGATGTTATCAGGGGCATGCACCTGATGTGCTGTAGACAATCTAAGCATACAAGTGTGTGATGTACATCAATGCTTGGAATGGGACGTGATAGGGGTATGCAAGTGCTATTGCTATTGGCATATGGATTTGTGTGTTTATGAATGTGGGTTATGTAATTAAAAAAAAAACCGTGTCAAATGTCACCACCAACTTATTATTTATAAACCTACAATTGAATCTTTCATATCTCAAATACGGAAGATTCAATTATGATTCTTTATAGATTTGACCTAGCTTCTAGAAATCCTATTTTGATTTAGCCTTTCTATTTTTCGGGCCTAATCGGATCTAATTTGATTTAGGCCAATAGTCCACTTAATAAATCCTAAGTCTATTCTAGCCCAATATAAGTTAGATAAAATTCCACTTTATATCAGACTAAACTAAAATATTTTAATAAAGCTTAATTTTTCAATGACTTAAAATTTACTAAATTAATTGATCACCATTATCTGATTTGACACTAAACAACCTGACTCGATTCACTATGACTTAACTCAATACAACTCAACCTCAATTTTATTATTTTTAAATTTTCGTTTTATTATTATTATTATTTTTTATTTCCTAGCTCGAAAATGACAAAAATGAGGCATCTACATATTTTTTTTTTATTTTATCTAGTTACTCTACTTGTAATTATTTTTATTTAATAGCTTACACAATACTTTTGAAGCTTTTAATTATTTTATCTCTTTATAGTTTGTATGGTGTTTCATTGATTGCATTGTAGGAATTAAGTGGAAAAATATGGCTAAGGAAGGGTCAATGTCACATCTTGGCATAACATAAAATGTACCATCACATAGAAATACTTGTTTATATTCAACAAAAGTTATATTTATAACCAAGGACTATTATAATGAAGGTCAGCTTTATACCTATTTATATAAAAAGTACATCCGTCAAACTTATCAAAACCTAAAATACAGTATTTTTTTTTCCATATGTACAGATCCTTTAAAGAAATAAGAACAAAATACTGCAAGACTCCTTCAAAAGCGGTTAACTCAGTCTTAAGCGCTCTCAAAAGACTTTTCCCTCCAACTAATGCTGCCTTATCAATTCTCTTCATAACCTGAGAATATACAAGTATCCTCTCAACTCTCCATAAGTTAAGTGAGAGTGAATAAAACAAAACATAGAACAAGCACAATACATACTCACTTAGATCAATACCATAAGATATTCAATTTCATAATCCAAGTTACTAATATAAACTGTTTATGTAAGAAGTTAGTGCCATGCTCATGTATGTGATATGCATCAGTACCTATATCTTATACTTTTCCAATTCTTCATCTAGTTAGTCGACATATTTGAGCATCTGGATACTATATCCAGGAACCTAAGGCAACAAGGAGTTTCTTAGGAGTAGGACCCTTAACAAAAATCACCTATTGTGGTTTGAAAATCCAATAACTAGTCGATCACACATCGTAGCCAGAATAAGTTAAGCAATGCAGTTTTATATGCTTAAAACTCTCATAGGTCCCTTCGTGCCATGCTACAAATGTAGTGAATAGTATAATAGCCTAATATTAGTTACGGATCTCAAGTTCTACATTATAAACAATTCAATTACCTTAACTCCAGCTTTGTTTCTTAACTTTATATTACATTTCTTCACATAGGGTTCACTTAAGTGAATATCCAAAAGAATAGTTCAGTTTCCAAGTTTTCTAAATAGAATTACATATTGATGAATCAGTCATACATAAGAAAACATTTCACTTTTTCAACACATATTCAACAGAATCAAGTATCCAATCAATCCAACATGTCATTATAATTCACAACACAACTGACTCAAAGTCAAGTAAACATAGGTCTACTTGCATGAAAACCAAAATATCCATTTACCGAAGCTTGATAGTGGCGTAAAATCCTAAGCTTCATCATATAGTCCTTCCTTATCTATCACACCTAGGAAAGTACACAAAGATCCTAAGTTAACTGCTGGGTCGATATTAAGTTCTTATGCATTTTCACTATTGTGTTTCTAAGTTTAATTCGATTGTATCCTATTCATCTCTTATCCTATTCATCTCTTATCCAATTTTAATAAACTTTATATCATCGCGATTATTATTTTGAGTACTATTAAGATATCTTAAGAATCATGACTTATCAATTTTATTAAAAATCTAAAAATACCCTTTCGTATTATCGATTTGACCTTATTTATCATAACTTTGTAATTAACCCAAATAAACCCTAAATCTAAATTAAAATTTCTAAAATTTCTCATTTCTTGAGTTGGTCAGCATTCATTATGTACTCAAAAATATTAATCCTTTGCATATTTAACAAATATCACATTAGTACTAACTATTATATCATATTTTAGGTTAATATATAGATTTATATTATGAAAATACATAATAAATAGTATAAGAGCACGATTAATTCTACAAAAAATCCTATAGACTTACAAAAATATGTAGTTTAATTATTGACCATGAATTATACTAAACTAGCTATTATCTATTTTTACGAAAATAGCAATTTCAACTTAAAATTAGTGAAAATTAATCACAGAAGTGAATTTAGTCACAAGATAAAATTCAAGTATCCCAAACATCATTATGAACTTCCAGAAATCATAATATATAGGGCTCATACATTGATTTTGTTAAAAACTAATTAATTTAATAAAATAGTGAAATTGCCTATCTTAGCCAAAATAATTACAATAAATAGTAAATGTGATTATTTTTAAAGATTATTATTACTAAAATTAAATACATATATTAGGTATGTTACGTACAAATTTTGAACTTGAAAGGACATTATTTGATATTTCTAAAATTTAATTAAATTTTTATCAAAATAGAGTCATTTTTTAAGGACCTTATATTTTCAATAATTATTTCAATAAAATAAAATTAATAAATTAATCTACACATAAAATAATTCCATTAAACTAAGTTTTATAATAAAATAACATCATTTGCTATTTTTATAAAATTTATAAATTTTCAACCGGAAATTTGGTTCACCTGAACCAGCCTCCTTTAATTACCCAACCTTATCAGAACACCTCCTCTAGTGGTGCTTTCTTTAACTCCAAATGTCCAGTACAATAGGATACAAACAATCTATTGAACCAGCTTGATCTGCTTCTATGCTCTATTTTTGTTCTAATTCTCTTTTTTTTTCAAAATTTTTTAAAGTGATTTTCTTGTATTTTTAGACTTTCAAAATGTTGTTTTTGAAATGTGCATGCCCTATTTATGTCTTCCAATTAGATTAGGATTAATAAAAATTTGACATGTAGACCACTCATCTCCTTGGCTACCACATTATGAGATGACTCATTCTTTCAATTTTTTATTAATTTTCCATTTTTTTATGTTAATTTACCTTATTTTAATAATAATTTATTATTATATATGTGTATTTAATGCAAATAAAGTATATTCTATGTAAATACATGTATATTACATATAATTTTTTATTTTTGTAAGTTAAATAACTTATCTTTAATATCTCATTATATCTAAATACTCAAATTTCACGTTTTCAATATTTATTGACTTTAGCGATAAATTAAAATTTTCTTAAATTAATATTTTTATATAGCTTATTTTGAGAAATTGACTTTAATTGAATTACTTAATTTAACTTTTCTAACCTTACGGTAATGTTTGAAATTAAATGGATATCATAATCCGACGCCTTAAATTTAGAGGCTTAGATCCTAAAGTAATTGCATGAGCTCACAATCCTAGGAGATTATAGTCAAAGAATCAAAGACATGTGAAAGATCTAAGAGTATCACGAGCAAGAAATGCGTACCTAATCCAGAGCATGTTCCTTTGGTCATGTAAAATAATAAATACATGTCATATGTATATAAAATACTAAAACCACATGACGTATTCTCCTCAGTTTTATACATGGCATAGATAAATGAACACATTGTGCAAACCCTTAGCCCTTAAAAAAAATACACTTAATATGTAGATTCGTGGAATAGTAGGATGTGTGTTTGTGATAATTTCTGACTTCTATACTTTTCTTTCTATTTAATATTATTTATAATTAATAAGGGATTAGCCCAACTAATTCTACTACTACTTTTGATGAACTTTAATGTGTGTAAGAGAAGTAATGGTAGATTTTTAGTTTAGTTTTATTTTGTATTTTTTCATGCTTTTATTTTCCTTTTCTTTTTTTTTTCTTTTTCTTTGCAAAGCCTATATGATCTTTAAATATTATAAGGAATCTCGTAATAAGGCAATTTCAGATTCAATGTCAGAGCTAAAATTGGGGAAATCTCAATTCTCTTTATCTTGATTCTTTTATTTTCCCCTTATTATTTTTTGTGTTTTTGTTGATTATTTAGACAATGGGGACAAAGTGCAATTTAAGTGTAAGTGTGTATGTACGTGTAGTGAGGTGTTTTTAAAGGGGGTAGAAGGTTGTAGGGGATTGGGTTGAAGTAGAGTAATTAGGTACTAGTAAAAAAATCTATAAAAACTTGTGAGCTGAATTGATTATATTCCCACATTTAGGATTTTTGCCAATTAGTTTTCTAGGAAATATAGAGTAAACTTGTTTATACTATACATCAATTTATTATTATTTTTCATCTAAAGAAAAAGCAACTTTTTGTAATAATTTTTTCAATTTTAGTATGGAATGTACTTGATCATAATGATCTTTTTACATAATGCTGGAATGGAATAATGAATCTATGTAAAGTGTAGAGTTTTCTATTATTTAAGTTATCTAGTTGTCTATATTCTACTTTACTGTATACTCATTCCTTAGAACCTTTGAGAGCCCTTTAATTTCTATCAAATGAACAAATGATGCATATGTCTTGAAAGTTTCCTAAAAAATCAAAATAATTAGTGGCAATTGAGATTAAAAAAAAATAACAATAATAATAGTAATATAAGTTGATAAAAATCAACATTGGTCTCTTAAAAGAGCAAGGTTCTTTCTTGTTACCAAACTAAAGAAATTGGTTAAAAATTTAGTAAAGATTGACCTTGGTCTTACAAGAGTAAGGCACTTTTTCACTACCAATGTGAAAATAAAATGAAATGGATCTACCTTGGTCCATCAAAGGAGTGGGTTCTTTCCCATTACCAAAATTTTGTCTTTAAATAAAAAGCCCTCCAGCAAAAATAATAATAATAATAATATAACATGCATTTGTTTTTAATTATTATGCTTAGAAAGGCGAAAGAGGGGAGTGAATACCCTTTAGTTTATAAAATATCGATAACCTTTTCTTAATTAAGTTTATATTTATTTTTCTTTCCAATTTAATCCTTATTTAAATAATATGGTTTAACTCCAATTTACATAGAAGAATTGTTGAATTTTAGTATGGTTTCTATAGCTAGTACATAAATTATGTAATTGTGTTTTAAGGGCATGCAAATATAGTTAAGTGAAATTCTATTGAATAAAAAGCTGTTGGAGCCTAGAATTTTGAAATTTATAATGATGAAATTTGATGGAAAAGTATTTACTCTTGTTTCTAAATAGACTATGTGGTGTATTTACTTTTGATTTTATAATTTAAGCTTTCAATGAATTTTTGTCCTTCAAAGTTTTTCATTATTTTATTTGTTTTGCTTGAAAACAAGCAAAAGTTCAAGTATAGAAGAATTTGACAAAGCTTAATTATATTATTTTATAAGTAGATTTAATACTACTTTTATAGACTTTTTAGCATAATTTTAGTGTAATTTAATACTTTATTGGTTAATAATTTATTTTAGCAGTTTATTACACTAATGCACATATTTTTATATTTTCGATAGGAAAAATATATAGATTTAAGAATATGTCATGTTTATGAATGGAAATTAAGGCCATGTTGATATTAAAAGCCACGTTCTAGTCATCTATATTCACTATGAAAGAATTGTACAAAGTCTAAACCTAGGAAATTCAAAATTCCATTACAAAGCCACATGTCCACCTTTGGAGAGTTGTGAACCTTCATGTGATTAAGAAACAATATAACTTGAAGGCTATGCGAAGACTTATGAGCAGTGAATTTGAATTATACATGCTTGCGGTCTATTAAACATCATGTGGTCGTGTATTACATGGAAAATATAGATGATTGTGTATTTGCAATAAGGAATTATACACGTCGTGTATCATGTTTTGCTTGAGCTTTGCAACTTTTCATACACGCCATATATCTATTAAATCAGGTTGTATATCTTTTAATTTTGCATGACAAGTGAACATATTCAAGAAAGATACACTTGTGTTTTGTAGGGCTATAAAACCCATAAATTTTATAAGTGGGACCTTAAATTGAACTTAAGTGTCTTAGATATTTCCTTGACTAAACAAGACTACATAAATATAAAATCTATTAAATTATAATTTCAAATGTAAGACGAACGTAGAAAAAAAAACCTTAATATACAATTTAAAAACCCTAATCGCATAAGAAAACCCAAAATCTTATGTACACATATTTATAAAAATTTGAGCCTAAATTTAATAAAAGCCCTACATCCTAAACCTTAAGATTATAAAAACCTAAAAATTATCTCAATACTAACTAAACCCTAGTTTAGTAAAATTATTGCTAAATACGCAAAATCACGTAAAATCTTTGATAAACAATTAGAGATAATTTTTAATAATAATAATTAACTAAACTAAGCCAATTAAAATAATAAATTAATGAAATTACAAAATTGACCCTACATGTATGTGATATGGCACTATAAATATGTATTTATGTGCTAAATAATTATTTCCTTGAATATATCATAGAATGTATTATATGTTACATGTATATTTAAGCATGTTTGTCTTGTTAATGCCTACTAAGTATAATATATTTTATTTATTTATTTTTGTTAAGTAAAAAATAATAAAAGAAAAAGAAAACATAAAAAAATAAATGAGCAAATGAGCAAATAAAATTCATTTTATCAATTAGGAAAAGCGACTTTTCAAAAATAAATAAAAACAACTAGATCACTTCTAAATTAGGATATTTCTAGAAATTTCCATAAATAAATTCCAATTAAAGACCCTTTAGGAAATTTTTCTTTAAATAAATTAAAATGGGTAAAAATGTAAAGCCGATTGGTTGTCAAAAATTAAAATCTATTCAATCCACTATGTTTTTGGAAAATAAACTATGGAAGTCTGATCTCAAATAACGGGTACGTAGGCACCCATACGTAAATATAGGGTAACTTAAAATATTAAAAATTTTTATTTTTTCCATTTTTAGATATTCATGTAAATTGATTAATTTTAGTTGTATGTAATATGATTAGTCATTTAGAAATTTAAAAATGGTATATTTGAAAAGCGAAGTTAAATTCAAGAAGTTAAAAAGTGGTACCTATTTAGGGTTTAATAAATTAGCTCCTAGATTTAGATCTTTGGTTTTTAAAAAACTGTCTTATAAAATGGTTTAATTGATAGACTAGTAGCTAAGTTACCTAATTGGTTATAACTTAACTCTTTTTCTCGACTTCGGTTGGTTGGTGACACCAAAGTACTATCAAAATGTGAAAAGAACCACTTTTCTTTAAACCCTAGCCAAGGATTAGTACCAAATGGGCAAGACTTTAGTACTGATCGGTTTTAAAGAAGACCTGATTTAAAAAGAACCAGGAAGGTGAAAAATTAAGCTCGACACCACTTCAATTTAGCAGTCAGTTTAGGGGTAGTAAGAAGTACTGAATAGTAGTTTAGTCCCCATCCAACGCCATAAAGTTCTCCAAAAATGGCTTAAGAACTTTGGGTCTCTATCTAAAACTATACTTCTCATTACGCCGTGTAGTTAAACAATTTCTTATAAGAAAAGAAAAGCAATAGCCGAAGCATCATTAGTCTAACAAGGTATGAAGTATGCCATCTTGTTAAACCTATCCACGATAACCATTACAGAATCTTTGCCTCGAGCAATTTATGGTAGTCCAAGAACAAAGCCCATACTCAATTCAATCCATGGTCTCATCGGAACAGGTGTAAAGGCATTGCTTTCCTTTACTCGACTTAGTACTTAGCCTATTTACACATAGCATAACCTTCTAAAATTTGGTGCAAGTCTCATCTCATCCTTAGCCAGAAGATATGGCCATTCAACAGTTTACAAGTCCTTCTCTCTCCAAAATGCCCAAAAGTCTATCACTATAGGCTTCTCTAATGAGTAATTCTCGAAGGGAGCATGTTGGTACATACAACTTTTCCCCTCGAAACAAGTACCTACCCTCTACATAGTATTTGTCTACTATTCATCCATCAATACATTGCATAAATACGGTTCTAAAGAGCAAATCTCCAAAGTACTACTCTTTAATACTTGCAAACCCAAGCAATCTAGTCTATAGTTCATTCAAGAGTATAAGTCTTCTCGAAATAGCATCTGCAACTACATTACTCTATCCTTATTTGTATTTTATCACAAAGTTGAACCCTTCAAGGAATTTAACCCAGCTCGCCTGCCGCTTCGACAATTTCGTCTAACTTCGGAGGTACCTTAAAGACTTATGGTCAGTGTAGATGACAAATTCTCTCAACAATAGGTAATGCTGCCATACTTGTAGCACTCAGATTTGCGCTTAGAGTTCTTTGTCATACACCGGTATGTTACACTATAGACTAGGATATTATCAATGTACACCACGATACACTTCTCTATCAAATGTCTTAACACAAGGTTCATCAATCTTATGAAAGTTCTCAAGGTATTTCATAAGCCAAAGGGTGTGACCATCCATCCATAAAGTCCATGTCAAGTCTTGAATGAAATTTACCACTCATCTCCTGGCTTCATGCGAATTTGATGATAGCTAGACTTCAAATCAATCTTGCTGAAGACCTTAGCTCCACTTAGTTCATTCAGCATGTCTTCTAACCTCAAAATAGGATACCTGTACTTAATCATAATCTTATTCATGGCTCGGCTGTCCATACACATCCTCTTGGGTTTATCCTTTTTCAGCACTAGAAGCACCAATACAGTACAAGGGCTGAGACTTTCCCTAACATACCTTCTCTCCAATAACTCATTGACTTGACATTAGAGTTCAAAAGCCTGTTTGAGACTCATTTGATGGGCAGGCTTATTCAGTAAGGCGGCATCCGATAAGTCAATGTAGTATTCTATGCCTCATAGTAAGGGTAATTATTTAGGTAATTGTTTGAGGAACAAATCGGCATATGTGTCTAGCAGTACTCTTACTTCCTAAGTTAGTTCATCCCACTCCTTTATTTCTAATAGTCACCTGACTAAAAAGAGGGTCAGCTCGTCGACATTAAGGGTCTTTTGGAGCTCAGTTTTACTCATCATCAAGGTCTTCTTCGATTCGCAAGCATACGTACGAGGTGCACATGTATCTTCTAGCCATCATTCTTGAACACATACATATTCCTATATCCATCATAGATAACTTTTCTATCAAATAGCCATGGTCAGCCAAGCAACATGTATGAGGTGTACATGGGCAGCATATCATAAAAAATATCATCAAAGTAATTTCCAATTGTAATCAACAGTAGTACTTGCCAGGTGACATGTAGTGCTCCCTTATAACTCAACCATTGCAAATTGTACGACTTTGGGTATGTAATGGTCAGCAACTTCAACTATGTGACCATTTCAACTAATACTACATTGGTGTAACTTCCACTATCTATAGATAATTCTCGCTCGTAGTCATTCACCTTATAAGTGGTATGAAATAAGTTCTCCCTCTATTCCTCCTCTTACGAGGGTTCTAAGTTCATGGCACGTCGAATAACCAGGACCAACTAATCTAAGTCCTTAGCAATTACGTCCTTTTCAATCAATTCTTTCTTGGTAATTTCTTTCTCAACAGTGCTCTCCTCTTCCTCAAGTTCCTCATCAATATTTTCTACCTCTAGCTTTAAGGCATCACCCTTAATGATGACAGTCCTTAGGTTCGAGCATTGAGCAACCATATGTCTAAACCTTTGCACTTAAAGCACTTGATCTAGCTTGTTTTCATGCCAAATCCCTACCTTTTCTCATAAGTTCGAGTCGGCACATCACTATCAAGTCGACTTTTTTACTTGGCCAAAACATCTACCTTTCGAATTGACTTGGTACTTGACTACACCTGGTGACTTCCCTGTCTAGGCCACCTAGTCGACATTCTAGTCGGTACTCAGCTTCTTCTTTATCTCTCTACTCATTAAGCTATTATAATGGCTTCATCCATTGTGGTAAATCATTAGAGTTCCATAATGTCTCGAATGTCACCTCACAACCCAATAAGGAACCTAAATATTGTTCATACTGGTGGTTCCTCTACTTCACATTGGATCATGAGCATATAGAATTCTTAGACATATTCATTAACTATTCGGCCTCCTTGTCTCAACTCCTATAGCCAAATAAAGGTATCATGCAAATAAGTATTCGGAACGAACCTGTTCCTAAGTATTCTTTTCATTTCATGCTAAGTACTAATCTCTCGGTAACCTTCTCACCTCCTCAAAGCTTGGAAATTCTTCCACCACGTAGCGACATACCTAGGGAACTCAACAGTAGCAATTATCACCTTCTCATAATCCTCGTACTGGTAATAATCAAACACATGCTCTACCTTCTCTTCCCATTCTAGATATTCATTAGTATTCCTAGATCTATTGAAGCTCTTGAAAGCTTCACATGGTTAGATGCTCTAGGGACTCAAGTTTACTCCTCTTCAAAATACTCTTCCTCATCTTCTTCATCCGATTCCCTCAAGTCTATCCTTTGTCTTGCTCGTCCGCTTACTCCTCCACCTTGAACTTATTGAGTTGGGTTCTGACCTCTAGCAGGTTAAGCAGCTTGTTGGGTGTTTTGTGTGGCCTCAGTTGTTCAGCAAGCCAACACATGAACAACTCGAGTCAAATCTATCAAGAGGTTAGCCGCCTCTTCAAGTCACTTGTCAGTGCTCCTAGGGGTTCCCTAAGACAATTGGCTATGGCGAATAACCTACTGTTGTCATCTCCAATACCAACATTTACACCTAGATTCGTCATTTCTCTAAACCAGAATCTAAATAACCAACAAACATAGTAACTAAGATAAACATAATAACTTGCTCTGTTTTACACACATAAAACAGAGTATAAACAGAACTTCAAAAACAAACCACAACTCAAACAAAACCTTCACTTTGATACCAAAATGGTGCAAACTGTGACTAAGAACAAATAAGGTCAGTCACTAACTGGGTCCAAGCTTGTTGAAATCTTAAAAAGGAAGTGATGGGGACTGCATGAAAAGACAATACAAATGAAAAGTAAGTGAAAACCCACAAATGACTCTAATGGATATGACACACCAATAGAACTTTTGAAGACTCACGACACAACTTGATATGACGTACAAGATGGTACCATGAGGTTACTTACCACCTAGCCTTACTTAAGGATTAGGATAAGAGTGAATGTAAACAAAGTAATGTTTACAAGAGGAAAATGTCAAGTGTATTAATGTTTAATCTGATGATTTACAGCTATATATATAAGAGGTATTATACTTGAGAATTTAGGACAACATGCCTAAAAAGGAAATTATAAAAAAGGTATAGTCCTAAAGAGGGTATACAAGGGGTAAAAAGGAATATTAAAAAAAGAAGCAATGATTATAGTTGCAAATTCTATGAGTGGTCCTAAACACGTCGTAGCAATGCATTAGTGGTACTATTAGAGAATGTAGACAAACTAATATAACCTAGTTGGGTAGTCGAGCAAGAGTTCTAAGTAGTCATAGGTTCATCCGAACAGGAGCGGCTGAGGGTTTGGGCAAGACATGACTCTCGGCTTCTTGGCAGTACTGATGTTGAGCAATTGGTCAAGTTGGATAGGACCAAATTGGTGTGTAGAGTATGGCTGTCATTAAGGTACTCTTCTACTTGACACACAATTTCCAAGAAATGGCCAATCATTTGACTCG
The DNA here is from genome assembly GCA_024138005.1 of Lumnitzera racemosa. NCBI lineage: Eukaryota > Viridiplantae > Streptophyta > Magnoliopsida > Myrtales > Combretaceae > Lumnitzera > Lumnitzera racemosa. The sequence goes on along the minus strand of JAMXBC010000009.1, from coordinate 44,734,788 downwards.
GCATGTAAAGATGGTTGGTAATGAGATACTTAACCTCAGCAAGAGTCGACTAAAGGGAGGGGGGGGGGGGGGGGGGGGGGGGCTTTGTTTTACCAATCCCTCTAGTCTTTAAGCTCAACTGTGGGTCAATGGTCCCGTAGCCTGATTCATAACATTTCTTCCATGTTGATTTAGATTTGGGATTGAATTCGAACAATCTTTGATCAGTTCTCTATCAGGGTAATATGGATTGAGGTCGGTAATGTCAAAGATGTCAAAACCCTATAGTCTTCGAGGTAGCTCCAATATGTAGGTGTTATTATTAATCTTCTAGAGGATTCTAAAAGGTCCTTCAATCCTTGAGGATAGTTTGTTCCTCTTCTTACTTGGAAACCTTTCTTTACTTTGGTACAGCTACAGCAAGTGATAGGATTCGACGTATCAATCCCATTAAATGCCAAAGCCAAACTCATCCACTACTCCCGTAGATATCTTATTTGATCACTCATTTTTGTTTATGTTATTTAAACATCTTGTTTCTTGTAATTTTCCTAAATTACCCTTATGTTTATTTTATATTTATAGGAATGCCACTAAGGCATCCTTTTAGTCATTTTATTTACAGGTTTTCCATTGTATATAAATAGAGCACATATATAGGGTTTTACCTAAACTTGACATTTTTAATGAAAAACCCTTAAAACTTTCTCTCTTGGATAACTCTCCTCTTCTCGCTCATATCAATCTCTTTACCAAGGATTGTGGTGAGCAACCCTATTACTCAGATTGTTACATCACATCCGCCAAGTCTTAGGCCATGTTGGTACGTCATATCCAGCTCGATAGCTCACAGATTTGTTAACCCCCCCCCCCCCCTCCCCCAATTTTATTTTCTTGTTTTTGTTCGTTGTGATGCTCCTTTATGTGTCTAACTTCAGATATGTATTAACTTTGCTGGTATCAGAACACGATTCTACGAAGGAGTATATTAAGTTTTTTGATGTTTTTAATTCGCGTACTATTGGTAGCTGTTGTGTTCATCTCGTAGCTACCGTAGTGAGTGTGTTGGAGTTATTATTTCGTATTTGAGAGGCTACTAGTTCATTGGCTTATGTGTTGCTGACAAGAATTTATTGACCAAAGAGTGAATCTACTATTCAATACACTAGACACCAAGGCTATGGTGTCAAAAAATAGAGAAACGTAATTGTTGTCTTTATTCTTTAGAGAAAGAAACTATTGTCTCATCCAAGTTCCTGATAAAACAATTAGGGTTTCGACATTTCGCAATCAACTTTTGTTGTAAACGGAGAAAAGTTGGCTGGGAGCCACTTGGGAATTTCAATTTGATTTTACTCTATGTGTGAATATGTGGGATGTTCGCTTGGGTTATTCAATTCTTCTGAAATTTCAGCGATTTGAGAAGCGTGAGTGAGTGTTCAGAACTTGCAGCCAAGTGAATGAGTGAGAATCGGTAGCGTGCGTGAGTCTAGTGTAGCTATCGTCGGAGTTGAGTTGGCTATGTGCAATCGGTGGTTCTAGGTTGAGTGTGAAATTGCAGCTGTAACTTGTGTTGGTGACAGTCGCCGGAGTTAGCGTTTGTGGATCGTGTATGGTGTTGCGCCGCTGAGGGAGTGAGCGTTGATAGCGTGTGGTGCCTGGGTGGACGGAGCCATTGTGATGTGTAGCTGAAGCTAGGATTGCCAAGCTACATTGATACGAAGCCATTACTCGGTTGTGTACAAGCACCATGCAGTTGATGAACTAATCTCTTGTAAAGTGTACCTGAGTTGATTCAGGTGTAATCGTGCTGAACTGGAGCAGATCCGAACTTGCCAACATGAACTGGAGCAAATCTATGCTTGCCGACCTAAACTGGAGCAGATCCAGGCTTGCCGACCAGAACTGGAGTAGTGATTCGAGCTCCGAACTGTTTCAGTCCAAATGGCTGAAGTGAATCCTGCATCCGAGCCAAGTGAACTTTGCCGATCCAGACTGAAGTAGCCGCCCGAGCTCCGAGCTGTTCCAATTTGAAGCGCTGAGCTACTTGAACTTAGTTGCTAAGCTACTTAGTGCACACCCGAGCTCCCCGTAGAACTGCAGAGGTGAAGAATATCAAGTTGTCCCGAAGTGATCGACGTGCTGCAATCCAACGTACCGAGCTGAGTTGCATAAGTGTGGTTAGTGCCGAACTGTTTCAACCCAAACTGCCGAAGTGAACTATTCCGAGTTGATTACAAATAAATTGTGGAACCGAGCTGACCTGAAGCGGACCCATGCCGTGCTGCTGCGCGTAAAGGCCATGCCAAACTATCTTGTGGTGTATGGCATGAATCCGAGCTGACAAAGTGCTCCAACTCGAGCTAATTTAAGTGTTGTTGAACTATTCCGAGCTGATTCAGGTTCCTAGCTAGTGTACAACAGCCGAGCTGAAGTTTCGCACAGTCCCTCCATTGCCGAGCTCTAGTGTGTGCAATCTTATGTGTGTTGGAAGTGAAGTACCGAGCTGTCTTAGAGCTAGTGAACTATAGTTGATGCTGAGCTGAATTGTAGTTGTCTGAGCCCTAAGCTGCTGTGACTAAGTAAATGCTGAGCTGACTTTAGTGATTCGAGGTGCGAACTTGTTGTGGCCGTATTGTTTGACCGAGCAACTTGCCGTCATGTCGAACTGTTGCTCTCCGATCTTAGATAGCTGTTGTTTCCCTTGCCTTGCCGAGCTAAATTAAGCGCAGAGCCGAACTGTTGTGTAATGGAGAAGTTTCTGACCTGAACTTGATATCTAGAGCTGAACGATTCGTCCACACTACTAAATTCCAGGTTTCCGAGCTGAGATTACATGATCGAGTTGTCAAGTCCGAGTAGAAGTGTTGAACTATTCTTCAATTATCGAGCTGCTTCAATTGAAAATCGCAGAGCCAACTTGGTCAGGCCATCGTCAGCCGCATTAAATTTGTTGAAGTGAATGATCCGAGCTCGAGTATTTTAGTCGGTGCCTAATTAACTTGCTTAATGCCGAGTTATCTCTAACTGCAAGAAGCTAAACATCGAGTTGAAAGTGTGACGAGTTGAGAAAGTTGTTGGTGAAAGTGTAAAATAAGGGTAAGCTGTCGAGTGCACTAGAAGTGAGCTGTATGATTGTCATGCTAATTGATTGACTGAGCAAAATGTCGAGCTGTCTATCATGTGTAGAGAGAACTAAAGTGCCAAGCTGAACTTAGTATCTTCACAACTATTCAGATGACAAGAAATCGCTATCATGCCAAGCAAATTTTGGAGTGTCCAACCTGATGTTCTCCTAAGGATTACCAAGCTAACTTAGTTGAAGCTTTAAAGTCGGTGCTGCTGTGTTATAAGTGTCGAGTACTATGCAGGAGTGCGTGCGAGCTATTAATTACCAAGCTTGCCTTATAGATGGTTGTGAGTCTTTTATCGAGTGTGTAAGGGTGCAATAGAGATAAACTAGTCATTGTGTGAACACTGCTTGATTATTTGCATTGTAAATACTGCTGTAACGAAGATACATGTGAAGAGCGAATATTGTCCACTTTCAAGAATTACATTGTGCTAATTATATAATTGCTATCGCACTCTTGTCCTCCGAAGCTACCGAAATTGTAGGCGCATGTACTCGTATAACTTCACGTAGTGGTCGATATGGTGAAATTGGCTACAAGGTTTAATTGACAAGCTGATTGTTAGTATGAAGTGAACAAGAGAGCTGCATTTTTATGGTGCCACAATGGAAAAATTCTACATTAAGGGAAAACTTAGGCAGGGTATTATACTAATTCGGGTCAACTATTATCCTATGAACTTTATTTCTAAGATTGTTATTGGAAGATTGGGCGACAAAACTATAGACCACTTAAACTTTGTTTATAACAATGATGTGATTTGAGTGACGAAGCAAGCAAAAGTAGCCTTCTCCATTGTCAAATTTTAAGATGAAGTTTTATTTGATGTTGCCAACATTGGTGATTTTTATATGTGTTTGGGTTCTCCATGGAAGACGAGCCATAACTTGAGCTATACACCCTTAAAAAATACTTATTCCTTCTATGACAAAGAATGAGTTGTGCTCCATCCTATCTCCTTGGTTAATGAAGATGACTTAAGGATTGTTAAGAATTCAGTAGAGAGATGGAGAGCTGAAAAGAAAATCCCCGTAGAGGCCATCAAGGAGGAAGAAGAAGTTGATGAAGGGATTATTACACCATTTATGGTAACCGAAGAGGAAACTAGTTATGAGGAAGCAGATGAGGTAATGACTACTAAAAATGAGGTTAAGGAACAATTTGAGCTTCTACATATTCAGACCCTCCAAGCCCATGCCATATTTGAACTTAAAGCTATGCTATCCCTTTTGATTGATAGCTACTAAAATTACTTAGGGATAATTGACAGGGTACATGATGAGTGGAAAGAAGGGTATCTAATGAATAGCATGGTTAATCACGCTCATGATGAGTGGAAAAAGCGTCGGATTATATTTGCCTTGATCATTAAGTTGAGTTGTTGTAGTTTGCTTTTATTTCGCTCTTGCAGATTTGTTTTTTATCCAAGTGGAAGTTGGAGTAATCACTTGTTAAGTTTCGAGGTCGAAACCTTTCAAGAGGGGGATGATGATAGGATTTAAGGTACTAATCCCACTAAATGTCGAAGCCAAACTCTTCCACTACTCCCATGGATATCTCATTTGATCACTCATTTTTGTTTATGTTATTTAGACATCTTGTTTTTTGTATTTTTCTTAAATTACCCTTATGTTTATTTTGTATTTATAGGAATGCCACTAGGGCATCCTTTTACTCATTTTATTTGTAAGTTTGCTATTGTATATAAATAAAGCACATGTATAAGGTTTTAGCTAGTCTTAACATTTTTTATGAAAAACCCTTAAGACTTTCTCTCTTGGATAACTCTCCTCTTCCCACTCTTATCAATCCCTTTACTAGGATTGTGGCGAGCAACCTTATTACTCGGATCAATACGTCACATCTGGCAAATCATAGGTCATGTTAGATCTTGTTAGTGTATTATATCCAACTCAATAGCTCATAGATTTGCTAAAACCCTAATTTTATTTTCTTATGTTTGTTCGTTGTGGTTTTCCTCCGTCTGTCTGACCCTAGAGACACATCACCAAGTCTCTCAGCTAGAATTGTTTAGTAATTCTACCTTTGGCCTTCTCTCGTAATCTTTTGGTGGCCTGGTCAATGTGTCGAGTGATTTTTTTGTAGATGTACTAAAGGGACTATGCTTAGGCTCTTGCATTAGGGTCTTCTTGCTCTGATTCAGGTACTAGAGTATGATCAAGGGGTAACTCGAGATTAAAACCATAGAAAACCTCAAGGGGGGGGGGGTTGCTTGGTAGTTTTATGCACTAGTCGGTTATAAGTGAATCTGACCACTAGTAAGCAAATGTCCAAATCCCAAAGTGCGATTAACTACCTCAGTTTAGCCATCAAATTGAGGGTAGTAGGAAGTACCGAATAGTTGTGTAGTCCCCATCTAATGCTACAAAGTTCTCCAAAAAGAGCTTAAGAACTTCAGGTCTTTGTCTGAAACTACATTTCTCACCACATCTTGTAGCCGAACAATTTCTTATAAGAAAAGAGAAGCAATAACCAAAGCATCATTAGTCTTGGAACAGGGCACAAAGTATGCCATCTTGCTAAACCTATCCAGGACAACCATTATAGAATCATTGCCTCAGGCAGTTCATGGTGGCCCAATAACAAAGTCCACACTCAATTCAATCAACGGTCTCGTTGGAATAGGCAAATGCATTACTTTCCCTTGCTTAGCTTGACACTTAGCTCGTTTACACATGACACAACCTTCGACAATTCGGTACATCTCATCTCATCATTGGCCAGAAGAAATGGCCATTCAATAGTTCATAAGTCCTTCTCTGATGAGTAATTCTCAAAGGGAGCATGTCAGCATGCACAACTTTCTCCCTTGAAACAAGTGACTTTCCTCCACATAGTACTCATCCACTGTCCATCCATCAACACATCACACGAACATAGGTCTAAAGTGTGGATCTCTAAAGTACTACTCTTTGATGCTTGCAAACCCAAACAATCTGGTTTATAGTTCATTCAGGAGTGTATGTCTTCTCAAAAGAGCTTTTGCAACTACATTGCTCTATCCTTATTTATATTTTGTCACAAAGTTGAGCCCTTCAAGGAATTCAACCCAGCTTACCTGCCGCTTCAACATTTTCATCTGACTTCGGAGGTACCTTAGAGACTCATGGTCAATGTAGATGATAAATTCTCTTGGCAATGGATAATGCTACCATACTTACAACACTCGAATCAATGCCAAGATTTCTTTGTCATACACTGAGTAGTTTAGCTGAGGTCCTCTAAACTTCTCACTGTGGAAGGAGATTAGTTGGCCTTCCTACATTAGGACAGTACCTATCCCAATGCCTGACTTATTATACTCCAGCTCAAATATTTTCTCGAAGTTTGGTAAAACTAATACCGAAGCAAAGGTCAATTTTTCCTTTATCTCGGCAAAACTCTTCTCCTCCTTTTCTCCCCATCGGAAGTCGGCATTCATCTTTGTTCACTTAGTAAGTAGTGCACCGAGGGTGCTAATCTATGGAAACTTCTTATGTCGAAATAAGTAATAAGAGTTGACCATTCAACGATTGCTCGGATCTTCTCATCGTCCGCTTGTAAGCCTCCTCCACTTACTACATAGCACAAGAATACCACTTCCTCTTGGCAAAAGCAACACTTCTTGGGATTGCTGAATAATCTCTTGGTACAGAGGATGTTTAATATACCACAGAGATGTTTACAATGACTGAACAAGTCAACATTGTAGACTAGGATGTTGTCAAAGTACACCACGATACACTTCCCTATCAAATGTCTCGACACATGGTTCATCCGTCTCAAGAAAATGCTTGAGGCACTCGATAAGCCAAAGGGCATGACCATCCATTCATAAAGTTCATGTCGAGTCTTGAACGTAGTTTTCCACTCATCTCCTAGCCTCATGTGGATTTGATGGTACCTAGACTTTAGATCAATCTTGCTGAAGACCTTAGCTCCACTCAAATCATCCAGTATATCTTCTAACCTTAGAATAAGATACCTATACTTGATCGTAATATTATTCATGGCCCGACTATCCACATACATCCACCAAGTTTTGTTCTTTTTTAGCACTAGAAGCACCGGCATAGTATAAGGGCTAAGACTTTTTTTAACATACCCTCTCTCTAATAACTCATTGACTTGACATTGGAGTTCAAGAACTTGTTTAGGACTCATTCAATAGCAAGCTTATTCGGTAGGGTGGTGTTGGGTGTTAAGTCAATGCAGTATTCTATGCCTTATAGTGGGGGTAATTGTTCAAGGAATAGATCGATATATTCTTCCAGCAGTGCTCTTACTTCCTAAGGTAGTTTACCCTACTCCTTCATTTCTAATGGTCACCTAACCAACAAGAGGGTCGGCTTGTTGGTATTGGGGGTCTCTCCGAACTCGGCTTTACTCATCATCAGGGACTTCTTCGTTCCATGAGTAAGTTTTATTTGCAATTTATTAACTTCTCTCAGCATCATCGGGTTTAATGTAATCATTTGACCATCCTTCTCAAACATATACATATTCCTATATTCGTCATGGATAACTCTTCTATTAAATAGCTATAGTCGGCCAAGCAACACATACGAGGCATACATGGGCAGCACATCGCAAAGAATCTCGTCAGAGTAATTTCCAATTGTGATCAACAGTAATACTTACCGGGTAACATGTATTGCTCCCTTATCAATCAGCTAATGTAACTTGTACAGCTTTGGGTGTGCAATGGTCGGCAACTTTAACTATGTAACCATTTCAGTTGATGCCACATTAGTACAACTTCTACTATCCACAATTAATGCTTACCCCTAGTCATTTACCTTACAGGTGGTCTGAAACATCTCTCTCTCTACTCTTCCTCTTGTAAAGGTTCTAAGTTCATGGTACATTGGACAACTAGGACCAACTGATCTAAGTCCTCAGCAAATACATCCTCTTCAATCAATTCTTTCTTGGTAGTTTCTTTCTCGGTAATGCTCTCCTCCTCCTCAGGTTCCTCATCAATACTTTCTACCTCTAGCTTCAAGATGTCACCCTTGATGACAACAATCCTTCGTTCAGGTATTGAGCAACCATATGTTTGAACCCTTAGCACTTGAAGTGCTTGATCTAACTTATCTTCTTGCTAGATCCCTACATTTTCTCATAAGTCCGGGTCAGCATGTCACTGTCAAGTCAACTTTTCTGCTCGGCTTAGACATCTACCTTTCAGATCGGCTCAGTACTTAGCTACGTTCGGTGACTTCCCTATCCTGGCCGACTAGTCTATATTATTGTCGATACTTGGCTTCTTCTCTACCTCTCTACTCGTTAGGCTATTCTAATGGCTTCATCTATTATAGTAAACCATTGGAGTTCTACCATGTCTTAACTATCACCTCGCAACCCTGCAAGGAACATAGATATTGTTCATATTAGCATGAGCATCTGGAATTCCTAGACATACTTGTCAATTTTTTAGCCTCCTTATATCAGCTCCTAAAGCTGAGTAAAGGTATCTTACAGATAAGTATCTGACACAAACCTGTTCCTAAGCATTCTTTTCATTTCAAGCTAAGTATTAATTCTCGGTAGCCTTCTTGCCTCCTCATAGCCTAGAAATTCTTCCACTACATAGCGGCATACCTAAAGAACTTAACAATAGTAATTCTTACCTTCTCATAATCCTCATACTGGTAATAATCAAACACATACTCCTCCTTCTCTTCCCATTCTAGATATTCATCAGCATTCTTAGATCCATTGAAGCTCGAAATCCAAAGCTTCACATGGTTAGATGCTCTGGGGACTCAACCTTACTCCTCTTCAAAATACTCTTCGTTGTCCTCTTCATCCAATTCCTTTAGGTCTATCTTTCGTCCTACTCATCCGCCTACTCCTCTACCTCGAACTTATCATGATAGATTCTAACCTCTAATAGGTTGAGCAACTTGTGGGGTTTTTTGCACAGCCTCAATTAGTCAGTAAGCCAATGCATGAACAACTTAGGTTAAATCTATCAAGAGGTTAGCTACCTTATCAAGTCTTTCGTCAGTGCTCCTAAGAAATCCCTAAAATTATCGACCATGGTAAACAACTCTACTATCGTCATCTCCAACACCAACATTTACACTTGGATCAATCATTTCTCCAAACCAGAAACTAAACAGCTAGCAAACACAACAGCTAAGATGAATATAGTAACTTAGTCTCTTTTACACATGTAAAACAGAGTATAAATAGGAACTTAAAAAACAAACTACAACTCAAACAAAACCTTCACTCTAATACCAAAATGGTCCAAACTAAACCAAAAACAGATAAGGCCGGTTATTGAATGAGTCTAAGCTTACCGAAAACTTGAAAAGGAAGTGATGGGGAATGCACAAAAGGACAATTCAAACGAAAAGTAAGCAAAAACCCATAAATAGCTCTAATGGATATGATACACCAATAGAACTTTTGAGGACTCATGACACAACTCAATATGATGCACGAGATGGTCCGGTAAGGTTACTTGCCACTTAGCCTTGCTTAAGGGTTATGATAAGAGTGAATGTAAACAAAGTACTATTTACAAGAGGAAAATATTAAGTGTATTAATGTTCAATATAATGATTTACAGCTACATATACAAGGGATATTTATACTTGAGAATTTAGGGCAGCATGATAAAAAGGAAAAGACAAAAAGGTTATAGTTCTAAAGAAGTAATATGCAAGGTTTACAAGAGGTAAAAAGGAATATTTCTGGAAGAAGCAATTATTGCAGTAGCAGATTCTATGAGTGGTCCCAAACATGTAGCAGTAATGCATTGGTGGTACCGTCAGAAGATATACATAGAGTAGTACAACCTGCTTGGGTAGCCGAACAGGAGTTCTAAGCAATCATAGGTTCGTCCGAATAGGGATGGCTAAGGATTCGTGCAAGAAAAGACTCTTAGCCTCTCGATAGTAATAATGTCAAGTAATTGGTCGAGTCGGACAGGATCGAGCTAGTGCGTAAAGTGTAGTTATTGTCAAGGTACTCTTCTACTTGTCACATAATTTTTTGCAGATGGCTAGTCATTCAACTCAACATATAGAGCTGGTAGATAATGAGATACTCGGCCTTAGTAAGAGTCAACTAAAGTAAGAAAATTCGTCTTACTAGTCCCTCTAGTCCTTGGGCTTAGCTGCAGGTTAATGGTCCCATAACCTGATTCCCATCAGCCCAAGTACTAGAACTCGGTTGTAATTGTTGTAATAAATCTCCAAACAAAACTTCAGAGGTTATAAATCTAAGTTATATTTAACACCCTATGTAGGAAGTAATTAGATGTTAAAATTCTATATCATTTAGTAGTTTTTGTAATTTATATAATTGATCTATCCTATCTTATTATCTAGTAAAGGATGTTGATTCTCTACGGTTCTGACAAACTGTAAATTATTAGGTCTCCATAATTATTTATAGACAATAATGTTATATGATTAAAATGTGAATAGCAATTAATTGAGTAAAGTGTTGCAACCTTTGATTTATAAGGTGGTTTCTGTATCATAAGTACATAGGTGATATGAAAATTTTAGATAATATTACTAAGCCTTTTTTAGGGCATTACAAAATCTTATAGCAAAAATTAGATTAGTAAACGAAGGAAACTTAAGGGTAAAACACATACCAAGGAGTGAAGATGATAAAAAGTAAAAAAAGACCAATTTACCCTTAGAAGTAAGTGTAAATAGTAAATTGGTAATAAATTAAGGTGAATAAATAATAAATAAGTGTAAGGATCATGATATTGGCCATGCCTCTTGGATATAAGATATCATCATGACATGGCATAAATGAAAATAAAATATCTATTTATAAAAAAAATTAAATAATAAAATAACTGGATAAAACGCTAAACATAATAAAAATACCCTACAAAATATTGTAAGACATCCAAAAACTATCAAATCAACTCTACGAATGTCAAACAACTCATGTATGTCATAAAAATATCTAACAACTTCAAGAAAAGTATACAATGATTTATAAAATTCCGAAATATCATTAATTATTAAAATATGTCAACAAAATTTTCAAGAATTCACCAAAATTTTTGCATTTGTCAAAAAAATCATGAAAAATTAATAAGGTACATAAAAAATGTCAATTATACAGTGATTTTTATATGAATTTGAACTCATTAGATAGCTAGACATATGCCAACATATTAGATAGTTACCTTAACTTTAGGTTTGCATGACCCTAAGCGGGGCTTAGTAGAATTACCCAAAATTTTCGTATCATGTATACACCCATGATATAAAAATTACCTTATCAATTAGAGATTACTAGACTCTAAATAATTTATTACTAAAATTTTCGATTTTAATTAATTGACATATTGTCAAATATAAATATCTATAAATATCCAATATTTCATGGTTCCTCAAAACCATAAAGAATCAGTATCCCCTACCAAATAATAAGATCAGACAGTAAAGATCTAAAACTTAAATTTACAAAAGTTATAAGATCTAAATATAGCATTAATAATTATATGTAATAATTCAAACCAGCTATACAGTTTATCTTCAAATTTCAACTTCTATGCAACTTATTGCTAGTACTCATCAGTCAACTCTTAACCCACGCTTGATTTTCTTGCAACCTACAAAAGAAAACTATTAGAGAGAAAGTTATAAGAACCTAGTGAGATATCCATCGTACTATACCAATCAATAAGTTATCAAACAATTTATTAATAATCATATGAATGCATGAACATACAATATGCCAAACAATATATGCAATTGATCGGTGTTGCATACAACATCGAATTTAATACCTACCCTAATAAGGGTTAGAGATTCGTTAGTACCAATCACAACTGGGTTCAGCACTTGGGTTTTTAACCATATATATAGAAATTCCATATTTCATAAAATATCTTTCTATTTCTAAAATCTAGTAATGCATAAATTCCTAAGTCTAGTAGTAAGGTGGCTCCCGCAGTCCACACTCACACCCTACAATGGTAGTCTCTAGTCTCAACCTCTAGTTACCTATGATTAAGGTCTCTAGTGCCAAGTAAACCTGTGAACTAAGGGCAAGATTTTATTGTATCAATGCTCCTATATTGTACTAGTCAAATCATATGGGAATCACATTCCTACAAGGCCCTTCATGTCCAACTATGTGAGGTGATGACCAGAACATTAAATGCACTGTTCGTGCTTATGCATAATCTATTTAATTTAAGTTAAGTCAAATTATGAGGTAATCAACCAATATCAACAAACCATTTAATTATGTAATAATAAATTAAGTAGCCAATTATTCAACTATTATGTTTCATAATATTTTACACAATACGTAACAAATACTCAAGCACATGCATAACCTAAACCCCAATGCATTAAGTTACTAATATTTACTTTAGGTGTACTAATTATAAGCACAAAACAAGTATAAAGTCATTAAAAGTATTCACTTTGTCACAGGGTCTATTAGCAGTTGTAATAGTCCACTTGGTAAGTTAGTATTCGTATCAGATCACCTGATATTTAAGCAATATGAAAAGTAATGAGTATTTAAGTAAAATAACTAATCTATATACTTACTTAGTAATAATTGCCTAGATTAGCTATTTATTCATATAAAATCTTCAGTTTTAGTTTTTTCGTCAATCATGAATAACTTTTTCATTTTAACTCTAATTTTTATGAACTTATAATTGATTTTTATTGTTTCAAAACATACTTTCACATAGTAGGGTCTGTTTCAAACGTTATAACCTGCATTTTTCATAATGGTCTAAAAATATTATGAATTTTATTATTTTAAGTTAAATCTTTGCAAACTATTATTTTAAGTTATTCTTTTTAGATTTATGATTTAATAAATATCTAAATTTTATATTTTTGTAATTTTCTTATTTTTAAGCCTATTTTATAATTAATTTCTTATTTTACTATTTAAGATAAAATTCTTATTTAAACCTCTTTTTTCCATATTGATAATTTTCTATTTAATTAATTATTATTGCTTTCTTATAATTATTTTAATTTGCGAAATTAATAATTTAAATGAAGATGTTGACATGGCAGCTCCTCATCAGTCCACATGTTATTTTATGATTTTTCATATTTTTCTAAATTTTCCTATTTTGTAACTTTACTTAATATTTATACATATATATATCTATTATTATAATTTACTAAATTTTATAAGTTAATCCATTTTCCTTCTTTGATACTCATGGCATGTATATATATATATATATATATATATTATCTTACTTTATTTAATAATTTAGTATTTTAGTATATTGTACATATACTATTTAGGCATATACATGTACTTATACTATACTATACTACTAATATACATATTTTTTATATTATACATACCTTTTATATTTAGGTTTTCTTGTCTTATTTATACATATGTACATCTATAGATTCACAATATAAACATAAATATACTATATACTATGCATATATAATTATGTTCTATACATATATATATATATATTTGAATGCATATATATACGTGTATATATATAAAGATAATGAAAATAAATAAACATACATAATATATATGCTTATATTTCTATATACCATATGTTTACATAATCAATTACAACATATATGTACATATAAGTATATACCTAAATATTAATATACATATATGAACACATGTACATAAGAAAATACTAGCTTTATATATCATCGAAATACATGTACAAATAGCTTTATTATAAGGAAAAGAAAATACAAATGAACTATGTTACATATTCCTAAAATACATCTAATTTCTCAAAATATACATGTATAACAAAAGTATATATAAAATAATAAAAATAAATATATTAAAAATACTACTTAACTAATTCTTTTATGCCTTGAAAAGTGGATGAACCAAGAGCTTTCTTCTTCTTACTCCACTTATAGAAACAAAATGAAAGGAAACAAAAGAAGAAAATAGGAAATGAGGGAAGGGAGTTTATGGATTTTGGAAGAGGGAAATTTGTGTGCTATTTTGTATTTATTTCAATGAGATAACAAAAAGCACATGAAATACATGGACATATACAAGCAGACAACCAAAGAAGCAAAAAGATGAAAATTAAAAGTAAAAAGAAAAAGGAAAAAATCATGAGAAGAGATAAGGAGTGAGGTAAGCTTAATTAGACCTCAACTTTATATCTTCTTCTCATATTAGGACACATAATTAGTCACATGTGGGAAAAGTAAAAAGGTAAGTGGTAGCTAAAACTTCATTCCCAAAAAGAAAATGTGGAAGGAAGAAAAGAAAAGAAAAGAAAAGAAAAAAGAAGAGAAAGGAAAAAGGAAAAAAAAAAAAGGAAAATTAAGAATTATGAAGTTAACCTTTTTTAAAATGTAAAAATTATAGAATTATCAATAATTTTGAAATAATATTCATAATTTTATAAATTTGGTTAATTAAGTTGTTACTTGTTACGTTTATAAATATTTGAAAGTTATTCAACTCATTCATTAAAGATTTTATGCAATTACGCATGTTAGTCAATAATTGTAACCAATTAGAGTTTTAATACAGAAAGGATACATTTACACATTTTATAAGTCTAGGTTTATAGTTTTAGGTTTTTTATCAAGTTTGAGTTCAATCTCTGGTATTTACGTGTACATAGGGTTTAGAGTTTTTGTATGTGATTAAGGTTTCAATAAATTTTTTAGGGTTTCTCATATTCATTTTAGGTTTTCAATTTAAAATTTTAATCTATTTTAAATTTATTTAGTCTATTGATTTAGAATAATTACCTACAATAATTACTTGATACTCAAAAGCTAAATTCGTAAGGTTTATATGATTAAACAAGGTTGGAGTTAGTGATGACCAACACTAGGTAGTGGTTTTGGCCAATTTGATAGTCCTTTCACTTGTAAGTACTCTATAACGATATGTTTTTATAGTGATTTTCCTAAAATTAATTTCCCATGTTTATTATTTTTTATATTTTTGGGAAGTTTCTACTCATTTTATTTAAAAAAGATACTCGATTTAAACAAAAATTACAAAACCCTATCTATTGACATCCTAAGATCCTCAAACTTTTTCCTATAGTTTTTTATATCCAACAGGATTTTTAGATGCCATATTATCGGTTGTTAAAGTGTTTTCTAATTTTCTTGCTTTTTGAACCATATTTTCCACTTATAACATTGAAATTATGTTAAATATTATAGAATATTATAATAATGTTATTATTAAACCTTTTCATTTTGATTATTTCTATATTGATAATTTATCATTTGTATGAATCTTAGCTTAATTTCCTATTATTCTAGCTTTTTCTATATATATATATATATATTAGTTATATTCTATTATGTTCCGAACCTTACCTTTTATAACCCTCATAGCAATAACTACACATAACTTTAAAAAGGTCATTATTTTCACTACCTTTTTCTATATGTAATGACCATCTTTTACCACTTCTTTTATGACCCAACTCCTTTTACTTGAGATCAATAACTAACAAAAGTATAATCTACAAACCGAAATATTACTAACTAGATTACCAGTTTTACATGAACTAAACCATGCTTAACTTTATTATCTGAATAAGAATATGTTTCAAAAACTCTTTTCTTATTCTACCTATAGATGATATTAAGAAAACTATAAGGATTAACATGATTAAATGGTTATGTACCCTTATTTAGAACCTCAATCAAAACCTATTCCAAAACCTTTTAAAGAAATTCTTTTAAGAATATCCCTAATCCCATACAATTAACTTAAAATTTATTTTATAGGATTTTTGTCACTACGTAGGGGGTAGTAAGCATTCTAAAATCTACATAAGTGACTTACCTTATGATAGTCTTCATTACATTAACAAGGGATTGTAAGCCATAATAGTACTTATGCTTATAACTAGCTAATCATGCACATGTAAATTATGTGAATGAAATGATTATGCTATGGTAGCTAAGCCTACTTACTTGACATGATTTGATTGTGTACTTAATACCACGCTTAAAAATGATTGTATTACTTTATCACCATTTAAAATTGACTAAATATAAATTTGACCCTAATAATTAGTACACGCATTGCACTCCTGCATTATTACATGATTCTCACCAAAATCACCTATAAGGTAAGGAAATATTATGTTTTCCTTTTTTTCAACCTTGTAGAACTAAGTAATAGGAGATGGGGTTATCATTCAAGGTTGGAAAGTATTGCAAATAATCTAAAATAAGTATAAAGGGGACAAAGAGGAATATCCGTTACACAACCTTAGATTGGTGGGAGATTGGTCTCATGAGCAATTGGCTATGGTGTGAATTTCTAAGAAACCAAGACTAAAGTAGGTTTAATCTCTCTAACCTCACAACATACTAGTCAAAGATGTGTAGATGGCACTTTGAATGTTACATTATACTCTAAAAGGACTTTACTTACCTTATTTGCTTATGTATGATACTTATCCCTTACCATTTACTGAGTACATGGTTTTACTCATACCCTTATAGTTTTTCTTTTAAAGGTTAAGTCTACAAAAATTCAAGATGGGAGTACAAGCAAGGTTCAATCAACAAAAGCTAAGAAACCACTGTATTAGGCAATTGGAATGAGAACTTTAAGATAAATAAGGTATTGTTCTTTGGAGCTATTGGTAGGTATGCTTTACTTCTACTAAGGCCACTAGCTCTGTTGTGAAGCCTTATGTATATCAATGGTGTGATAGTAGCAATATGTCCTATACTTTCATTGACCATTAATATGTCCAGTAAGACCGTTAGGATGTAAGTACTAAGGGCATGATAGTCCAACTTCTTAGTTTTCCAAAACTCTTTAAATAGCATTAAACTAGATCCTTTTATGGACTTGTATACAAAAATTGGGGCCAAAACTACATCATTTACTATTTTTTAAATTTAATGCAAAAGTCGTTTTTAAGCTTGATTTGTTCAAGACCTAATATAATGACTTTAAATTTCACAAATTTGGTTTCATTTCTTGATTTTGCGTGCAAAAATATCTAAGATACCATGATTCATAATTTTCGAATAAAATTTGTTATTTTTAGAATTTTAATGAAAAATTAGAGAAAAATCAAGCACTCATCAATTAACGACTCTTTAGCAACTAGCAGCAGCAGTGGGGTTGATTGAAACTCCCATCAAGCTGTCCTCCTTCGAGAGATATGATTAGTTAAATGTTAGGTTATGTAGAAGCGTATATGCCTTAGTAACCTAGATTTATACCCAATTTTCTCTTAATGTTTATTTAAGTCCCTCTAGTCAATCTACCATCTTTGAATTTCCTAAGCTACTATTATGTGCCAAAAGTACCCCTGTAAGTTGTAAGGATATATAAATCGAAGCATTGGGGTAGTCAACACGTAGTTTAGAATTTTCTAAATGTCCTTGTTATACTTTCCCATTTAGCAACTTTGTTAAGTGGTATCATCATAATATAACTTAGGATTATACATCCATATCCCATTTTCACAAGTTGCCATGGTACTTGCAACTATCATGCAATAATTTAACCATCTTTACTAATTATTTATTAATTAGGTAGTTAGTATAGGAATACAATATGTATATATATGTATATCTATGGTTTTAAATGAATTTATGGGTTTATATTTATATACAATAAGTACACATGATATCTATATATACTTCCTAAATTTTATCTCATGCTAATCTATAAATTTTAATGTTCAAATAATTTATCTCTAAAAGTTCGCTAAGTATTGAGTCTCAAATTATGAGTACCCAATAAATAATAACTAGAACTAATATTGGACGTGGATACCTAGGTCCTAATATGCCTAAATACTTCATAACTTAAGTAACAATAGGTATAAAACCATACTATATACAATTACCATTCGACCATATATACTGTTTGCATTGCATATGCTTATACATGTATTCATATGTTTAATAAATAACTTGCTTGTTATTATTTGATGGTAAGGTGGGAAGGTTACTCACTAAGCTAGATATAACTAAGTTAGATATAGCTTACCCCTTAATGGTTTCTTTTGTAGGTCTTATAAAGCTAAGGTCAAGCTAAGATTTGAGTGTAAAGTGCTCCATCGAGCTAAGAAAGTATAATATAAGTTTAGAAAAGTAAGTAGTGTAGTCGAGTTAAACTTTTAAGGTATTTAGTGACTTTATGATTATCAAGATGCAGATACCCTTTCTTATTGTTTAGTAGGTAATTCTAACTCTCTACGATCTTGGTGACTATGGATTGCTAGATCCCTTATAGATATATATATATATATATATATATATAGTTAAACAAATGTATGCATAATAAATAAACATCCTTGGAAACTCTCTAGCTAAAGCCTGCAACCTCTAACTTGCAAGGTAATCTTTATATCATAGGTGCATACATAATATGAAGATTTTAAGCAAAACTACCAGGCCCCCTTATGGGGCGTTACATATATAATATAATAAAATAATTAAATATTATTTCATAATAGAAAACCACTCTTGTTTCCTCCATAATGGTCATGTCCAACACACACACATACACACATACACGCATGCACACACACACACATTGCACACGCACGCACACAAGCACATACGCACACACACATGCACACGCACATACGCGCGCACATGCACACGTAGACACGCGTGCGCGCGCGCACGCACACACACACACACACACACACACACACACACATACACATACACAAACACGCGCACGTGCGCGCGCGCACACGCACACGCAAACACGCACATATATGCATACGTATACGCACATACACACACATACACACACATACGTACACACACACACGCACACGCACACGCACACTCACTACTTATTAACTTATTTTAAGAAATTAGAGTATCATTATACATATACATGTATCTTTAGGTATATACATATATTTATACTTATACCATACTATATGTATCTTTATTTAAACCTTAAAAAATAGAATAATAGATATCTACATATATATACGCATACATATACTCCCATATTTTAATACTTATTTATATATGTATTTATACTTTTTCACAATAATTTTCATTCATATGTATATTTAAATAAATATTCTTAATATTACATATATTTACATGTACTATATATATGTATATATGAGAATTGTATATATATACATAACTAAGTATAACTTATGTATACATATAGTTAAATACATTTAAGTAAATACATATGTAAATACATAAATATAAAGAGAAAGGTTGTACGTACAACCAAATATATATTCATGTAAATTCTATTACAAAAGATACAAAAATAAACATAATTCTTATACATATTCCTAATACATAAAGTGCTATGAAATATGTATGTAATTTAAAGAATACATGTAACTTATATTATAAAGACAAATCAAATACAACACAAAGTATTGGTTTGATTACTTTTTTGTCTTGAAAATTGTTGAAAAAATGCTCTCTTCCCACTTGTTAAATTTGATGGAAAAATGATGATGGAAGTGGAGTAATTGTAGGAGTTATAAATTTCATGGTGATTAAGGGAAAAATGAAGAAAAGGAAAAGGATAGAAGTGGGAAAATGAGAGGGATAATGTCGATCTAAATGGGGAAAGGGATGACTTGATTTTGGGTTGAGAATTTGTAAAAGAAAATGAAAG
Source organism: Lumnitzera racemosa (assembly GCA_024138005.1). Lineage (NCBI taxonomy): Eukaryota > Viridiplantae > Streptophyta > Magnoliopsida > Myrtales > Combretaceae > Lumnitzera > Lumnitzera racemosa. Next base: position 44,715,073 of record JAMXBC010000009.1, on the reverse strand, counting down.
TGGAAGTGGTTTCTAGAGAAGTGTATATGGCTAATGGTGAAGGAAAAAGAAAAGGAAAAAGAAAAGAAAGAGGGAAAAGAAAAGAAGAAAGGAAAAAGGAAAGAAGAAAGAAAAATTATAACTTTGCTTTTCTGACTTTTCTTTAAGTGTTTTCCAACTTTTAGATAATGTTTGTAATGAAATATAATATAATTATGGAAAAAAATATATGGTATAAAATTAAGGTATATTATATAATACATAAACATAAAATACGTGATAAAATTAAATTAATATGAAACTAACACGCACATATATACACATATATGAAATCACAAATAATCATAAAATAATATTTGTAATCTTGTTAATTTAATTAATTAATTTTTTACTATTTATGTTTATTAGTATTTAGGAGTTATCTTTCTTTGTTCGTTAGTAATTTTACGTGATTATGTGTATCTATCAATAATTTTATCAATTATGACTTTATCACTAATAGGGTAAATTTGTGTGTTCTATAAACTTAAAGTTTTAGATTTAGGGTCTTTATAAGGTTTCGGTTTCATCTGTTATATTTACGCGTATATAGGATTTAAGGTTTTCATATCCGACTAGGGTTTTAAATAACATATTAGTGTTTTGGTATTTGTTTTAGGTTTCAGATATAAAATTTTAATTACTTTTAAATTTATCAGTTTTGTTGATTTAGGGAAATTATCTATAGCACTCGAGTTTAATTCTACACTCGAGTTTAATTCTACACTCAAAAGGCTAAATTTGCAAAGTTTACACAAGCAACCCCATAAACTCTCAAGTGCACTTCTTAGAAATAATCTCCTCTTGCTCTCATAATCACAAGGAAACTCATTAAAAGTTTCATTAAAAGCACCTCAAAGAGCCTAAATGCAATACTAATCATCAAAATCCCATTTAAACACACATAGCCATATCATAACTATAAGTTTACACTAGCTACAACATCCACATATTCACAAACCTACAAAAACTAACTTAGCCACTCATATTAGAAACAAAGACAGTAAGAAATGACAAAAATATGGTGGTAAACTCAATTGAAAAGCAAGATAATAAGATGGCAATGAATGAACTAGAGATCAGATGAAGAAAAAGTAATAAGTGCTCATTAAACAAACATAAATGTACATCAAAATCCTCAAAACATTCACTAACTATCATAAACAAAGCAATAGAATAGTAAAACAAATAGTGAGCTCACAATTCTAAACTAAACAATGCTAAAAACCTAATTATGGCTTACATTTCTAACTACAAATGTGAGTATTTATAAATTAGGTTACCAATTGATCAGTGGGAAGGTCTATCAATTGATTGGTAGAAATGAGTTAGCTCCAAGTCATTTCCTTATTTATTGAAACATAGCATTTAGGATGATTAAGGTTTTAGTTGAAAAACCCAAATCCTAACCCTATTTTTTTCTATCGATCGATTGGTGTTGAAGTTACTAATCGATCGGTATGGTTCAATCCATAGTTGCACATTCTATTCATGACACTAGCCTCTCCTACGATTAATCGCTCAATGTATCACCGATGCTTCAAGTCACACTAATTAGTTAGTAGCAAGACTATTGATCAATCGGTAGGCTAAGTTTACTAACATTGTTCACTTTAGCCTCCTTGATTAAATTATGAGGTTTACTAAGACCATGGTAACCCCCGTACAATTGTATGTAAGATATAAAATGCATCAAATTCAATTAAAAACAACACTCTTTCATGCATTTTTAACAATTTTATGCAAGTTGGTCTATTTTGTGCATAAACTCCAATTTCATGAACAATTAACTAAATTTTGCAAGAATTTATGCACAAATACAGGTTTTAAAGTTTGAAAAAGCACGAATTTTAAGTTGCAATCCCTATGCTTAATTTTAGAACCATACTTATTCTAAAGTAAGTTTAAAAATATCGTGACTTAGCAAATGATAGGATAAGTGTGCATTTCCTTTACATTCAGGTGTAATTATATGTTACACATGGAAAGCTCAAAGCTTGCATGCTCTTGATATAGAGCAAAAACCTTTAGAAGTGATATTGACATTGTTCCACTTGCGTTAAATCAAATGCTTATAGATTAAAGACCGTGTAATTAATTTAGGAATCCATGCCAAGAAAAGTTAACTTCCCATTTAAGTTAGGCTTATGAAATTTGAAGTCAAGTCTAACATTTCTGACTAAAGGAGAGGTTTTAGTGTTTAATTAGCCGGCCCAAATATATACTTCTTCCTTATCAATCTCTTAAGTATGCTAATACCATGCAAATAATGAGTGACTACTGAATTGTATCTTACTTCGCCTCCTTTACTTTAGAATAACCCTTACACTTTGCCCATTATTCTCTTTTTGAAATTTTGGTTTTTCACTTTTCCTATTCATTTCTATTTTCTTTCTTTTCAACTACATTTTCTTCTTGTGATGGGGTCATACTTTTGATATGTAGTGATTTCTCTTAATCCCCATCATTTTTCTTTTCAACTTCTCTTTTATTGTTTGGCATTTTTCATATATTGATAAGGGAACGTTTAAGTAAAATCTAGTACCCAGTTTGGTTCACAGAACACTAACAAACTAGTTGATTCCTCAAAAAACCAGTGTATATATATAGGTCAACTTCTAAAAACACTAAAATCTAACCCCCAATCAAAACATATCCCTAACTTCAAACCTTTAAACCATGCCTAAATTGAGCATAACTAAACAAAGCAAAGATGTCGTGAATTAATAACAAAGTTTTGAGAAATGTTCACAACTTATCCACAAGAGACTTCTTTCAAAACAAAGCCCTCATTACTTCTTCCTGCTTTCTTTCATGTAAATTTTATAAATGATAACATATTCAAAGTTTTGGGAAGTTACTACACTAAGGAACAAAACTGTATGGCTTTTTACACTAAAGTGGACAATACCTCAGGTGGAAGGAGTGTCAACTAAGTCGTTACAAGTAGTATTAGAGCAGTCTACTAGCCAAAAGGGTATAATTCTTGCTTGGTGGTGGTCTTGTACCTATATAACAAAACTAATAGTGACATCATTTCTATAAGGAAGGTAGATTGTAGTACCCCTTAAATGTTAGATAATGGAACTCTAACCATCAAAGCATCTTTCAGTATAGTGTCTTAGAGTACTTTGGAACTTCGAAGTTAAGCATGCTCAAGCTAGACTAACTTTAAGATGAGTGACCTCCTAGGAAGCTGTTGTACTAGGGGGCAAAATCATGTGGTGTTCCATTCCAAAGTAGATAATACTTCAATGAAAGGAGTTTTAGTTAAGTCATTACAAGTTGTACTAATATGGTTACAGCCAACTTAGTTATCCAACTAAAGCTACTGACCATTCCTTACTCCTCAACCTTAAAAACTTTACTTGTTGAATAAAAAGGAGCCTTGCATGTGACTTGACAAGCTCAAGTGTCGATCTCCATCTAGGATAGTTACAAAGATGAAGTCTTATGTGATGTGTTGCTTACATGCGCATCCCATGTGTTGCTTGACCAACCTTGGATGTTTAATTGGTAAGTACTGATGATAGATATGGTAACACGCATTTATTTTAAAGGATGAAAAGAGGATTTCTTTATACCATATGGAACCTCAAGAGGTGAATAAACTTAAGCCTACCTCAGTTAAGCCTAAAAGAAAACCTTATACAAGAACTAAAGGAAGTAGAGTAAGCTCTTAAGGATGTTAACCCCATGTATTTGCTTGTTATCAAGCAATTGATGAAAGTTGTCAACTTAGAGTCAGTCCCAATTAAGATTAGGAACTTATTAGATGAGTATGTTAGAGGAACTGCTTAAGGGATTGCCACCCTTACCTGGCATTAAGCATGCCATAAACCTTAAATAAGGGGCTAGTTTACCAAATTGACCTATGTATTGATGAATATCTTGATGAGCTAAGGGACTTAAGTGACAAGTTGACAAGCTGATTGAGAATGGCTTATGAGAGAGTGTATAAGCCCTTGTGCCATCTTTGCTCTACTTATACCTAAGAAAGATGACATACAGAGGATATGTGTAGACAACAGACCTTTTGTGAGACCTAATAAATTAGCAATTAGAACATTAGCACCCATAATAAGACATTTATCAAAGTTCACTCTTTAAGTTCGAAATTTACAATAGGGCATATAATATATATATGTAATAAAAATAAAGATAAAATAGTCAAATGACCTTGTGGGCTTAGATTTTGTAAGATAGTGAGACACTAATATAGGTAAAAAATAATAATAATAATAATAATAATAATAATAATAATAATAATAATAATAATAGTATGTTAAAGTTACTAATTACGTATTGGAATTGCAAAATTAAGAATGAAGCATATAAAATGTATGATTCAATATCGGTACAGTTTGTTATTTATTGAAAACTCAAATTTGAGCTAAAATATAATGGGACGTTAAAGATAAATTATTTAACATATTAAGATAATAAAATGAAATAAAATTTCATGCAAAGTAGGTATACTATCACTATCACAAATACAAGTCCTATGCACTCTATATATATATATATTATATAAATATATTAATTAATGATTATACTTGTATGTTAATATCTATAATTATGAAATGTAACTCCAATGAACTAGACAATTAATAACAAACACCAATTCAAGTTACTCCTCATTGTGGCTATACTTTAGAAGATAGGAAATATGAATTGCTAACCATAATTTGATAAGAAGAGTGACACCTAATATTATGCATGTTATTATATAAAACATGCTGGTCATAAAATGAACACTTGGAAAATTTTATTCTCCATCAATGCTTAAACCAAAATAAGAATATCAATATAAATGATTGAAACAGAAAACAATAGAAAAAAAAATATATAAATAAGAAGACTTCAAAAACTCTTAAAGTTTTATAATGTTTTTAGAGAATTTCGTAAAGTGATATCAACGAAGCATTGAAAGTATAAGTGCCTAGAATTCAATTTGATGAATGTTGATTTTTAATGTCTATTGATAATATACGATTTAGTAATTAATGTACATGTAATACGGTATTTAGATAATTGTAATTACTTAAGGTTGTAAATATAACATTAAGTAAATCAAGCAACATATAATTTTCAAAGCATGCAGCAAATTTCTTGAACTTAATTGTTAATGTTAGTCATTTATTACACAAAGATATCATGCAAATATTCATCAATACCATTTGACCATGAAATATTTCCATCTTCCTTTCCTAATTTCTTATTTTAAATGATGGTTTGATTGCTGATTAGGAAGATCTAGTTATTATAGAATATGGGAAACCCCTTGTAGCATGTATGAAATCTCTTGTATCTAAATTTTGGTTTTCTTTTAGAGAACTATTAAGTTGAAATTATTGTGAAATTTTAGATTTTTTTAATAAATTAACATGCATTATGATCTCAAAGCAACTAAGGTGTATTTTCGTAATGTGCATTAGAATTATACTAGATTTTGAGAATAAAAGTAGTTAATCTATTTTTCAAAATAAAAAAGGGTGAGTCTTCAAGACCGAAACCACTAAATTTCAACTATATATATGATGACTTTATGGAAGTGAAATGTTGGATGAGCTTTTATAAATTTCTAGATTATTAGGCTTTGAATTGTACTAGTGACTATTAATAATGTTGAGTAAGGATGGTGGTTGTAATAAAAAAAATGGTTAAACTGAGATAATCGAGACTATTTGTTATAAGGTAGCCTAAATGGTGAGTCATGTTGATTTTTGTCGGGCATGAGTGTTAGGATCCATGTACCAATTTGGTTTGGCAAGGAAATGGTAGAATATTAACCAAAATGTGTGATTAGATAAGTTTATATGGTATATAGTAAGGGTGAAAAGTGACATAAGGAATATGTTAGAAGATTTGTTGAGTAAGAATTCCACACCATAGTACACTCAAAGATTGAGTTAGAAGGTGCTCGAACAAGAATCCCTAAACATAAATAGGCTTACAAAGTAAGTTAAAAGGTCCCCAACTACAAATTATAAACTTCAATTAACTAAAAGAGTGACCTAGAAGGTATCTTAGGTAAGAATTTATTTAAATGGTCCTAATTTGTAATCACTAAATATATGTATTCCCTAATGTAACACTATTAAACTTATTCTAAAATATGATAAATAAATTATGGTATCTTACATAATTTTTATGAAACTTAAAACCATTAATTGTAATATAGGAAATATTAACCAAAGGAAAGTTTGGTAATAGCAACTATCATAAGTAACGAGAACTCCAAGAAAGTGAGATCAATGCTTCACGGCATTTTGGAGTATTATTTCACAATATTTAGAGGCCTTAGTCTGTTTTTGGCTTGTGGTTGTAATTTAGTTATTTGCGTATGTACTGCGCATATACTTAAATATTGTCCTGCTATTATGGAAGCTCAGCTCCATGTTGTGGTTGTTTTGTATATGCTATGTTGTTTAGATTGTTTGAAAGTTGTTGATCATCCTAAAAATAAACTAGCTTAGGGCTATGAGGTTTGTTTCTATCATCAGATGGTTCATATGGTGAGATTGTTGCAAATTCACCTATTTAGGGCATAACAATTTTCAATAAGATCATGGTGAAATACAAATACCTCATTCCTCGATTAGGCGACATGTTAAATGAGCTACATAGTGTTAAGATCTTCTTGAAGATAGACTTGAAGAGTGGATAACATCAAATTCGAATGAAGGGAGGAGATGAGTGGAAAATTGTTTTCAAAACACGACATAAGCTTTATGAGTAGATAGTCATGCCATTTGAATTGATTAATGTGCCAAGCACATTTATGATCTTAATGGATCATATACTATGCCAATATGTTGGTAGATGCATCGTAGCTATTTTGATGATATATTAGTCTATAATAAGGGTCTTCTCAAGCATGTTGTGCACCTTAAAAAGGTATTAGAAGTATTGTAAGTGGAAAAGCTATTCGATAGCATGAAGAAGTGTACCTGAAGTGGTGTTCCTTGGGTTTGTTGTTAGGAAGGATGGAGCATGTGTTGATGGAGAGAAAATTAAGGTTATAGGTAGCTAGTTGACCCCATAGAGCATAGCTGAGGTTAAAAGCTTCCGTAAGGTTACATCTTTCTAAAGGCGATATATTCTCAATTTTAGCATTATAGTAGCCCCTTTGATTGAGCTAACTCAAAAGGGTGAAGAGTTTAGGTAAATGGATCGAGATTAACAAAGCTTTGAAGAAATTAAGGAAAGGTTAACAACTGCATCCATTATAGCATTACCGAGCTTCAATAAGATCTTCAAGCTTAGGTATGAAGCTTCCAAAGTTGCAATTAAAGCTATGCTCTCATAGAAATGTTAGACCTAATTCCTCATGAATTTGTAATCTATACTGATCATACGTCCTTGAAATACCTTTTAAGGAGAATAAACTCTCATGATTGTATGCAGAGTGAGTCAAGTTTCTTAAGACCTTCTCATACGTGATCATGTATAAGAAATGAAGTACCAAATCAATTATTTATGCTTTGATAAGACAGCATGTACTCATCACTTAGTTACTTGCAAAGGTATTTGGTTTTGGACTGCTAATCAAGCTCTATGAATGGGATGAGTATTTTAGCCTAATTGTAGCCTAGTGTAAGGATGGATTGATTATTGATGGGTATTATTGAGTTGATGGCTACTTGTACAAAAGAGGTCTTCTGTATATCCCTAACAACTTGGTATAAGAACTACTAGTTTGGGAAGCTCGTACTGGAAGATTAGTCGACTAATTTGAGGAGAAAAAGAATTACGAGCTACTAAAATAGCATTTCTTCTAGTAATGGATAATGAAGGATGTCCATCATATACTAGAAAGGTGTTCGTTTTGCAAGAAGGCTAAGGAAAAGAAGGAGCCTTAAGAAGGGTACATGCCTCCAATACCCAGCTAACCCTTAGACCACCTGGAACATGGATTTTGTGCTTAAGCTAGCATAAATTACCTAATGACATGACTTTATCATTATTGTGGTAGATGTTGATTGATTTAGTAAGGTGGTTCACTTCATCCCATGTCAAAAGACCTATGATGCTTTACATATTGCTAAACTTTTTGTATAGGATATCGTACAACTTCATGTAGTTACCCATAGCATTGTCTGATATTAGGATTTGAAATTAACTTCTTCTCATAGACACTCTAGCAAAGACTTGAAACCAAACTAATGTTTCACACATCTTGTTAACCCCAAAGAGGACAAATAGATTAAAATAGTGAATAAGACTCTTGGGATTTGTTGCAAGCTACAGTATGTAAGAATTTGTACGATTAGGATTGATGCTTTCATATTGTAGAGTTTGCTCATAATAGGTCCACTCACAATTCTACCACCTAATCCGCATTTTAGGTTGCTTATGGGATTAACTTGACCTTACTTATACGAATGATAATTGGATTAGTAGCTAAGGAAGAAAGCCTTAAAGGAAAGTAGTAAGCTGAGGGCTTGAAGTGACTTAATCAAAAAGTAGCCAAGTAGCTCGTTCAAATAGTGGCCATATAGAGGGAGATTAGAAATAAAGGAAGGAAGGTCATGGGCTTCCAACGTAGACACTTAGTAAATATAGGTTTCCTAATTGTAAGAATAATAAGGTTATGGTGTATCTCTTACATTCAATGTGTCCAACCTTACCCCTTACGTTTAGGATGAAGTTGAGTTTGACGATTTGAGGTTAAATTGTCAACAATCTTGGGGAGCTGATGGAAATCCTACCTTCCCCACTGTTGCATTGACTTACTCCTAGCTATCGCCAACATCTATACCATCCAAATTGATCTTTGGGCAGTTAATGCCAAGCTCTAAGCTAATAACTTGACGCTGACTTCATGGACTTTAATGCCTAACTATTTGAGTACTCAATAGGTGATGATTAGGAATAAGTAGAGCTATACTTAATGCTTCCTCTTTCATCACTTACTGAGTTGCTTCTTGATCATTCAAGTCGCCTAAGCCTTTACCCTAGCTCTAACCTAAGCTAAGATAGCTCGGACCATCTAACCACCTACCTACTCTCCTTGATTTTAAGCTATGCCAACTAAAGGCTAACTTATTGACCATTCACCTTATGCCAACTTAGGATGTAGCAGCCATAGCCTCTGAACTTATTTGTTTGCTTTCGTTAAGCACCTAACCAACACCCAAAGTACATGTTTTCTAATATAATGTAATGGGTTATGTAGGTTATGTGGATCAACTTGTTTGATTAAAAAAAAAAAGGTAGGTTAGGGTTGAAAATTTCAACTTGTTTAAAAAAGGTGTTACTTAGCTTACTTTACTTAACTAATAGGTTAAAGTGGGCTAACTCAGTAAGCTAGCATGTGGATCCATAAAACAAAAAAAGCCTTTAACTTGTTTTGAAACAAAATTAGTATTTGAGTTTTCTTGGCATATGTATATTGTAGATATATATCGTAGGGTTAATATAATGGAATGATAAAACTACTTCTAACGAGATTATCTGTTTTTTCTCCTACATATAAATACTATATTTTCTTGTAAAATTACTATTGAAAAAAGTAACATTTATAATAAATATATTTATATATAATATTAAAATTTTGTTAAAAAGAGAAAAACAAGTTTCAATTGGTTCATCGGTAGGTTAGGCTTAAAATTTTATTATGCTTATTAAATGGGTCATAGCAACTTTGTCCAAAAGCCAAAGCAGGTCAAGGTGAATAAGCTTATGTAGCCTACTTGTACAATTATAATAATAAATGAGTTGTGTGAGTAAAATTAAAATGAAAAAAACCATGAAAACCCATTAGATAATATGATTGGATCACACATCTAATAGGCTTTTATTTCTTTAATTTTAATTTTGGTCTAGCTTTATGTGTGGTAGATGTTATTCATCATCAAGATCAGAGTAAAAACATGAGTCTATTAGCAATACCAACAAATATAATAGGTTTATAATTTTTTCATTTGAATTTCTCCATCTATTCCTCTTTCTTTCAATTTTCTATGATTTTATATTTCTTAAATAAAAAATATTTAATAATATTAGTTTATTAAATTTATCTTTTGCAAACCAATACTTTATCACAACGCTGTAAAAAGGAGGGCAAAAAAAGAAATAAACCATATCATAACATCTTTGTGATATATATCACATTTGTGAAGGCAGATCACATGACAGGCATGGAAAAAGTGTTAATGATTTCCAGCACCACGTATATGTACGTTTAAATATGGAGGGAAAAAGGTTTCACACACGAGTGCCAAATCCTTTCTCCACTTGGCGAAAGCGCTTTCTCTGGTATTAGTTATTATAATAGTAAAATAAAAAAAGAAAAAAGGAAAATTCAATTAATTAGGTTATTTGGCGTAGCGCCTTATGTCTATCACAAATGGAGCTTTGTGTCCTCAACATTTCCTATTCCATGGCTTCCAGGCTCACACTAGCTCCTCCTTCTGATTTTCTCTTTAAATTCGAAAAATCACCAAAAATTTTAAACAGCTTACCTTCACTTGATGTTATTAGTCCGCTTAACTTCTCTCATGGGAGTTCTTGTTTTGTACATTCCTCTATTTTCATGCAAAGTTTAGGAGTGAGAGGAGGACAAGATCGTTTGCTGTCTGTGGTCGATGCAGTGAAGGGAGAAGTGAATGAATCTTCGGACATGGATTCTCCGACTTCGCTGGATGCTTCTTCCAAGGTTGTTCTTGTCGTAGGAGGTACTGGTGGTGTTGGTAAGTAAATTCTTTCATCAAATAGTCATACCGTAGAAAAAACTTGAAGATGAAAAAACGTCACTTCATTATTCTCATAATTACAAGAAAAATATATACAAGAGGAAAACGGCAGAAATAATGTGTATCAGAGATAGCTACAGATCTTAGGCGAACCAATACCATATCCTTTGACACCTATCTAATAGCTAAACGACTTCGTATAAGAGATAAACATCAGAGAATAAAATATAAACAGAATATATATATACATACATATATATATATATATTTATTTATATAAAAGAACAAGCAGGATATGCTGATGTGTCCGTATTGCAAAGCTAAAAATGTGTTGATGTATTGGGTTGACGTGTCAGTGTTTAATGACTGACGTGAGCTGATTCTTCTACACTACCCCTCAAGCTAAGGAATTCTGAGCTTGCATAGGATATTCATAAATGGTTGCTTCGTTGGCGATTTAGTGAGAAGTTTGATATCGCCTTCCTCAATTTCAGTCTAAATAAAGTTCCGATCAATTTATATATGCTTCATTTAATCATGTTGGATTGGATTCTTTACTGCAGTTACAGCTGAATTGCTGTCACTATATAATCTCGATCTACCATAACATCAGTAGTTGTTGACCAATTATTCCAATTTTGTGGGAGAGGTGTAGACATGGGCTTACATCCAAGCTTCCTAGTCTTCTTTAGGCGATTTAAAATGTATTTGTGTTGGCTTATAAAAATGTCTTTCTTTGTTTGTGCCACTTCCATTCCAAGAAAATAATTTAGCTCACCCAATTCTTAGTTTCAAACTTCAAATTTTATCTTCTTCTTAAGGCTAGAGATCTTGCACAAATCATCACTAGTTTTAATGATGTTATCTACATAGACTATTAAAATAGTCTCAAACCATTCTTTCCCACCTTAATGAAGAGAGTATGTTCAACATGACATTGTTTATAACCAAATTGCAATAAAGTTTCAGTAAACTTTTTGAACCATACCCTAAGTAATTACTTTAGTTTATATAAGGATTTTTTTAGCCTACACACTTTACTATGGTCCTCGTCTGATTTAAAACCTAAAGGCATAGGCATTTAGGTCTCTTTATCTAATTCTCCATTAAAAAATGCATTTTTAACATATAGTTGATGGAGAGGCTTGTCAAGATTGGTAGTCAAGGACAAGATCACTTTGATTGAATTTAGTTTTGCAACTGGTGCAAAAATTTCTTCATAATCAAGTCCATCTGTTTGTGTATATCCTTGGGCTACTACTAGGCGATCTTTATACCTTTCCATGCTTCCATTTGAGCTGTGCTTCACAATGAGCACCCATTTACTATCTACAACTTTCTTTCCCTTCGGTAAATTACATATCTCCCAGATGTTATTTTGATATGGGGCTCTTATTTCTTCAAGAATAGGCTCCTTCCACTTTCGCTTGGACATAGCTTCTTAGATATTTTTGGGCATGACTTCCTAATCTATATGAGCCACAAAAGCCCCATATCATGATGACAATCAATCATAATATACATAATCAGATTTGGGTACTTTGTATATGATCTCTTACCTTTTCTCAATGCTATTAGCATGTCAATTTTCTAGTTGTCTTCTATGTTCTGCTCTTTGTTGTGATCTTTCTCCACTCTCTGATTATCTTCTACATTTTGTTCTTTCTCATTTGATACTACATGTATATAATTTTCAAAATTCACACTTCCCTGATCATTCTGACATACACCTTCAAAATTAGACCATGCTTCCAAGTAAGAGAAATCGCTGTTTTGAGGAGCTTTTGGTCTTTGTTTATAAACTTTGATCTTTGAAACTTCTGGAACAAGGTGAGATACCTATGATGAAAAATTAGGCTCTACAATTTACTCATGTTAGGCATGTGGTGAAGGATCAGAATGGGTCATTTGATAGTTAGGCATGCTGTCTTCAAGTAGAATTATTAGTAGTGCTGAGGAGAAAAAATGGCCCTTACTACCTTTAGGAGTAGGAAAACACTTAAATCTTCTTTTTAAGTCTAAATTGTCTTCATCGACAATAGATGAGCCTAATGTTATGCTATGACATAAACATTCGGGCTATCCTAGTTTCCATTATTTGATTCTTGTGTATATTATTAATAATAAAAAAGAGGATTTTCATTGTAAACATTGTATCATGGCAAAGTGTTCCTATTCCTCTAATAATGCATGCTCTTACTAGTCATCTTAGCCCTTTCATCTTATATACAGTAACACATGGGGATTGGCTCAAATATAGTCTTTGTAGTCATTGTTGGTTCATAACTTTCAATAATGATCACAAGAGAGTCGGTTGGGTCTATATTTTAAAGGATAAATTTGAGGCAATTTCAATCTTTTGTTAGTTTCATAAATTTATTGGCAATATGTTTCAAACTTTAGTTCACATCCTAAGGTCAAACAATGGATGAGAATATTTTTCATTTGAGTTCTCCTCTCATTTGGCAAAAAATGGCATGGTACACCAAAGTTCTTTTTCATAAAATCCTCAACAAAACAAAGTGGCTGAAAGGCATTTATTAGAAGTTGCAAGATAGCAAGTTTAATGCCACATTCTTATTAAGGGATGCTATTTTAACAGCAATTTATCTAATAAATTGAGTGCCTTCTAAACCCCTTAAGTTAGAACTCCTCTAAGTATGTTGCTAGAGACTTTTCCACGTGCCCTATCCTTAATTCTTTATAACAAAAGTCTTTGGCTGTGTTGCCTTTGTTCACAATCATAAACCCACTCGTAGCAAACTTGATCCCAAAGCCATCACATGTATATTTCTTAGCTACTTTTTGAGTATAAAGGGGTATAAATGCTTCCATCCACCCTAAAAAAACAAAAAACGGTATGTCATTACCAATGTTGTATTTTGTGAAGATCAGTATTTCTTTGGGTCTTCTCTCCATAGGGCAAATTTCAGTGAAGAAAGTACACTTGTTTCATATGTAGACCAATTTCTCATGAAATCTAAACATGGTATGTACCTCATTCTCAGTCAAATCCTGAGCTTTAGTTCTTGCACCACTTAAGTGAGTCTCCTTCTACATTGAGTCAATCAAGTTCTACATTAGATCCTCAATTTTTGAATCCTATGTCTCAACCTCTCTCTCAATCAAATTGATCGAGTCCTACTTTGACTCCACAAACTCAATTTGAAGTAATACACACACCACCAATAGTTGTTAAACCTATTTCTAAATTGCGAGTATTTACAAGAAGGTCCAAAGCTCCTCAATAAGGCCAATCATACAATCTTATTATGATAGGGATCTTTGAACATAATGAGGAGATAGTTGGAAAGAAAGTGTGAAGAGAACAAAAATGTAGATGAAAGTATGGTGTTGAAAACAAATGATGAGCTGCCTATAGCACTTTGTAAAGAGAAGAGGAAGTGTACTCAATATTCAATTGCCAACTATGTAATTTATGAGAAATTGTCTCCTTACTGTAGGGCTTTTATTACTCAAATTGACATGGAAAAACTACCAAGAAACATCCATGAAGCCCTTAGTGTTCCTAGATGGAAAGATGTTGTTATGGAGGAAATGAAGGTGTTGTATGAGAATAATACTTAGAACATAGTTGATTTACCTAAAGGGAAGAAAGTTGTAGGAAGCAAATGGGTGTTCATTGTAAAGTAAGGGCAGATAGCAATATAGGGAGGTATAAGGCAAGGTTAGTGGCTTAGGGATATACTTAGACTCATGGAGTTGATTAGCAAGAGATTTTTGCTCCTGTAGCAAAACTTTAACACAATTCATGTACTTTTGTCATTAGATGTTAAAAATGCGTTTTTTAATAGCGAGTTGGAAGAAAAAATCTACATGAAATTGCCTCCTCTTTTTTCTTTAGATAAAAAGGAAGGAAAAGTGTGTAACCTTATGCTTGGTTTAGACATTTTTTTAGTACCATGATGACAATTTCTTTATAAAGTTGAACCATGAGGGTAAGAAATTTATATTGATTGTTTATGTTGATGATATTGTAATCTTGAGTGACAACTCTAAGGAGATTAGTATGTTAAAGAATGAGATTAATTCATAATTTGTGATTAAAGAACTTGGTGAAGTGAAATATTTTTGAGTTATAGAAGTAGATAGAAGTAAATTAGGCACTTTTATTTCTCAATGGAAATATATTCTTAACTTTTTGGAAGAAAATAGCAAGCATATGCAAACTTGTGGCAACTCCACTTCCCCTCAATTGGAAGTATGAAGGTGTCAAGACAAACTTTTCAGACTTAATTGATAGAGGACAAAATCAACACTTAGGAGGAAGGCTTATCTCTCATTAACTAGACCAAATTTGACTTTTGTGATAAGTGTCGTGAGTCAAGCCATGCATACCCCAGCAAAGTATTACATGAATGCTGTAAATCACATTCGAAAATACCTTAACAGCCTATTCAGTAAGAGGGAGTGGCAATTCTCCAATGATCCCTCCTTCTTTTGTTTAGTTGTGTTTACATTACAAGAATTGCAATTCAGCCAAATTGGGCATTTCCCAAAAATGCAGAATATAAACTCCTTAGTTGCGGCCAAGAATCTCCATTCCCCGACTTATTACTCTTCTTTTGTCCATAAATACCCTTGTTAAACATCATAATTTACACCATAGGCCCTCAAATTAAACCATCTATCTACTTTGTACAGTCGTAACCTACAACTACAGAAAAACATCAATCTAAGGCTTCTCCTTTAGCATAACCCTAACGATGTACGAGGGTTCAAAGGGTGCAATAGTACTTTTTCAAAGAGCTTGCTATCATTGACCATCTTCGATTAGCCCATGGCTTGAAAGCAGCATCCTAGATTTGAAGCCATACCCTTATCACACTCAACAACGGACGAAGAATTGTGAGCTAGAGAATAGGTTTTTGTTAAGGCTTCGGTTCTGCTAGTGTGGTGATTGGGGGGTGAATGATGTAGTGGGTAACCAAGCATCTTAGATCTGAAATTGAACAATGTGTTTCGATTTCAAGTACGGGTAATCAAGTTTCTACTAAGGCTTTGGTTTGAAATCCTCCATGGGTTAGAGATTCGACTTGATGATTGGGGGACGAATGTAATGGAACATTGACTTACTGGGTTAGGTAATCATGATCTCCTTAGATGGTGGCTTCCATTCCTCCATACATGCGACTGCAAGGGTGGAGAAGACAAAGTAGACGTTAAATTTGGGGTTTTTTGGTTTTTGATTTCTTTCTTTTACCAAATTTTGGGTTTTTTGTTTTGTGCTTTTTGATTTCTTTCTTTTACTAAGTAAAGGGTATTCTGGTAATTATTATTTCTATTCAAGCTATACGCTCTATTTTATTATTCTAAATAAAGCAGGTAATGCTAATTCCACTATGTTTAAGTAAATCTCATGATAGGAATTAATCCACGATGATCTCTCGGCCGAGGCCAACCTATCCTAAGTTGAGGCCAATCTGTCTCAAGTCGATGCCGACTTACCAGAAGTTGAAGTTGACCTATTTTAACTTAAGGCCAAATTATTCAAAGCTGAGGTCGAACAGTTTTTGCCGTAGTCAAGCTAATACCAAAAGACTAAGGGGAAGGAAAAGGAGCTATTCGGCCTTAAGACTATTGTTTGTTGATAAGTCGAGAAACTATATGATCGAGCACTCAAAGCTAAAGAACAGCTCAGCATAGTACAAGAAGGTTTGTGTTAAGTAATTTATGAATACAACAACTGTGGGCCGACATCACTGAGAGCTCAGCCAAGCTTAATAAGACTCCTAAACATTCCACCTTGGCTCAGACACCCGATTGCCAATTGGCCCTTGCTCGAGCTTACAGATAATTCGAATAACTGTATGCTGACTACTCCGTTAAGTGCACAGTTTTGTATATTTGTAAATATTTTCCTTATTTCAATTATGGGCTATTCTTTAAGGTTTAAGGTTTCGTATATTATTTATAGTTTTGTTATTAGAGTTTTAAAATTTACTAGAAATAGCAACATCTGTAATTAATAGAAAGGAATCAAGATAGTGAAGAATATTCATACAATGAATTTACACTTGAATGTTCTTTCTAAAAGTAAGTATATTCTTGAGTCTTTTCAGCTGGCATTTCAAATTATTGAGTGTGCTTTATTCCTTAGTCTCTCGTGTTCTTATTAATCTTGCTTTTAAGATTATGGTGAAACCTTCATTTGAGCGAGTTAGTGAGTTGCATCGTACTTTTCATTTGACAACCGAGTGATATTTAGTATTCATAAGTTGTATCGAATCCTATTTCGAGCTCAACTCCTGATTGTGTTTGTGTTTTGGTGTGTGATATCCGTATACATTTACTATCAAAACCCCCTTCTCATTCTTTATTTCCCATTTTCATTCGAACTCAGATTGCACTCATTTTGGGTTTCCAGGTCCGTTGTATATGCATCACCTCATTGTGACTATTCACATCTTATTATCCATCTATTCCATTTCCTAATAATTACAATTCCATTTCCCTTTTATTGCATTCTGCTAACTAAAAATGCCATAAGGGTTTGCTTGATAAGGAGTGTTATTTGAGAAAATGAGAGAAAGAAGCATCTAGGGATTTGTAGATGCAGATTAGAGGAGTAATAGTTATGATTGTGAATCTACATTTGGATATTTTATTAAGGTTTGAGGTAATCTAGTAACATGGAGAAGTAAGAAGCAAATAGTTGTAGCTCGTAGCAGTGCTGAAGCAGAATTTCGTACTATGGCTCAAGGATTTTGTGAAATTATTTGGTTGCTGCAGTTGATGACAGAGTTACATGAGACATTTGATCTAGCTACACAGTTTATTGCAACAGCAATCAGCAATCAGCTATTAGCATTGTGAGAAACCCAACCTAACATGACAACATGTTCGAATAGATATAAATTTTATCAAAACAAAGATGGAGGAAAGTGGACTTAAAATTGACCTATAGTCCTACTAAGGATTAGGAAGCTAATATCTTAACCAAATCATTACCAAAGAAGTTAGTTGAGCTGAATTGTAGCAAGCTATGAATGACAAATATCTATTCCTTAAGTTAAGGAGGAGTGTTGAAAGGTCATTAATTAAGTAGTGTAGGAAATATAGTAAATAGTTAATTATGTCGGTACAATTAATATTGTTCGTAGTTAGAGTTGGTGTAATTAATATTGTTGGTAGTTGGGGTTGGTGAGTTAGCAATTGTTAATATCAACCATGTTTGGACCATTTATAAATAGGTTTTCTTATGTACAATCTTTGAATATCTAAGTATCACTAAAAAAATTATTTCTACAATATGTTTCTTCAAATATTAACATGAGTCACTCTTGGATTTGATGGCATGCAAAGATTATCTTTAGGAATCTCTATTTTACCTTGATTTGAAGAGGCATAGTGTTATGAACCTCAAGTAAAAGGATGGAAATTTGAATAGAATTTTACTAAAATTGATGATTGATAGAAATTACAAACACTAATATCTCAAATGAGAGTTATAAGCTCTAAGCCCCCCAATTAAGTAACATGAGCAAAAAGTTCACAAAATCTACCTCTCAATGAGTATAAAACTTCTGGATTCCTCTCTCTAACACACTCCACCTATGTATAGAAATACTAGATAATAATATCTAATATTGATTGCCATATCAGCACATAGCCACACAAAATTGCTACATATACCTATACAACACATGTATTACACTACTGATACTTATTATCTCATATATGTTTTACTAATACTTCGGGTCACATCAATTTCTCCTAACCCATAGGTGTCCTTGCCCTTAAGGACAGCTAAGTAAAGGCGACCATCTTAGTCATCCAACGATCATGTGATTACATTTGTGAGTGAATGAGAATGGTTAATCACACTTAAAACAAAGCCCTTAGCCATTTTTTCATGAAATTCTTCATTAGTCATTTGTCTTTGGCCATGATATTTGCACACATGATCTCTTGATTGACCAGGGAATGCTAGTGATTGTGAATAAATCGGAGATGGCTTCCTAGGAATTGGACAAGAGGTCTTAGTAGTAAAACCTCTAGTTTCACTTCAAGTGATGTAGGTTGGGGTAACAAAAATTCTATACCCTATTCCTTCTCAATTTTAAGGGCAAGTTCCATCGCTTGCTTAAGAGTTTTAGGGGAGAATGTGTCTACTTGAGTTTGGATTTCATTTGGTAAACCCCCCAAAAAATAACCTAGTAATTGCATATCAGGTATAATCGGAGCTTGAGAGGTAAGAGATTCAAAATCCTTGATGTATTGCATGACAGAAGAAATTTGCCAAAGTTGTGACAAAGATTTAAATGAATTTGAAGCCAACTAACCTCTATGATGATGCATCATCTCTAACTTTAATGTAGACCAATCCAAATTTGGTTTTTTTCTCCGCAACATGCTCAACTGATGCACACATCAGCTTCGCATACACATTGCTCGCATATCTACTTTGTGATCTTCTCTTACATTTTAGACATCAAAGTATTGATTAGTCATGATAATTCTGGTCATTGGATCCACACTGTCAAACTTTAGTATCTCCATATGAGTAGAGCTCTTATGATATTCCTCGTTAATCACACCAATGAAATGAACCTTTTACTTTGACTGTTGGAGCAAATTTCGCTGGCTTGGATTTGTTCATATCATCTTAGACTATTTGTTGCTTTCCGTAATTCGTAGCACTTGGTGGTGATTCTTCAATAACTACTCCATTGCAGCTTATCTTCCACAATTCTTCAAGCATCTATTACATTTTGTTCATCGTGGCTTGTGTGTTGGACACATCACCACATAAGGCTATGACCTATCCTGACAATTCCTTTAGATCATCCATCAAGGTGACATGATGTTGGACATCAACTTGCTTGTCCCTTATCCTTGTTATGTTCTTCTCTAATTCATCAACACATGATTCCATTTGAGTTATGTTGCTATTGTTCACAACCTTAGAAGCTTCAATCCTTTCTAAGAGTGTGATTTTGGAAAGAAATTGTACAAAATTGAGCAAAAATTCGTAAAGCGAAGGAGTTCCGGCTGGTCTTCGGCGAGTATCCGACTAGTTAGACCAAATTGATATGAAACTTAAGTAAAAGAACGAAAAATTAAATGGAATTTTACTAGATTTGATGATTGATAGCAATTACAAATCCTGATCTCTCAAATGAGAGTCATGAGCTCTAAGCTTACTAACAAACTAATATAAGCGAGACCTCACAAGAACTATCTCTCAACGAGTATAAAACTATTGGATACCTCTCTTTAACCTACTCCACCTATTTATATAAATACTAGTTTATCGTATCTAATATGGATTGCCACATTAGCACATAGCCATACACAATTGTTACATATACATATACAACACATGTACTATACTACTAACACTTATTATTTCATATATGATCTACTAATACTTAGGGTCACATCATGTAGTATGGTTGATTTTCAATAAATACAACATCTAACATAACAAGAACATGTTTTGATCGTAGGTGATAATATTTGTAACCCTTCTAAAGAGTGGCATATCCATTAAAAACACTCTTAAGTGTCTTTTCTTCCAGTTTGTTTTTATTAGCACATGATTTGCCACATATACAATACAACCAAATGCTCCTAGTGTTAAGGAATTGAATATATGAACATAAGGAAAAAATTCTCATAATACACTTATAGGAGTTTTAAACTTTGAGGACTTTTGAAGGGATTTGATTTATTAGGTAGGTAGTTGTTAGATTTGCTTCTCCTTAATAATAAAAGGGAACTGAATTAGTTACCATCATGGATCTAGCTATCTTAAGTAAATATCAATTTTTTCTCTTAGATACTTTATTTTGCTAAGGAGTATATATATAAGAACTCTGAAGAGTGATCACATGTTCATTTAAATAATTGGTGAATTCCTTAGAGAAATATCCTTGCCATTGTCTTTATGAATAATTTGAATTTGTCTTTGGAAAACATTGGACTCAAATTTGTAGAATCTTTTAAATACTAGCAAAACTTTAGATTTCTCTTTTAAGAGAAAGACCTAATAAGCTCTTGAATGATCATTAATGAAGGTTATGAACCATTTATATCCAAAAAGAGCTGAAACTCTCAATAACCCCCAAACATTGCTGCAAATTAAATAAAATGGTTTTAGGGGTTCATAGGATCGTGCATGATAAGTGTTTTGAGTGAATATGGCGGCAATCTAATGTTCACATTTTAAATTGTCGATATTTTTATTGATAAAGATATTGGGATACAAATAATTCATATAAGCAAAACTTGAATGACTTAAGTACTTGTGCTAAAGCATGATATGAACTTTATTCCTAGTAGACATAAAAGACTTAGACTCAGATTGACTCCTTGTTCGAGTGAAGTAGTGAAGACCATTGCATTCCTCAATATTGACAATCATCTTTCCTGAAAGTTGGCCCCAAAAAACACAATGATAGGGAGTAATTATCACCTTACACTTCATATCTTTTGTTAATTTACTGAAAGATAGTAAATTGTACTATAAATTAGGCACTAGTAGTATCATCTAGTTCTAGATTAGCCGGTTTAACAAATTCCTTCCCTTTTGCTAACACTAACTCTCCATTAGCTACCTAAATTTTTTGTTCACTCACATCTGGAGTGTTGAAAAATAAATGAGAACACATATGGTCAATAGCGCTAGTATTTGTACTCCAACAACCATTCCTATTGTTTGTAGTTGTAGGTAGAGTCGAATTAGTACCTTTTTAGGCGTAGCTACATATGGGGAAGTCTTATTATTGTTGTGATTGTCGTTACCAATTTGACTAATTTGTAGGATCTATTGCAAAATGGCAATTTGGTTTGGAGTTAAATTCACACTGTTACTCACACTTTCTTGGTCATTCATATTAGACACTTGCGCAACTCTTTGGGCCCCCTTCAGCTGACTTGACTTGAGATGTTCTAGCTGTTCATGGAGCTTCCAGCAAGTCTCTTTGGTGTGATTTGGCTGCTAGGAGTGAAAACGCAACAGCTTGTCTTTGGTTGGCTCATGTGTTGTTCCTTTATTCATGACTAACGCAGATCCAAATGAATTTGATTCAAGTGCTGTTGTACCTATCATCTAAATCGGAGTTTAATCCTTGTGAAAAATCAGATACGATCTTTTTCTTGCTTCTTGTTGAACTTAAGACTGTCTTCTTTTGATATCCAATCATCCTCATAAAACATATCAATTTCCTGCCACAATTACATGAGTGTAATGTAGTAATTGGTCACACTAATATGCCCTTGAGTTGTAAGTCTTATCTTCGACCTTATCTCAAAGCATTGTGATGTATTCTACAAATTAGAATTCATCTCTTGGACCATTTCCTATGTCTCTCTAGTAGTAATGCAAAAGAGATACATTTTTCCTATTTTTGGTTCCATGGATTTGATTAACTAGACCATAAATTGTTATAATTAGTACCGTAACTATTTTATTAAAAAGTTTAAGTTTGTGGATATAGTGTTAACTAATATATTTATTATATAATACTTCCCCTCACTTGTGGACTTTTAAATAAGGCCTATAAGTAGACAACTTAATTAGATGAGAGGTAACTATTGATGCAAGGGCTTAAACTTAGGATCTCTTGCTTTGATACTAATTATAAGATTAAATGCTTTACTATTGCACTAAAAGCTATAGTTGATGGTGTTGTTCGACTCGAGTCATTTTAGTTATCCAGTAGTCTAAGTGCCATATTCAATTGTGACTTAGCCACTCCAACTGGGAATCGAACCTATGACTTTGGTTCTGATACTATATTATGATTAGTACGATAATCGTTTTATGTAAAAGTTTAAGCTTATAAATATGGTATAAACTATTATATTTATTATATAACATAAATATTGAGTTTTTTACCTGATGTATATTAATCAGTCAAATCTCTAAGAGTATGGCAATATAACATAAATATTGACTATTTTACCTCCCATGTATATTAATCAGTCAAATCTCTTGGAGTATGGGTTGCACCTATCAATTAGCCTAGTTTTCCTCTTCAGCGTATCACAAGTTGGACAGATTAATACCACTCTTTGAAATTCTGTCCATTCCGTTTGTGTTGTGTAAATTGTAGGGATTGATCTCCCATAGTGAGTGTCATGGCATTTGACGTGGAGCTTGGGGATTTTTTATTAGGGTTGGAATCAGTTAGAGACCTTAGTGTCAATTTGTCTGATACCATGTAAAAAAACTTGAAGATGAAAAAACTTCACTTCATTATTCGCATAATTACAATCAAAATATATACAAGAGGAAAACAGCAGAAACCACGTGTATCAGATAGCTACAAATCTTAGTCGAACCAATACCATATCCTTTGCCACCAATCTAATGGCTAAACCACTTCATATAAGAGATAAACATCAGAGAAGAAAAAATGAACAGAATATAAAAAGGCAGAATATGCAGAACATGCTGATGTGTCCGTGTTGCATGGATAACAATGTGCTGATGTGTTGGGCTGATCTGTCCGGGTTTCATGACTGATGTGAGCTGATTCTTCTATAGATACTCCTACTCATATTCGTATTTTCAGCTTATATATACAATAAAAAGTGTTGAGGATGGGCTTCACTGCAACAGATTTGAGGCATGTTAACTGCCTCTTTGCTAAAGCACAGAGCCATCTTTTCTCTTATCCCGAACTTATTAGAACTACTTTGTGCATATCCTGCAAATATTTGCTGTCTCAACAGTGTATTTATCATTTCATATGGCCTAATTCTTTGAATGTGAATAGTTGGATACCTCTGAGTCAACAATGAGAACAGCAAATATAGATCCGGTGATCCTGTATTTGTATATGATGAATTTTTAGGGACATCGCACATGTACCACACTAGAATGAAGATTATGACATTGTAGTATATATACTTAGGAAATGGTCTACTATATAAAAGATACTGAGTTGGAACTCACATGGTTGGGAAGTCTAATATGACAATATATCCATGATCAATCGTGCAAAGTTCATCTTATAGCTGAAAGTGGACTAACATTTATCATGTTAAAAGAATTTGAAAAATGGAACCATCTATATGATTCGCTCTCAGTAGCCATGGGATTCACCAATGGTTCACATACTTCTTTCCTCTTTCTTTGAGGTCAGTCATTTCAGTTTTGATTATAACCTAATTAATCTTGTCATTGATATTAGTAATTGTCTTGATTATTCATTACTCTCACTTATATGTACTTCTCAGTACATCTTGTTGTAATACTGTTTATCTTGATTATTCTGCTCTTGCTTATATGTACTTCTCAGTACATCTTGTTGTGATACTCTTGACACTTTCATCAGTCTTTCTGATATGGAGCATCCAATAATCTGTTAGTTCATACCCTTCATATCATACTGTTCCATGCAGGTTTATGAAGGCTCTCTCTCTCTCTCTCTCTTCCTTGATCCTTCTTTTACTTGATCACTTCTTACTAATAAGCATATGTCAAGGTTAACACCATGACTCAACTTGCAAAAGTATATAATATGCTGGCATGAATGGAAAAGGGATGGGCTGAGCAGCATAACTCTGGCATGGAAGATCAAATGTTCAGTCCTGAGAAGAACAAACTCATTAATGATTTATTACCTCTCCCTTCTCCAGGACAGTTAATTGTGGCGTCATTGCTGAAACGAAATGTCAAAGCACGTCTGCTGCTCAGAGATCCTGACAAGGCTACATCTTTGTTTGGCAAACAAGATAAAGACATGCTGAGGGTGCAATATTTATTTACATCAATTATGTTAGTTCTCCATGCATAAGCTTCAACTAGATTCATGCTTAGAAGCTTTGACTTGATAGGTGTGGAAAGGAGACACAAGGAATCCAGAGGATCTAGATCCATCCATTTTTGAGGTTAGCTTTCTCTGATAAAATTTTCCCCCCTTTATTCCTGAAAAACATTATGTCTGGTAAATGAAGGTCATTGATTTTGTTTTAAACAAATGATTTTCAGGGTGTTACCCATGTAATTTGCTGTACAGGAACTACTGCTTTTCCTTCAAAAAGATGGGAGGGGGATAATACACCAGAAAAAGTTGGTCAGTAAAATTTTTTTAGTAATCTATCTATCAAGAAAAGTAAAATGTATGCATGTATATATATGTATATATCTCTTTTCCACTGTCGATCTAGTTGCCTCAACCTTGCGTTTTTTCCCATTTATTTGTCATGAATAATTGCAAATTCTGTTTGTTGCTGTTCTATCATTTGTGACTTCTTATCGTACAATATTATTGCAGACTGGGAGGGTGTAAGGAATCTTGTATCTGCTCTGCCTCCATCATTACATAGGATAGTCCTTGTTTCATCAATTGGCGTAACCAAGTCTAGTGAGCTACCTTGGAGGTATGAAGTAACTGCTAAATCGATGACCAATAAAATCTTCTCCCCATAGCTTAGTGAGAAATTTACCTTTATTTGCATTTTTCTTGGCTATCTTATGCTTGGGAAGATGCATTTCCACGATTTAAAAAGGGTTCTTTATGGTATAGGTTTTATTATTCTTCAGCTGATATTTTGCTTTTCCTGTTTTTCATTGCTTGGGTTTCTCTCTCTCTCTCTCTCTCTCTTTGCATCTCCCATCTTACACTCACAAACTTCCTCTCAAAATGGAATAGTGCTTGCTAGTCACTTAATGTAATTGGTAAACGAAACCCTTCCAATGCTTAGTCTTGGAATAGAAAAACCTGATTTGGTTATAAAACCTTTTAATATATGATATCTTTGTTTTGCCAGAGGTGCCAGTATGATTGTCCCTAGAGAAGATGGCATTAAATTTCACATGGTCTTTTGCTATGTAGAAGTATTGATTAGTGCTGTCCTCCTAATTAGAAGACCTGTTGTTCCTATTACTCGTGACTTGATTGATTGTCTTATGTTCACTCTTTAAACTTGAAGGACTTCCAGGGGCATTTTAGTCACAATATTTTTTTCCCCATCTTACAGCATAATGAACCTTTTTGGAGTCCTCAAGTATAAAAAGATGGGGGAGGACATCTTAAGAGATTCTGGCCTTCCATTTACAATAGTAAGGTTTGTCATGGAAAAAGTATATGCTTTTGGATTTGCTTTTCGCATGTAAATCCTTATAACTGTTTTGTATTGCTAGACCTGGTAGATTGACTGACGGACCCTACACATCATATGATCTTAATACGTTGCTGAAAGCCACAGCTGGTAAACGCCGAGCTGTCCTTATAGACCAAGGTATGCTGTTTCAATCTCTTTCCAATTGATGGAAATATGTAAATTGTTGGTTTGCAAAATCAGTCTTTCATTCCTTAGTTGAATCTTGGTGTCGCTTACTCTATTGAAAATAGGAAAACACACTTTTCTCAATAAATATGCACTGTTTGCATATGTTACCTTTTTCTCAATCGTAACACAGGGAGCAGTTTAAACACTTCAAATCCCTAGCCAACCATCTTATGTGCTAATATAATCACACAATCTTTCAATTACTTAAAGCATGAAATTTGGCTTGAGGTTTAGAACATTCATCTCGGATGTATGCTTCATGTATCCTCATTTTGTACGAGTATAAACCATCATCCATATCTTTCCTGTCTTCAGATAGTTATTTGGCTTGAGATTTAGAACATTCATCTTGGATGTGTGCTTCATGTATCCTCATTTTATACTAGTATAAAACATCATCCAAATCTTTCCTGTTTTCAGATAGTTGATGTCATGTTGATGAATAGCAGTTTGAGAATTAGTATCAGAGCAAGTCATTGTGATTTAACAAACTAACCATTCCATAGAAATTGGTGCATCAACTCGATCACACATTATCACCTTACTTGAGGAAAGATCATTTTTGTTATTTATATATACCGTTACCAGGGGATAAACTTGTTGGAGAGACCAGTAGAATTGTTGTAGCCGAAGCTTGCATCCAACTGCTGGACATAGATTTTGCACAAGGTGAAATTTATGAAATCAACTCCATTGAGGTGAGGCTTTGAATGTTGAGGTTTTTCTTTGTGATATTTCACTTTGAGAAATAGACTATTCACCGTGTTCCACTTGCAATCAAAGATATTGTTAACTCGGTATGAAGAAGCAAATATGAATGTGGTGAGAACTGGATATGTTCAGAAAGCAAGAAAAGAAAATCTGTAACCGAGATTGTCTTATGTGCTAAAGTTGCTTTTTATTAGTGCACTAGTTTTGTCATAACATATGACCCCAAAGGTGAAAGGATTATATATTTCGAATTCTCATTAAACTTTTGACACGTCAATTGACGAGGATAGTTTATATAAATTTGGAACATCAAAGCATTTAGTTACATTAACTGTACCCTTTACTCTCATTTGGATTTTTAGCTATAGGATTTATAAATGTCTTTCCATACGAAAAGAGACCACTACTGGGAAAATGAATTTCATCCATAAAATTTTCGTGCGGCTCGTTCACTTAAACCTCCTTGTTTCATCGGACCATTTCTAAGCACAACCTGATGACCACCCCTTACACATACTTGAGTGAAGGGCACCATTTGCTCACATCATATGCTTTGTTTTGAACTAAGACAAAGCATCCTTCATCTTTTTGTTATCATTTCTTTTACATTTCTTCTTGTCCATCCTTTTTCTTCAACAAAATGTTCCCGTTTTGGAATAATATTTTCTTCTTGACCCTTCTAAGTTTGTCAGGGCAGTGAAAAATTGTAGAGAGAAAAACTTTTTGTTGAGAAATTTCCAACTGCCAAAGATTGTTGGAATGAACACTCCACTGTATAATATGTCGTGAACTTATTCTCCCTTCCCTTGACTTGATATGTATCTTCCACTGACTCAAGTTAATTTGACACATTTTCATGAGTTGAAGCTTCCACTCTTCTGCAAAATGTTGATGCTTTTATATATATGAAGACAACTTCTGCCTTCTCTGGAATTCGAAAATGATATCTGTATAAAGCCAACAAACTTTGGTTAATCTTGTTCTAAATCTTCTAGAGAACGGTTGCTCTTTGCAACATTACATCCAAGTCGAATTCATCGTTTTAACCATTGAACAGCTTAGAATGATTACTTCTATTTTTACGGACTAATTCTTTGAATATCAATTCTTATACAGGGTGAAGGTCCAGGAAGCGATCCCCAGAGATGGCGGGAACTATTTAGAGCAGCCAAAGCATAGCATCCTAAATCCCTTTCTGACTCAACCTCACAGCTCACAGGCACATGTACCGGTGCTTCGACTTGAGAAATGCATATAGATACTAGAAATTTTAAATACTCAGTTTTTATTTCTCTTTACTCATTGATACGTATTACATCGCCAGTGAAGGGAGCATATCAGACTTGGACCTTCATGCTAAATGAGATGAACTATAGAAGATGGTCAGTGAGCATCAAACCAGTTTCCTGGTCTGTATTGCGTGGCAACTATTAGCTTGAAAGCAGAAAGGACAGACTAACAAAATTTCTCCCGAGAACAAATCCTTAGGAAACAAATTTGAAAATCTGGCCAAAAGGAGAAGGTTAAGACGGGAACAAAATGTTTGATGTAATCTTTTTAGTCTAAAACGTATTATAATGTCTTACCCCAAAATACAAGGACTCAGGTTTTTCCTACTATTTGAATTCAGGACATATGTCTCTCATTTGAGGGGCTGAATTTTAAAAAAATTGAGTCAAAGATACTAAGGTAATATTTGGTTGTTAAAATTAGATAGAACAAGAATAACTGGATATTCAAGTATAAGGATTATATGGTAATACGATATGTTTAGTTTGTATAATATTGAATAAAAAATTTTATAATGTTTCTTATTTTTTATGCATAGGTATTGAACTTAATTTTTTTTTATATTTATATTGTCACGCCCCTAAGCTTAGGAGCGTTACAAATTGCTATAAAAATCTATTGACACATCAAGTTAGCGAGCTACTAAAATTTCAAAAAAAAAAGTTTTTAAATATTCTCATATAATTTATTTCTTTAATTTAATTCATCACAACATCTATATAATTTTCTTATACTTGAATAATAAATATTTATAAAAAATAACAATTATCTCTATTTTAACTCAAGAATTAACCTTGTAATTGAAATCTTATTTTGTCACTTTCTTATCTTAGTAGTCTTGGAGAAAATTTCCAACTTATTGATTTTTATAATCTCATAACAATTACCTACACTTAAAAAATGATATGGAAAGAGTCAAAATCTAGTATGGAAGCTCACAGTCACACATGCATGCTATGCATTATACATAATTCACATATATTAATGCAATACAATATAGATATCAAATAGCTTATTTATTACCATTCTTTATTAGCTAGTAGACAACATAGTTTGAGATCATTTACAATTAATCCAAACTTGAAGTAACTCATGACTTACTTCACAATTTCTAAGTTGAGACATTGTCACTGTGTCCCTCGTTTAAATAAGCATTGAACATTAGCATTGTAGCCCTAAACGCTACCTAACCTACATGGTTGTAGGACATTGGTATTATAACCTTTGGATACTAAACTTATCTATATCAAATCATTTCTAAGGAGGACTCCACAAGTAACAATGTATTCCAAGGATCACTGAAGTACAACCTTAAGGACATTGGTACTACAACTCTTCGAGCCTAACCAAACATAAGCAACAAACATAATTTATATTCTAAATGATTATTAGCCTAATTTAACCAAGGTTTTACGTCTTGGGTCTTGAGAATGGTTGGAAGCATCTAACTCAAAAATCGTTTTAATGTTATCACCTAAAGTTCACACATAAGAATAACTTATTATAGTTTCTATTATATTATTATCTATTCCCAAACAAGTTCACTTAATTATCTTTCTAAGTTTTGGAATCAAGATTTTAGCTTATTCAAGTATTTAGGATCAACTTAAATCTTTGGATGCATTTAGGATTGGTTGAATTAAGGTTTAGGAAGGTTAGAAATAAGGAATAAAAGGAAAAAGGGAAGGTATAGGATCACGGTTAAGGTATACAGTCGTAATCATGGACCATGGTCTTTCATTATGCTTAATTTATCCATTTATGCCCATGATTTAACAATATTGCATGACTATGACCCTCAGGGCCTATGGCTGTAGTCTTAGGGCATGGTCCTCTCTCTAAAATTTCTTCTCTTCTTCACTTTAGCCAAAATTCTTAATGAGGGGAACGCAAGCCCTTCTCCAAAATTTCTTCTCTTCCTCACTTTAGCCAAAATTCTCGATGAGGGGAACGCAGGTAGGTCCATTATCGTAGTTCTTGCTCGTGTTCCTCTAGTTCATCAATCTTCTTCTTTTTTTCAACTCAAACCTTCCCCAATCCATCCTATAATGACTAATTCATAATTCACTCTAGATTCTTCTTAGGTTTAGTCTCTTTTTACCACATTGACAACAAAGAATACCCATATGTGTTCCTAAACCCTAAAATTGAAACAATAATAACAATAATGTTAACAACATAACTTATTCATCACTGTAGCTACGAAGGCAAGATATGAAACCCTTTAGATCCAATAACTATTCTTGATTTTGCACATGTAATAATTGAAATCAATCATAATTTTTTCTTCTTAATATAACATTAAACAATACCTTACTAATTTAGGGTTTTGCACAACTTGACTACTTCTGCACTTCATTTCCTAAAGCTGATCTTCCTTATTCTCACTTTTGTTGAAGTCAAGTTCTAAAGAAACTCAATGATAGGAATGAAACCCTAAGTCAAAATAAGTCCCTTTTACACTTAAGTATGAAATAAACACCTTATCCTTCTTATAAAAAGCTTATTATTTGCTGTTGCCCCGACCTCTATTTTCTTATTTTCTTTTTATTTCCCTTTATTATTATTTAATTTTCATGGGGCTATCTATTATTTATTTAATAATATTTTTATATTATTTAAAAAGTATAAATTTTTAATATTATATAATATTTATCGCCTCAATCATGTCTAATATTTATACAATTTCATTTATATACTCAACACTTGTGTTTTTGTTCAGTAAAGTGAACTTTTGTACCATACTCTAGATGGGATAAATTTTGAACATCTTATTCAGTCCTTCATATCTTTTTTTTTTTGTTTAGTATCTAGGCTCAAATTGCAAACAAACGTTAGATAAAACATTTTGTTTAGTTTAGTCTCATAAATTTTATACAACCAAATAATACCTAAGTATCTTAGAAGACATGTCCTAGAATAACAAAAATGAAAAAGAAAAGTAGAAGTCTTTAAATGGAAAAAGTAAAAGGGTTATTGATAAAAATCATTGTTTAGGACCTATTACAAGAGCTTACTTTAAAGAGATACTAACACTAGTCACTTGCGTTACCTTGAATCAACTTAAACCTGAAGATTTAGAATTAATTAGTTTATATTCATATATGACAATTCTACCTTAAGCTAAGCATTACTTTATTGTAAAGAATGTATATGTGATCATACTTGTATTGTGGGAAGAGTATGAAAGTGAGAAAGGGATTGCAACAAGACAAAAGGCCAACTGACTAGGCTAGTTTCCTATCAAATTGGCTTGACAACAAGCTACTAAGGAACATGTAAGAAGAGCTTGAACCATCGAATTGATAGAAACACTCTCAAACTAGCTGAACAAGTGTGGAAACATAATGTAACTCAACTTCTAAAATTGGAGGCTATATCGTCTAGATGGTTTAGCCATGGACTGGCTTGCTGGTACCTTTTCCCCTTTATCCTATATATAGGACAACGAGCTTAACTACTAAGGACACATGTTGTCTTGGGGTTCAGCCATATATGATGCTTACAAGGGATATGCGCTACAAAGGGAGTAAAATGGCTCTATTGCTTAGTTAACTATGGATAGGTTGGTAGTCATGTTTGAAACTTTTGATGTTGACATGTGCAGAGCTACAAGATATGTTAGCCATACTATGAATGCCAAAGAGCAATTAATAGAGAGAGAGAGAGAGGGGGGGGGGGAGTGCGAGGTGAGGGCACTATGGGCATTAAGTTGCATGTTGAACACCTAGTATGTACTTAGAAGATCTCGAGTAGGTTATGCTAGCTTGTGAATAGATTGGGTAGGGAGAGTTGCTTGGGAGATCTTGAGTAAGTTGGATGGTTAGGTCCAAGCTTGTTTGATAAGGTTAGTATCTTCATTTTTGTGGAGTTACTTGGGGTTACCTAAGTAGGTCAAGGTATTCAAACTAGGCCTTTGGATCTTGAGCAAAAAATGGCCTATCAACATTTGCTCCTCCACTCTCCTTAGCATTGAGGTGGCAAGGAGAGTAGACAACTTCAAGTTAAGAAGGCTTAGGCCTGAGCTATGATGGTATGCTTTTATGGGTAAGAATCATTGAGCACTTAAGCATCTAAGTTGATGCTTGATGTAACTAATGTGGTTTGGTTGGGGGCTTGTGTAATGAGGTAGCTATTGGACTAATTAATGTGACATTTGGTCTGTACAAGGCGTAATTATGATGCATGAGGCAAAGTGAAGTGCGTGGGTGCAGGTGTGCATAGCTATGCTAGCCATTCGCAAGGTAGATGAATTTGGACCATTGAACATTAGACGGTGACACATGGATGGCTAAAATGGCTATCCATATGCTAAAGGCTAGCTAATAGCTAGAAACAATTTACTTGCCTCTCATTCTTGTATATAAAAGCCTTAGGGAATCTTCATTTCCTTACTTTGATTTATACACTAAGGGGAAGCTCTACCAAAATTTTCTCTCAAACTTCTAAACTCAAAGTCCTTCAAAACTCATTCTCAGACTTTTTCTTCAAAACTCTCAATTCTTAATCTTTACCTTCTTTTTTGATCATACGAAGTTGATGGCAAATCAAAGGAGAACAAGAGTTCAACCCCCCTTCCCACTTACCTACTAAATAAATAAAAAAAAAAATCGGTGGTAGAGATGATAATCTGTAGCGTTGAAAATTTGTTGAGTTAGGAGGAGTGAAGGAGGCGTGTGGAGATGAGGCCTTGAGAGAGGGACACTATAACAACAAGGGGAAGAAGGTGCTGGTGTAGGTACAGCCTTTGAGCAATAATAAAAATGCTATGGACTTTGTGTTGTATAAGTATGACTAGGAGTTGTATGAATAAGAAGGTGAGGCTCGAGGTGAGTAGTTGGCTAGTAAAGAAGCTAAAGTAGGGTGTATAACCTCGGAGGAGAGAGGTCCTTATGCATATCCCTTTGAGCGTGGGATAAGGTTGCTATTCTTAGAGTTTCAATTGGAATTCTTGAACTATTTTAAGGTCATCCCAGGGTCACTACACCTAAACGTGTGGTAGTAGCTCCTCGCCTTTAAGGTGATTTTCCTCTTCAACTTGTAAAGGCTGATAGCTCGTCTCTTCTGGTATTTCTTCCACCTGAAGACCAACCAGCATGGTTGAGTTTACATAGCAGCTTAAGGCGAGTACGTAAAGATCTTCACCAAGCTAAAGCTAAAGGTAGAAGGGTAGAAGGATGAGTTCTTCTATATCAAGACCATGAAGAGGGTACCTTTTTCGATGGGGTGGTTGAAGCCGATTAGAACCAATGGGGTTGAGCACTTCTTCCCCGTTGATGGGGATATAAAGGAGGAGATCCTTGACTTCACCTTTTGGAGTTAAGGGTCTTAACCTATCAACAATGGTTGACATATATACCCATGGGAGGCTACTTCTCAAGAGAGAGACAAGTATTCCACATGGTCTTAATTGACTAAGGTTAGTTAAGAGTTTGCCATATTGTACCACTATCAAGAGGGGGAAACTCGAGCTGCTTATCTTTGGCTACATAAGTTTATCTTTTGTTGTGTTTATATATTTTTTAACTATTGCTTTTTGTTTGTAGGCCTATAGATTGCTCTCGAAGACATCAAGTAGAGCTAATTGACAACTCGAGAGAAATGCATAAAGGAAGTAGCTATCTTGAAAAGAAGGCTTAGGCTAGGGGGGTTAAGCACCTTGGCACTATAGGGTAAGGGGTGGGGATGTTCTTGAAAAGAAGAAGTGGAGGGAGCGGCAGGGGGGGCATAGGGGAGTCCATTATGCATCTTATGCAAGAGGGGCTCCTTTTGGAAACAATATCGCTTAGAATCTTTAAGGGGGCTAAGGTAAGTTAGCCCTAGCCCTTGTTATTAAGGTTCAGGTAGAGGATGAACCCATTCGTGAAGGGTCGAGCAGCTAGTTGTAGAGGCTCTAGGAGCCTCAGAAATCGAAGCTGCACTAGAGGGACTTAAAGGAGACCCTTTAGGATTGAAGTGTGGTTGTAATCCTCATTGACAGTGATCTACCATAACATACCTTAGCATTGATCCTGGCGGACTTTGGGCTAGACCTTATAGAGTTAAGTTGGACTTTATGGAGTGATTCTAGGGCTTATCACTAGAAGAGTCTAAGGAGGTAGCCTTGGGTAAGCTTGAGGAGGTAAGTTGAAGTTTTTTTTAGTGCCTTCATCTTTCCAAGTTAGCCTATACCTCTAATATTGTACTTGCTTGCATGTAGGTTGTTGTTATTTATCAGCATTCCTTCCAACATAATCATGGTCTTGTGTTGCAACTAAGGTTTTCCTCTTGTTTTTATTGCAAGTATTATAATGTGCTCATATGCAGACTCTCCTTGTTTGCAGGTGGTACGTGCGAGGATTGTTAAGTTGGAGGAACGTATCTCTAAGCTCAAGGTAGAGGCTAAGGCAAAGAAGGAACACGTTGAAGACTTGGCCTCATCTTGCTAAGACCTTGAGTGCTAGAAAGAGGAGCTCATCAACCGTGTGGCTCTAACATAAGTAGAAGCAGAGGTTATGAAGGCATCTTTGGATGTTTGCATGTACGAGTTCATTGAAGTGAACGTAGAGTTGGAGAAGAAGACTAAGGAGGTTAAGGAGTCTTAAGCTAACTTCTAGGATTGGGAGATTGAGCTAAGGGATAGTTGAGACTTTACTTTACAGGCCATCTAGAGGATCTTCAATGAGATTACCTTTGGTCCTGAATCCTAGAATGCTGTAGCCAGAGCTATATTGCATAGGGTCAAAAGGTATGAGAGGACATATGTTAATAATTTTTGTACATCAACCTTGAGTTCCTCAATTAGCTCGATGATGATATACTAAAGGGAGTAGCTTAGGGGTTTGTTGGAGAAAATAGGTACGGCAACTAGATTAGAGCCAAGTAGGCGTTACACCCCAAATAGGTGAAGTTGTAACAGTCCTATTGTGTGAATCATCTTAAGATAGAAATTGCCCTTACAACTACTATCTTAGACCTAGTTTACATCAGGTGTACTCGACTCTACTCCTTTGAAGCACTCAATTCAATACCTGTTTGATATAAACCTATGGAGTAATCCTTTGAAATAATTTGTAATAATAAACTTGTCATTTGACCTTATAAAAGAGTAGTAATAAATCCCACAAGCACTTGTCATTTCATATATAGACCAAAATTGAAAACTACCAAGCTCTTCGAAGAGTCTTGTGTAGTTTTCCTTAAAAGATAAAAAGTTAATATTGAGGGCAATAATTAGCCATTTCTTGTTGTATTTCACTCCCCGTCTTAGTTTACTAACCATTTGGAACCTACAAAACAAATTATAGGGGAATAAGCAACAACTTGCTCAGTAAGTAAGGTGGAGACAGGAGTATGCACTCAACACATCATAAGTAGGGTTTTCAACCAAGTTAGTTAGATGCAATGGATGCACAAGCAAATGCCATTGCACGACATTATCAGGTCCGTTATGAGATTAGAAAAATTGCGCTCACTTTAATTTTGGTTGAGGAGATTGACATCATACACTCATGGATCGAAACCAAACTAGGGCTTATGCAATGGAGAATACCCTCCTCCTATGACCACCTTCGAACTACGGCCCCCAACCTTGCTGCGACCTCCTCTCCTGTCACTTAGTTCGGCTAAGGGTAGAGAAAGGACTATTTCAGCTATCCTCATCGAAGGGAGTATGTATTTGGCTCGAAAATCTTAGTGATTACCCCTAGTGGGTTATGATGCATATCAGATTACATATTGAGTTAAGTTTGAGTTAGTTCATCTTTTCAGAGTGATCAACCAAGCTTAAACAATTTAAGCATAATAATAATAATCATAGAACAATCATATAATTGAGCTTAGCTCCCATAACAACAAATCGAAATCCAACTACAAACGTTGCATACACATAAACAGCCAACTATAATCATAAGTCAATACATATTAAAGTCTCCAAATATTCTGAAATAATGTCCTAAAATGTGGTAAAGCATTGATCCTACATACCTGTCCCAACGCTTACTATGGAAAACTTGGGTCGTCAATGATTTAATCGCCGGGGAGTCCTATATATATATAAAATCTAAATTTAGGTTTCGTAATAGTTACGAAAATATTAGGATCTTATCTAAAGTATATTATAATAATAATATATACTTTTATTATATAAGTTAAGTTAAGTCATTATACGTAATGATATTATTACGCATAATATATCGTTTCAATTGTATTGAAATGTATTTTTAATCATTCAAATATTATTTCGATTATGATAGAGTTATAGTAGTACGTAAATTAGTAATATTGTAGAGATATAGGTTATATTATCTAGGTTTATCTGGTTTTAGTAAAAATAGTAGATTAACATGTATTACGAGTTATAATTTCTAGAAATGACTTTTAACGAGTAGTTTGAGTTTTTAACATAATTATACGTATCTAATCAAATAATATCATATTATACTTAATTTATGTTATTAAACCATATTTTACCTAATTTGTCAATATAACCCGTAATATAGGTATTATTTGACTTTAATACCTCTATAATGTATCTCAATTATTAAAATATCATTAAATATATAAAAAAATATATAATTTTTATCCAATCTAACTAGTACACAAATAGATAGTTTTTATTCAATTATTTATCATATTTTAACCTATTATTACTAGAATTGGGTATCGGTTCGTTATTTAAGTTATTTTCCTATGTCAATTCGTAATAAATAGCTTGGGTTACCAAATAATTCCTTGAAAATTTCTATAGACTCCTAAAAATATGTGGAATTCAATCATCACTTCATGTTATTGATTCATTACCTATATATTCAAAATTATGATTTTACCCCTAAATTATACTTAATTACCCAAATATGATTCTTTTTGTATAAAATTATTTTCAACCTATCCTAACATTATTATACTTCATTAGAAATCAGTATAGGTCAATTTTACTTTTTAATTTCATAAATCCTATTTATTTAACATTTTTAACCTAATTTCGAGCTATTTTTAGGTAAAAAATACCATAAATATTAAAAATATTTAAATAAAAATTAGGATACATAGAAATTATCTATATATCATAAGTATCTTACACAAAAAATTTATGCTAGAAATTATATCATTTAGTGTATTTATTTTAAATTTCAAATTTCGGATGAATACTATATTTGTTAAGCAAGTATGTTAAATATTCTTAATTTTTTAAAAATAAATTTATGAAATGAAAGTAAATATAAAATAACATAGGAATTAATTTTTTAAAATTTTTCCTAATTAATTTAACAATTTTTCAAAAATAGAGCAAAAACTTAGAATCTAAGTTCATCGGAGCTCCAGCCACTATTGGCTGGAGAGGGTTGTTAGCCGACCTAATTGATGGTGGCTCTACTAGGTGGTGGTGAGGCTTCATGTCAGGTCATCGAATGGTCGGGGAATTGTCTTAACTCGATCCTTGCTTTGTTTTTGTTTTAATTTTTTTTTATTTTCCTTTGACTTTTTTCTGATTTCTCTATCTATAATTTGGGTTCCTAAATGTGTATTTATCACAGGGGAGTCTTATTTATCGATATTAAGGTTGGTTAAATTTTTTTCTTAATTATTAAGCAATTTATTTTAATATTTTCCTTGAAAATTGCATAGTAGGAGGTGGCTTAATTATAAAAATTTCACTTTTGACTTAGCAAAAATTAGCTCCCACAATTTTCCATGTGATTTCTAGCATGTCTTGCAATTTTGGAGGCAATTGGATGAGCTTTAATAGATATTTTAATTAAATACTAATATTATATGTATATTATATTAGTATTTAGTTATTTTATTAATTTACAAGTGTATATCCTATGTATATGTCACATGTAATGTGTAGTTGTACTCATATAATAATGTTTCTAACATAACTTTTATTCTTAAAAGATATTCTCTAATTATTTTTATGAATTTAGCACATATTATATATAATTGTGTAATTTTCGGTTAATTTACGGGTATATTTATTATATATACTGAGTATACTTATAAAAATACATATATACTCATATAGTATATTATGCTATATTATTATTTTTTATTTCCTAATTAACTTATTTCTAAGTTCTCATCGCATTTCGAGCTCAGTTTTAGGGGCTTCGATTATTTTTACACTATATTAAGTAATCATACTTCTAGAGGCAAAATCGGGATTTTGGGTAATTATTTTCAAAATCCAACTTTACCAAATCACTTTAGCTAACTTTTCTATCTTAGTTGTAAAGTTTGGATTTAATCGGATAACTTTTTCTAAGAGCCCTAAATTTAGGTACGATTGCCCTAAACTCGACTTTAGGGTTTCATATGGAGTAAATTCTCACTATCTTGATTATATTCTTAATATTTTATTATATTTTTGACTTCCATGTGTATGGGGATTTCTCAATTAGGGTTATCATATTTCTCATAAGCTTCTTGCCTACTCGATTTACTTTCCTAAATGTCCTAGATCAATTATCGAAGGATGGGGCTTTGTTGTAATACTTAGATGTTCATGTCTTGATTGCTAATTTATGGGAGATTACAGTAAAGATCCTCAAAGGTTTTTTTCCTTTTTCTCCATTTTATGTATTTTGCTTTCTGCTTTTTGCTTTTTTTTTTTTTTTTATTGTACATGGGGTTGAGATGTTGGCCCCTTAAGCCTTATAAAAAGTTCTATCAACAAATGAATGTGTTTTTCTCTTAGTTTTTTTGTATGTTTGCTCTTTTTTTTTTCTTTTCACTACCTCTCCTTTGCTTCGCTATTCACTTTGTTTAGGTGCTCGTACCCAACTAATGTACTTGCATGGCTAACTACTTGAATACCAAGTCTTGTTTGATGCTAGGAATGGTAGTGCTTCTACTAGGTTAGTTCAAAAAGGACACTTCCGATTATGATTTTGTATGCTTTGCTTAGTACTTTGGTTGCAAAGTATCCTGGTGTGCTTGTTCGACTAATGTACCGACTAAGTCAATGTACTTGGTCTTGTATCATTAACCTTTTGGATGTAGGTAAGACTAGGGTACTCGAGGTTAGGGACTTTGGTCAACCCTTTCACTTGAGACTTACAGGTTCTTAGATAAAAGGGCCTTAAAAAATGCTTGGGCATTGAAGAGGTGTATTGATTCGATGGTGCTTGAGGTCTTTTATTCCTTGGGGATCGCTATTAGTATCGATGAGGGGTTGGGTTTAGGGATAAGAATCTACTTGAGAATGAGAGTACATAGTGTAAATTGGTAGGATAAAGCACTAGAAGTGTAAGGAACTCATCTTTTCATTAATTAATTGAACATATATATTTACAATGTGTTGGTTACAAGACTTATACAAAATAAGGCCTTAAGTTACTTCTGTTTTGTTTCAAGTCCTTAGGATGAGTCGCCCATTGAGAGACTACATCCTATAGGACCCGTTGCTCGCATCCTCTCTTACTCATACAAGGTCCTCCTAATCAAGAGTGAGCTTCCCTTACCCCTCTTGAGAGCTCGTGACTTCTAGTTTTCACATACTAGGTCTTAGGGGTGGAAGACCTTGTGCTTGACCTTTTTGTTGTAGTACTAAGCTACTTATTATTGATACACTGCTACTTGAGCTTTATTAATGTCGCATACCTCATCGATTGTGTCGAGGCTCTCTTGTAGGGCCATATGCATTGAAATTCTGGACCTTACTCGTTGGTAGCTCCAGCTTGATGTATGGAATAACTTTTGATCCAAACATAAGATTGAAGGATATCTCTCTAGTAAGAGTTTTGTGAGTTCTCTAATATCCCTAAAGAATGTTAAGGAGCTCATTAGCCCATATCCCTTCTTCTCATTCCACTCTTTTGTTTAGGTTGTCAAAGATAATCTTGTTGATTGCTTTGACTTAGACATTAGTTCGAAGGCAGGCCACTGAGGTGTAGTAGAGCCTCATGTGGTGCTTCTTACAAAACTCTCTAAGCTTAGCACTATCTGAATTGCTTGCCGTTGTCCATGATCAAGACATAAGGAACCCCTAACTTGCAGGGGATGTTGGTGAGAGCAAAACCTTTAGTTATCCCCTATTGTGATGCTTGTAACCACCTAAGCTTCGACCCATTTTGTAAAGAGTCTATGGCCACCAGGATGAACTGAAAGCTTTAGGGAAGGGCTTGAGGATGTCAAGCCTCTATTAGGTAAAAGGCTATGGGTTTATCATAGGATAGAGGTCAATGTTTGGGGCATGGTTGATGGGTACATGCTTTTGACACATATGGCTCTTTTAAACCGCAGTCTTCATGTCTTCCTTCATGGTCAGCAAGTAGTAGCCATGATAGGAATCGATCTATGATGATCTCTCAACCAAGGCTGACTTGTCTCAAGCCAACACCGACCTACTAGAATCTAAAGCTGACCTGTCTTAACCTAAGGCCAAATTGCTCAATGTTGATGCTGAGCTAATACCAGAAGACTAAGGGGAAGGAAAGGAGCTACTTGGCCTTAAGACTATCGTCTGCCGAGAAGTCGAGAAACTATATGGTTGAGCACTCAAAGCTAAAGAGCAACTTGACATAGCATAGGAAGGTTCTCGCCAAGCAATCCATGAGTATAGCAACTATGTGCCAACCTTATTAAGAGCTTAGCTAAGCTCAATAAGACTCCTAAACATTCTACCTCTGCTTAGAGACCCGACTGCCAACTGGCCCCTACCAGGCCTATAGACAGCTCGGATGACTGTATGCTGACCACTTCGTTAAGTGCACAATTTTGTATATTTATAAATATTTTCCTTATTTCGATTGTGGGCCATTCTTTAGGGTTTAAGGCCTTGTATATTATTTATAGTTTTGCCACTAGGGCTTTAAGACTTACTATAAACAGCAACATCTGTAATTAATAGAAAGGAATCAAGATAGTAAAGAATATTCATATAATAAATTTACACTTGAATGTTCCTTTTGGAAGTAAAGACATTCTTGAGCCCTTTGACCTAGCATTCTGAATTATCGAGTATGATTTACTCCTTAATCTCTTTTGTCTTATCAATCTTGCCTTTAAGATTGTGGTGAAACCTTCATTTGAGTGAGTTAGTGAGTTGCACCTAATCTCTCATTTGACATCCGAGTGACATTTAGTGTTCGAGAGTTGTGTCGAACCTTATTTCAAGCTCAACCCCCGATGGTGTTTGTGTCTTGTTGTGTGATATCTGTACACATTCACTGTTAAACCCCCCCCCCCCCCCCCCCCATTTCCTATTTTCATCCAAACTCAGATTGCCCCTATTTTGGGTTTCGAGATTCACTAACGTATATATATCAGCTTCGCTAGTATTAGAGCTTTGGAGAGACACGTGTGTTAGTGTTTTTCAAAGTTTGACTCGTGGTTTGAACATTCCTATCAATTATCGTTCTTTAGTAAAGTCTATTGTTCATATTCTTAGCAGTAATTTTAGTAGTCGATTTTAGTTGTTGTGGTGTTTATCAGCCATGGGTAGCTATAGAAATCGAGTAGTAGTAATTTCTAAGTTATTGTTAGTTGTATTTTGTTAAAAGTGGTATTTGTGCGATTGTCTTAGTAGTAATTCCAAGTTAAGTACAATTTGAGTGTGTTACATATTTGTTAAATTTTCTCTCTCTAGAAATTTATTGTACGGACCACAATGTCGAAAGATAGTATCATAATGGTAGAGATAGTCCTCGCGGAAGCTTGAGGAGACGTATTGATAACATGGAATATTAAATTCAGAATCTCATTCATTCTATCTAGGAACCTACTGGATTAGTCAAAGGCCGTAGACTTGCTGGCTAAGGTGAAAGGAGGGAACGAACACCCCCATAGTAGAAGTGGCTTTAATGAGCTTGATAATAATGCAAGACTATAGAGAAGAGCTGCTGAGTCGAAAAGAAGAGAAAACTGATTTGAGTTGAGGAGAAGCAATGACGGGAGCATTGACTTCGAGATGAACTAAGGAGCTCAAAGAAGAGAGTTGAAGCAGAGGAAAGATGTGTTCGAGTAGAGCTCCAATAAAAGTGGCTGATTTGAGGTGAATTAAGAATGTAAGGGATGAACCCTGAGCACATAGCTGAGGACTTGACAACATTAAGCTTAAGTTGCCGACTTGAAGAGTTCCTTAATTGGGTTCCTTGAGTTGAGAAACTATTCGAGTGCTATGAATGTAATGACAGAACTAAGGTCAAGCTAGTCTTGTTAGCCCTTGTTGAATATGCAAGCCTTTGGTGGGATAAGTTGGTTGCCAAGTGAGATATTGAAGGAGAGGAGCCAATTAGAACTTGGAGGCTTATGAAGTGGTTGATGAATTAACACTTTTTGCCGACCTACTTCAAGTAAGAGATGCTCTATGCTTTTCAACACCTAAAGCAAGGTCGAAACACTATTGAAGAGTACTTGCAAGAGTTTGAGACTTTAATGACCAGATATGAGATCGCCAAGCCCTAAGACTGTATTATTGCTAAGTTCCTTAGTGGACTTCGAGATGATATTGCCAATGTGGTTAAATTGTAGCCGTTTAATTCACTGGATGAGCTAATTAATTTAGCATCAAGAGTGGAGAGACAGAGGAGAAGATGACATCAAAGGTTGACCATCCGAACTCAACAAGGCAGCCTTGAGCTTGAAAGGTATGAATAGAAGAAAAGGCTTGAGAGAAGGATAGAGAAAGGAGAGCCTAGTTGACCTGACTGGGCTGAGACTAAGAAGGTAGAGAAGGAGAGAGTGCTTAACACTAAAGCTCGATAATTTAAGTGCTTCAAATGTTTGGGCTTTGGACGTATTACCTTACAGTGCCTAAACAAGAGGGTCATGATTTTAAAGGGTGAAGGACTCGGCGCTCAAGTAGAGAGCCATAGTGATAAGAGCTTAGAGAGTGAGGAAGCAATTAACATCTATCCGAAGGAGGGAGAACCTATAGCCTTGACAAGTAGATGAGTTGGCAATAAGGTAAACCCAAGTCAAAGGGAGAACTTATTTCAAATCCGATGTTTGGTAAGTAGGAAGACTTGTTCCCTAGTGGTTGATGGAGGTAGTTGCACCAATATCATTTTAACCGAGCTCGTAGAGAAGATGAGATTGTCGACCTACTTGCATCCTTAACCTTATGGACCAAAGTAGTTTAATAATAAGGGTATGGTCTATGTACATAAGAGAGATCGGATAACGTTCCAAGTTGGACAATATGAGGATGACTTTGACGTAGTGCCTATGAATGCATCAAATTTGCTTCTTGGTTGACCTTAGGAGCATGACCAGAAGGTGATCTACGATGGCCTCCTCAATACCTATGTAGTTAGAAAGGATGGGAAGAGCTATTGCTTAACCCCTATGAACGTTAAGGTAATCCAGACCCACTTGGTATCCATGGTGAAGAGAAAAGGGAAGAGAAGTTTATTTGGCATCTAGGCCCATGCTCACAATCTAAAGTTGAGGACGACTTCTTTACAATCCCATCGTGATGATAGGAATCAATCCACGATGATCTCTTAGCCGAGGCCAACTTATCCCAAGCCAACATTGACCTGATAGAAACTTAAGCCAACCTCTCTTAACCTAAGGCCAAATTGTTCAAAGTTAAGGCCGAACAGTTTTTGTCGAGGTCGAGCTAATACTAGAAGACTGAGGGGAAATAAAGGAGCTACTTGGCCTCAAGACTATCATTTGTTGAGAAGCTGAGAAAGTATACGGTTGAACACTTAAAGCTAAAGAACAACTCGATATAGCATAAGAAGGTTCCCACCAAGTAATCTACTAGTACAACAATTGTGGGCCAACCTCATTATGAGCTTGGCCAAGCTCATTAAGACTCCTAAACATTCCACCCCAGCTTGGACACCTGATTGCCAATTGGCCCTTGCTCGGGCTTATAGACAGCTTGGATGATTACATGCTGACCACTTTGTTAAGTGCATAATTTTGTATGTTTGTAAATATTTTTCTTATTTCGATTG
Source organism: Lumnitzera racemosa (assembly GCA_024138005.1). NCBI lineage: Eukaryota > Viridiplantae > Streptophyta > Magnoliopsida > Myrtales > Combretaceae > Lumnitzera > Lumnitzera racemosa. Next base: position 44,671,191 of record JAMXBC010000009.1, on the reverse strand, counting down.
TGGGCCATTCTTTTGGGTTTAACGCCTTGTATATTATTTATAGTTTTGCCACTAAGGCTTTAGGACTTAGTATAAATAGCAACATCTGTAATTAATGGAAAGGAATCAAGATAGTAAAGAATATTCGTATAGTGAATTTACACTTGAACATTCCTTTTGGAAGTAAAGAAATTCTTGAGCCCTTTGAGTTGTTGTTCTGAATTATTGAGTGTGCTTTACTCCTTAATTTCCTGTGTTTTTATCAATTTTGCATTTAAGATTGTAGTGAACCCTTCATTTGAGCGAGTTAATGAGTTGCACCTAACCTTTCATTTGACACCTGAGTGACATTTTGGTGTTCATGAGTTGTATCGAATTTTATTTGAAGCTCAACCCTTGATTGTGTTTGTGTCTTGGTGTCATGACCCTAAAGGGAGCCTAGTAGGATTGCCTAAAATTTTCGTATCATGTGTGCACTCATGATTAGAAAATCATCTTGTAAGTCAGAGGTTGCAAGATTCTAAATAATTAGTCACTAAAGTTTTTATTTGATTAACTTATGACCACATATATGTGACTATGGATATTCGATAAGCCACAGTTCAACCGAACCGTAGAGAATCAGTATCCCCTACCAAATAATAAGATTAGGTAGAAAAGTTCTAAAACTTAAACTTACTAAAGTCACAAAATTTAAATATAGCATTAAAGAATTCTAATGAACCATATAGTCTGTTCTCAGAGTCTAACTTCTATGCATCTCGATGTTGGCACTCAACTCTCAGTTCTTAACCTATGCCTGATCATCTAGCAACCTGCAAGAGAAAACTATTAGGGAGTAAGCTACAAGAGCTTAGTGAGTTAATTTCCCTCAACCATACAGCAATCAAGTTATACCATAGATAAGTTTAACCAAATGAATGCATGAATAAGCAGTATGCCAAATAAATACATGCAGGTGACTAGGTACTACATGCAACTTAGATTTAATACCCTCCGAAGTCAGGGTTAGAGATTCTTTTGTATAGTCAGATCTAAGTATCATATTAGAACTTATTTCATAACAAAACTCCGTGTTTCGTATTTAAAATGTGATGGTACATTCATTACCAGCTTTATCAAAACGAGTTCTACATATGATTGTGAGTAGGTTCACGCAGCCCTCATTCACCCCTAAACGAAGGCTTCTAGACTCGACCCATAGCCGGATGGTTGGCTCCTCCAACGCCTAGTCATCCCGTAGGCCAGGGTAAGGTCATATCGCACGTGTGTACTGTATAAAATTAATAACAATCAATAATCAACCCACGTATAGCCTCTCGCTACCTCCGTGTAATGTGACTGCCCAGAATTAGTTATACAGTGCATGATTTATGCATGGTCCAAGTTAACTTTTTCTAGTTGAATAAAAAGTTAAGTCATTTTTAATCAGTGATTATTCTAAGTCACAAACAATCAATCTATTGAATCTACTATGCAATAAACATTATATTATTGACATTTAAAGTAGATTCACTATTCACAACAATTATCATGCACAAGCATAACCCAACCCCATACACATTCATTTATAAATCATAATTTAGATTCACTAATTACAAGCACAAAAAAGTATGGAATCATAAGGAAAAACTCACTCGGCCATGACTAGCTCAGGGATCGTAGTAGTGCAAAGGTAAGTCGGTCTCGATCTCAGGATCACCTAACATTAGGAACATAGGGAAAGTAATGAGTTTAGGGATTTAAATACCTAAACCAGCATGCTAAACCATACTGTTTACTTAAATCGGTTATTGTTTTAAGTTTACGTGAAATCATCGATTCGAGCTTTTTATCGAATCGCGTATAGCTTTTTTGTTTTAGCTCGGATCGTTATAAACTTATAATCCATTTTGATCGTTTTCGAGAGTATTTTCTTGTAACGAGGTTCGTTTTGGACGTTGTGACTCGTAATTTAAATTGTGATATAAAGATATCACAAAAATTATTATTTAAATTTTAAAAAATTATAAAATATTGATTTTCGCTTTTTCGTAACATATTTATGATTTAATAATTATTTAAATCATATGTTTGTTCTTTTTATTATTTTGGGTATATTTTCCTATTTTTCTCATTTTCTTATTTTTTTTATATACCTCACGATTATACATATATATATCTGTTCCTATACTTATAATATATAATTTATAGTTTATGTTATTATAAATTCTTAAATTACGGTATTATATATACATATATACACTATACATTACACGTATTATATATGTATATATATTTATTTAAAACATACTCTTATACACATATTCATATATTTATATATATTTTATATTTATTTATTTATTTGTCTTACATGTATACATACCTATAAATACATACATATATATATTCGGCATATATATACTTACATATCATTTATCATTTATCATCAAATATATAGTATTTATCATAAAATATGTATACTATACATTACATACATAATATGCCGTATACTATAGTATTTATACTCTATATTATATATATATTCATATGTCTTATATACATACTTATAAAAATACCCCACTATATACTATACGACTAACACACACACACACACACACACACACATACATACATATATATATATATATATATAATCATACATGTATACCCATATATATATAGTTACAGTACACACATATATATTTATACTATAGTTATGTAAATTACTAATTAGATGTATTAAAAAAAAACAAATACATAATACATACTATATACTTATGTACATACATGTATACATACCTAACCTTATATTTGCACATATAATTAAATTTAAGTATTCATGTATATGGACATATAATATTAGTGTTATATGTAAAAATACCATAAAAATACTATAATTCTACATGTGTATACTATAATATACATGTATACGTTCTAAAATAAATTACTTACCTTTTAGTTTTTAGTTTTTATTTTTTTCTTCTTTTTCTTCCTTCTTTCTCTCTTTTCTTTCTTTCTTTTTGCTCACAGTTTTGTCTAGACTATTGTGTTTGTGTGCAGATTTTTTTTTCTTTTTGTTCTTTTCTCCTTTTATATACGTGTGTTAACTTAAAATTTAAGCTAACTAATTATCCAATTTTTTTTTATTTTTCTTTTATTTTCCATTCAACATTGGCAATTTTCTTTCCTTCACGTGGGCGGCTTGTTTGATTTCATTTTGCTGTTTTTTTCTCACGTTTTGTGCAGGAGGAGACTTGAATTGGAAATGGAAGAAGGAAAATGAGATAAATTGGAAATGGAAGAGAAGGAAAATGAAAATTATTAACAAATATATATAATTTTTCGAATCATTTAAATTATAACGATTCTCCTCGTAAATTAATTTTCAAATTTTTGTGAAATTTTATCAATTTAATTGGTACCTGTTACAATTATAATTTTTACAAGTTATTGTGGCGATTTTGTTATAATTTCATGCGAATAGACGATTTAGTCGAAAATTACATTTGACTATAATTTTATCACTATTGAGTAACATTTAATTATTTTATAAGATTATACTTATTATTTTGAGGTTTCGAACAAATTCGGATTCAATTTTGGTTAATGGTGCCTAAAGCAGTTTTAAGGTTTTAGTATACGATTTAGGGTTTTGATCAATTTCTAAGGTTTTTACTCCTTATAATATATTTATATTTATGATTTATTAAATTTTTATCTTGTTCAGCTTTAATGACTCTTCAACTCATCTATAGTCTTAGGATTCAATCATTCTCTTAAATAGCTAAATTTGCAGGGTTTACACTTGGTGTATGATATCTATACACATTCATTGTCAAACCTCCCTTTTCATTCCTTATTATCCATTTTCATTCAAACTTAGATTGCCCTCATTTTAGGTTTTGAGGTTCGCTGTCATATACACATCAAGCTAAGGTTAGGGACTTGGATGTATAGGGCTTAGGCTTACTTGTTGTTATTGTAGATTCTATCATAGAGCTTCTCAAGGGTATGCATGCCTTCTTCAAGCTTGAGGCATCTAAGGAGTGGGATCCTGTGTTCACAACAGTAGAGGGTGTTATTGATGATAGTGTAATTCGCTACGACATAAACTAGTCTCTTAGCCTCCATCTTATCATCGAGCAATACTTTGAACTTCAAATGTTTAATACTTGGTTCCATTTAATAAGGCTTGGCTTGAGACAGTCAGATCTTGAGTACTTCTTGTTGTGGTTATTCGATCATGTGCTCGGGGAGATATTGGATGAAAAGTGACGTAACACTAGAGTTAGGATGACCATAGATGCGAGCTTCAACAGTCTGTTCACTTCAAAGTTCTTTGCTCAAGGAATTTTATTTATCTTCCACAAGGTGAAGCTTGAAAGGAGACCTTAGATTGTTTGGAGGTACTTTGCCATGGTCTCTCCCTTGGTTTCGTACTCCCCTCTTACTTGTTCTACCATAAGCATTGAGTTTAAGTGGATGTCCAACTTCTCTGACCCTATATCTTATGTTATCTTTAGACTAATGATGAGCACTTTATACTCAGCTTCGTTGTTGCTTACTAAAAACCCAAACTTATGTTTGTACCTCAAGTAAAGGATCCATAAGCATGGGGAGTCCACATTAGTATATCCACTTCTACTAGTGCTTCCTCCTGTCTTGTGTATTCAACTACAAAGTTTTTGAAGAGTTGTACCTTAATAGCCTGTTTTAGGTGAAACTGCACACCATGAGCATTGAGCTCAAAAGAATACATAACCATACAACTTGAGGCATTTAGCTTCTACAAGATGATTTGTAGTGGCTAGTTGGTGAGGATTACTATTGGATGGGCTTTGAAATAGGGCCTTAGCTTCCTTGCAACAACAACTATGGTTATAGCAAATTTTTCCACCCAAGTGTACCTGATCTCCAAGATTTGCAAGGTATTGTTGACATAGTAAACTAGCTTGTGCTCTCATCTATCTAATCGGATGAGTATTGAAGATAGTGTTCTATCATTGATATCTAGGTATAGGTAAAGTTCTTCCTTGGGGACAGGCTTAGAGAGTACAGGTAGGCTCTCTTGGAACTTTTTAAGATTGTCAAATGCAACTTAGTAATCTTCAATCTAGTCGAACTCCGATGGCTTCTTCAGTAGATTAATGAACTTGGAACACTCGTTAGTACTTCTGGACACAAAGTGGTTGAGAATGGCAACATACTGGTGAGTTGTTAGACTTCTTTGATAGTTCAAGGGGCTTAATTGGCCTTAATGTCATGCTTTGTGACCATGAATTCGAGGAACTTGCTTGAAGCTACCTTAAAGATTTACTTTTGGGGTCGAGCTTCATTTCATTCTTGTGTAGAGTTTCGTAGGTCTTATGCAAGTCCTTGATATTGTCCTTCCTTTTCGTGCTCTTCATGATCATATCATAGATGTACACTTCGAGGTTTCGTTTAAGTTAGGGCTTGAAGACAGTCATTAATAACCTCTAGTATATTACCTCGGTGATCTTTAGTGTAAAGGGTATGACTTTGTAGTAATATGTTTTGAAGTCAATGACGAATGAGTTGTGCACCTTACCATGAAGGGCTATGCAGATCTGGCTATAGCTTGAGCAGGCATCCATGGAAATTAGTACGACATGGCATGGCTTGACATTTGTTGAGTCCTATTTTAATTTTCATTAATTTAATTTATACTAAACACAACCCACTTAATATAAATTAATCAACATAAAAAATATTGAAAAATATTTTTTAAAAATCAATGAAAGTCATTAACCGGTAAAATTGGTAAAAAAATTTTAAAAAATTAGGGTTATTAGGTGGAACCTAATTTAGCCATTTGTCTATGAATTTTCTAAAATATAATTTTTATAAAATCTTTAATCAAAAAATAAAGCTTAAAGGCTAATCTATTAAGACAAAATCATCATATAGGAGTTAGAAAAAAAATAAAAAATAACTAATAGGCCTTAATTTTTTTATGATTTTTTCTAAAAATGTAAGAATAGCAAAAACATGCAAAAGACATGAAAAATGATTATTTTAATTACGAATTTTCATTTAAAAAATACTTTTCCAATTTTAATTGTTGCCCTAGAGTTGCTTACCTAACTGCTAGTTGGAGTTAAACTAACATAGTTTTGCTTTTTTTAGAAAAATTTTAGTGGGTTGATTATTTTTATTTTATGAAAATAGCTAGTTTTACCTTTTTTTCATTTATTTTTTTATTAAAAAACCCTAAAGAACCTAATTTTTGTATTTCTAATTTTGAAAAAGAAAAACTAAAAACCTAAATTTTGATAAGAACCCAACTAGAAATTTTTTTTTTTGAAAAATCAAACTAAGTGACAAAAAAGACTTATTTTTAGAAAAACCCTAAAATATGTAATTTTTACAAAATGAAAATTTTATGAAAAAGATATATAATATGAAATTTCATGGAAAATATGCAATTATTATGAAAACAATGCAGTTATTATGGGATTAATGCTGTTATTATGGAAAAGATGTAGTTGTTATGAGATACATGCTATTATTATAAAAAAGATGCAACTTTCGTGGGAAACATGGAATTATTATGGAAAAGGTACAACTTTTATAAAAAACATTTTATTTTAAAAATAATGCAAATTTTAATTCAAAAGATGTGATTTCTATAAAAATATAAATCTCATAAAAAAGATGCTAAAAAACTAACTTTAGGACATTGGACATCAATTTGATAAATAATGAACCTGTAGACTGTATTAATGCTCTAAATCAATGAAATTGTGTTAGTAAATAAATTTATTCTAATATGTGAATATTAATAATACATAACTATCAGGCACATAATATGCAAATGATAAAATAATAAAAACAAGAGAACTTAAATAGCTAAAACTAAATCCCAGTCTGAAAGAAGAAATACAATTAGTATGGATGTATGTAAGAAAAAACTGTAAAATCTAGAAATAAGAATAATAGATGAAAAAAAAGGATATAAAAATAATAAAACTAACCCACCTTCTACACCCATAGGCACAGATTAGATCTTGGTCTCAAGGAGAACATCTAGGTAGGGTTCAAATCGAGTCATAGAGCTCCAAAAAGGTTTGGGTTGGGTCCCATAAGGGAAGAAAAGTTGTAGTTGAGATGGCATTGTACGAGAAGTTCCAATCACTCTTTTAAGCAGGAAGTTGAAGTTTCTTAACATTTTCATTGATGAAAATTCGATTGGACATAATGCCATGGAGAATGGTAGTAGTTTCAGGGGACTTGCGTAGTGGTCAATGGCAGAAGCTCTTGGTGGATACGATAGTGGCTGGTTTTTGGTGGTGCAAGGTTGGTTAGAGGGGTTTTAGGTTATTAGGAACATGTTAGTGGTGTTGTTTTTGGACAAGAATGTCGTTTGGATGTTGTTTCAAGATGTTGCTATGGTGGTGGTTAGGGTTTGTAACGACCCTAGGAGGGGCTTAGTAGTATTGCCTAAAATTTCTGTATCACGTGTGCACCCATGATAAAAAAATCGCCTTGCAAGTCAGAGATCTCAAGACTCTAAATAGTTATTTGCTGGAGTCTTCAATTTTAGTTCATTGGCTCACTATATAATATAAATAATTATGGATATCTAGTTTTCCATAGTTCCTCAGAACCGTAGAGAATCGATATCCCCTAACAAAATAGTGAAATAAGATAGACAATTCTAGAAAATTCTAAACTTACTAAAGATACTAAACTTAATTGAGACATTAGTCATTTTTCGGATCATTCCAAATTAACTTCACAAGCTTTTCATCACATTGATTCAATGGTAGCACTCTGCATGCGATTCCTATCCCATTCCCAACTATCGATCAACCTGCAAAGAAAAGAACTGTTGGGGTGTAAGCTTACGCTTAGTGAGAAAATTACCCTCATCAATACCGCATGACAGAAATTTATTGAATGCCCAATCATATAAATGCATGAACAATCAGTATGCCAAACAACGCATGCAGTAGCCTAGGAACTGCATACGACTCAGAATTACGCCCCTTGAAGTTGGGGTTTGGAGATAATTAAGCGACCCAAACCGAAATCCGGGTTCTAGACCTTGGGTTTTATTTCATTTGCACTATCATGCTCATGTCAAAACAAAACTATATATATATATATATATATATATGTATACTTCCTTTACCAAAATCAAATCATATCTTTTAAAATCGTAAGTCTAGCGGTATGGTGGCCTTCGCAAACCACAAATACACGCCCTAAGCAGAAGCCACAAGACTCGACCCCTCACCGACGGTTGGCGTCTCCCAACGCCTAGTAAGCCCATCAGCTTAAGACAGAGACTCAATATATATGATGGCATAGCTAGTGTCTAATCCTGCAGGAAACTCGTATTCATATGAGTCCCTTCCCATCTTCTGCATGAAGTGGCAGTCGGTGTTATCTGTATGTAATATGGGGAATGCATGATTCATTTTGTGTTCTTAATCGTATAAGTGATTAACTTGATTTTTAGGGTGATCAAATAATTTTATTCTATACAATTCACATATATATATTAATACAAACAATTCTCATTATTATATATATAATTAATAAGTCATCACATTCATCCATAAATCTATACACATGCATCTCCCATATCCCATAAGCATCTATATATATATATATATATATATATATATAAGATTAGGTGTGTCTACTTTACAAGCACAATCAAGTAAAGAGTCATCGGGAATTTACTCACTCAGCCATGCAGATTAATCAAAATAATCCGGGATAGGTCGTCTCCCTAAAGCCGGGTCCCCTGGACATCGCAAATACGATACTATAAGGATTTGAAATAAAACCTAGAAAACTAAGCTAAAACCCTTTAAGTTATACTTTGGACTTAGTTTCATAAATTTTTCTGGTTTTTACTTAAAAGTTCAATCGCGTATAACATTTTCGTTTTAAATCCAATTTTTATGATCTTATAGTCAATCTTCATCATTTTTTAATGTACTTTAACGTGGTGAGGTTAGATTTTCAAAATGAGGCATACAATTATGTCCATGTGTCAAAACAGTTGCGTTCCTCATGTGTTGGAGTGCTTTTGGGCCTTGTATGGTAAATGGGCTTTTTAATAACTTAAGAAATTCTTTGGGCTTGGTCTTAAGATTTTATCCTAAGCTTAAAATACTCCTTGAGATCAGATTTACAATTTTGATTTATATTTCTAAGGCTAACAACCACTTCATGGGCCCTTTAGTGGGCTTAAGTTGTCAAATGGGTTTGTTTTTGGTTCAAACTAAAGTTAGTGATTTTGGTGGGCTTGTGGGGCCTTAGGTGGATTTCTTATGGGCTTCAAAACAACATCTCTTGATACTTTAAGGTGCTGGTCAGAATTTCCTTAAAGGCCTAACTTAGAGTTCTAGGCTTGTTTTGAGAGTTTTAGGCTCGGTTTTGAGTTTTAGGCTTTGTTTGCTTACCATACTTGTTTTGGTTGATATTTTCACTTTGTTCATTCACTTTTATCATATTTTTAAGCTTCTTTTCCTTACGTTCCAGATCTGTTCATGATGATTCCAAGGGGTTCTTGCTTGGTTTTTCAACTTATTTCATCATTTCCTTAAGTTTAGGTGTTAGATTATGCACTTAAACTATTTGTATCTAAATCTTAACTTAAGTTTTCTTCCATAAGATGATCCTTTAACTCATGCTCCACATAAAGAAATAAAATATCTTATACTTAATATAACCTCCATATCATAGCTCATGTCATACAAAGTTGGTTTTTTCATAAAACTTCATGTGATGGATTTTTCCTTAACTTAAGTCTAGATTTGAGCATGTTTAACTTAACAAAAATAAAATCAACATTCAAATGACCTTTGAACCCTCACGTCTAGCATGTTCATCTTCCATTCAAGTTCTTGTTTCAAGATTTTCTCAACTTAAAATCTTTCATTCAAGGTGTTGAACAAGTGTCTTTACAAAATACCAACTTTACATGCTCATGCTTTAACTTCATGTAAAGGTTTCATGGTTTGTTTCTTAAAACGATTTTTGGTGTTATAACAACTTAAAACTTACTTATATCTTTAAGAAATCAAAGCCTCCTAATCATAAACACTAACCCACAATCACAAGAAATACTTACTCATCCTTAAGGCAAATTATGGTGGTTGTGCACAAAGGTTCCACTTTAGCTCTTAACTTTGCTTCCTCTTTTGCAACCCGAATCTTTTGGTCTTTTGGAATGGGGTTTATGGAAGGTTCTAATGGCTCTAAAAGATCTTAGATGGTTAAAGAAAATAACACAAGAATAACAAGAGAAATTACCGTGAGTATGGAAGCAAAAATGGTGGCGGCAATGTTGGGAATTTGTGGAGTTTGATTTCTTCTTTTGATTTGTGTTTAAAGTGAGAGAAAAGGAAGTGACAATGGGAGTGAAAGAGGGAGAGAGTGGCAGATTTTGAATGAGGAAAGAAGTGTGTGTATGAAGCTTTAATTGATTGTCTTGTAGCTTATACAAAAGTCAACAATTGCAACTATTGATGATGTAAGCATTAAGGGGTGAATAGTGATGTGTAAGAGAAAGTGATTGATGGTTAAAAGACAAGAGCATGGCCCCCCTTTCTCCCTTGTCCAAATCTACCATTTAAAGTCTTTTTGGGCCACGGAGTGGTCTTGTCTCATTTATTAAAGTTAAGCTTATGAAATCTTGTAAAAAATTGTCCATATGTAGTATAAGTGAAGGGGTAATAAGGAAATTGTCTTATCACTAGATTTTGATAAGTTATCAATTGATAAATGATTCCAACTCTCAATTGATAAGTTATCTAAGGTGATTGGTTGGTCTACTTATTTATGTGTAAAGCTTATACATGAAGATAAGAGCATGGCCTTATAGGAAATTGTTTTAGGGTTTTCATCTCGCATTGTTTTGTAATTTATGATTTGATTTTTATAAAATTGTGAAATTTTCTAAAGTTGAATGAAATTATTCAAATTAAATTATCGATTAATTACTTAGGGTTAAAATTCCTTAATTATTTTAGGGTTTAGGGTTTTAAGTGACTTTAGAGCTTGCAGTTTTTTAAGCTCGGGTTTTATCGATAATTATTATTATTTTTTGGATTGGAAAATTTTAATTCGTTTCTAAATATAAACTTAAGTTTTTAGTCTAGTTGATCTGTGGGAACATTCGGAAAGTACTCTTAATCAAGTCTTAGGCCCACTAAAAGTAGGGTTTACAGGGTTTAGGTAGGATGTTGAGTTTGGGATTGTAACAAGGTGTAAGGATGGTCACATTGTAGACCTTAGGTGGTAAGGTATGCGATACCTTGCAAAAAGCTAGCAATTAATTCACAATTGGTCAGTTTAGAGATGGTGGTGTACCTAGGAGCTTAGTTATCACTAGGACTTACAATGGAAAATCTAAACTAAAATGGTTCCTCTAAAATATTGAAGAAGTTTGAGGGAAATGGTTCACAGGTGAACAAGAGTAGCTAATGTGAAGTTGCTCGGAAGATGTGACTCATTAATGAATACAACATTACTTAGCACCTCACTTGATATGATGCATAAGTTGATGTTAAGGTCCACTCACTGCTAATCCTGAGTTACTTGACAAGATTAGATAAAAGTGTAAGAAAGATGGACTTGAAGAAGGTTGTCTGACAAGACTAGAATATTCAATCTTAATTGTAAGTTGTTTGCAGCTTACAAAGGAAAGGGACTATTTATAGTAACTCCCTAGGGAAACATTATAAATAAAAAAATTATAAGAAAGTATATATAAAAAAGGAATTCCTAGTACATACAAAAAAGGGTAAAAAGGACAAAAGACAAAAATGGAAAGGTAGTATAATGTTAGATGAGGTGGATAGGTGGCAGTGCAATATTGATCCCGTACGAAGATTCTCTAAACACAATAAGCGAGAGGGATCAAGATGTTACGACAATAAAGGAGCTAGGACGAGAGAAATGGTAGCATGCCGAGAGAAAACTACTCAACCGATAAGTGAGTCTCTTGTCACTTGGTAAGAACCTCTTAGCAACAGTTGGTTAGATTAATCAACATAAGGTCTTTGGTAAGGGAATAGTCGGTAACATCGCTACTGGGGGTATAGATCAATGTAAAACAATGCGGGGAGCTCAAGGAGTTTAGACACATTCCTTCGGTGTAAACTTTTTCATCATCAGCAGGTTACCGAGAGAGGATTCTCCAAGTGAGGGATTCGAGTCCTCGTAGCCGTGCGTGAGTAATGGGACTGATGGTTAGTAGTTCATCAAATGGTTTGTAAAATTTAGGACGATCGCATAAATTAGCTGAGTGAGTTTGAATTTTATGATGAAGTTAAAAATAATAATAGAAATGACCCCGTAAATTTAGAATTAGGAAAATAAGACAATAAAATGTTAAATATTAAATTATTAAGTTATACATATATTACTCATTATTTATCGAAAACGCATAAAATAAGTTCCAATAATTAACAAATCATTAGAGATAGATTATATGTAAGTATATAAATTAATAAAGAAGAAAAAAAAGAAAGAAAAAGATTAGTACTCGAGACACACTTTAGAATTTATGAATTATATCAGCGTTTTTATAATTTAGTTGACCTTTATGACAAAGGTAATAAAAGAACAAAAAATTATTAAAAGAAATAATGATATAGCTTTAATATCACAAATTAAGCTGAGGTATATATGATTTTGTTAGAATTCTTAAGTTTATCAAGTCTAGTCACCATACCGTGAAGTTTCGTAATTTTAGATATAATTTATAATAATTTTTTTGAAATCAAATACATGATCTTATTAACTAATATTAGTGGGTAAAATTATATATAAGATGTATATTAATAAGTCCTGGACAATTAATAGAACCTATCCATATATATATATCATGTATTAAAGAAAAGTATAGTTAGGGCCTTATGTTGAAACGTAAGGCTAATGAAAAATTAATTTTGAATAAGATCAAATGATAATATGAGTTCTCTAAAAGTTATAAGGAATAGTCTTATAAAGTCGGATTGCAAAAATAATTTAAAATATAACCAACATAGATTATAATGTAAAGATTAGCTGGTTAAAATTTAATTAGTCGAGAATAAAAATTTTAGATTTGGTGTATAATATAATGTTCAACTATTTTTGAAATATATTATGAAACTTAATAAATAATAAATCATCATAAAATTACACTCAGAAGGTAACCTAAATATTAAACCCAATGAAAAAAAATATAATACATATTCATCATCGCCTTAGTGATGTCGATGAAAGTGCACCATATATATATGGCTTAAGCTATATGCCCATGTTGAAAACATGCGAGAGAATTAGAAAGAGGTGAGGGAGAGAACAAGAGGAGAGAAAGAAACTATGGAGAGTGATGAAAGGAAAAAAAAAAGGGAAAAAGAAAAAAGAAGAAGATTAGAAGTTCAAAAAATTTTTTTTATGTCCAATATTTCCAAGTAATTTTGTGTCCATAATTATAGGTATTATTTCTTTTAGTTGGTATTTAATTATCGTAAAAAAAAATCCGTAATTCCATTATTTTCCTGAATTGAGTATTTTATCTATACGATAACATAAATTTATTCTTGTTCGAATTTTAAACTTGGAATATTAATAGTTATATTTTTATTATTTCCATTTAATAACCTATAAAGGAGCTAGTTAAATATATATATTTGTATGAATCATATTTTCCATCTATCTATCTATCTATTTATCTATCTATATATATATATATATTTAAAATGGTGTCTAATTAATTTCACCGTTGATACATGTAGCATAATATGATAATTTTATGCGTAAGATAAATTGCATATTGTATAATATTTTAAATGTAATTAGTACTATTTGAAAAATATACAAACACGCTATAGACATATATTACTTATTGAATGATATTTTCACTAATAGCATTATGTTAAAATTATATATATATATATATATATATAAGACAAAGGTTATATGATAAGTAATATAGAAAGGATGGTGCATATTTAACATGTATATATGTAATACAATGATATATTTTTAATAAAGTTTCAATTATAAATAATATAGAACCTAAACAACTTAGTAAAATTATAAATTTAAATTTAAAAAAAAATTTCAAACTTATATGTAATAAGATTATAAATACTAAAATGATATTTATACTATAGAAGTGAGTAACGACAATATGACTTACATCAGATTTGAGTGAGCAGATTAGAAACTTCAAGTAAGTTGTGATTCATGTCGCAGCATGTTAGAACACTATATTATAGTACTAGGAGACTTAGGAGTACTTTTGATTGTGCTTATAACTTAGTTGAATAAATGCATGCTTCATATGTGATGGTTACTTGAATTGTGGGCTTGGAGTGCTAATTTGTATGTTAATATTTGATTTGCTTTGCTTTGTGATGTAAACCCTAGGAAATCGATAGTCTAAACCTTAATTTAAGTCTAAGTATCCTAAATTGTGTAATGAGTCAATAAGGCTGATAACAATAAAAGATTATGAAACTTAATAAATCAAATATAACATCGATAATAAAAACCTTAGAAATTGATCGAAACCCTAAATCGTGTACTTAAACGTCAAATCTGATTTATGTACAATTAACCAAAATTGAACCCGAATTTAATCGAAATCCTAAAATTATAACTTTAAGCTTATAAAATAGTTAAATGTCACTCAGTAGTAATAATTATAGTCAATTGCAATTATCGATTAAGTTGCATAATCATGTAAAATTTTTAATGAAATAATTACACTAACTTGTAAAAATTATAATTATAATGGGTACCAATTAAATTGATAAATTTTCACAAAATTCCAAAATTAATTTATGATGATTATTTTTATGATTTGTAGGTTTAGAAAAATTACATATATTTATTTTTAATTTCTATTTTCTTCCTTTTTCTTTCTTTCTTTTTCTCTTTTCTTTCTTTTCTTCTCTTTTCCTTATTGCTACGTCCTGAAAATCAAAAGTTAGCAGCCCACGTGATGCATTTCAATTGCCAAGTGTTGATTTTATAAAGAAAGAAAAATTAGATATGATTACATTGTCTTGTCCTCATAAATGTAGAGATTAGGTTATTATTTTATTTTATTTCTTTTCTCCATAAAATTGTTGCACATGATGGAACAAAAAGGGAAAAGAAAATTTGGAAGAAAAACTCTACAAAACCAAACCGAAAAAGAAAGAAAAAAAAAGAGAAGAGCAAAACAAAAACAAAAACAAATCGAGAAGAAAACTAAGAAGAAGAAGAAGAAAAAGAAGGAGGGGAAATAGAAGGAAAATTTAGATTTATACAAATATAATAAGGTAAGTATATTTATTTTGGTTATACATATGTATATTATATTGTATGTAAATGTATAAACTAAGTATTTTGGTTGTATTTTACTAAATAATTCATTACATATACATGTACATATAATGAGTAGATAACTTAAGATATATATGTATGTATAAAAATTTGTATGTAGACATGTATATATATATATATATGTATATATATACACTATTAGGTAAAATATACGGTATATGAATATACATATGTGTATAAATAAGAATACATGAATATATGTATGTGTACATAAGGATATGTTAAGTACGTATTTCCTATTTTCACAATATATATATATATATATATATATAGGTATACACGTGAAAATGATTATGTATGTATATATGTATACAAGTTTTATTTTCATATATATATATATATAAGAATACGTATTCGTATATTATTACATGTATTTTGTATTTATATATTCACATATACATGTAAGATATATTTTATGTATACATATGGCGTAAATATATGTATAACATATAGTATATAAAGTATATTGTATATTAAGTAGTATATACGATACAATAATAGTTGCTAAATAAAATAAATTCATAAATATGTAAGGAGTAGGTATATATATATTACCATAAATTAGAAATTACTAATTAAGTAAATTATAAATTAATCAAATATAGTAATAAGTACATATATATATGTATATCATAAAATACAAATAAATAATAAGAAATTAATAAATAATAACAATAACGGTAATAATAATAACAATAATTGTAATAAGTCTAAAATCTCAAAAATAAGTAAAAATGAGTAACTAAGGTAAAATATGCTTAAAATAATAAAATTACTAATTATATGATTTAAATAATTATTAAATCATAAAATATTAAGAAATAGCTAAAATTAATATTTTATAATTTTTTAAATTAAAATAATAAATTTTGTGATATTTTTATATTACAATTCAAACTTTGAGTCACAATGTCCAAAACGGGCCTTGCTAATACGCTCGAAAATGATCAAAATGGACTATAAGTTCATAACGATTCGAGCTAAAATGAAAAAACTATACGCGATTTAATAAAAAGCTCGAATCGATAATTTCACATAATTAGGTAAAGTAAACCTTACAAATTATGATACTAGTTTAACTTTAAATTCTTAAACTTACAAATTTTTATTATTCTCAAGTGATCTTAATCTTGACCCTAAGTTGCCATTAAATTATTATGACCCCTGAATCGATCATGGCTGAGTGAGTTTTTCTGATGATTCCATACTTGTTTGTATTTGTAATTAATGAATATAAATAATGATTAATAATTGAATTTTGTATGGGGCTGGGTTATGTTTGTGTATGATAATTGTTGGTAACGATGAATTTACTTTAAATTACAATAATGTATTGATTGTTGCATAGTAAATTCACTAGGACTTGATTGTTTGTGATTTTGATTGATTACTGAATAATAAGACCTAATTTTACTTGACTAGAAAAAGTTAATTTGAAACACGCATAATCATATATCGCATAACTAATTCTGGTAGTCACATTACACGATGTAGCGAGAGGCCATACGTGGGTTAATTATTTGATTGTTATAGATTTCGTATGGTGTATACGTGTGATATGATTTTACCTTGACCTACGGGATTATTAGGTGTTGGAGGTGTTAACTGCCTAGTTAAGGGTCGAGTCCAGAGGTCTCCGTTTAGGGATGAGTGAGGGCTGTGTGAACCTACTTATAATCATATGTAAAGAGAGGAGGCCGTAGCAAGGTTAAGAGCCATGGTTTAAAGGTAGTCACAGGAGGAGAGTGTTCTCCATTACACAAGCCTTAGTTTGGTTTTGATTTACGAGTATACGATATTAATCTCATCAACTTGGATTAGAGTGGGTACAATTTCTTTGATCTCATGATGGACTGGATAATGTCGTGCGATGGCATTTGCTTGTTTGCATTATATTTCATTAAAATAATTTGATTGAAAACCATGTTTGTACCTGATGTACTTTTTTGTCTTTGTCTTACTTACTGAGTTAGTTGTGCTCACATCCTTATATATCTTACTATAGGTTGACTAATGGTTAAGGAGGCAATGCCATAATTACCCTTAAGATAGTGTACTTTGATTGGGGAATGAGAATAATTAAAGACCCATAAGAACCGGACTTTTACTTGGCTATCTTTTACATTATATGGAAACTAACTAGCATATGGTACTCTAAAGATGACACTGGTTTCCAACATGTTGAATGTAAGCACCAAAACTTGTGATTTTTGTGAACATTTAAAGAATGCTAGAAACTTTAGTTGAATGAAAATACAACTATTTTGTTAATTTTTTAACACATGTTTCACTAATAACAGATATAGAATTAAATGCTTGAAAGCTATTGAGTCGAGTATGCTTGGTGTGAACTAGGTCTATCGTAGCAGCTACAAGGCTACCTTTTACCCTAAGATAGTTCACATAGTGGGGTTGTTATGATTCCATCTCTTTGAGGTGTGACAGGGAGTACGATGAAGTAGTTGTTTGTGGTTGCCATGGAGTGTATGTAAGCGAGTATTAGAGAGAGACTAGGGCTTGTTGCTAGAGAGAGAGTGGTTAAAATGAGTTACGTATGTTTTAGTGTGTTGAGATTCACTCCTTATTCTAGTCTCCCTAAGCTTCCATATTTGTAGAAATTTAGTTTTTTTTTTAATCAACTTTTAAGCTCAGAGTGTAGTTGTATCAACCATTGATAAAGCTTGGGTTTTATTAGATTTTCCTAAATCTTCAAATATTTGTAATATGTGGACTTTTTGATAATGATTTTGTAAGTTTACATCCAAATCAATAAAAAAAATATTGAAGATTCCAATCAAATTTGTTGTGGATTTGTGTTTTAGAATTCTTAGCCACATTTCTATTGGAGAGGTTGATATCCATGTGTTAGGCATGTGACTGAGTAAAAAGGAAAAAAGTTTACATGCCTATTGCTACTTGGAATTGAACCTATGACCTTTAACTCCCTATCTAAGTCCATATACTTGACCAGCGAAGTTGTAATCAGTTTCACAACATCTTGTGCACTCAAATTTTATTTAAGTCTTCTAAACTAAGCCTAACTTTAATTTTATTTTTCCAAACTTGAGGCCAACGCCCTCCTACTTGTTTTTAGATTAACCCAAATACATTCAAATGGTTCAAAATATACATGTTAAGGATCTATTCAACACAAATTTAATTTAATAAATTGTAATTCTTATTTTTCACTTTGTTTAGATAACAAATTTCAAAATTTAAATTGAAAAAAAGTCAGTTACATGAGTTCAAAATTTTACCAAACTTTTCTTAAAAAATATATATTTATATTTTTTAATGAAGCTCAATTTTTTAAAGACTCAGAATTTAATAAATTGCATGTATTTTTTTTAATATTGCTTAATTTGATCTTAAATAATTTACTAACTTGACTTAAACACTTTGTATTTTTCAATTTTTTATCTTTTCAAATTTCAAAATTTTTTTATTTTTCTAATTTTTCAATTTTTTTTGTATTTTCTTAATTTTTATTTTTTGTGAAACCTAGCCAAAAATATATAAAAGATAAAAAGGTGGTAAAAATATGGTGTCTACTATCACCGATTTTTTTAAGGGAAGTTTGAACAGAAGATATGCCCATTTTTGCTGAGTCCTTGCTTAAATTGGTAGGGTAAAGAAGTCTAACTTAAATAGTCGGCTAAGTAAGGATCGTAGCTTGAATTAGCAGAGTAAAAGGACTCTAACTTAAAAGGTCAGACAAATGGTTAATGCTTTCAAACCCTAGGATAACTAATATTTCTTGATGTAGGATAACAAAAGTTCCTATAGTGAACCTTTCTAAACTCTTAACGTAGGATAAATAAAGTTCCTAAATCATAGAGAATGATTAAGGACAGCTAGTGTTGCTAAAATTCTTATAAACAGGGTATCTGTTATTACCTTATGATATCCAGTGCTCTCAAAATTCCTAGGATTGCTTAAGTTACCAATAACTTTTGAAGGCATGATGATAAAAATTTCTAAATAATCAAGATTTCTTACTAAGGACGACTAAGACTCCTAAAGTTTCTAAATTTACCAAAACTCCTAGACTTTTATTAAGATGGTGAATAACTAAAGCTTCTAAATTTTCTAAATTGAGGATGATTGAGGCTCCTTGAATTTTCATATCATAAGATAACCAAAGTTCCTAAACTTTCTCATGCCATAGGATAACCAAAGTTCCTAAGTTTAATTATCTATGGATGACTAAGATTTCTAATCATCAGATAACCAAAGTTCTTAAGTTTAAGGATAACTAGTGTTCCTAAGTTTAAGGAAATCAAAATAATTGAAGTTTTGAAGGATAACTAAGGTTCCTACTTTCATAAGATGACTACAATTCCTAAGGATAATTGAGGTTCCTATTTTAATAAGATGATCAAAGTTCCTAAAGATAACTAAAGGTTCCTATTTTCATAAAATGACCAAACTTTCTAAGGATAACTAAGATTCCTACTTTCATAAGATGACTACAGTTCCTAAGGACAATTGAGGTTCCTATTTTCATAAGATGACCAAAGTTTTGAAGAATAACTAGGGTTTTCAAAATTTCCTCAAGGGATTATTGAAGTTCTTAACTTGAGTATGATTAAAGTTCACATTGCAAATTCTCAAATTTCTTGATATCTTGAAAACTCGAGGGAAAAATGTGCTTTTAGTCAATAGATTGTTCATATTTGTCTTGCTAAAAAATAAGGAAATTATATTGATTTTGAATGTTACGAATAAGTTGTATGCTCGTTCTTTCAACCTATTGGCCACTTATTTTATATCCTTGATTGCCTATCTGCAATGATGTAGGAATTGGGAAAAGCTTCCATTGAATACCTTATTCTTCTTGCTATAGGGAATCTCATTTAATCTTGGAGCGAAGTGTTTCTTGTACCCTAGGACATACTTGACGTTTACTTCATAAGTTTAGTATTAGGAAAAGTATCTTAATATTTGAATTGTTTAGTTAAAGAGAACTTCCTCACACTTAAGTTGTAAATCTCGTGAATTTAGCCATTTAAGAGTAGAATTGAACTTTAATACTATAGATAATCTTACAAGTCAATAAGATTAGATAAGATAAAAAATTTTATTAAATTATGAAATTGAATATAGCACCAGTAATAAAAATCATAAAAAATTTCATCGAAACCAAAATTGTATACAAAAATCTTAAATTTGATATACACGCAAATATTCAAAATCAAATCCGAACTTGATTGAAACCCTAAACTATCACTTTAAGCTTATAAAATGAATAAATATCACTTAATAGTGATATAATCATAATCGATTATAATTATCGAGTAAATTGCGTAATCGCGTAAAACTTCTAATAAAAACGTTAAAATAACTCATAAAAATTATAATTATAATGAGTATCAATTAAATTGATAAATTTTCATAAAATTCTAAAATTAATTTATAAATGTCATTTTTACTATTTTTATGTTTAGAAAAATTACATATAATTATTTTTATTTTATTTTCTTTCTTTTTCCTTCTTCTATTTTCTTCTTGTTCCACATCCAGTAGCCTACATTTTTTTTTAATCATCTCCAGGTGTTGTGTAATGAGAACAAAACAAAGATATTATGTATATGTCCCATCCCATTTAATTCTTAGGGTAGCTTAGATTTGTTTCTTCTTTCCTTATCTTTATTTTCTTCTCTTTATTTGTCTTTGTTTGCAAGTTACTTCACGTCCTGGGAAGCAAACCAAACCTGTAAACCAAAAAAAAGAAAAAGAAAAACCAAAGCACACACAAATCGAAAACCAAAAAGAAAGAAAACGGAAAACCTGAGCATTTCGAAGAGGAGGAAGAAGAGAAGAAAATTTAGGGGATTCTTTTTTCTATCACTCAAATTACTAAAGTAATTAGGTAAGTATTTATTTATTTATTTTTTGTATATATATATATCATATAGTATGTACATGTATACTAAGTATTTGTTTATTTAATTGTACATATATGTATGCATGAATAGATATATATATATATATACATGTATTATGTATCTTCTTTATTTATGTATATACATATGTATATAGGAGTAGATATATATATTGTTATGTATAATATACGGTATATGTATATAGGTATAAATAGTGATACATATAATATGTATTTTTCTATAGATGTATGTTTGTACATATGTATGCGTGTGTATTATATATATATGTCTATTTAGTATTTTAGTATATACCATATGTTTGTATACATGTATAGTATATGTATATGTATATGTACTAGGTATTTCCTTTATATACATATATATATTTAGTATTTTATTTAATTATTTATGTACATATATGTGATTATGTATATATATGTAATTATTATTATGTTTATTATATGAGGTATATACATGTATACATATATAGTAAACATATGAATATATACTTAGTATTTTCAAAGTATAAGAATTTTTTTATATATGTATATGTATATTATTGGACATGAAGATGCATATATATTACTATTAATAATATTTTGTATTTTAGTACATATATACGTATATAGTATAATTGTATATGTACATAATTATATAAAGTATAAATAAGTGTATATTGTACTTGTCTATAATGTATCAATAAAGTTATAATAATTTATTATATAAAGTATCATATACGTATAAACGTACGTATATGAATAGTGATGTATACGTAAAAATATGAGTATATGTAAATAATATATACAATATACTATAATATTAAGTTAATAAATATATATACATATATATATACATATATATATATATATATAAGAATACCATAAGTTTGGAGAAAAAAATTAATAATTACGTAAATTAGAAAATTTAATAAAATATAATCATAAGTATTTATATATATGTACTTATACCATAAAATAGGCAAATAATGGAAAAAGTACAAAGGTGACACGTGGCACTTCTATATGCTACTACATCACCATTTATTATAAAATATTTAATTTTTTGTAATCTATAATTATAATAAATAATTAATTAAGTAGAAAAATAATAAGGTAGAAAAAAATTTAATTAATAATTATAAAACCTCAAAAATAGGTAAAAATAATTAATTATAGTAAAATAAGCTTAAAATAAGAAAATTATCAATTATATGATCTAAATATTTATTAAATTGTAAATATACTAAAAAAAAGCTTAAATTGATATTTTATAGCTGTTTAAGTTAAAATAATGAAATTTATGATATTTTTATATCATAGTATAAACTGTGAGTTACAATCTTCAAAATAGATCTGGATACTAAAAAGTACGCTTGAAAATGATTGAAATGGACTATAAGTTTATAAGGATCTAAGTTAAATCGAAAAATTTATATGTGATTCGATAAAAAGCTTGAATCGACGATTACACACAAATTAATAACTAAGTTAAGTAAATAGTACGAATTACAATACTAGTAAAAGCTTAAATCGACGATTACACATAAATCAATAACTAAGTTAAGTAAATAGTACGAATTACAATACTAGTTTAGTTTTTAATTTCTAAACTTACAACCTTTTATATTCCCTAAATATGAGGTGATCTTGATACAGATACCGACTTACCAAGTAGACTTTTACGACTATTGATAAACTCAATGGCCAAGTGAGTACTCTCGATGACTTTATGCTTGTTTTATGCTTATAGTTAGTGCACATAAATTAAATATTAATAACTTGATTCATGGTGGTTCAGGTTATGCATGTGACTGATATTGATTGATTACTGTACAAAATACTATTAAATGTGATAATTGAAGATTTAGTTATATGATTAATTGTTGCATAATTTGAATGATTTGTCGATAATGTTTTATCACCTCATAAATTGACTTAATCATATTCAACTCAACTTAAATTATATGAATTATGCATAAAGTACGAACATTGCATATAATGTTCCAGCCATTTACTTCATGTTGTTGGTAATGAACAGCCTTTGAGGGATGGATTCTTACATGATTTTATTAGTACAGTGTAGGAGCATTGATATAAGAAGACCCTACCCTTAGTTCGCGGGTTTTCATAGCACTAGAGACGTTAACCATGGGTGACTAGGGGTTGTGTCTAGAGACCACTACTGTAAGGTGTGAGCGTGTACTATGGAAGCTACCTCATTGTTAGACTTGGGATTTTGTGTGTTATTGAATTCCTTTGAAAGGAAAACGTATTTTGTAAAATATATAATTTAAATTTATGGTTAAAAACCCAAGGTGCTAGAGCCTAGTTGTGATTGGTGCCAATGTATCTCTAATCCTTACTTCGGAGAACGTTAAATTCGATATTGTATACAGCACCGATCAATTGCATATATATTATTTAACATATTGCTTGTTCATGCATTCATATGTTTGGTAATAAACTTTTTGATAATTTGTTTGTTGGTATAATATGAGGGATAACTCACTAAGCTCTTATAGTTTACTCTCCAACAGTTTTCTCTTGCAGGTTGGTAGATAATTGGGCATGGGCTAAGCATTGAGTGTTGAGGTGCTTAAAAGTTAAAATCTGACGATAAATTGTGTAAATGTTAAGAATTATTACATATAATTAGTAACACTTATATATAGTTATATATATATATATAATACTAACTTTACATATCTTTTAATGCCTATATAGAGAATCTTCGTACAAAAATAATAAAATACATGTAAATTTCATTACATAACCCTATGATACATAAAATTCTACAAAGATACATATATATGAAAGAGTACATGTAAATGACTATTACAAAATAAATATAATATACATGCTACTTATTTACTTCTCTTGATAACTTGATGAATAATTGAATTAAGTGCTTCTTCTTCTTCTTCTTAAGTTGTTAAAATAGATAAAAGGAAAATCCAAAGATGGAAGTGAAAAGGAAAGGGAATTCTTCGGTTTGGGAAAGGGAAATATATGTGTGTGGTTTTGTCATTATATTGAATAAGGAAAATTGAGAGGAAGAAGCACACATGCAATAGATGAAAACAAGAAGGTGTAAGAAAGTGAAAAAAAAAAAAATTAAAGATAAGAGATGAGGTAGGGTGATTAGACACATTACTTGTCCTTTAATCTCAACTAAGTAATTCCAATACATGGGCTACTAAAAAATGTTTAGAAGAAGAGAAAAAGAATCACGTGGAAAAAGGAAAAAAACTAAGGAAAGGAAAAGCAAGAAAAAGGAAAAAGGAAAAAGGAAAAAGGGGAAAAGAAAAAAATAAGAATCATAATTCCAAATGTAAAATTATAGGCTTAATAATAATTATGAAATAATGTTAGTAATTTTAGAAAATTTATTAATTAAATTGTTATTTGTAACGTTTATAATATTTGAAAGTTATCTTAACTCATTCGTGAATTTTACAGGATTATGCTTATTAATCGATAATCGTATTCTATTAGGTTTTAATACTTTTAGGGTATAATTGTTTATTTAATAAGCTTTAGATTATAGTTTTAGGGTTTTTGTTAAGTTTAAGTTAAATCTCAGATATTTATGCATACATAGTATTTAGGGTTTTTGTACGCGATTAAGGTTTTGATCAAAATTCTAAGGTTTTTATTACTCATAATATATTTAAATTTATAATTTAATGAATTTTTTAACTTATTTGGCCTTATCGACTTATTAAGTTATCTAGAGCACTCTGGTCCAATTTGGGGTTTAGATTAAAACTGTACAAGGTTTCTATCCTTCCTCCTTCAAATAAGTTTTGTCCTCAACTTGAAAGGCATACCTGATTCTTCAAACAAATGCAGATATTGATGTTTCACTTCATCTTCCGCTTCCTAGGTCGTTAATTCTTGGTCATAGATCTTTTTATTTCTTAACCGATGTACTTTATTATCTGTAATCTTTACTAAGTGTTCCTCATGTGTCAAATTCTCTTGCAGTTTTACTGGGTCCAGCTCAACAATACGGTCGGGATCAGGAACATGTTTCCTTAAGATAGATACATGAAAAACATTATGGATTCCTAATAAATTAGGTGGCAAAGCCAATCGATAAGCCAAATTTCTAACTCGTTATAAGGTTTCAAATGGACCTATATATCTTGGACTTAATTTTCCTTGGGCTTTTTGTACGATAAATACTTTTGATTGGTTTTGCTTTAAGATATACATGATCTCTTACTTGAAACTCCAATTCCCTTCTTTTTAAATCATCCCAAATCTTCTGTCTATTTTAGGCCTCTTTCATTTTCTACTTAATGACCATAATCTTATCAATTGTTTCTTGTACCAAATTTGGTCCTATTGACGCTTTCTCTATATCATCCCAAAACAATGAAGATAGACATTTTCTCCCATATAGAGCTTCATATGGTAGCATCTATATAGTAGAGTAATAGCTGTTGTTATAAGCAAACTTAATCAAAGGCAAATGAGTATCTTAACTTCCTTTAAATTCAATGATACATGCCCTTAACATATCCTCTAGAATTTGTATAGTCCTTTAAGTTTGTCCATCAGTTTGAGGATGATATGCTGCACTAAACTGTAATCTTGTCCCCATAACTTTCTATAAGATTTTCTAAAACTTTGACACAAATCTAAGATTTCTATCTAATACAATCCATGTTGGAATACTATGCATTCTCATTATCTCCTTTACATAAATTTGGGCCAATAGGTCAGATTAATTGGTAGAAAGTGAGCTAACTTAGTGAGTTGATCAACAACCACCTAAATCATATCAAAACCAACAACTACCTTCAGTAAACCAATTACAAAATCCGTGGATATCTGAACCCATTTCTATTCACGAATAGGTAGTGGTTCTTCTAATAGTTCTCCTGGTCATTGATGTTTAGCTTTTACTCTTTAACAAGTTTTACGCTTAAGTACAATATTAGCTACATCTTGCTTCATTCCATTCCACTAGAAGTTCTTCTTTGGATCTTGATACATCTTTGTTCCTCTTAGGTGTACAGTATAACCTAAATAAAGAGCTTCACTTAAAATCATGTTTCATAGCTCTAAATTATCAAGTATACACAACCTGTTATTCATATGAAGTGCTCTATGCTCATCTATTTTAAAATCAATGTACTTTCCACTTACCATTTCTTTTTTTTACTTGAGTTAAGATAGGGTCATTTTGCTGTGCATTTCTGATTCTTTCTATGAATGTTGGCTTAATCATTAAATTTGACAATTGAGTATTTGCTTCATGCTTGGAAAACTCCAAATTTAACCTTTCAAATTCTTTAATTAACTCTCTCTGATCGGTAAGAAGAGATGTAACTTCAGCATGATTCTTTCTACTTAAAGCATCAACAATCGCATTCACTCTGCTGGGATAGTAATTAATTCCTAAATCATAATCCTTGATCAAATCGAGCCATCTTCACTGTCTCATATTTAATTCTTTTTGAGTAAACAAATATTTAAGACTCTTATGATAAATAAAAATCTCACAACTTTGTCCAAATAAATAATGTTGCCACAACTTCAATGCTATTACTACAGCTGCAAGCTCTAAATCATGTGATAGATAATTTTGCTCATGTAGCTTTAATTGTTTGGAAGCATATGCAATCACTTTTCCACCTTACTAAGTACGCAACCCAATCCATTCTTAAAAGCGTCACTACACACAGTGAAAGGCTCTTCATTATTTGGCAACACAAGAATTGAGGCGAACACTAACCTCTTCTTTAGTTCTTGAAAACTCTTTTCTTACTTATCACTCTAATCGGACTTCAGATTCTTTTGTGTTAATTAGGTAAGTGGCCTTGAAATCTTTGAAAATTCCTTGACAAATTTCCTGTAATATCTAGCTAAACCAAGAAAACTTCATTTTTTAGTTACTATTCCTGGTCTTTTCCAATCCACTATGGCCTTAATCTTTTCTAGATAAATAGATATACCATCTCTAGTTATTATATGTCTAAGAAAAGATATCTCTTTCTACTAGAAATCATACTTAGACAACTTGGCATATAGTTTATGTTCACGTAATGTCTGCAACACCATTCTTAAATGTTCCTTATGTTGTTCTAGTGTGGCTGAATATCCTAAAATATTGTCAATGAACATAATCATGAACTTATCCAATAATAGCCTAAATACACTTTGCATCAAGTCCATAAATGCTATAGGAGCATTTGTCAGACCAAAAGGTATTACAAGAAATTCATAGTGGCCATATCGTGTCAAAAATGCCATTTTCGGAACATGTTCCAACTTAATTCTCAACTGGTGATAGCTTGACCTCAAATTAATCTTAGAAAAGACACTTGCACCTTGCAATTAGTCAAACAAATCATTAATCCATAAAAGTGGATGCTTATTCTTTATGGTCACTTTGTTTAACTCTCTATAGTCAATACAAAGCTTGAGTGATCTATTGTTCTTCTTAACAAAAAGAATTAGTGCACCCCATGGTGAAACACTCTGTCTTATAAATCCTTGATCCAGTAACTCTTATAATTGCATTTTTAATTCATGTAATTCAATTAGATCCATTATGTTAGGAGCTTTAGATATCAGTTCAATTCCTGGTACTAGATCTACAACAAAGTCAATTTCTCTTTTTGGTGGCAATCCAAGTAACACATCTAGAATCACATTAGGAAACTCGTTCACTACTAGAATTTCCTCTAAGTTTAACTTCATGGAATCAGTTTCCAAAGCATTCAACCAACTGACATCCGTCATTAGCTCCAAAGCACTTAACTTTCGTACTCCTATTATAGCAGAATCTCCTTTGAATGTAGCTTTCATCTCTTCAAATGTTTCAAACATCACCTTCTTTTCTGTATAGTTGATAGTAGCTTCAACACTTGCCATCTAATTCATTCTTAATATGGCATTATACTTATCCATATCAAGAATAATTATATCTACTTTACTATCGAAGTCTTGAATTTTTAGAGGACATCCTTTTACCGTTTCCTTTGTAACTACAATGCTTCTTGTAGGAGTTCTTACTTTAAGACTTGATTCATTAGTAGTTATAGTCAAACCTATTTGCTTTAGCACTTTAGGGGCTATGAAGGAATGCGTAGCTCTCATATCAAATAAGGTATAAATCAAGTGGCCAATTATATCGATATTCTTAAATCATAATGTTTTTAAGGCTCACTTTGTTATTATAACTTCATAAGTTTTCATTCATAGCTTCTATTTACTTACTATTGCTTAAAATAACATCTACGACTCAATATATCTTAAGCAACTTAACAAAACGGATCGAGATACATACTTGTTATGAACTTAAAGTCTATAAATTCATCAGTTTCCTCCCGTAATTCCATGTCTTCACTTGAATAATCTTTATAACTCCAATTGCCCTCTAAATTATTTATTTTGGTAGCATTTGTTGCACTTGGACGTGTATTTCCTACACTTAATCTGCCAATCAATTTTCCAACGGTAGGGCATCCTCCAGCTAGGGGTAGCTTTGCAACTTAAGTAATGGTGGTTATACGCTGTAGGCATGTGGTAGAAAAATGTCCAACCTTATTATAGATGAATCAAGTAATAGTATTTCTTTTAGGACAATTTGTCACTCGATGTAAGCCCTCACTACAATAAAAACACTTTCCTTATAATTGGGGACAATCTTTGGGGTAATGATTTCCTTTGCATTTCCAACACTTAACTGTCTTACCAGTCTTTCTTTGAAACATTCCTTGTGGTGTCACAAATCTTCACACTTTGCTACCACTACTGCTACTCGGCCCTTTAAAAGGTCTTTTTCCAAACACATTAATTTTGCTTTTGCTCACTTCTTCACTTTGTCTTTTTGCATTGTCTAAAACCCTCACTTTTCCACTATATCAGTAAAGTTTCTTGGCTCAAATTCTAGAAGTTTTCTTTTCATATCGAGATGAAATCCTTTGGAAAATATCTACATTTTCAATCAATCACTGGTTTGATACTTTGGTGGTGTAAACTCTAGAAAATCGATAATCAGAACCTTAATTTAAGTCTGAGTGTCCTAAACTATGTAATGAGTCGATAAGACTAGTAACACTAAAAGATTATGAAACTTAATAAATTGAATATAACACTGATAATAGAAACCCTAGAAATTGATCAAAATCTTAAATCGCGTACTAAAGCCCTAAATCTGATTTATGTACAATTAAATGAAATTAAACCCGAATTTGATCGAAATCCTAAAACTATAACTTTAAGCCTATAAAATAATTAAATATTACTCAATAGTGATATAATTGTAGTCGATTGCAATTATCGACTAAATCGCGTAAATTTTTTAATAAAATCATTACAATAACTTGTAAAAAATGATAATTGTAATAGGTACCAATTAAATTGGTAAAGTTTCACAAAATTCCAAAATTAATTTATGATGATTATTTTTATGATTTGTAGGTTTAGAAAAATTACATATATTTATTTTTAATTTCTATTTTCTTCCTTTTTCTTTCTTTCTTTTTCTCTTTTCTTTCTTTTCTTCTCTTTTCCTTGCAGCCACATCTTGGAAATCAAGAGAAAAAAATCAAAGTTAGCAGCCTACATGAGAAAAATCAAGTTACAAGTGTTGGCTTTAAGAAAGAAGATAAATTAGATATGATTACCTTGTCTTATCCTCATAAATGTAGAGATTAGGTTAGTTTATTTTACTATTTTGTCTCTAAATTGTTGTACATGGTGGAACAAAAAGGGAAAAGAAAATTTGGAAGAAAAACTCTACAAAAACCAAGTCGAAAAAAATGAAGAAGAAGAGTAAAACAAAAACAAAAACAAACCAAGAATAATAAGAAGAAGAAAGGGGGGGGGGGGAGGGGAGAAGAAGGAAAATTAAGATTTATACAAATATAATAAGGTGAGTATATTTATTTTGGTTATACATATGTATATTATATGGTATGTACATGTATATACTAAGTATTTTTGTTGTATTTTACTAAATACTTCATTACATATACATATACATATAAATGAATAGATAACTTAAGATATATATGTATGTATAAAAATATGCATGTAGACATGTATATATATATATATATATACTATTAGATAAAATATACGGTATATGAATATACATATGTGTATAAATAAGAATACATGAATATATGTATGTGTACGTATGGATATGTCAAATAAGTATTTATTATTTTCACAAAATAAATATAGATATATACATATATGTGTACACGTGAAATGATTATTTATGTATATATGTATACAAGCTTGATTTTCATATATATATATATATATATAAGAATATGTATTCATATATTATATATGCAATTGGACAGAAAAGTATATTTCTGTGCTTTTGGAATCTTTTCATTTTTTAGCAAGGCTACTCGTGAGCTAGCATTTGTTGAATTTGCTAGATTCTTGAGTATAGATCAAACTCTTTAATCATCCCTGTATTCTTATCGATCTTGTCCTTAAGATTGTAGTGAACCCCTTTATTTGAGCAAGTTAGTGAGTTGTATTTAACTCTCATTTGAATCCCAAGCAACATTTAGTGTTTGTGAGTTGTATCGAACCTTATTCCGAGCTTAAACCCCTAATAACGTTTGTGTGCTGGTGAGTTATATCCATTTACATTCACAGTCAAAACCAAGCATCTCACTTCCTATCAGTCAAACCTATTCAACCTATTTTAGGTTTTTCAAGATTCGCTACTGTTCGTTCCTTCGATCCTTATCAACTTTGTATTAGAGCTTTGGGGAGACACTCGTGTTAATGTTCTTCAAAGTTTGAATTCATGGTTTGTACCTCCCTGTTAATCATTGTTCTATAGTGTAGTATGCTGCTCATAGTAGTTATTTATCAGTAGTGGTAGTTGTAGAATCCGAGTGGTGGTTGTTTCTGGGTTACTATGATTGTGTTTTGTTATTTGTTTAATTTTCTAGAAAATTACTGTATGGAAAAGAATGTTAGAGGATAGTGTCAACAACACTGGTGATAGTCTTCGTGGAAGCTTGAGGCGATGTGTTGACAACTTAAAATATTAGATCTAGTGTCACAACCTAAGGGGGCTAGTCGTGGCAGTCACCGTTTACCGTATAAAGGATTACAAATTGAATTCCCTTACAATCGACGACCCTTTTATACAATATATAAGGCTACAACAACTACTAACTACCAAGAGTGCACAAGCTTAAGCAATATCGGTTCATGATAAATAATATAATTATAATAACATAACACATGGTTTATTTATATAAAAGTTTACAAATAAGAAGTTTGAAACAGGTCTTAATTTAAACCAGTATATCAATTACATATTCAGCTCTATAAACTATCAGAAATACTCTCTGATCACATTTAGCTTTCACATTGACCCCGTGTAAAACATTAACCTCGGGCATGCGACAGCCTGACTTCACAAATAGATCGGCCTGCGAAAGAAAACTACAAAGGTATAAGATAACTAGCTTATTGAGATAATTTTACCTCAACCATACAATAATTAAGTTCAATCAAATGAATGTATGACAATTAGTATGTCAATCAAAGACATGTAGGTGACTATGTACTGCATGCAACTCAGATTTAATGCTCTCTAAAGTTAGAGTTAGAGATTCATCGATACAGTCACATCCAGGTATCAAATCGGAACTTATTTCATAACGAAACTCTACATTTCGTATTCAAAATATAATGGTATATCCATTATCAGTTTTTATCAAAACGAGTTCTACATATGATTGTGAGTAGGTTTACGCAGCCCTTACTCACCTCTAAACGAAGGCCTCTAGACTCAATGCTTAGTCAGGCGGTTGGCGCCTCTAACGCCTAGTCAGGTAAGGTCATATCGCACGTATGCACCACACAAAATCTATAATAATCAATAATCAACCTACGTATGGCCTCTTGCTACCTCCATGTAATGTGACTGCCGAAATTAGTTATGCAGTACATGATTATGCGTGATCCAAGATAACTTTTCTAGTCGAATAAAATTAGGTCATATTTATTCAGTGATCATTCCAAGTCACAAACAATCAATTCTTAGTAAATCTACTATGCAGCAATCAATACATTATTGTAATTTAAAGTAAATTCACCATTAACAACAATTATCATGTACAAGCATAACCCAACCTCATATACATTTATTTATCAATCATAACTTATATTCACTAACTACAAACATAAACAAGTATGAAATCATTAGGAAAAACTTACTCAGTCATGGTTAACTCAGGGGTCATAGTAATCTGGTGGCAGCTTAGGGTTTATATCAAAATCACCTAAGAATAATAGAAATTTGTAAGTTTGGAAATTTAAAGCTAAACTAGTATCATAATTTATAAGGTCTACTTCACTTAGTTACATAAACCTATTAGGGGAAACGATTAGGATTCTTAGGCCAAACATGGATCCTTTGATAAGAATAGCTAAAATGGTGCTCTTCCTACTCTTAGTTAAACTAAGTGATAGGAGAAGAGGTTATGGTAAGGTTGAGGACCGTGGTTCGAAGTGAAGAGTTAGGAAAAGCATGTTTCTCCATTGCACAAGATTCGATTTGGTTCCAATCTATGAATTGTGTGGCGTCAAACTCCTCAACCAAGATTAGAGCGGGCGAAATTTCTTTGATCTTATGACGGACCAGATAATGTAATATGATGGCACTTGATTTTACATGCATAAAACCTAAATAAACTTACTTGAAAATCCTGGTTGCTTTATGTCAAATATGTGCTATTGTCTCTATTCTATTTACTGAGTAAGTTGTCGCTCATTCCCTCATAGTTGTTTTGCAGGTTTCCTGTAGAACTACTTGCATTACTCCAAGTTCCAAAAGATAAGAGAATAAGGTTGGGGAGTGAGATTTAAGACTTATTAGTTGAATTCTTATTTAACTGTTGATTTTACTAACTTATAGGGAAACTAATAGGGTCTCCATTGGTAACCCTCTAGTGTTTAACTATGGATATTGCTATTATGCTATATAAACCTATGAACTTTTATAAATCCTTTACTAATCTCTTTACTTTCTTAGATCAATTTACTTCTTAGAACTTTTTATTGAAATTAATATTTTATACCCCAAATGATTAATAAAGCTTGATTTTCTTAGTCATTTGAACCACAAGTTTATTTTCTAAAGCTATTTTAAAAGTTTGCATCATAGGTTGATATCTATTAGACTCAGATTTAGATGGGTTAAAGCAGCGAAGTGGTAAATGCATTGTGTAAGTAGTACCCATGTTAGCAGCTAAAGTAGTTAGCTTTTACTTTAGGTTGGTTCACATAACGGGGTTATTACGACTCTCTAGTTTGGGGCATGATATTTCTAGGTTATATTAGAGCATGGTTCTAGGCAATTCACTTATAGCACGACTCATTTGAACTGACTCTAGGATGTTATAACTAAAAGAAATAGAACACTTTAAGAACATTAAGAGTATAGAAAATAAGTAGGATGTAAAAGACTTAGATTAGTTTGGTTATATGTAAGTTATTTATGTATAAGATAATATATAATGTAATTCCATAATGAGCAATAGGTAATGCTAGTTTAACTTTCGTCATGCTTACTTTTGAATTATGAACCATTGATTTATTTGTGCTTGGAGATGATAATGGATGATGAAGAGTTTATGGGTTGTAAGAGTTAATTGTTGGAATTATTTTGAGTTGGATTGATTTGGTACTGTTTTATGTTCTAATTAAATCATATGAAATGTGTATATGTATTGAATGAATTATCTTTTAGATGTTGGGTGATTGGGAGTACTGGAGGATGAGTGGAAATTTATACTATTAATGCAGCAGTGAAGAAAATGATAATTGATAATTAAGGAGGTTATGATTGTAATGGTTTCAATAATATAATTTCTAATGTTATTATTGGAAGTAGTCAAGATGGTAATGCTTTGTATGGTAAGGGAATGCTTGGTAAAATTTAATTGGTGAAGGTAGAATTTTTTTTTTTATGAGTGTACCATATACTGGATGGTAAGCGATAAGTTTAGAGAATTAATTGTTATGTTATCATTTATGACAATGGAAAGGTTAGCAAGTTGCTAAGATTTATGAAGTCGAGTTTGATAGTAAATCACTTCTTATATTAATGCATCACTTGTTGAATGGAATGACCTTTGGACAAAAAAAAAAATGGTGGTGATTGATAAGAAGCATGTTAAGAGAGATTGTAATAAGAGTAAAGTGCAACTAAAACTTAGAATGTGGTTATGATTGAATTGTAAGGTAGATATTGGCTAAGTTCATGATAATAAGTAGAACATGATTGGACTTTGAGGACATTGTAGAATTTGATTTAGAGGATTGAGCATAAGGTTAACCTAAACTTGAAGATTAACTCATGTGGAATAAAAAGACTAATTGGTGGATGTTCTGTCTTCTTGGTGAGATCATTGACATATATTGCAAAATTTATCTTATAGTTGAAAAATGAATGAAAGATATTAGAAAAGGAAGCTAGAGTTTATATTACAAATAAAATCTTAGGGAAAGTATACTTGTAAATTAAGAAAACTACGTTTATAATAAACTCAGTGTTGCATTCTAAGCAAGTGTAGAGTAGGGAAGGAACTATCTCCATGGTTATACTTAGGTTTTTATAAAAGTACTCTATATTCTTAGGGATTTCCTAACGATATTATTGGTAGGTTTCTTAGATGTCCACTTGTAAAGGGAAAGTAGATATAAAATTTTTCTTCAATCTGATAACCAACCCCAGTTGAGTTTTAAGAGAAACTTGCTCTATAGCTTAAAGAACCTTAAAGAGATATATAACAAGAACCTAAATGAGAACTTGAGGAAGATTTTAATTATAATTTAGATGTCATAACGACTAATGATAAGGAAAACGTGATTGAATGACTAAGTAAATCGAGAAGTATAATATATATATATATATATATGAAAGGAAACATAATTTTATATCAAACTTTAGGAGAATATTTTCATTAAAGCTTAAACAAAGAGTTATGTAGGAGTCAACAAAGTAAATGAAGGGAACTGACTTAGTGTAGAAAATGATTGTGATAATAATAGATTGTATGTAGTTGAAAGTATTCTAAAACTCTTAAATTTGTAGTGAATAAGTATAAATTTTGAATTAAAATGCTAAGGATGAAGGAGATGGAGAATGGATTCATTTCTGCGAGATGTTATGATGTTTTTGAAAGGTTCGGTATTTTATAAGTAAAGAATTAGTTGTCAATACCTTGACAGAGGCGTAATAGGATTGTCTAAAATTTTCATTTCACATATGCACTTATGATACTAAAATTGCCTTGCAAGTTAGAGATTGTAAGAATGTAATTAATTAGTCATTAAGGTTTCCATTTTTTAATTTACCAACTAATTGTAAAATATAAATAGCTATGGATATCCGATATACTACAGTCCATTAAAACCACAAAGAATTAGTATCCACTACCAAATAATAAGACAGGGTGAGTCAACTTTATAAATTACAAGAAATACTAAATTATATAGAACCTTAACATATAAATACTTTCTATATAAGATGTTTCTATACCAGCTATATACTTCTCAATTAACTTTAACATTATTTTATGTATCTTCAATTTGCACTGGTAATTTATCTTAGTCCTAACTTAACAAACCTATAAAAGAAGCTATAGAGGAATGAGCAAACCACAGCTTAGTAAGTTCGTTCCTCATCATTACCGCTCAAGCGAGTTATCAAACATTATTGGTACACATGCAAGTCTATTTATGCACAAAATGGATGTATATATAGTGAATGCAAGCAATACATACATAGGAGTCTGGAAATATGGAAGGTATAGATTTACGTCATCTGCACGTTAATTATTCCTCATACTTGTCCACATAAGGCACCTTACCTTACCTATATGAGGCTGCTTAGGGGCACCATCCTTCCAAATGACACTCGACTATTACCTTAGTCTAGAAAAAAATACCAATCCAAATAAGTGAACCCTAAGTAGGCCATCAACCATTAACAAATCATATCGAAGGCCCTTTAGGAATAACTATATGAGTTCTCTCGCTATCAAAATATATCTAAGGCCCCACAGCATAACCATATGAGTCCTCTCACTATCAATTGGAGATCCTATATTAGCTTTGCCTCAATGATAAAAATAACATCAATAGACATTACAAGCTCTCATAGAATTCATACAAGAATCTATTCAAGATTGAGAAAACATTTCCAAAAATACTTTTATAAAAAATTTGCAAAACTAGCACTCCCCATAAGTATACCAATTGAGTTATAGACATGCAACAAATATAACTACTTATTTTGTTTAGATATTTATATTTTCCAATTTAAGGAAGTGATCACATGGATGATAGCACATAGACAAAATAGTCATTCAGGCATACAAGTAAAACATCAAGCAAGTATCACACATAAGCAAGTATCAAACACAAGTAAATAGTAGATCATTAGAACTCCTTCACTTGGATTAATGCTCACTTTACAAGCCTTTGGATTGTCTAGAATTTCACAATTAAGTACCTAAAAGATAATATGACTTACAAGTGTTTGGAAAATTAAGCTTCTCAATTAACTAAATGTCTATTGTAGTTTCCCTAATTTCTGACTATAACCTAAGTATTGCATGAATATGGTTTCACTTCTTTATTGGGGTAAATAGGAAATATATGAGTATATTTGTAAATAATTGTATCTTATGTGTTTATTTATTTACTTTAAGGGTTTATCATCATTAATAGTTTATAAGGCTGATTAACTTAGTTACTCTACATATTTTTCTTAGATTATCTTAATTTCTTAATTGCGTATAACTTTTTCATTTTAACTCTAAATTACAATCTTATAGTTGATCTTTATTATTTTTTGGATGTACTTTCATGTAGCGAGGTCCGTTTTGGACGTTTGAGCTTACATTTTTTTTTTTCTATGGGTTGGGAATGTTACAAATTTATTTATCTTTGGCCCAATTTTTTTTATTTATCATTTTAAGCTTTTCTTTATTGATTTTATAACTAAATCAATTTCCTAATTTTATATTTTAACATATTTTTATTTTTTGGGACCATTTTATAATGATTTCTTTATTTCACCATTTTAAGCCTAAATTATTAATTATATTACTTTTTCTTATAATTATAATTTCTTAATTTATTTATTATTATTAATATCTTATTATTTTTGTAAATTATGATTTTAATCAGAAAATATTGTAGAAGTTGGTGTGGTAGCTTCCTATTAGTTCATGTTGCAATTTTGTTAATTCTTCCAATTTTTGCATTTTTTTTCCAATATGTAATATTAATATATACATATATATTACTATAAATTATTAAAATATTGAAAAATAGCTCCTATTTCTCCTTTAAAGGTCACATCCAATATATGTACATATATGTATATATTTATACTTATTAACCTATTTTTAAGAAAATTACGTGTTAATATACATATGTATATAATCTTTGATATATGTGCATATATGAGTACTTATATTATGCTATATGTATACTTATTTAAATCTT
Source organism: Lumnitzera racemosa (assembly GCA_024138005.1). Lineage (NCBI taxonomy): Eukaryota > Viridiplantae > Streptophyta > Magnoliopsida > Myrtales > Combretaceae > Lumnitzera > Lumnitzera racemosa. The sequence continues at coordinate 44,633,453 of JAMXBC010000009.1, read as the reverse complement.
ATAATAATAGAATAATATGCGTACATATAAGCACATATATCTACTCCCATCATTCACTACTAATGTATACATGTATTTATATTATTTTCTATTATTTTACACATTGAATGATAAAGTAAGTATACTTCATTTTTTGTGTATGTGCATGTACTATACATATATATACCGTATATATATACATAGCTAAGTAAATATAACATATATGTTTATATAATTAAATATATTTAAGTATATACATATGTAAATACATAAACATAAAGAAAACAAATTGTACATTTAATTATATAATGTACATATAATTTCATTACAAAAGATAATGAAAAATACATCTAACTCCTATTATATTCCTATTACATATTTCTAACACAATACTTATCAAATACACATAACATAAAAGAAATAGACAAAAACTTATATTGTAGAAGAAAAACAAAACTAATATAATATAAAGTATTATGCGATTAATTTTGGTCTTGAGAACTATTGGATAAATGCTCTCCTTCTTCTCCTTGAAGTTGGTACCAAGTAAAGATGATTATGAGGTGAATTGTAGAAGTTGAGTTTAGGAATGATTGGAAGAAAAAAAAAGAAAAAATAAGAGAAAATAAATTGGAAAGAGAGGGATGTTGTGCCAGCTTAAAAGAAAATAAAGGGCTTAATCTAGTTTTGTGTTACATTTGGAAAAGAAAAAGAAAATGAAAGGACGTTCTAGACATGCTATATGGCTACAGTGGAAGAAAAGAAGGAAAAGGAAAAAGGGAAAAGAAAAGAAGAAAAAGATAATTGTGAAAATGACATGTGTAAGGGAAAAGAAAAGAAGAAAAAGATAATTATGAAAATGACATGTGTTGAATTTCCTTTATCTTAATCTCAATCTTCTTACATGTGATAAATTTGTAGGACACTTATACAACCAAAAATGGAAGGAGAAAAAGAAAAAAACAATAACAAAAAGATAAGAAGAAAGAATTGTAAGAATTACTTTTAACTCTTCTTAAAGTGTTACCAACTTTAAGATAATATTTAAAATAAATTTTGATGTAAGTATGAAAGAAAATATAGAATGTAAAATTAATGTATACTACATAGTTCATACACATAAAGTATGTAGTAAAATTAAATCAATATAAAACTAACACATACATGTATATACACATATGTGACCTTACAAATAATCATAAGATAATATTTGTAATCTTATTAATTTATTTAGTTCATTTGTTACTCTTTATGTTTACTAATATTTAGGAGTTATCTCTATTCATTCATATATGATTTTACATGACTATGCATGTCCATCAATAATTGTACCCAATTAGGGCTTAATCACCATTAGGGTAAATTTGTATGTTTTATAAGCTTTAAGCTTTGGTTTTAGGGTTTTTATTAGGTTTAGGTTGCATCTTTTGTATTTATACGTATATAGGATTTAGGGTTTTTGTATGTAATTAGGGTTTCGAATAGTATATTAGTGTTTTTCATATTTGTTTTAGGTTTTGGGTTTAAAATTTAATTGGTTTTAAATTTATTGGTTTTGTTGACTTAAAGAAACATCTACTACACTTATATTCAACTATATAACTAAAATGCTAAATTTGTGAGATTTACATTAGCAGGATAAAATAATTTTTAGGGCAATAGTTCCTTTAATAGTGAAATGGACTAAAACTCAAATACTCCTAATATACTTAAATTGTGTCTTATTACATGAACTCTTACTGTTTAGAGGTATTGGGTAATCTTTGATGGAGTTTGATTCTCTTGGGATTATAAATATAATTTGTAAATAGTTGACAAAAATAGTATTTGCAAGCAATGTACTTAGGAAATGAAACATGTGATATTTCAAAGTGTATGAAAGGTTATGTGTAGTTCTTTGTGGTGAAAAGTTCATTCTTGATGTGATTTTCTTTGAAATAAAGCCAAGTCCTGATGCAAGTTTTTTTTGTAATATAGAGATAAAATTTTGATGTATACTCTTAGGTTATGGAATTGAATTCTGATAGCTATGGAGATAAGAAGTATACAATCTTGAATGACATTAAATGAATTTCAAGTTTGTAATGCCTATGGAGATTAACTTAAGCTTATCAACTACCAAAATAAGTATTTGAACATAATACATGGCAAGTGACCTTTGGCTCTTACCTTTTTGTTCAAAAGACATTATGAAACTATAAGATTGAAAAGTAACATTATATTACAGGATTGAATACAAGTAACATGATATATATATGGGTATTGATCAATTACTGTTTCTTATAGGCAAGGACTGGAATATCATAAGAGATATTTTTTGTCATTATGAATATATAGGATGTGATTAGTATAATGATTTGTGAATATTGAAATTTAATAGAAGATATATTATGAAGGACTATGTGACTTTGATTCAACATGAAGTAATCACTCAAAGAATAGTTCAGAGACTTAAATTTTATGTGTGAGCTATAATGTTGAATCCATAAACAAGTTATGCACAAGAGATATCTCATTAGTAGTACTTGTATAAGAAGAAATACTAATAAAAAAAATATCGAGAGAAATGATTGGGATATATATTGTAGAACTTTTATTGATAAAATAAGATAATCTTACTCAAAAGAATTAATTGAGATTAAATTGCGTCCTACTTACGAATCATATGTGATGGAGTATAGGATAAATTATCATATTCGAAAGGGAGATTAAGGAATGGCTAAGCGTTAACCCTAGGGATGATAGATATCTATAAGTTAGATAGTGGAAAATTGAAGTAAATACCCAAGCGATAGCAATGTTACTACAACATTTAACGACCGAAGAGAATGCCATGAAAAGAATACAATAAAGTGCAACACCAATAGCTTTGCTTTTAGGAGATTGTTGACCCTCTGGAATTCGTCAAGGTAACTCGATACTTAAGATGAAACAGGACAAGCCAACTTAAACCAAAGGTTGAATAGCCTAAAATAAGCTAAAACGAAAACATTTAGGATTTGTGAGAAATGGAAGGAGATGTGCCTAACTTTAACTAAAAGATAGAAGCTAGATCATGATAAGATGTAAGGTGAAAGAGTTTCGGAAGGTCAATATTACAATAAATTATGAGATAAACTTGAGGAAGGTATTACCAAGGTAGTACGAAGAATGACATATGAAGTAATAGAAATGAATGGACAAAGATTGAAACACATACCTAAGATAAACTCTCTCTTATTTAAGGTTAAAATCTGAATTTATCTAGGAAAGTAAATGATATGTACTCTAAGTTAGGAAAGAGAAAGGCTCCTTATCATAGGGCTTATATTTATCACGCCTTATGAATAAACAAGGATAGTAATATATGTACTACAAATATATGAGATGCTTATGGAAGTCATATGGTTAGAAGTAAGGAGTTAAGGGTAGTGTTAAGTTATGACTAAGTGCTTGAATCAATCTACTTATAAGAAAAGGATAAGTTATATTGAAGAGCAATTTAGATGAAAGTAAGCTCCATTAAGGAGATAGTTAAAGAAATAACTAGACACTTAACAAATTGAGTAAATAATAAAAAAAGGAAATTGTAAAGGTTATAATTTGGAAGTAATACGAAGAGGATTTTGACAAACATATAGCATTAGATTTAGGGATATGGAAGTAGGAAGATGGTAAAAGAATGATATAGTGAATACATATATAAGAATGTTTAAATTAAATTGATGTAATGCATGAAGATAAAAAAGTGATACTTTTGGGGCAACAGGGATAAATTGTAGAATGATCATTAAAGTTACACACTACATGCTAGTCATGAAAGCAAATAGGAGATAAGTAGATATATTGGATTAGAAGGTGATGATTGTAAGTGTATTATTGAGTACATATGAATAAGTAAGAAAAGGATGGCAAATCTGTGTTTCTTTTTTTTTATCTCTTTCCTACCAAATTCTTCATCTATTACAAGTTATGTATTTGTAAACCACTTGTTCTTAAGTTACTTCAAACATGTTGTGTGTCATAAGGTTGGAAATTGGTCCATGTCTTTGTCACTTTGGAATCATGTTAGTTTTGTCAATTAAATTGTATTTGTTTATCAAGTTAGCCTGTATTCCATTCAACTAAAAACTTGTAAAAGGATTGAGATTTTCCAACCTCAATTGTACAATTCTATGTGCTAATATATGAAATGTTAAGCTCCTAACTGTGAAGACAATAAGAACTTAGGGATAAATCCTATTAAAGTGATTATGGTAAGGAAGCAATCCCTTAACATATTGGATAATTAGGTTTAGAAGTTAATAAAGCATGATAAGGAGTAGAGATAGGAGTTAAGATATACACTAGTATTCAGAATTAAGATGGGGGATGTTAGAAGTAAAGTGCAAAATATATTAAGCATTAGAAGATAAATCATAAGTATCGTACTTATGTATCATAGACTTAGAAGATTTAGAGACTACTGAAGTATGTTATATGGTGACAATATGTAAGTTCATGAAGAATGCAACTATAATATTAGAGTTAAAACAATGGATCTACAATAGGACTATACACTAAAGGAAGCATCTATACAAATACTGAATAGGTAAATCACTAAAAAAAAAATCAAAATGTAAAGTATGTGAAAGTACTATAAAGAGATAACCTTAGGTTGAATTGATCGACAACAAAGATGATAGACTTATAAAAGGGTTATACAAGTGAAAGGGCAACTCGCTCAAGTACTCATAAACAAATTCACAAAATTGAGGCGTAACTACTTAGAGATTAGATTAATGATAAATCATGAATGAAGATTGAAGTCTATAGTTGTGGAATTGGTAAGATGGATAATTGAAGTTTTGAGGACAAAACTTTTTCTGAAGGTGGAGAGAAATGTGAGCCTTGTAATTTCATGTAGTTGCTTGAATGAGTAATTTAAGGTGTTAGTGAAAATAACCTAAATGATCTAAAAATTTACAAGTAGATTCGAAACATTAGTTGAAGACATCCTGTAGACTTAGGTTTCGAAAATATAATAAATAATAATATAGCTAAATAGTGTAATTTAACTATATACATATTATTTATGGTAAATGTATAGAATAGTTTTAGTTAGTTAATAAACTTTTAGAGATAAATCATATATGTAATAAAATTATTATGAGATATAAAATAACATATAGAATATATGTGTATGTATTGTGTATAATTTTTAAGTATGTGCTTATACTTGTAATTAATTAAATTACCATATTATTTATATTTTAAGCTAAAACAAGTTAGGAAAATTAATAAAAATCATAATCGAGTTTAGGTAGCTGGATTTAGTTAGCTTAGGCATGTGGAATGGTATAGGACAAGTGTTAATGACTAAAGATAAGATAAACATGCACATTAGTTAATGTATAAACTCCAAATTATGAAGAGAGAGAAGGATTAAATCATTTCATCGTCAAACTCATTCTAGAAAATTGAAAAACACTCTACAACATCTCATTCATGTAAGTGAGGATCTAGAAAAAATTAGAGCAGGTTACAAGGATCAAAGAAGGAAATTAAGGAAAAATCACAAAATCAGTACTTAATCTGTACATGTAGAGGTTTATGAACTTAGGGAGTTTCTAAGAACCAATTACCACCACCAATGGATAGAGCAGGCCACGCCTAGCTCTACCAACTAAGAGGTGGCCAACGGTGGTGGCTGAAGCAACCATTTTTAATGAGGTCCTTTTTCATCCGATTCTTTGAAAAATTAGTAAAAATATAAAAAAATATCCAAACAATTATACAAAATTAATTCCTCCATATTTTCATGTGTATAATCTAGTAAAAACATTGTCTTGCAAAAATTTAGTAGCCATCAGATACATCTTTAATAAATTGAAGAAATTAGACAATTTTTTATATTCAAATAAATACGACTAATAATGTAGTTTCCAGTTCAAAATTTTTCTATAAACTATCCTAAACCAATATTGAATTACTATGTGAAATTTTGTCTCGATACTATTTTCTAAATTTTTATTTGCTTTTTGAGCCCTAAATTATGTTCAAAATAGTATTTTTAGTGGAAAATAACCTATTTCTCTTAATAACCTCACTTATAGTGTAAGTTGGATTAATTATTTACATTGTTTTGGAGTGGTCGAATTGAGTAATAAGGTAAGGAGTTATACAAAATGGTAATTTTGATAAGGATCTAAAGGAAGAAATCGCAGCGAATCTTAAATGGACAAGAATAGGTATTCCAAAAGAAAATGGGTATGAAGAATATGAAGGTTTTGATGGTGAATGTGAATGGATATAACTTACTAAGACACAAACACAATTAGGGTTTGAGATTAAAATTGAGTTAGATACAACTCACGAACACTAAATGTTGCTTAAGCTTTCAAATGAAGGTTAAATGCAACTCACTAACTAGTTCAAATGAAGGGGTTCACCACAATTTGAGAACAAGATTAATAAGAACACAAGGATGATCAAAGAGTCTAATCAACACTTGATAACCTGGGAAATGCTAACTTTAATATAGCCTTGCTTGAAAGAGGAAAGTTTCACTCTCTATATATTCTTTTGTATTTGTATATGTCTGTATTTGTACATATATAACAATTGCTATTTATAGTAAGTATTAAATCCTAGTAGCAAAACTGTAAATAATGTAAAAGGACTTAAACTCTAAAGAATTGGACCCATAAATAAAATAAAGGGAAAACATGTACAAGAATATGAAATTATGCATTTTACAGAACTCGGCATCCAGTTACTTAGAATGTCCCAGGAGGAGTAGTATCCGAATTGGACAGGGTCAGTAGTTGGATGTATGAGTTCAGGAAGGGGTCCATAATGTCTCGTGTGGCTTGGCCGAGACACTAGAGAGGTCAGCTTATAAATTCCAAGTGCTAGAATTATTCGGCATTAGTCCTTCGAGGTCGTGCCGAGTGGTTCTTTGGTCCTAAGTCCTCGGCAGTGTGATTTCTCGTCTTCTCGACAGATGATAGGCTTGTTGTCGAGTGGCTCCTTTCCTTTCCCTTGGCCTTTTGTCATTTGCTTGGCCTTAGCAAAAGTTGTTCGGCCTTGGGTTAGAATAGGTTTGCATCTTTATTTGAAGGGTTGTCGTTGGTTTCGGACTAGTTGGCCTCTGCTTGGATGTAGTTGGAGGCTAATTCCCATCATAATTTAGTCCCTAAAAGTAAAGTTGGTAACTTAGGGATTTTGTTGGATTTAGATAAATTAATGAACTATGATGTAATGTATAAGGAGTTGAGAAGTAATCAAGTTGAGGAAGTTGTTTGGAGTGTTGCTTGCTGTTTCAAATTGACTCTATAATGGACACTTGGAAGAAAATTGAGTCAATAAACTAATTAGGGGATAGTGGTTAAGGGTTAAGGGTAATTCAGAGAAAATGGAAGGTGAGTATTCTACTGGATATTGACTTAGAAGTTAAGTTAAAGGCATATTTTGGAGGGAAGTATAGTCAAGGGAAGCTCAAAGGCTAAGTTAGATGGTCTTCTGTTAAGAAATTTAAGTTTAGTAGACTTAATAACTTATTTAAAAGGTAACTTAGAGAGACAATTTAAGGTAACTACAAATATTTGAACACTCAATAGCTATAGCAAAGGGTGTTCATTGAAAAATCTTGGGTATTTACTAAATTCAGAGATTGAGTCAAAGGTTGAATCTACTAAGAACTTCAACTCCCATGTAGTTTAGGGGGTAGCTTAGAGGATATCCTAAAAAAGGATCTAAAATTGAGTAGGCTATATGGTCGGTTCAACAAGTGACTCAAAGGGGACTTGAAAATGAGCATTTAGAAGTTGCCTTAAAGTGTAATTTGTAGGAAGTCTTAGGTATTTAATGGAATCAAAGGTTTATTCAAAAGTTAACCATGTTAAAATCTTAACTGCGATATGGTTTAAGGGATAACTTAGAAGCATTGCAGTTTAAGAAGTTCAAGCGAGAGCTAACTTAGAACTTAACTCGGAGGGTATCGAAGGTAAGATTCATTTATGAAACAACTCTAATTTCCTATACTTATGTATACGTAACCTATAGACTGAATTCTAAATCAATTTAATCTTTAAGAAAAACAAATTAATGGAATATCATGTTTTATTTACAATAACTAAATGAATTGATTGGATGAACATATAGGGATATTTGAAGGAAGACAAGTTTAACAAGCAACCAAATTCTAGGTAAGTAGGATCAGTGCTTTTATTGTATTGCTTTTATGGAGTACTGGATTGTATGTATTTGTTTTTTTATAGCATTACATGCTTTAGACTGTCTGAACTTACTTGATCACCTTAAAAGAAATATAAAACAAACTTGGCTTAACTACTAACCAGACTTGCATTAAAAACTACTACGGGAAACAACTAGGATTCTTGGTCTAAATACGGACCCATCGATAAGGATAGCTGAAATGATCATCTCCCTTCCCTTAGTCAAACTAAGTGATAGGAGAGGAAGTTATAATAAGGTTAGGGACTGTAATTCGAAGTGAAATCTTAGGCGAAGCATGTTTCTCCATTGTAGAAGCTCCGATTTGGTTTCGATCCACGAAGTACAATGTGTCAAACTCCTCAACCTAGATTAGAGCAGGAGAAATTTCTCTAATCTTATGACGGAGTGATAACATTGTACAATGATACTTGCTTGTACATGCATAAAATCTAACTAAACTTGCTTGAAAAACCTAGTTGATCTATCTTAGATATGTGCTATTGTCTTTATCCCACTTACTGAGTAAGTTGTCGCTCACTGTCTTATGGCTGTTTTGCAAGTTTCTTGTAAAATTACTTATACTACTCCAAGTTTTAGAAGATTAGAGAATGGGGTTAAGGAGTGAGATTCAAGACTTAATGGCTGAATTCTTATTTAGCTATTGGTTTTACTAACTTATAAGGAAACTAATGAGGTTTACATATGTGACCCTCTAGTTTTCAACTATGGATATTGCTATTATGCTCTATAAATGTGTGAACTTTTATGAATCCTTTACTAATCGCTTTACTTTCTTAGATTAATTTACTTCTCAGAAATTTTTGTTGAAATTGAGATTTTGTATTCTAAATGGTTTATAAAGTTTTCTTTTCTCAATCATTTGAGCCATAAGTTTATTTTCTAAAGCTATTTTGAAAGGTTGCATCATAAGTTGTTTTTTATTTGACTTGGAATTAGATGGCTCAAAGTGGGGAAGTCCTAAACACCTTGTGTAAGCTATACCTATGTTAGTGACTAAAGTAGCTAGCTTCTAGCTAACGTTGGTTTATACAGTGGAGCTATTATAACTCTCAAGTTTGTGAGACAATTATTGCTCATGAATTGACATAATTGAAGCAAGCATAAGTTAGTCCTTCCCTTTTCTCTAAATTAATGACCCTAACCTCCTAATTGCTGTAGTATGGGGTAGTTCTTGTTCGGGCTAGTTTTAAGAAAAATCCTGAAAAGGCTCAAATGATTTTGTAAGTGATAATTGTGTTTAAGGTAGTGAAATGAATGCTTATCATCCTTTCAATCTATGTATCACATATAAGATAGATCTCTTATAAGGAATGAGTCTCATCTTCACTTTTGTATCTCCTAGCACTCATAAGTGCTTTAGGGTTAATGTTTAAGGTTAGGGCTTACCTCTTATCATTCTAAATTTTTTCAAATAAAGAGATACTTTTCTGTTAGAAAATGAAGCATTTTATGCCTTTAAGTTTGCCTTTCATTTGTTTGAGTCTTGCATAGCAAATTTAGATATCCTGTGATGCCCTAATGGGTCACATGCCCCTTTGTCCTTAAAAAATTGTCCTAAGTTATCGTGCACTCGATTTTACTGATAGCAAAAATACTAAGTAAAATGCGCCAAGTGATAAATTTTATTCCCAGAAATTGTTCAAATAACTTCAGAAGCAAGAATCATCCTAAAATTGGAATAGTGAATCTCCTAAAAACCATTATTTAGGTTATTTCTCCTATTGCAAACATTTGTTTCATTTGTTAGGCTTTCACTCTGTAGAAGCTTGGAAAGAAGTATTGCAAGCATTTGAAGCCATAGTTTTCATAAAGTTTAGATGGCCCATCCCAGCATTAATTATATCTTAGATCTTATTCTTCAACCCCCAGCATGAATTTATAAAATGACCTTTTTGACCCATATGGTAGTTGCATTGGGCTTTGCATTAGCATTTCATGGCCTATAGGTTGGTTTTGGGACTTCACATTCAATCACATTTTCTTATCTCAATTTGTAGGAAGTGTAAGATAGGGGTATGGGAATTAGGCTAAACTCTTTTTTTTTGTGGTTTAGGTGATGATTTGCTTGGTATTAGCTTGTGAGAAACATATGGCCTTACTGCTATCATAGAGGGGCTTTTATTATGTACTCTAAGATTCACTACATTTATAGTGCTTTTATTGGATGGTTTCGTTGATAATGTCTTTTCTTCTGTATGCTTTAGCATTACCTACCTCCTTACTTATAAGGCTTCCTCAATTGTTCTCTTAACCTCCACAATATTTGTAAAATTAGCTACTGCATTACCTAAGAAGTTTCCATAATATGGCTCATCTAAGGTGTTGATAAACATGAAGTTATGTCCTTTTTTGGCACAAGAGGATTGACTGTAGCTGTTATGCCCCTCTATCTTTAGGCACATTCCTTGAATAATTCAATAGGTTTCTTGTGCATATTATTTAGATCCTATATGGAAGGTGCCACTTTAACGTAGAATTTGTATTGATTATAAAAGGCATAGGCTAGCTTATCCTACGTGTCAATCTCAATAAGATTAAGTTGGGCTTACCATGTTGAAGTTGGTCTTATTAAGCTATCCTAGGAAGTTTGTACTAACAACTTGTCATATTTGGTGTATTAAGCTATTTTGCTAATATAAAGTCCAATGTGAATCTTTGGGCAATTGGTGTTGTCATATGTCTCAAACTTAGACACTTTGAACTTTTCTTAAAAAGGCATTATCTTCATAGGATGGGAAGTTAACCACCCCCATTTGCTCTAACCCATCTACAGTCTCGATGGCCTTCATCTTTTCAGTCAGTTTCTATATGAATTTATTTTCCATCTCCTTTAGTTTCTCCTTGAATTCCTTCTTCCATGTTTCAGCATTTAGGCCTAATTCAACATCTTCTAGTTTCGGAGGTGGGGTCGTATTCGTATTTCGATTTAGATTAGCTTGAGATGTTTGGTAATAAATGATAATTCCCATTGCATTAGTGAGGGCATGAATTTGTTTAGTCATTTTCAATATGTTCCACTCTAAAGTAGTAGGTCTTAGGTTGAAATTATTGTTGTCATTCATCTTGACTTCATAATGAATGGTTATAGGCTTCAAAAATGGGTCTAACCACTTAGAAGCAAGAACTTAGAGCCTGTAAAATTCGCACTTGTCAATAGATTCTTTTTTCTTTGAAAAATTTAGTATTTTTCTTGAAAAACTTTATTTTAGAAACATTTAAAAACACTTATGTTGCAAAAACCTATGTTATAAATAGGATTATTGACATCTCCTAATTTATCGGAAAAAAACAAGTCACTGGGTTGATGGGAATGAGTAGCTATTTTACAAGGTTGACAACTAAAGGTAATGACTTATCTATAAGTAAAAATTCTTTCTTTTTTTTTTAATGGAAAACTCTTAAAAACTCTTCTAATTAGTGGAATCTAAAGAAAACCTATGCTATAGACGATTGGATTGTTAACATTGCTTAAAGAATAGAAAAGGTCAATTATAAAGACAACATAATAAAAGCAACAAAGTTAAAAAGGGACAATTGGTAATTGGAGGGTGATATTTTGCAAAAGTTATGCCTAGAATTACAAAAAGATGATTAAGAGACAGTTTAGGAATGTCATTTATTTATAAATCGAGAGTAATAAATATTTACAAATCTAAGGATTTTTCTTTTTTTTTTTCTTTCTATTGTATGTATACATGTGTTACTATACAAATTTTTCAATGCAACAAGTAATAATAAACAATGGAGAAAAAATAAAAACTACCAAAAATAAATACGCATGTAGCATACAAATAAAGCATAAACATGCAAATGCAAGGCTGGCAAATAGATAATATATGATAATTTATTAAAAATTTTGAGTTGCAACTTTATTATAACCCAACGATTACAATGATTAAATTACAAATGGGCTAGTCCCTTATTGGGCTTACAATTTTTTTTTTATAAGTATAGATCATGCATAAGGTATAAGGAAAATTTTGTAAAAACAAATTTCATTTAATAGTTTACTAAGGAAATATTTTATTTTATTTATTTTACATGACAAAGAATACATTGAACTATTGTATAACCACCACATCATATAGGAAAATAATAAGTTGCAATTCCTTGTTCATGATTATTATTTTTTGGGGAAAAAGTTGCACTAATTTTCATTTGCTAGCCAATAAAGGATTTAATGCAATTTAGTAGATTCCATCTTAAATTTTTGTTGCACCATCTTTTACTTGTAAAATAAAAAAAGAAAAAGAATAAAATACATAACTTATGTATCACAAGATAATATACATAGGTAATCATATATAATTAAAAAAAAAAGTAAAAAACAACATATACATAAATCAAAGCATGAAATAAATTAGATGCAATATGTTGCATACGCAAGCTATGCAACAAAGATCGGTGATTAATAAATCATAGGGATAACAAAATTATAATGAGCTTGCGGGCAATATTCCACATATACTTATGTATTTAAGTGTATAAGTTTTTAAAGATTTTTTTTTTTAAAAAATGAGGCTCAATTGATTACAAGTTATAATAATTTTTTTCAATTCTTATAATTTAAGAATTACTAATCCTTTTTTATTTTACGATGATGCACGAAGGTAGGGTCTATAGGCCTTAAAATCTATAGCCTCATACATTTTTTGGGGAAATGTTTCATAGGTTGCATCTATAAACCTTGCAATTTTTGAGTTACATCTAAGTAGTTAGAAACACTCTTCAAATATTCTCGAGGATCAACCAAACTGAGAAGCAAGCTTAATATAAAAGTCAATCTCATAATAATTAACTTCATAACTATAATTCAACTTAAGAATTCTAAACTCAATATTAATCTTAAGAGTTACCTAAAACACTAAACCCCTAAGTACAGTAGGATACTTCTAAACTTTTGAAAACCCCAAAATGTAATAACAAACCTTAACTTACTCAACCCCCAAACCATAGCATGTAATATAAACATTCAAGTTTATTGAAACCTTAAATGAACAATCGAAAACTTGACTATTAAATTGAGCACTTAAAAACCCTACATTGAAAGCCTAAACCTAACTAAGTTTGAACTAATACTAATTACCCCATATTGAGAAGCAATTTAAGGAGAGGAAATATTTAAGAACCAAACTTTAATTGAGCCACTTGAATAAGATAACCAAGTAGGACATTTAAGGGTAGAATTGGAAGAGCCACACATGTGAGGACTAGGATCGGCCATCTACATCCAAATTTCCCTCCTAATTTAAGTTTAAACAAATCAAAGTCAAGAGTGTGGACTCAGTTAACTGATAAAATTAGTAAATTCCATAAGTTTAGAGAAGCTAATGTCTAATTCTCTATATAAATTTTATTACATATGGGAAAAGGTAAATTAACTAATGTTTAGTTTAAGTCAAATGTCAAGATTGATGGGACAAGAAACCATGCCCTAAAGATACCTACATCCGATTGGGAGAGGGGAATTACTTGCCATCCTTCCATCTTTTCAACCTTTTCTCACTTGTTATATCATAATTGATAGCCACTTAGAAAGCTTACACCAACTATCACATTCCATAGATTATGCATCACTTAAACACATCAATGTAACAAGATATGAACAAGAGAACACTAGCCCTCAAAACCAGCCTTAAAGGACTCCTAACCCTCACTTGTCCTTCCATTTTATTTTCAAAACAAACAACATTTAAACGCAACAAGAAAAATCTCTCTAAACAAACTATCCTAACCACCCAAAAACATATGTAAACCACATACCACTTATCCCATTTGAGCAACCTATGTTTAGCCATCAAAGAAAATACCCCAAACTCACCCTACACTTCACCATTTGAGGAGACTCTTGAACATTAACAAGCACCTAAGATCATAGGATTGAAGGAGCTAAGGGAGGCTTAAGGAGGTGCAAACTACCATCCATCCATCTAGTAAAGTATAACTTGTCTTTAAATGTCTTTAGAGCACCATGCGTAGAGTTCTATGCCATGTTTATGTAAATATATCATGTACTTTAGAGCTCTCTTTGTCACATCCCGGCATAGCATAAGATGCACTATTACACAAGAATACCTATTGAAAACTTAACTCAACTTGCTTATTCATCAAAAGACAACATCGTTTACAAAATAAAAGGGTTTCTACATCGAAGTTCAACTAGATTTCTTGTTACAACTTATTTGTACAACATAATATTTACATCAAAACATGAACTAGCTTTTTCCTTGGTCATCTTCACAATAATAAGATTCCTGACTTAGTACAATCTCCATATAAAAGTTACTGACTCTGACTCACACTCTCAATATATATATCCCCCCTTAGTATTGGGCCCTTGACAATGCAATTAATCTAAGGATAAAATATTTTATCCCCTCAACTATTGAAGTTGAGTGAGAGTAGATAACAAACAACATAATATAGAAAATATTATAGACAACACTACATCTCATAGTTGAAACATTTCAATTCTAACTCGTAGATTCAACTTCACATATGCATTTACCCAACTGGGCATTTATTGCTAGTAATGCGATATGCTATGCTCATGTACGAGGCATGCATTGATACCGATATCATATACTCTCCAAACTTCTTCTGATTAGTTGACACAACCAGGCATCTAGATATAACTTCCAAGAACTTGAGGTAAGAAGGAGTTGCCTAAGAGTAGGACCCCTACCAAATTAGGCTATATACTATAGTTTACCAAAATTAACTTTACAAAAAGGGTAATAAGGAGTTGGCTAAGAGTAAGATCCTTAACTTTACAAAATTAGACTACACACTGTAATTTACCAAATCAAAGTGGCAACATTGCTAAATTAGACTACACATTGTAGTCTACCAAATTTAACTATCAAAATAGCTATAATGTTTGGGCAATGTAATCTATATGCTTCCAAAAGTTGAGTTCATAAAGCCATGCTTTTTCTATAATCATTTGGAAGCCTCATTTTGAAGTTCCTAACCCATAGGTCCCTTTTTGTGCCATTGCATGCCATGATATGTAATAACAGCTTAAGTACATCACTCAACACAACTAGTCTTTCAGTTTTATTCAACCTAGTGATCTTATTCTAGTTTTCGAACTCTCCCTAGTAGATTTCTAGTATCTTACTTAGGTTTCACTTGGGTGAACACCTAGAAGATTGAGTTAGCAATCACTCTGCTTCCCTGGTTAGCACAATCATTCGTAAACACAATTTATCAACCAATGTAGCAACATAACAATTCAACTAAGATACAATTACTATCATTAATAATTACCACATCAGCATTCACCATAATAGCAAATTGGTTTACTCAAGATATACTCATATTCAATCAATACAGCATCAAATAGTACATAGTGTTATAAGTAGTAATATATCTACTCCAAGCATAGGTTAGATCCACTTACCTAGGCATAATAATAGTGCTAAATCCTAAACTTCATGATGTAGTCCTTCCTTACATATCACCCTTATGAAAATATAATACAGTCTTCAAATCAACTATGGGTCGAACTCGAACTATTTTAAGTTTTTAATTCTGCATTTTTAAACTTTATTTGATCGTATCTCACTCATTTCTTATCTAATTTTAGTAAAATTTATATCATCACAATTGTTATTCTAAGTACTCCTGATATATCTTAAGAATCAAAACTAATCTACATTGTAAAAACCCAAAAATACCCTTTTCTCATTATGACTCAACCGTATGCTATCCTAACTCTATAATTAACTTGAGTAAGCTTTAGTACTACACTAAAAACCCTAAAAATAATACTTTGGAGCTTATCTAGCAACATTTAATATATCCCAAAGTGTTCATTTAACATGGACTTGGTAAATATTCTAATAGTACTAATTACGATGTTACATATTAAGCTGATATATAGGTTTATATTAGGAAAATACACAATAAATGGTATATGAGTTCGATTAATTTTATGAAAAATTTAATAGACTTAAAAAAATATGTAGTTTAATTATTGATGATCAATTACACCAAATTGGCTATTATCTATTTTTACGAAAATAATGATTTTAGCTCGAAATAATGGAAATTGAGGAAAATAAACAAATTTATGTGTGAGATAAAATTAAATAATCCAAATATCATTATAAACATCCAAAAGTCTAAACATGTAGGACTCATTCATTAATTTCATCAAAAACTAATTATTTAAAAAATTCGGTAAAATTAATAGTTTTATTCAAAATAATTGTAAAAAAATAGTAAAAATGCTTAATTTTGAAAATTCTTGTTACCAAAATTAAATATATACATATATATATATATATATTACGTGTATTATATACAAAAATTGAGCTTCAAACAACATTATCTAGTATTTATAAAAATTCATTCAATTTTTAACTAAATAGGGTATTTTCTTAAGGAACCCATATTTTCAATAATTATTTAATTAAAATAAAATTACTACATTAATATAAACCTAAAATAATCCTTGAAAATCAAGTTTCATAATCAATAGATAACATTTCATATTTTTAGCAAATTAAACAAGTTACGGACGTAAAATTGGTTCACTTAAATTGGCCACCTTCGGCTACCACTTTCCCACCACACCTTATCGGAAAGCCTCCTCTAGCCACCCTTTGTTGGACCTCCAAGCCGCTCCAACTCAAGTTGTGGCTTGGTATACGAACTGCCCTAACCTAATTCCAACCCTATTTCTTGTTCTATTTTTTATTTTATTTTTTTCTAATTTTTTTTCGAATTTTCTAAAATTATTTTCTTGTGTGTTTAGGTTCCCAAAATAGTGTAAATGATATTTGGAGCCCTATTTATAGGTTTTAGGATATTTTGTATATAAAAAGTAAAATTACACATGTCATTTTTCTCATTTCCTTAGGTGCTATGTATCATTTCCTTATTAACCAAGTGTTGACTCATCATTTATAATTAATCCTAGCTTGACACATCATTTGGTGACTCATCCATTCAATTTTTTTTATTAATTTTCCCTTATTTTAAGTTAATTTCTCTTATTTTAATAATTTATTATTATGATATATATATTTAATACATATAATGCATATCACATGTAAATACATATATATTATGTATAATTCAACTTCCTTTATTATTTTTGAAAGTTAATTAACTTATTTATAATATCTCACTATATCTAAAAGCTTAAATTGTACAATTATCAATTTTATTGATAAATTAACGGATTTCTCAAATTAATATTTTTATATAGCTTATTTTAAGAAATTAACTTTACTTGAATTACTTTGTCTAATTTTTTTAATTTCAATGTGAAATTTGAAATAGAATTGATAATTGTATCTGGCGCCCTAAATTTAAGAGCTCAGATCTTAAGGTTATTGAATTAGCTTAAAATCTCGGGATATTATCCTCTTAGTTAGGTAAAGTGATGGCTTCTTCAAATATCTTCACAAGTGGTAGTATATGAGTAGCTTAAGTTTGTTTTCTCTTAGTGTACACGTAGGGTACTTATAGTTTAGTCTTGTAACTTAGAGAAACCCTAAAAGCAAGCTTGTGTACATCTCTTCTCTTCACTTATGATAAGCTTCTCATGCATCAAATTAACCTTAGGTGATGGAAAAGCCATTATATGAAATTTTAGTGAAGAAATCACGACATAAAAGCCAAACCTAAAGCTTTGCACCTAAAGGAGGTACATGTTCCATGTTTTCCACTTAATATTATACTAAAACAATTTACTTACAATAATAAAACAAGCATGAGTTAAAGTACAAGTAAGTGTAAGGCCTTGATTAGCACATAAGTTAAAGAAACAAGGAGTAAAGATTGAACAATGAATTTAGGAACTAACAGACCAAATTAACCAGATTTGTGATTAACTTTTAATCCACTTAAAAATGTAGTAAACAAAGGAAAATACCAACCAAGATTAGTAGGATGAGTGCTAAAGGCCTAAAACTCAAAACTAGGCCTAAAACTCTAAACTAAGCCTAAAACTTGTAAGATCGGGCCTAATATAACTTATGACCAGCAAGATGAGCTTAAGAAAAAGATTTCATAAAGCTCATTGAAAGCCCACATTAAGTTTTCGAAGGCCAACAAAGAGATAAGTGTTGCTAATGCAAGAATTGGGCCCATCGTTGATCATAAAAGCCACTTGAAAGTTCAAGAATTGCAAGACAGTAACAAGGAAAAAAATAATAAATGAATACTAATCTTTAGGAAGTATAGGAGCCTAATAAAAGTCCTAAGCCCAAGCCCTAATAATTTCAAAAAGTAGTAAAAGGCCCAATAACAAATTCAAGCCTAAAAGGAAACCTAATCCTTAGGAGCGCTACTCATCTAACCTATAACCAGAATTATGGGTCCCATCTCTCATATCTAACCATACCACATGAAAGTACACTTGAAAACAATAAAAATTGACTATAAGAGTATGAAAATTGGATTTAAAACGAAAAAGTTTTATGCAATTGAAAATTTAGCTTAATCGAGAGAAAATTTTAAGGTTAAGTCAAGAGTATAACTTTAATAGAATCTTAGGTTGACATTGTAATATATTAAATACTTATATTACTATGTTTAGGGGACTTTGATCTTAGGGATGACTTACCTTTAGATTATTACAACTAGCAGCTATGGTAAAGTAAGTGACTCTCGATGATTTCATGTTGAATTTTGTTTGTAATGTAGTTATACTAAATTGATATTATAAATTGGTTGCATGAGGGATATGAGGAATGCATGTATATAGATTTATGATTGATTGCATGACTTAATAATGAGATATGAATAGGAAATATTTGTATGAGTGGATTATATATTGTAATTTTGGTATGAAAATGCTTGATCACCTAAGTAATTAGACATAAGTACTTATTTGATTGTGAATTAAAATGAGTCATGCATGGTACATCATTGCATTATAATTACACAGATTGCCACCTCACATAGAAGGTAAGAAGGGACTTACAGGAGTAGGGACTCTTGAAGGGATTAGTTAGGCACATTATGCTATATTCTTGAGTTCCTATCTTAGCCTACAAACTTATTAAGCTCTAGGGGATGCTAACTATTTAGTTAAGAGCCATGTCTTATGACTTTTACTTAGGGTGTGTGGTTGTGGATTGTAAATTTTCAATTTTTGAAAGGGTCATGTTCTTTATCAAAGTAAAGTGTATTTATATACAAATATATGTATATAAGTTGGTTTGAGCACATTGATACAATTAAGGGTAAAAACCTAGGTACTAGAACCTACTTGTTGGTTTGTGTCAGTCAATAATGTCCAACCTTAACTATAGACTGCAAAATTTTTGAGTTATATGCAGTTCCTAAGCCACTGCATGTATTATTTAGCAAATTGCTTGATACATGCATTCATAGTATTGTTAAGATATATTGCTTGAAAGGTGTATTAGAGAGATTAACTATGTAATGGTTGTGCTATGGGTGAAGTGGTGAGGCTTATATGCATGTAAAAAAGGGTTGAGCCAAAACCCATGTGGGACAATCCCTCACACCGTACTAGCAGTGGTACCCACGGGTCTGTAGTACCCAGGAAGGGGAATTGGGCAGGTATTACTGTGAGACGGCAACGCTGAGAAGGAGCCACATGAACAACACCCAACCCTTTTTTACATGCATATAAGCCTCACCACTTCACCCATAGCACAACCATTACAAACTAACTAAGTGTAACTTTACACCCCTTTAAATTCCTTTTATTGTAAGGCTACCTATTCGCTAAGCTAGGCCACAAGATGCCTATAATTAGTTTCGTTCTGGGAAGGGATAGTGAGCCATTTGGAGTAAAGGAGGGGACTACTTAGTTTTAGCTAGGATTTACCGAACTCTTTTATGAAATGTTGTTAAACCTTCAGTAACCATTTGGACTATTGTTGCTTAGTAAAAACAATTATTTTGTTTTGATACTAATTGTTTATATAATTGATAGTAGCTAAGAGTGGAAGTAGCCTAGTATATTATATGGAAAGGTGACCATTGATAAGGGGGTTAATTGTCGACCTTCATTTGGTATACTGCAGTTTACTACGACATAAGTACTATTCGGGTTGTGATAAAATCGAAGAAAGATTGGGCTCGCTTATAACTGCCAGAGTGGGGTAAGAACCCTTACAACCTAAGGGTTACGCAATGGCAACCCATCTTCGGGTTCTAAGATGACTTACGTTCAACCATATCTAAATATGCATGTATGATACATAAAAAAGCACCCTTAAATCCCCAAAATGATTGGCCCATTAGCATAAGTTATTTCTGGTAATCCTGCATCACTAAAACTTAGTCAATACAACTATTTATAATTATATATAAGGTGAAATAAAAAAGAAAAATAAAGGCCCATAAATTAATTATTTTAAATTGTTGCATAGTTGGCCTACTAGGTGTTTCCTAATAGAGTCGCCAATGTATACTAAGCTTAACCCACTTAATATAAATTATTCAATATAAAATTAAGAAAAAATATTTTTCCTTAGAAAATGTTGAAAAATCAATTGAAGTCACCAACCTGTAAAACTGGTAAAAATTGAAATTAAGGTTTTTAGGTAGAAAAACTCTCATTTAGCTAGCAACTAGTCCACGAATTTATAAAAATAGTTTTAACAAAATCTTCAACTAGAAAACTAAGTTTGGGGGCTAGCCTATTAAGATAAAGCCAACATGTAGGAATTGGAAAAAAAATCAACTATTGGGCCTTATTTTTTTATGATATTTCTAAAAATGCAAGAATATGCAATAATATACAAAAGACATGGAAAATAATTTTGCATGATTTTTTTTTATTTTGCTTTAAAATGTTTTTGTTTTCCAATTTTTACAATTGTCTCGGAAGTGCCTATGTAACTGATGTTAAGAACAAACCAATGTTGTTTCACTTTTTTAAAGAACTTTAGTGGTTGATTATTTTTATCATTTGAAAACAATCAAGATTTCATTTTTCTTCATTTACTTTTTATTAAAAAAACCCTAAAGAACCTAATTTTCTACTATCAATTTTGAAAAAAAAACCTAAAAACCTAAATTTTAAAAAGAACCTGATTAGATTTTTCTTTTTTTTTTAAAAAAAAATCAAACTGGGTGACAAAAAAGATTTATTTTTAGAAAAGCCCTAAAATAGTTAATTTTAAAAGATGCAATTTTTATGGAAAAGATATGCAATATGAAATTTCATGGAAAATATGGGATTATTATGGAAACAATGTAGTTATTATGGGAATCATGTGATTATTATGGAAAAGATGCAACTTTCATGGGAAACTTGCAATTATTACGGAAAAGATACAACTTTTATGGGAAATATGCAATTATTATAGAAAATATAAAACTTTTATGGAAAACATGTTATTTAAAAAAAATGCAAATTTTAATTCAAAAGATGCGATTTTTATAAAAATACAAATTTCATGGAAAAGATGGTAAAAACTAACTTTAGGACATTGAACATCAATTTGATAAATAACAAACCTATAGATTATGTTAGTGCTCTAAATCAACAAAAAATCGTGTTAGTAAATGTGTCATACCAACCAATAATACTAATTGTGCAAATTTATTCTAACATGTGAATATGAATAATACTTAACTAACATGTACATAATATGCAAATAATAAAATAATAAAAAAACACGAGAAGTTAAATATTTAAAACTAAATACCTGCTTGAAAGAAGAAATATAATTGGCATGGATGCATTTAAGAAAAACTTAAAATCTAGCAATAAAAATAATAGACAAGAAAAAAGATATAAAAATAACAAAACAAACCAACCTTTTACACCTATAGGCATGGGTTGGATCTTGGTCTCGGGAAGAACATGTAGGTTAAGTTCAAATTGAGTCATGGAGCTCAAAATAGGTCTAGGTTAGGTTGTACAAGGGAAGAAATGTAATAGCTGAGATGGCATTGTACTAGAAGTTCTAATCACTCTTTTATGTGTGAAGTTGAAGTTTCTTGATATTTTCATTGATGAAACACAAATTTGATACAATGCCTTTGAGAATGGTGGTGGTTTCGAGGGACTTACATAGTGATCGGTAGTAGTGGCTCTTGGTGGATACGATGGTGGTGTTATTTTTGGATAGGGAAGTCGTTTAGACGTTTCAAGATGGTGTTATGTGGTAGGTAGGGTTTGGGTAGGAAGTTGAGTTTAGGATTATAAACCTCGCAAATTTCCTAGATAGGGGGTTGCAAATTTCCTAGATACCCTTAGTGTTGGTAAGATAACTAACTCTGAACTTGAGAGACTATTCTCAAAGGGAAAAAAAAATTGAACTTAAACTCCTAAAACCCTAAATGGCAGTCTTGGCCTTTGTTTGACCCCTGTACTCAAAGCCCTAAAATCACATAAACAAATGCCAATAATTAATGTTAACTCCCAAGGTTAACCTAATATAATGAAACCAACCTTAAAACCAAATGGGAAAGAGATTGATAGTAGAAGTCCATGAGAGTTCCTCGAAACCAATAAAGGGTAAGCTAAGCCAAAAATGAATATTGATATAGATAACCCTAACAATGAATTCAAAACCTTAAAATGAATGCTATGGACAACCTTTGAACACAAAAATCCTAATTGGAACCTTAATATGTATGAACCTTTAAAATGATTGTAAAAACCTAATTTAAAGTTGAAAACCCTAATCCAATTATTTTGCTCTAATAAAATGGTAAAACTATTTATTAATAGGAGACCAATCGCTTAATTGTCCTAAAACCTTAATCTACTCTCTAAAACATACTCGAATAGCAATAATTGTCTCAATTCCTTAAAGTAATTAGATAAGATGACCTAGTGAACTTAACCAATTTAATTTGTCTCATAAAGCCCTAAATTGTGCCTAGTTAGTGTCAAATGTACCAATAATTAAGATTTAGGAATTAAATTACACGTAAAACCCTAAAACCTTAATTGTACACATAAAACCTTAAAACACCTACTACACAAGACAACCTAAAATGATGGGAGAATATTAATATACTAAATAAGACCTTAATTAAAAGTCTAAAATCCTAATTTAACAATGAACGTTAAGTATATCCTTAAATTATTTGCTATTCATAGATAATTTCTCCAATCTTTAGGCAACCCTAAATCGCCAGTCTCGTATGTAGTCCAAAAACCCTAATTGATCCCAAATAATAAAGGACTCCAATAAATGAAGTAATATAGTTCAATGAACATAATTAAAGTGATAAATATGGAAAGAACCTAGTTACAACCTAATTAAGCTTAAATTACTTAATCAAGTATAATCACGATTAATTAGCTTAATTACCCTTTAATCCATCTACCAACTCTCATTACATCTTAATTAATAACGAGCCAAACTCAATTAAGAATAAGGATAAAGGATTAATTGAGAATTAAAGGACACTTGTCATTTAGGAGACAAAATCCTCCCTTATATGGAAAAAAGCAAACTGGGTACAATAGGACTAAGATGGGACCATGTACCCTTATCGCAAAATAGCTACCTCTTGTCCCTTTTAACCTACCTTCAATGTCTAAAATTTCATCCTAATGAAAACCCTCATTTGACTCCACTTTTCACTCTTATGAAACCTTCAGAAACCCTTTTTATAAACCTAAATAAAAATCAAAGAAAGAAGGACGGAAAACCAAGAAGTGCTATCAAATTCTTCTACATACATCAGTGCCTTTCATTACCACTAGCACCATGCACCACCAAATCACAAACCACCACTACTAAAATGTCACATGTACATTTTAGTTTCTTGTCAACAAACATGTGCACCCTAAGAAGCATGTTTCAATTTTTTTTTTAAGTAGAAAAGTTGGAGCTCATACTGACTAATTTAAGATAAAGCTTACCTAAATTAAGTTTTCTATTTACACTAGTTTTAGTTATGATATCTTAAGAGTTTAAGATTAGAAATACTATATAAATATGCTATAACCTTATACATGTCATTTTAGAGCCTTATAATTGTCACGACCCAAATTTAAGGAGTCATAACAGTTTTGTCATGTAAACTAACTTAGGCTAGAAGATATCCCCTTATATATTAGGTATAGTCCATATAAGGCGAACAACAACAAAACTAACTTTAAAGCAGTCAGATAGGCACTTATAGTATATAAAACTTGTAGAGTAACATTTTACATTATACATTTTCTTATACTTATAGATAGATTAGTTCATTACATAATCTTAAATACATCAAGAGTCCAAAATTTTCAAAGGAAACTTTACATCTCCATAGTAGATCTACATTACATAAGTGTATATACAATTGGTTAGCGAAGAATATAGGCCTCTCAAGAAGACCTTAAAATCCTCCTACAAAAGAAAAAAAAAAAAGAGACTTGAGCTTCTTTTCATTCATTAGACTTCTTCACTTCACTCCTTAACCCATTGGAACTAACTTGTAGATAAGTGTAACGAGATATTTTCTAGTACTATTAGGCACATGGAAAACAATCTACATGGATGTGAGCTTAACTAGCTTAGTAAGAAGGGACAGAATCATAAGAATACATTACAATCATGGTTATTCCATCATTAATTAAATGCAAATGAAATAGAAAAATGATAAATAATCTCACATTGTTTAATCGATTCATTGTGAAATTAGAGTAATTTCGTCCACTCTAACCTAGACTTTAAGAAGTTTTTATGAGACACTATCAACAAAATCTAGGCTTATGCAATGGAGAGCACCCTCCTCTTTAAAGAATATTTGAACCACGAATCCCAGCCTTACTACGATCTCCTCTCCTGTCACTTAATTCGACTAAGGATAGGAAAATGATCATTTTTGCTATCCTTAACGAATGCGTTGGTATTTAGTCTGATAACCTAATCTTTACCCTTATTGGGTTATCATGAATGTCAGATGTTTAGTCAACTTAAGATTAGTCTATATTTTTAGGTAAGTGATCAAGTTCATACACACACGACATGATATATGTTCAAGCAAGAAACAACACTTGGAGTTCAACTCCTAATCAACAATCAGTATCCTAAGCACACACATAGCAAATGCACAAACAATCTAATTACAACTAAAATCAAGCACTCTTACTCCATTAAGTATCCTAATATGATACTTTAATATACCAATAAGCATCTACCTTAACTTACCTGGATGAAATGTTATGTGCTCCTATATGTTGTATTCGTGATCTTCATTAATAATCCCTAGAAAGTAATACATAACTTTAGTTTTAAATTCACATGTGAAGTAAGAACTTATTTTCATTATTACGTAGTTTTACAATTTGGTATAAGTAGGTTCTTTAGTTATTTATCTAATTTTAGTTGACTTGAGATAGGTTTTAACTAAGTTTTTGATAAATTTCTAAGGTTCTGATGCATTACCTTAAGTTAGTTTTTTTTTTTTACTTAATAAGTTCTTGGCTTACATTTTAACTCCAATATAGTTATAAAGTTCTAGTATCAATTATTTTCTAACCTAAAGCCCATTTTTAGCATAATCAAGTTATTCACTCCTAAAGTACATTCTGATCTTCTTTTTAACTTAGTTTCTAACTCTTCAAGCATTACCGCAACTTACTGTTTAGCTCATATACAAACTTACCTTTCATTTCCAGAATTTCCACGTTTTGTAATATCAGTAAATATCTACTAAGGACTTTAATTATATACACCAACTCCCAATATACTAAATATCCATTTACACTTACATAGTAACTTAGAGATTTTATTTCAAATTCACCAAATACCATACTTTTTGCTTAAACATCATCATTTCTTAAATCATAATAATAATCCACTTCAAGGTACTGTAAGGTAATAATCATATATCATACTATAGTTTTATAAAGAATCACTAATGTTCATTTAGAAACACCCATCCTGCGCATTGTTTTGATGAAAATGAATTTTTCCCCAAAATCCAACATGATTTTTACAATCTAGCCACATAACATCAAAATTCAACCTCTTAAGAGTATAACCACAAAAATTTAGGTAAAAACAACATCAATTGGTCTTTCAATTACTCCCTTAAAATTCCATGCGCATGATGCTTTACATAAAGACCTTATATCTACACTCAAAATTTTGAAAATCTAATTAAATATTTTAATTCCTCATATAAAAATATGTAGGCAAATCGAATTTCATAATTTTTGGTGATCATTTTCTATTTCCCCCTAATTTTTGACAAAATCGAATAAATTTAGCAACTTATTCGAAACACAAGCTTTGGCCATCGTGTAGAGGGGAGGATATGTTGGCCACCTTACCATCAGCTACTTATTAAGCCACCAATTAGTTTCACTTCTAGCTACTCATTTTCCTCGAGTACTCGTAAAATCTCAAATTTACTCACTAATTTCCTAATTTTTGTTCTTTGCTCTCTCTCTCTCTCTCTCTCTCTCTCTATATATATATATATATATATATATATATATAATTCCACTTCTAAATTTTTCATAAAACAGGAAGTAACCAAACTTTGTTCTAGAAAGCCATAGATGATTTCTATAATGCATTTAAGAAGCTTTTGACTTTTATTCTTTCCATTAACATGTGTAAATGAACATGGTTAGGTGTCACAATGTCAATTCCCCATATCTATGCATTTCAAATTCCATGCTACACCTCTTAGACTTGTTTTCTAGTTGTTTAAAATTTTTTTTACCATTTTTCCCATTTTGTTATTAATTTGTTTAGTGAATTATACTTAATTTCGTGTATTTATAATAATGATGGGTATGTATATTTATATAATTATACTCTATGTGTATACATGTTTTTTTATATATTATTTTATGTCCAATATTAATTATATTACTCCTATAATATATCTCTAGGTGGTTGTTAATTTTTGGAACATACCTGTAACCGATAATATAATAATGATATAGTAAATTTTTACTATTTTAGCTTTATTTTTAATTTTTTATTGTATTTTTAAATTCCAGACTAATGGAATCTCTTCGACTAATATCTTAAGCCTATACATAAGTTTTTAAGTTGATCAAGTTAGTTTCACCAACACTTTAACTTTACTCACTTGATTCCTATTTGTTGAGTATGGGACTCACAATAATTATACATTTATTTATGTACTCAATTAGTTTGTTACTTACATTCTAGAGGTGTAAGAGATAGTTTTATGTAAATAACTTAAAAAGGTGTTGATAAGACTTCATGAAACCTTGAGTATCATCTCTACCACCCCCTCCATGATATATATCCATCTTGTTTTCACCATGTAATGTGATATTATTAGCGTAAAACATATAGAAATGTGATGAACAACAAGGAAAATACATTAGAATAAGTATCTAATGGATGGAGTTAAAGAAATCCTAGAAAAACCCTACTTGACCACCATTAGTGATAGACTTAATGAGTTTAAGATTTTGATTAATTAGTGTAATGACATGACTAATTAGTATTAAGTATGATTTAAGGTATAATAATTAAGTTAAGTAGGATAATGATGAGTTAATAGACTAAACTAATTAAGTTGGTGATTAAGGCCTTAGGAATAGTGTTGGAAACCCTATTAATGAAATGAATTAGATCTGGAACACTTTGTAAAATGGGTTATTTAGTGGAACAATTAGGATATTTTGCCTATTGGAATAAGTTAAAATCAAGTTTACGGTCCTATAATGCAAATTAGGCCTAAACTAGCTTAATTAATGATTAGGGCCTTAGAAATATAATTAGGAGACCAATGAATGAAAAGAACCAAATTTGAATTCTAATAGAAAATAAACTTATCTTAAAGCCTTTAGTAAGCTTAAGCCTAAAATAACAAGTAGAATTAGGCTTAAGGCCCTAAATCGTAAGATAAGCTCAAAAGCCTTTAAAAGAAGCAAAAATAGAGCCCAATAACTTATTGACTAGATTTGATCACTAAATTAAAGGGCTCATAAAATAAAATATAAAAGGCTCATTAAGTTCAAAAGCCTATTAAAGCCATCTCTTATAGGCCCTTTAGTAAGCTAAGGCCTTAAACTAGTTAAAAGGGCACATTTAGGCCCACATGAATAACATTAAAGCCCAAATTGAAGGTTATGGAATTTGGATAGAAATTTAAGCTTAAAACACCTAAATAAATGCTCAAAAGGTCATGTGTAAGGACTAACACCTAATATTAAGTCCAAAGCACAAAATTAGGCCCAAACCCTAAAGTAATCAAATGAACACCATTAACCAATGGACTTAGTTGACCCAAACCGAATTATTGGAAGTCTAAAAACCTAAAATAGATCCTACCAAATGAAAGAACACTCTAAAACGATGAAAATCAACTATAAGAACGTGAAATTCTGACTTTAAATGAGAAAGTTATGACTAAAATACAAAATAAGTGGAAATAGGGAAATTATAGCGAGGGTATGGAATAGATTAAGTTTAACATGAGTCTTATTTACTTTAATTACCCTACTTAGGTGATTTGGGATACCAAGTTTGACACCATCGAAAACTATTGGAAATTCTAGACTTCAAGGCTAAGTGAGTACACTTGTAAACTCCATAAATTTAGCCTTTTGAGTATAAAGTTGAACATGAGTGTTGAAGATAATTTTTCTAAGTTGACAAAATAGATAAATTTAAAACTGATTAAAAAAAATTAAAAACCTAAAATGAACAAGAAAAACACTAATGTACTAATCGAAACCCTAATCACGTAGAAAAACTCTAAACCTTATATACACATAATTACAAGGGATTGAACCTATTAGATAAAAACCCTAAAACTAAACCTTAAACCTTATAAAACATACAAATTCATCCTAATGGTAATAAGAACTTAATTTGGTAAAATTATCGATAAACACTCTTTATCGCATAAAATTGCTAACAAGCAAATAGAGATAGCTTCTAAATACTAATAAATGTAAAAAGTAAAAAATTAATTAAATAAGTTAATAAGATTACAAATATTATCTTATGATTACTTGTTATTTCACTTATATGTATAGAGATATGTATGTGTATTAGTTTTATATTGATTTAATTTTATTATATATTTTATGTTTATATACCTTTGTAGTTTACATCAAATTTTACATCCTATATTTTATTCCATAATTATATTATATTTCACTCTAAATGTTATCTAAATTGGAAAAGTGCTGAGAAAAGTAAAAAAGTATTTTTTTTTGTTTATTTCTTTATCCTTTTCTTCTTTTTCTTTTTCCTTTTAGTTTCTTTTCTTCTTATTTCCCTTTCTAAATCATGGTTGCCACGTGTACATGTAATAGTCACATTTGGAACTTTCAATTAAACTCAACATGTCATTTTCACCTTTTTATACTTCTTTTCTTTTCTTTATCTTATCTTTTTCCATTTTCCACTATTCCTTACGTCAAGCCACTTGTCCTTAAGAACATTCTATCATTTTCTTTCTTTTTCCTTCACAAATTAAGAACAAAATCAAGCTTTTTACCCCACAATCCCCCCCTCCCCCTTCCAAATATTTTTAGACCGACACTCTCTCTTTCCTTTCTCACTTTCTTTCTTTGGTTTATTCTTCTCAATTTACCAAAAAACATTCCACTTCATTTTCACAAATTACTTCATATTCTATCACTTTAATATCAATTTCAAAAAGGATTGGAAACCTTCAACGTCAAGTTGTAAACCCTACTACTTTAAGTGATATCCAAGTAACTAAGACTACTTCTCGATTATTCCTAAGGATCAACTAAACTAAGAATTTAATTTTACATTTAGAAATCAAATCAAGTTTTTCAAATTAAAGGTTCAAAGTATTTGAAAACCTTAATACGAAAAAAACAAACCTTAAATCATCCAAAACCCTAAACTCTAAAATGAGTTAGAGACATATAAGACTATTGAGACCTCAAATGGATAAGTGGAAAGTTGAACTTAGCTAAATTTTATTTAACTCCAGAGAATTATAATTTCTTTTAAGAAGCAAATCATGATATATGAACTATTATAAGAACCAAACCCTAAAAGGACTATACATGTAAGACTTTTAGCCAACCAATTATATTCACTTTCAACTTAAAATCATGAGAGTTAGATTGACTTATCATATGATAAGTTCCCTAAGATTCAAGATAAGACAATTCGCTTCTCTCCATATAAGCCATATTACCTATTGATATGTGGTTCAACCAATCACTTAAAGTAATGCACTAAAGTCAACTTAAATTGATAAGGCTATGCCCTTAAAGGACAATGCCATGGCCAGTTGGAAGAAGAAGGAGTGGTAAGCCATTCCTTGTCAATTAAACATCTATTCCTTTGTCTTTCACAATCACTATTTACCCCATTATGTTTACATCATCCAACATTACTTTAGTAACTTAGAAGCAACCAAAAAGGGGCATTGTTTTTTTATCCAGTACACATCGATACAACTAGCCATTTCATCCCTAAAATCCTCCCATTCTCTCTCACTTTTCAAACACTTTTAGTTTACGAACAAAGAGAAAAGCTAAGTCCTACATCTCTCCCCATTACTACCACATACACACATGGCATAAAAGTGCCTTCTTGTCCCTCCACTTTGGTCCACAAAAGGGATACTTTAGGAAACTTATACAACTCCATTCAAGAACTTTAAAACACCTAAAACCACCCTTAAACCGTTAGGCTTTGGAAACTTAAGGAGCATACAAAACGGAAAGGAAAACAAGGAGCTAAGAAGGACATCTAAGTGCAAAATCCACCCTTTATATTCACTTGGAAAGAGTAATTTTTTAGCTTAAGTACCTTTAGAATACCATGCTTAAGAGATTATGCATGTTCTTGAGGATGTTATTGTGTACATAAGGTGATATCCTAGTTAGTTTATCTTAGGTGCTAAGCTTTATGAATCTTTCACATGAATGTTAGAATATGAGTATGCTAGATTTAGCATTTTTGTGAAATACTTATCTATCACTTAGAGTAGAAGCGTATGATTTGAAAAACTCATGAAACAAGTGTATGGACATAATGGGGACATGCTGGACATGGCAAGTTTAGACACATATCTAAGTGTTACTTTTATTTTATTTAGTTTCACACACTTGAAATTAACTTTAGGCAAAGGAAAAATCACTACATGAAGCTTTAGTATAGAAATCAACTCCTAAGGACCGCAAATAACTTGTAGTACCCATATTAAGTGCATGATCTATAAAATTCACTTAGTACTATGAAAACATAATCCTCATACTAAGAAGAATTTAAGTTAAAAATAGAGTACAAATAGTGTAAACCCTTGATTTGTCACTTAAACTTAAGAAAATGATGGATTAAGTGGAAAAACAAGGGGGAAGCCACCAAAACTGAATTGATCAGATTTGGAACCAAGGGGAAAACATACTAAAAAACACAATAAAATAAGGTAAACAAAGTGCAAAGATCAAACAAGGTTAGTAAGATAAGGGTTAAAGGTCTAAAACTTAAAACCAAGCCTAAAACACTCAAAAGAAGTTTAGAACTCTTAGTTGGGGCTTCATGGAATTTTAGACTAGCACCTTAACTCCCTAAGAAAAAGTGTCATGAGACCTATAAGAAGTCTACATAAAGTTCCCCAAGCCTAACAAAGTCACAAATATTGATTTGTACAAAACAAGCCCATTTTGACCACATAAGCCCACTTACAAATCTAAGAAAATTAAGATAGTACCAAGGTCCTGAATAAGAGATGTAAATCTGATCTTGATGAAAGTATTAAGCCTAGAACAAAGTTTTATGCCAATGCCCAAGCCCAAGCCCAAATTACTACACAAAGTAACAAAAAGCCTAACAACAATTTCCAGCCTAAAAGAAGACTAAAACCTAAGGGACACTATTGTTCTAGTTAGTAGGTAAAATTGAGGGCCCTATCTCTAAAATCTATGTAAACCTTAGAAAATCAATAGTCTGAACACTAATTCAAGTCCAAATGTCCTAAACTGTGTAACATGTCGATAAGGTTAGTAACAATAAAAGATTAAGAAATTTAATAAATCAAATATAACACCGATAATAAAACCCTAGAAATTGATCGAAACCCTAAATCGCGTACTAAAACTCTAAAATTGATTTATGCATCATTAATCGAAATTGAACCCGAATTTAATTGAAACCCTAAAACTATAACTATAAGCCTATAAAATAGTTAAATATTACTCAATAGTGATATAATTATAGTTGTTGCAATTATCGACTAAATCACTTATTTGCATAAAATTTTAAAGAAATCGCTACAATAACTTGTAAAAATTATAATTGTAACAAGTACCAATTAAATTGATAAATTTTCACAAAATTTCAAATTTAATTTATGATGAGTA
Organism: Lumnitzera racemosa; assembly: GCA_024138005.1. Classification (NCBI taxonomy): domain Eukaryota; kingdom Viridiplantae; phylum Streptophyta; class Magnoliopsida; order Myrtales; family Combretaceae; genus Lumnitzera; species Lumnitzera racemosa. Next base: position 44,601,010 of record JAMXBC010000009.1, on the reverse strand, counting down.
TTGTTATAATTTGTATGTTTAGAAAAATTACATATATTAATTTTTACTAAATAAAATAAATTCATAATTATGTGAGGAGTAGGTATATATACATATATATATATAACCGTAAATTAAGAATTCTTACTAAAGTAAAATTATAAAATTTATCAAATATAGTATAAGTTTATATATAAATATATGTGTATATGTGTGTTTGCGTCTGTATGTATATCGTGAAATATAAATGAGAGAAGAAAATAATGAATAATAAAAAAATAATGGCAATAATAATAATAATTATTATAATAAGGATAAAATTTCAAAAATAGAAAAAGTATACTTAAAATAATAAAAATATCAATTATATGATTTAAATAATTATTAAATCATAAATATATTAAGAAAAAAGCTAAAATTAATATTTTGTAATTTTTAAACTAAAATAACAAATTTTGTAATATATTTATATCACAATTCAAACTGCGAGTTACAACGTCTAAAACAGACGTCATTATGAGAAAATATGTTTGAAAACGATCAAAATGGACCATAAGTTTATAATGATCTTAGTTAAAATGAAAAAGTTACATATAATTCGATAAAAAGTTCGAATCGATAATTTCACGTAACTAGGTGAAGTAAATCTCACAAATTACGATACTAGTTTAGCTTTAAATTCCCAAACTTACAAATTTTTATTATTCTCAAGTGATTTTGATATGGACCCTAAGCTGCCACTAGATTATTATGACTCCTGAGTTAACTATAGCTGAGTGAGTTTTTCCTAATGATTGTATACTTGTTTGTGTTTGTAGTTAGTGAATATAAGTGATGATCGATAAATGAATGTGTATGGGGTTGGGTTATGCTTGTGCATGGTAATTGTTGTTAGTGGTGAATTTACTTTAAATTACAATAATGTATTGATTGTTGCATAGTAGATTCAATAATTGATTGTTTGTGACTTGGAATGATCACTAAATAAATAAGACCTACATTTTCTTTGGCTAGAAAAGTTAACTTGGATCACCCATAATCATGCATCGCATAACTAATTCCAATAGTCACATTACACGGAGGTAGCGAAAGGCCATACTGGGTTGATTATTGATTATTATAGATTTCATACGGTGTATACGTATAATATGACCTTACCTTGGCCTGCAGGATGACTAGGTGTAGGAAGTGCCAGCCGCTTAGCTAAGGGTCGAGTCTAGAGGACTTCGTTTAGGGGTGGGTGAAGGCTACGTGGACCTAATCACAATCATATGTAGAACTCATTTTGATAAAAATAATAATGGATATACCATTACATTTTGAATACGAAACATAGAGTTTTGTTATGAGATAAGTTCTAATATGATACTAGGATCCGACTGTGTTGATATATCTCCAACCTTAACTTAGGAAGGCGTTAAATCTGAGTTGCATGTAATACCTGGTCACCTGTATATATTTGTTTAGCATATTGATTGACATGCATTCATTTGATTGAACTTAACTATTATATAACTTGATTACTTTATGGTTGAGGGAAATTATCTCACTAAACTAGTTAGCTTATACCCTTGTAGTCTTCTTTCGCAGGTCGATCTATTTATAGAGTTAAGCCATTGCATGCTCGAGGTTAATGTTCTACACGGGGTTAATATGGGAGCTGGATGTGATCAGAGAGTATTTTTTATAGTTTATAGAGTTGAATATGTAATCAATATACTGGTTTAACTTAAGACATGTTTCAGACATCTTATTTGTAAGCTTTTATATAAATAGACCATGTATTATGTTTTTATAATTTTATTATTTATCATGAAATGATATTGCTTATGCTTGCGCACTCTTGGTAGTTAATTATAGTTGTAGCTGTAGCCATAGCCGTAGCCATAGCCTTGTGTATTGTTTAAAAGGGTCATCGATCGTAAGGGAATTCAATTTGCAATCCTTTGTACGGTATATGACTACTGCTATGACTAGCCCCCCTCAGGTCATAACAGTTAGGTTGTATCAAATATGACTCAAACTAGGTTAAATAAAACCTGGCCCTAGATAGTAGGATACCTTACCTGGGAAGATTAAGAGGGGTAGAACTAGGTTAAGTGTTTAAGGTTTACTTTACATACTAAAAGTTATGATAAAGAAATGATAAAAGTAACTTTTTGCCTTATTGATTTAGAGGACTAAGTTAGAGCTGCGGACTTCTTTGGCTCTATTTCATCTCCGAGATGGAGAAAGTTTATGGGACTATAGGCGTTGACTTAAGATTACCTACGAGGATTTGGCATTGGTTAGCCAACCTCGTACTGCCGATGAGGTACTATCTGCTTAGTACCGAGGACTGTGCCCTTATTGGATTGATATAAAGATTTATTGGGTCTTTGCCTCAGTCGGTTGTTTCCCTACTGATGAGGAGATGATCTATTACTTAGAGTTAAAGGAGAGTACAAACAGTACTCAGGAGATTATGTTTTTGGTTGATGCTGATTCCCTCCTACTACCACTATCTTTTGGCCATAGTAGGATAGTCGGACATAGGATAGCCCTAGCTGTAGATTACCGTATCGACCATTTTTTTGTTACTGCCCAGGATCAAACTATAGCTATGTTTCACATATGGACTAGTAGGAAGTCTTGGTATGATTATACCCATGGCATTGATGTTCTTATACCTCAATTGAGGTTTAGATTTAGTAGACTTGGTGTACTATTAGATACTCCTATTATATAGGTCGAGCCATTATCGTAGATACCCCCAACTGACAAGTTTGAGTATTATCAGGTGAACCTTGGACTTCCGCTTATAGTTTTGGTAGGCAGTGACCCATCAGTTGTACTTACCATCACACCGGATCCATTGGATTTTTGGCTGTAGAGAGAGTGGGCTCGATAGACCCCTAGTGAGGAGTCTGGTATATATTCCAGTGTTGGTTTGACTTTTCTTGGACGCAGACAAGAGGAGGATACAATTGTATGACCTTCTACTCGACACTGAGAGATGTTGAGGATGATTATGTCGTATTTTGTTTTAGTTGCTAGTATCAGAGTGATCATGCATGCTCCTTTTGTTGTATATATTAGGATCATGACTGATCATTTTTTATTTTGAGAGTTTTCATGTAGTGATTATTTTGTATTTTGAGAGTTTTAATGTACTTGAGAGCTTTATGTATGGTGAGGACTTATGTATTATGGGAGCTCTTTTGTACTTTGAAAACTCTGTATTTTGATTTGGTATGTATATATATCAGTGGAGTTTCACTCATTAGAAGTGACCACTACATAGATGTAACCTCACTATATTAACAAAAAAATGAAAGATTACAGCCTTTGTTACTATTGTTATGATGTATATATGCATGTATGTTATCTTCATTTGGTACTGGTGGTTTCTACAATTATTTGGAGTAAGTTAACCGTTATAACTAAATAATTGAAAATTGGTAATGAATTTCTTAGTCAAGTTAGATGCAGAAGGCGGTAACTTGATGAGTAGGCTCAACCTGCTCAAGAAAGAGAACAACCTGTACAAGGGAGACTACTAGGAAGGCCACGAGACAAAACATATGAGATTTTCGTGACTATCCATGTGCAGAACAAATTATTGAGAACATATTTAGCTCAGGAACCGGTACCACCTATACAAGCATCACCTTTCATAGTAAACCTGGAGATTCCTTTACCACCTCCACCACCACCAATTGTACTAGCAGGAGTGATGCTTCAGGTACCTATGGATCTTAAGCAATAGCGTAGCCTCTTGCCAGAATTTATACAATGTAACAAATATTTCATGGGTGTAGCTAGTAGACCTGATGAAGCAGAAGATTAGTTACACTAGATTGAAAGATCATTTGAAGCATTTGAGATTGCCCCACATCTTAGGCATACCTATGGTACATATATGTAAAAATGAGAGCGCGAACTTGTTGGGAATCAAAACAAAGGAATTTGGGAGGACCAATAACTTGGGAAGTTTTCCAACATGAATTTCTAGAGTATTACTTTCTTGGAAGCTTGAGGCTAAAGTATAGTGAAGATTTATTGGACATCATGAAAAGGACACGTACTGTGGAGCAATACGAAGTAGAATTTAATAGGTTGTTGCAATTTGCACCACTTGAATATCAAATGAGTGATAGATTGAAGATGCAAATCTTTTCTTGGGGATTTGATACTGACATGAGAAGAAGGATTATAGAATTCGAGCCAAGAAATTTTGCTGACATGGTGAAAAAAGCATGAGTGTTGGAAAATGCAAAAAGGTAAAAGTGAAGATGCAAGAAAACATAAGGTAAGTGTATTTAGGAAGAGACCTTTTAAAGGGCCTGGTGGAAGTAGTAATAACAAGATGAAAAGATTAGTAAGGCCACTAGGAAGGTTTCAAAGAAAAATTAATGGACCACCAAAGTGCTGGAAGTGAAAGGGACTTACTACCCTAAAGATTGTTCCCAGTTATAAGGGAAATGCTTTTATTGTGGTGAAAGCTCACATTGGGTAACATATTGCTCTAAAAAGAATGCAGTTACTTGTTTCATCTACAACAAAGATGGGCATTATTTTACCACTTGTCCATAATGCACAACTGCAAATGTTCAAGTCACTAAACTACCACCAACTGTTGGACGTCCTGCCATTGGAAGAGCGATTGGAGGATCAAATGCAGGAAATATAAGTCTAAGTACAGCAAATGCCGTCAAAGTATACAATTTGGAAGGTAATTGGAGTTATGAGGACAATGTAGAAGAAGATTTAGAAGTACTCGAAGGGACTAAAGAATTCGTGGATTATGTGCTGATAGCTGGTATGTATCTTAAATTCTCGTTGTTAAATTGTTCTAGTTATTATGAATTGAATATGTAGCATTGAATAATAATAAGTAAATAAAAGTGGTAAATGAAAACTTATAAAGCTATAACATGAGAATAAGACTTAAGAATTTTGTGATTCAGGGAATATCAACATAGTTGGACATTTAGTTTATACCTTATTTAATACAAGAGCTACACATTCTTTCATAGCTCTAGGAGTAATAAAGCAAACGGGTTTAGTTGCAATTGCTATAGACTTGAGTTTGTGAGTGAGAACACCTACGGGAAGTGTAGTAATTTCAAGAGAAATGGTGAAAGAATGTCCTTTGAAGATCCAAAACTTTGATAGTAAAGTAGATATGGTTATTTTAAATATGGATAAGTACGATGTCATATTAGGAATGAATTGGATAGTAAGTGTGAAAGCTACTGTTGATTGTAAAGAAAAGCAAGTATTGTTTGAGGCTTCAAGAGGAAATAAAGCTATATTTCAAGGGAATTATGCAGCAGCAAGAGTACAAGAGCTAAGTAATCTAGAATTGATCACGGATGTTGGTTGGTTGAATGCTTTGGATACTAATTCTAAAAAGTCAAATGTAGAAGAAATTTTAGTAATGAATGAATTTTCTACTGAATTTCCAGATGAATTACCTGGATTACCACCGAAAAAGAGAGATCGACTTTGTTATTAATTTGATTCCAAGAACTGAAGCGATATCTAAAGCTCTATATAGAATGGCTCCAATTGAGTTACAAGAGTTGAAAAAGAAATTACAAGAGTTATTGGATCAAGGCTTTATAAGGTCAAGTGTTTCACCCTATGGAGTACCGGTATTATTTGTCAAGAAGAAGGATGGATCACTTAGGCTTTGTATTAATTACAGAGAGTTGAATAAGGTAACCATCAAGAATAAATATCCACTTTTGAGGCTTGATGATTTGTTTGATCAATTGCAAGGTGCAAGTGTCTTTTTTAGGATTAACTTAAGGTCAGGTTATCATCAACTGAGAATTAAGTTAGAGGATGTTCCAAAGACAGTGTTTCGGATGAGATATGGTCATTATGAATTTATGGTGATGCCTTTTGGTCTGATGAATGCTCTTGTCGCATTCATAGATCTAATGAATCATGTGTTCAGACCTTTATTAGATAAGTGTGTAATTGTATTCATTGATGATATTCTAGTATATTCTGCTACATCTGAGCAGCATAAAGAACATTTAAGAGTGGTGTTGTAGACTTTACGAGAACACAAGTTATATGCAAAGTTGTCTAAGTGTGATTTTTGGTTGAATAAAATATCTTTTCTTAGACATGTCATAACAGGGGATGGTATATCAGTTGATCCTGAAAAGGTTAAGGCTATAGTAGAATGGAAAAGATTAGAGACGGTTACTGAGATTCAAAGCTTTCTTGGACTGGCTGGATATCATAGGAAGTTTGTTAAGGACTTCTCAAAGATTTTGAGATCACTCACCCAATTGACACGAAAGAATGTCAACTTTGAATGGGGTGAAAAACAAGAAAAGAGTTTCTAACAGTTGAAGAAGACGTTAGTGTCCGCCCCGATCCTTGTATTGCCAAATGATAAAGAGCCTTCCACTGTATATAGTGATGCTTCTAAAAACGGATTGGGATGTATACTTATGCAAAGCAGAAAAGTGATTGCATATGCTTCGAAACAGTTGAGACCACATGAGCAAAATTATCCAACTTATGATTTGGAACTTGCGGCTGTAGTGTTTGCCTTGAAGTTGTGGCGACACTATCTGTATGGATAAAGACGAGAAATTTTTACTAATTATAAGAGCCTTAAGTATTTGTTTACTCAGAAGGAGTTGAATATGAGACAAAGAAGATGGCTTGACTTGTTCAAAAACTATGATTTGGGAATTAACTACTGCCCCGGTAGAGTAAATGCGGTTGCTGATGCATTAAGCAGGAAGAATTATAGTGAAGTTGCTTCTCTTTTGACTGATCAAAAAGAACTAATTAAAGAGTTTGGAAGATTAAATTTAGACTTTTCATGGCATGAAGAAAATATTAAATTATGAAATTTGGTGATAGAGCCAACGTTGATGCAAAGAATTAGAATTTCTCAGCAAGGTGATGCTGCATTAAATCGAATCAAAGAAGAAATGGGAAGTGGGAAATACATTGATTTCCAAATGAATGAACAAGATACACTTTGCATGAATAACCAATTATGTGTATCGAATGATGAGGAGCTCTGAAAAGAAATTTTAAGTGAAGCTCATCATTTAGGCTATATTGTACATCCAGGAAGAACTAAGATGTACCAAGATTTGAAAAAGAATTTTTGGTGGAATGGAATGAAACAAGACATGGTTGGTTTTGTGCTTAAGTATTAAACTTGTCAGAGAGTGAAAGCTAAACATCAATGACCAGGGGGATTATTACAACCCTTATCTATTCCAGAGTGAAAATGGGATAAGATATCTATGGATTTTGTAAGTGGTTTACCAAAGATAGCTATTGGTTTTGATGCAATTTAGGTAATTATTGATCGACTTACCAAATCAGCTCACTTTTTGCCAATTAATAAGACTTTTTCTCTAGAGAAACTGGCAAGGATATACATCAAGGAGATAGTCAGACTACATGGTGTTCCACCAGGAATTGTATTGGATAGAGATCCTAGATTTGTATAAAAAATTTGGGGAAGTTTATAGAAAGTGATGGGAATGAAGCTACAGTTTAGCACAGCATATTACCCTCAAACTGATGGACAGACTTAGAGGACTATTCAGACTTTGGAAGATATACTGAGGGCATGTATTATAGAGTTTAAAGGAAGTTGGGATGCTCATTTTCCTTTGGTCAAATTCACCTATAATAACAGTAATCACTCAACCATAAACATGCCACCTTATGAAGCTTTATATGGGAGAAAGTGCTAATATCCATTATTTTGGGATGATGTAGAGAAAGCTGTAATAGGTCCCGATCTGATTCAGGAAATAGCAGATAAAATAGTGGTGATCAAACAGAAGATGAAAGAATCCTAAGATAGACAAAAGAGCTGGGCTGATTTAAAGAGAAGAGAATTGGAATTCCAAGTGGGAGAACATGTATATTTAAGGGTAAAACATATCAAAAGTATTCATTATGCTAAAGCCCAAGGGAAACTAAGTCTAAGATATATAGGCCCATTTGAAATCTTAGAATACGTTGGTAATTTAGCTTATTGATTAGCGTTGCCACCTAATCTATCAGGTTCTCACAACATTTTCCATCTGTCAGTTTTGAGGAAACATATTCCTAATCCCGATCGTATTGTTGCATTAGAACTAATAAGATTGCAAGAAAACTTGACATATGAAGAGTACCCAGTGAAGATTATAGACAGTAAAGTATAGCAATTGCGGAATAAATAGATTCATTATATCAAGGTATCATAGAGAAACTATGAACGAGAATCAATAACCTAAGAAGTGGAAGATGAAGTAAAGAAGCGATATCTACACCTATTCGTAGAACCAGGTATGCATTTCAAGTTTTGAGGACAAAACTTATTTGAAGGGGGGAAAAATGTAAACCCTAAAAAATTGATAGTCTGAATGCTAATTCAAGTCAGAGTGTCCTAAACTATGTAACAAGTCGATAAGGCTAGTAACAATAAAAAATTATAAAATTTAATAAATTAAATATAACATCGATAATAAAATCCTAGAAATTGATCGAAACCTTAAATCGCGTACTAAAACCCTAAACTAATTTATGCATCATTAATCGAAATTAAACCCAAATTTAATCGAAACCCAAAAACTATAACTATAAGCCTATAAAATAGTTAAATATTACTCAATAGTGATATAATTATAGTCGATTACAATTATCGACTAAATCACTTATTTGCATAAAATTGTAATGAAATCACTACAATAACTTGTAAAAATTATAATTGTAATCGGTACCAATTAAATTGATAAATTTTCATAAAATTTCAAAATTAATTTATGATGAGTATTATTATAATTTGTATGTTTAGAAAAATTACATATATTTATTTTTAATTTTTATTTTCTTCCTTTTTCTCTCTTTCTTTTTCCCTTTTCTTTCTTTTCTTCTTTCTTCCTTTGTTGCACGTTTTGAAATCAAAATGGAAAAATAAGAAGTTAGTAGCCCATGTGATGTATTTAAATTGCCAAGTGTTGATTTTACAAAAAAGGAAAAATTGGAAATGACTACATTATCTTATCTTCATAAATGTAAGATTAGGTTGTTATTTTATTTTATCTTCTTCTCTCCCTAAATTTGCTGATCATGTGGGGAATAATAGAAGAAACAAAATTTGGAAAAATTTTCAAGACAATCAAACTGAAAAGAAGAAGAAAAAAATCTGGAAACTTAAAACCCAAAGTGTGAAAAGAAAGAAGAAAAGAAGAAGAAGAAGGAAGAAAAGAAGAAGGGAAAAAAATAAAAAAATAATAAGTAAATTTATTTATGTAGTATAGATGTATATTATATATTATATACATGTATATATGTAGTATTTGTATTGTATTTTAGTAAATATAACATTACTATTACATGTATGTATGCATAAGTAATTAAATTGAAATATATATGTATGTATATGTGTATGTATATAAGTATAATATACGGTAGGAGTATGTAGTATATATTTATAAGATTACATATAATATGTATTAAGTATTTTTACAAATAAGTTAGATATATATATATATATGTACACGTGAAATACTTTGGATGTATATATGTATACAAATTTATTTTCATATATATATATATATATAAATATGTAGTCGTATAGTATATATGTAGTTGTATATTCCTATATGTAGTTTACATATTGTATACCGAATACTATATATATATATATATATATACCGAATATTAAGTAAGTAGTATATATAATATAATAATATTTACTAAATAAAATAAATTCATAATTATGTGAGGAGTAGGTATATATACAAATATATATGTAATACCATAAATTAAGAATTACTTACTAAAGTAAAATTATAAAATTTATCAAATATAATAGAAGTTTATATATATATGTGTGTGTGTGTATGTATGTGTGTGCCGTGAAATATAAATGAGAAATAAGAAAAATAATAATGGAAATAATAATAATTATTATAATAAGGCTAAAATTTCAAAAATAGAAAAAGTATACTTAAAATAATAAAACTATCAATTATATGATTTAAATATTTATCAAATCATAAATATATTAAGAAAAAGCTAAAATTAACATTTTGTAATTTTTAAACTAAAATAACAAATTTTGTAATATTTTTATATCACAATTCAAATTACGAGTCACAACGTCTAAAATGGATCTTATTATGAGAAAATACGCTAAAAACGATCGAAATGGACTATAAGTTCATAACGATAAGAGCTAAAACGAAAAAGTAACACGCGATTCGATAAAAAGCTCATCGATAATTTCACATAGCTAGGTAAACCTTATAAATTACAATACTAGTTTAGCTTTAAATTCTCAAACTTATAAATTTTTATTATTCTCAAGTGATTTTGATATAGACCTTGAGCTGCCACCAAATTGCTATGACTCTTGAGTTAGCTATGGTTGAGAGAGTTTTCCTAATGATTCCATAGTTGTTTGTGTTTGTAGTTTGTGAATATAAGTTATGATCGATAAATGAATGTGTATGGGGTTGGGTTATGCTTGTGCATGATAATTATTGTTAATGGTGAATTTACTTTAAATTACAATAATGTATTGATTGTTGCATAGTAGATTCATTAAGAATCGATTGTTTGTGACTTAGAATGATTACTGAATAAATAAGACCTAAATTTTATTCGACTAGAAAAGTTAACTTAGATTACACATAGTTATGCACCGCATAACTAATTCCGGCAGTCACATTATACAGAGGTAACGAGAGGTCATATGTAGGTTGATTATTGATTGTTATAGATTTTGTATGGTGCATACGTGCGATATGATCATACCTTAACCCGTGGGATGACTAGGCGTTAGAGGTGCCAATCGCTTGACTAAGGTTTACATCTAGAGGCCTTCGTTTAGGGGTAAATGAGGGCTGCATGAACCTACTCACAATCATATGTAGAACTCATTTTGATAAAACTGATAATGGATAATACATTACATTTTGAATACGAAACGCGGAGTTTTGTTATGAGATAAGTTCTAATATAATGCCCAAATCTGACTGTGCCGATGTATGTCTAACTCTGACTTCGGAGAGTGTTAAATTTGAGTTGCATGCAGTACCTAGTCACCTGCATGTATTTGTTTGGCATACTAATTGTCATGCATTTATTTGATTAAACTTAACTATTATATAACTTGATTGCTGTATGGTTGAGGGAAATTATCTCATTAAGTTAGTTAGCTTATACCCTTATAGTCTTCTTTCGTAGGCTGATTTATTTGTGGAGTCGGGCCATCGCATGCTCGAGGTTAGTGTTCTATATAGGGTTAATGTGGGAGTTAGATGTGATCAAAGAGTATTTCTGATAGGTTATTGTCAAGACCTTAAAGGAGGCCTAGTAGGATTACCTAAAATTTCCACAACATGTGTGCACCCATGCTATGAAAACTGCCTTGCAAGTCAGAGATTGCAAGACTCTAAATGATTAATCACTAAGGTTACTGATTTTTGAGTAATCAATTTACTGTAGAATACAAATATAAATAACTATGGGTATCCGATATCTCACAGTTCCTCAGAACAGCAGAGAATTGGTATCCCTACCAAATAATAAGACAAGATATACTAACATTATAGTAAGGTTTAATAAATAAATATTTTCTACAAAGGATGTCTTTGTATCATCTAAAAAGTACTCAACTACTTCTAATACTAATGTACATATCTTCATCTCATACTCAACACTCGAGACATATCCCAATCCCATCGTATGTAAACTTGCAAAGGAAACTAAGGGGGAATGAGCATAAAACAGCTCAGTGAGTTCATTCCTCACCACTACCGGTCAAGCAAGTTTTCACACATTATTATCATACATGTAAGCAAGCTATCTACATACATAATGAATGCAGGCGTGATGAATGCAAGCAACACATCCATAGGAGTTCGGAACTATGGAAGGTGTGGAATTACGTCGTCTACACTTCGATTATCCCCTGTACTTACCCGTACAGGGCACCTCAGCTTACCTGCATGAGGTTACCTAGGAGCACCACCCCACTAAGCAAAACTCGACTATTACCCTAGCCGAGAAAAGAGTTTCAATCCAAATAGTGGGAGTCTAGACTAGGACTATCCACCCTCCAGGGCCCCTCAGGCACAAACATGCGAGTCCTCTCACAACCAAAATTTAACCAAGGCCTTACAGGCACAATAAAGCGAGTCCTCTCGCTATCAAGTGGAGAACCCATGCTAGCTTTGCCTTAACGTTTAAAATACTCTTTATGGCTCCTCAAGCCCTTATGGCGATCATGTAAAAATTTGTTCATGAATAGAAAAGCTTTTTCCAAAAATACTTTTCTTAAGATTTTTGCAAGGCTAGCACTCTTCATTCATACCTTCACCAAGTCATAGACATGCGACGAGTAGAACCGGTTATTTAGGCAAATATTTATATTTATTAATTTAAAAAGGTGATCACACGGATGATAGCATACAAGCAGAACAGTCATTCAAACATACAAGCAATAGCAAACAGCAAAACATCATATAAGTAACACGTACAAGCAAGTAGCAGGTCATCAGAACTCCCTTACCTTGATTATTGCTCATTCTCCAAGCCTTTAGGGTTTCCAGGACTCGATATCGAACGCCTAAATCAAAATGGTAAAACTTATAAGTGTTCTGAGAATTCAGCCTTCTTAGTTAACTAAAAGTCTATTGTAGTTTATCTAGTTTCCTCCAATATAACCCGAGTATAGTGTATATAAGGTTAACTCGAGTATAGTGTATATAGGGTTACCATACCCCATGAGATTAATAGTAACTATTTTCTTATAATAGTAAGGTATGAGGCTTCCTTTATGTATTTTGTAACTTTTTTCGTTCTGATTCCGATATTTGCAAACTTATATTCGTTTTTCATCCTTTTCGGATGCACATTCACACGGTGATGTCCATTTTGGACGTTAAGACCCGTGTTTTCTGTATGAACTAAATTTATTGAAATTTTATCTTATTGAAGTTTAATTATTCTCATTGCTTATGTTTATGCCCTAGTTTAGGGTTTAATAATTGAATTAGCTATTTGATTCATACACTTAGGAAATTTCACATTAGTGCTACTAATTCACATACTTGATTAAATTTAATTCAATCTAGGAAGTATATTAGGGTTTAACGGATTTTCAACTTCTAAATACATATATATACCTATGTTATGTGCTTATGTAATCTTATTATTTTTTCTATTATAAACCTATGCTTACATCATCACTTATGTAATCAATTGATGATGTCTGCCTTATGTAATCCATTTATTACATCAAAATATATGTCATTAAGTACCTATACATATACATATGTTATATACCTACCTACACTCATAATATACTAATATGTGTACTTATGTACTAATATATATACTAATACATATACCCATATAAGCATACGGTGACATACGTATTTTTATACGTATTTTCGTATGCCTTATATAGCCCCTTAAGAAAGCTTCACAATTTCATTCTTTTTGTATTTTAAGAGTATATTTGACATGATATACGTATGTATAGTTAGTATATACCTTAGTTTAGGTTATGTACATATTGTATACTTATGTACAAAGGTATTTATACTTCTATTCTTTTAGCATATCATTTTATACATATACTTAAGGACATATGCACATGCATATCCTTCTTCTTCTTCATGATTCCTAGATTTCTACACTTAAAGAGGAGAGCTTTGTGCTCTTTTCTTCAAGATCATACTTTTCACATGCCTAATTGTCTAATCTACCTAATTAACTAACTAATGAAGAATAGAAAGCAACATAAAGTAACTTAAGTACATACCTTTAGTTGTGTTGAAATTATGGAAACAAAAGGAGAAGTTGTGAAAGTGAGAGAGGAAGAAGAAGCTCACGGCAAGAGGAAGTTGTTTTTGTTTTGTTTCTTTTGATTTGTTTTGTTTCTTTTCTTATTGGTTTTGCTTATGGAAGAAGGAGAATGGTGGGGTCTAGAAGGGGAGATGAATGGACGGCAATTTAAGAGGAGAAAGAAAAAGAAATGCTAAAGGAAAAGAAAAGAAAGGAAATCATGAGAAGAAGATATTTTCTTCAAATGAAAAGGACACTTTTGTTGACTTTTCAATTGTTAACTTTAGTCAACATTTTGACCTTGGTCAACATGTGTTGACTTGGTCAACTTTCAAAAAAATAAAGACCCTTTTGTGTACATAATGAACTAATTAGGAAAAATTTGGAGAAAGATTAAGGAAATGAAAGGAAATAAGAAATTTAGTGAATTGATTAATAAAAATAGATAATGAGATCTTCCATTAGGTATTTATATCCTATATACACCATTTGGTAAGCTACTAAGTATAATTAAATTGGAAACTATCATTTAGGGTATTAAGGTTTACTACATTTAACTTAAGCCTCAACTAAACCTTTAACTCTATTTAATACTAACCTAGTTATATACTTAGAAGATTAATGTGATCTAGAATAGAATATCTTAGTTTCTAAGGAGTCACTTAAGTATTCTAAATGTTTATGCATGATTAAGAGTTATCTTTAGTTGTTTACCGATGAAATGGCAAAATATGAAGGATATATTATCACTTAAGGTTTTAAGGTAAATTATGGTGAATTAGTGCTTTTGTATCCTTAAAGTTATAATTTTAGGGGTTTTATTACTTTAAGGTACAATCTCTAATGTTTTTCTACATTTAGGGTTTTATATATTCTTACGCGATTAAATCTTCGATTGTTATCTTAGGGTTCTGATGTGGTTCGAGGTTTTGGGGTCTTCGTATGCGGTTAGGGGTTCAATTGATGATTTAAGGTTTTTAGTATCCACTTTAGGTTTTAGATTGAGATTTTAATCGGTTTTTAATCTCATTTGCTCTTTTGAGTTTAGGAAATCATCTACAGTTTGGACATTTGTTTCTATACTTAGAAAGCTAAATTCGTGGGGTTTACAGTTATAGAGCTAAATATGTAATTGATATATTGGTTGAATTTAAGACATGTTACAGACTTCTTATTTGTAAAATTTTATATAAATATACCATGTGTTATGTTTTTATAATTTTATTATTTATCATGAAATGATATTGCTTTTGCTTGCGTACTCTTAATAGTTAGTTGTAGCTGTAGCCTTAGCCTTATGTATCATATAAAATGGTCATCAATTGTAAGGGAATTCAATCTATAATTTTTTGTACGATATGCAGCGACTACCATGACTAGCCTCCTCGGGTAGTGACAATCTAACTATACCATATGAAAGAACACTCAAGAGCGATGGAAATCAACTATAAGATCATAAAAATCAAATTTAAAAGGAGAAAGTTATATGCGATTGAAGATTTAGTACAATCAAGAGAAATATAGGACTAAGTTAAAAGTATAACTTAAAGGATTTTAGGTTAGCATTCTATTTCATTTCAAATTCTTACAATATCATATTTACAATATTTAAGGGACCTTATTGTTAGAGACAACTTACCTTTGGACTACTACGACTAATTAGCTATGCTTAAGTGAGTGATTCTCGATGACTTCATGCTTGGTATTGTTTGTAGTATAGATGTACTTAAATTTCTATAATAAACTTGAATGCATATGGGAAATGCATATGTGTAGTATAGTGATTGAACTCCATGGCTTGCTAATCAAATAATAAACGGAGTTATTTATGATGATGGATATGTATTGTTGTTATGGAATACAATTGTTTGATCATAATGAAAACCGAATTAAGTAACTATTTGATTAAGGAATTTAATAAGCCATGCATTTTTCATGTATGTATTATAACAACACCGATTGCCACCTTACATAGAAGGTAGAAAGGACTCATAAGAGCGGGGACTCCTATGGGATTAGACAACGGTTATTCCACTTATATATTGTTGAGTCTCTAACCCAACTTTCGGGCTTACTAGGTGCCAAGGGATGCTAACCATTAGCGAAGGGTTATATCTTATGACTTCCACTTAGGTCATGTGACGTGGATTGTGGAGGTCACTATATAGCTAAACTTAGGATTTTGATTTTTGAAAAGGAAAGTGTATTTTCCATATGAAAAGTAAAGTTTGTATATATTATATGTGTATGTGTGTTAATTTGAGCATGTTGGTGCTAATGGAATGAAAACCTAGGTGTTAGAACTTGGATGATGGTTTTTGTTGGTTAATTATCTCTAACCCTGACTATAGGGAGCATAATTCTGAGTTGTATGTAGTTCTTAGGTTGCTACATGTATTGTTTAGCATTCTGAGTGTTTCATGCATTCATATGTTTATGCATTTAAATAAATTGTTGTGTGGCATGACGAAGGGATTAGCTCACTAAACATAAATTTACACCCTAATAGATTTCTTTTAATGTAAGGTTACCTCTTCGCCGATCCAAGTTGTGGAATGCTCAAGGTGAGTATCGTGTCGAGACGAGACTATATGTTTTAGAGAGTGAAAGAGGGAATTGATAGTCATGGCTAGGAATTGTTTGTTTCTTCTATTTTGCTTAACTTTTTAGATAGACAGATTTATATGGATTTAGTTTGTATTGTAATATTTTTGTCGTGAAATTCTGTATTCTACACTTTATCTTTAGCAATTTACATACTTAGTAATTTTAGTTAATATGCTTGATATTACTCGTCTATATGCCTGATGGTACATAGAGTGAAAGGAGCCTTGTGTGTCGTATAGAATGCCTATGATTAACAAAGGGGGTTGATTGTAGATCTTTGTATAGTGCATGGCGATCTACTAGGACAATGATACTATTTAGGTTGTTATATAAGCACTCCAAGATCAAAGTAAAAAAATATTTCCTTTTATGTATTCTAATCTTTTTCTTTGTAATTTAAGTTTGTATATTGTCTTTCTTATATTCTTATGTATTTTAGTATTATATGTATTGGAGGATATGTTGTAGAAAATATATGTATTTTTAGTATCTTGTAATAAGAATTAGATGAATATGTATTTGGTGATATATACAACTCTTTTTCTTCATACTTATGTTTTTATACATGTATACATACATTTAAGTGTATTTAACTTATTGTATATATATGTTATATCTATTTAATCATTTACATATATAGATGCAATTAGTACATGTATGGTCTAGTACATGTAAATTCATGTACTACTAAAAATATACACTTCAATATATATGTATAAATATACTATCAAATAGTGTAAATATATTTATATATAAATAAGAAAATATAGGAATACATATATATGTGCCTATGTGTATATCTAAATATTTAAATAAATATACATATAGAATAGTCTAAGTATTTATATGTATATATATATATACCAAGAACTACATATGTATACATATATGTATATTAGTATCTAATTTTATTAAAAATAAAATAAGAAAGTATAAATATATACATATATGTACATTTATAAGTATACATATCGTATTAGTATAGTATAAGTATATTTGCATACCTAAAAATATAAGTATATGCATAGTAGTACACTAATTCCTTAAAATAAGTTAATAAGTATATATATATATATATATATATATGCATACATGTGAGACATAACTATCATGACCCTAAAGAGAGCCTAGTAGGATTGCATAAAATTTTCATATCATATATGTACCCATGATTTGAAAACCATCTTATAAGTCAAAGATTGTAAGATTCTAAACAATTAGTTACTAAAGTTTTTATTTATTTATTTATTTTATTCTTAATTTAATTAACTTATGACTACATATATGTTACTATATATATCTAATAAACTACGGTCCATCAGAACCATAGAGAATCGATATCCCCTACCAAATAATAAGATTAGGTAGTAAAGTTCTAAAACTCAAACTTACTAAAGTCACAAAATTTAAATGTAGTTTTAATAATTATATATATAATAATTTAAATGAACCATACAGTCTGTCCTTAAATTCTAACTTCTATGCATCTCGATGTTAGTACTCAACTCTCAGTTTTAAACCCATGCCCGATCATCTAGCAATCTGTAAGAGAAAACTACTGGGGAGTAAGATACAAGAGCTTAGTGAGTTATCCCTCGTATTATACCAACAAACAAGTTATCAACCAGTTTATTACCAATCATATAAATTCATGAACAAGTAGTATGCCAAACAGTATATATGCAGTTGATTGGTGCTGCATACAACATTAGATTTAATGCCTTCCGAAGTAAGGGTTGGAGATATATCAATACCAATCACAACCGGGCTTTAGCACTTGGGTTTTTAACCTTATATAATTATATATATATATATATAAATTGTCTATTTCACAAAACAGGTTTCTATTTTCAACAGTCAATAGTATACAAATATTCAGGTTTAGCGGTGAGATAGCCCTCGCAGTCCACACTCACACCTTATAGTAGTGATCTTTAGACGCAACCCTTAGCCATCCACGGTTAGCATCTCTAGTACCAGTAGAACTCGCGAGCCAAAGGTAGGGTCTTATTGTATTAATGCTCCTGCACTGTACTAATCAAATCATGTGGGAATCCATCTTTCCAAAACCCTTCATTACCAACTACGTGAGGTGACTGCCAAAACATTATATGCAATGTTCGTGCTCTATGCATGATCCATTTAATTTTAGTTGAGTTAAATATGATTAAGTCAATTTATGAGGTAGTCAAACATTATCAATAACTCATTCAAATTATGCAACAATCAATTATATAACGAAATTTTCAACTATTATATTTAACAATATTTTACATAGTAATTATCAATATCAGTCACATGCATAACCCGAAACCCCATGCATCAAGTTATTAATATTTAATTCATGTGCACTAACTACAAGCACAAAACAAGTATAGAGTCATCGAGAGTACTCATTTAGTCATAAATGATATCAGGGATTATAATAGTTCAAATGTAAGTTGGTCTCAATCTCAAGATCACCTAACATTAGGGAAACATGGAAAGTAGTGAGTTTGGGAATTAAATAACCAAACTAGCATGCTAAATCGTACTATTTACTTAAATTGGTTATTGATTTACGTGAAATCATCAATCGAGCTTTTTATCAGATCGCATATAATTTTTTCGTTTTAGCTCAAATCATTATGAACTTATAGTCCATTTTAATCATTTTCGAGCATATTTTCTCATAATAAGGTCCATTTTAGATGTTGTGACCTGCAGTTTGAATTGTGATATAAAAATATAAAAAATTATAAAATATTAATTTTAGCTTTTTCTTAATATATTTATGATTTAATAATTATTTAAATCATATAATTGAAAATTTTATTACTTTAAGCATAGTTTTCCTATTTTTGAGATTTTAGTCTTATTACAATTATTATTATTATTATTACTGTTATTTTTATTATTCATTATTTTTTTATTACTTATTTATATTTCATGATATACACACACACATATATATAGACTTATACTATATTTGATAAATTTTATAATTTACTTAATGATTAATTCCTAATTTATGGTAATATATATATATATATATATATACCTACTCCTTATATAATTATAAATTTATTTCAGTTATTAGATATTATTATATCATATATATATTCGGTATACTACATATATATACTATATGTTATATGCCATATGTAGACATATGTATGTATTTAATTTGTGAAAACAATAAATACTTATTTGACCTACTCTTATGTACATATACATATTTTCATGTATTTTTATTTCTATGCATATGTATACTCATATATATATAAAATATAGTTTACATGTGTACATAAACACATAACTACCGAATACATAAATATATATAGATAATATACAAATACTTATACTTATATCTATACATATAAAATAAAGATTGTACACATATATGCATACTTAGCTAACTCCACATGTACGCTATATATATATATATATATATACTTATTTTGTAAAAATACTTAATACATATTATATATAATCTTATGGATCCATACACATACTGTATATTATACCTATATACATACATGTCTACATACATATCTTTACACATACATATATATCTTAATTATCTAGTCATGCATATGTACATGTATATGTAATGAAATATTTAGTAAAATACAAAAATACTTACTCTATATACATGTACATACCATCTAATATTGATACTTACCTAATTATCTTGAATTTTCTTCTTCTTTTCCTCCTTTTTCTTCCTCTTCTTCTTCTTATATTGCTCCTTGTTCTTCTCGGTTTTTTCTTTTGTTTTCATTTTACTTTGCTTTTCTTTTCTTTCTTCACTCTGTATTTTTTTTTTATTGTTCACTTCTAGATTTTCCTTTAGGACGTGAATCAGCAAGGAAATCATAAAAGAAATGCAAGATCATTATCTACTTATCTTAATCATTTAATTAGATAAGACACTTCTTTTATTAATTTATTTTTTCTCTCTTAACTTTGTGACACTTGGACATGAATTTAAGCACATGGGCTGCTGAATTTTATAGCTGCAAGTTTACATATAAGATTAGGAGAAAAGAAGAAAAGAAAAGAAAAGAAGGAAAAAGAAGGAAAGAAAAATAGAAAAGTGAAAGAAAAAAGGATATTAGAAATAATTATATGTAATTTTTATAAATATAAAAATTATAAAAATACTCATCATAAATTAATTTTGCAATTTTGTGAAAATTTATCGATTTAATTAGTACCTGTTACAATTATAATTTTTATAAGTTATTGTAACGATTTCGTAAAAATTTTATGTAAATAAGCGATTTGCAATCAATTATAATTATATCACTATTGAGTAATATTTAATTATTTTATAGGCTTATAATTATAGTTTTAGGGTTCAATTTTGATTAATGGTGCATAAATCAAATTTAGGGTTTTAGTACGCGATTTACGGTTTTAGTATGCGATTTAGGGTTTTGATCAATTTCTAAGGTTTTTACTACTTATAATATATTTAAATTTATCATTTATTAAAATTTTTATCTTGCTCATTTTTAACGACTTATCAAGTCATCTACAGTATTATGGTTCAATTCTACTTTTAAATAGCTAAATTTGCAGGGTTTATATTAACCCTTAAAGAAGAATTAAGAGTTAATTTTCAATATTCAATAAATTATAATAATATATATGTATATATATTGATATTTCAAAATTAGAAAAAATAAAAATTAGAAGAATTAAAAAAATTGTGACGTGGACTAATAGGAAGCTACAACATCATCTTCTCCTAAAATTTTCAATTAAAACCGCAAATTACAAAAAATAATAATAATAATTAATTAGAAAATAACAATTATAACAAAAATTAACATAATTAGTAATTTAAGCTTAAAATGATGAAATAAAGAAATTATTATAAAATGGACCAAAAATAAAAATATTTTAAAAATGTAAAATTTGGAAATTGATTAAAGCATAAAATCAATAAAGAAAGGCTTAAAATAATAAATAAAAACATTTGGGCCAAAATAACAAAATTCGTAACATTTTAGGTCCATAATGAAAAATGTGAGTTTCAATGTCTAAAACATACCTTATTATGTAAAAGTACGCTTGAAAAAGAAATGGACTATAAAATCTTAAAAATCAGAGTTAAAATAAAAAGTAATATGTGACTCAAGAATTAAAATATATCGATAAAGATAGGAAGAATAAGTAAGTTATTTAGTCCTATAAACCAATACTGAAGATAAACCCTTAAAAAAAATAAATAAATAAAACACATAAGAGACAATTGCTTACAAATATATACATATATTTCCCATTTACCCTAATAAATAAGTTAAACCATGTTCATGCCATGTTTGAGTTATAGTTATAAATTAGGCAAATTATAATAGACATTTGGTTAATTGAGAAGCTTTGCTTTTCCTAAATACTCATAAGTTTTATTATTTTTTAGGTACTCAATTGTTAAGTTTTGAAAAATTCTAAAGGCTTAGAAAGTAAATATTAATCTAGGTGAGAGAGTTTTAATGACACGTTATCTGCTTGTATGTGATACTTGCTTGATGTTTGATACTTGATGTTTTGCTGGCTATTATCATTTATGTGTTTGAATGACTATATTACCTATATGTTATCATTGTGTGATCACCTCCACAAATTAGTAAATATAAATATTTGACTAAAATAATTGATTATATTTGTCGCATGTCTATGAATGGTTACTTATGGAGAGTGCTAACTTTGCAAATTTTTAAGAAAAGTATTTTTGGAAATGTTTCCCAATCTTAAAACAAATTCTTGTATGATTTTTGTGAGGACTCGTAGTACTTGTTGATGATATTTCTATTATTGAGGCAAAGCTAGCATGGTATATCTAATTAATAGCAAGAGGTCTCGAATAGTTTTGCCCATGGGGCCTTAGATATATTTTGATAGTGAGAAGACTCACATAGTTATGTCCATGGGGCCTTTAATAAGATTTGTTCATGGTAGATGGCCCTATTTGGGGTCCACCTGTTTGGATTAGTATTTCTTTCTTGGCTAGAGTAATAGTCGAGTGTTGTTTTGAGGGATAGTACCCCAATAAGCTTTATGCGATTAAGGTGAGGTACCTCGTAATAGGTAAGTACGAGAGATAATTGACGTGTAGACAACATAAATCTCTATCTTCAATAGTTTCAGACTCCTATAAATGTGTTGCTTGCATTCACTATGTATGCATTCATTTCATTTGTAGATAGACTTGCAGGTATGCTAACAATGTTTGATAACTTACTTGAATAGTAGTACTGAGGAGCGAACTCAATAAGCTATGGTGTGCTCATTCTCTTATAACTTGTTTTGTAGGTTCATTTGAGCTGGGATTAGGATAAATCTTGAGTGTAGAGTGTAAATCAAAGATATTTATGAAAGTTTTAGAGTTAATTAAAAAGTGTATAGTCAGCATAGAAACATCTTATGTAAGAAATATTTATATCTTACAATTCTATATAGTTTATTATTTCTTGTAATTTATATAGATGTCTTGCCTTGTCTTATTATTTGGTAGGGGATATTGATTTTCTACGGTTCTAATGGACTATGAAATATCGGATATTCATAGTTATGTATATTCTATAATAAGTTAATAAATTAAAAATTAGAAACCCTAGTGATTAATTATTTAGAGTTTTCCAATATCTTATTTGTAAGTTAGTTTTTGTATTATGGGTACATATGTAACATAAAAGTTTTAGGTTATTTTACTAGGCCCCCCTTAGGGTCATGACAATATTGCCTTCTATTTTACTTTATTTTGTGCTTGTAGTTAGTGCACCATCGAATTATATTTGATAATTAAACTTGTTGCATTTTAAGGTATACAAAAACTTATATATGCTTACTTTAGATGAATCTTGCTTGCAAAATGCCATAAGATATTTTAAACACCCTTTTTACTTCATTATAGATCAGGATATTTGAGCATCTAAAATATATTTGCGTAGTTACCCTATGAACCTGGATTAATAAATATTTGGCCTTTAATTAAACTAGATATGCATTGCATCCTATTGCATAAGTTAAAGGGTGTCAATATTGTGCAGTAGAGTGGGAGATCATGCATAGATGGATCCATATTGATATTATATGTTGTGATTGTTTATCATACGACGTATTTAGACGACATGTTCTTATCTCGACCTTTGGGATCTACTTAACTTTGGGGAGTGCTGCCTTCTACTTGAGGCCAAGCCGAGTCTATTGCTAAAGATGCTTATATTGCTAAGAGAACTCATGTTGGATGTGAACACCTAAGTCTTGACGTGCTTAAATAGTTCTTAACCCAAGTAATGATGGGCATAAAACTATGTTGTATGCAATCACCAGTTAACCGTATACACTATTTGCATTATATATGCTTATACATGCATTTAAATGTTTGATAAATAACTTGTTCTTGTTTGATGGTAAGGTAGGAAGATTACTCACTAAGTTGGATGTAGCTTAACCCCCAATATTTTCTTTTACAAGCCTTACAAAGCTGGGGCTAGGTTAGGATTCGAGTATAGAGTACTCCATCAGGCTATGAAAGTAGAATAATAAGTTTAGAAAAGCAAGTAGAATAGTCAAATTAAACTTTTAAAGCACTTAGTAGCTTTATGATTGTCGGAATTTAGATACCCTATCTTATTGGTTGGTAGGTGATTTTGACTCTTGGCGGTTTTAGTAACAGTTGATTGTTGGATTTTATATATATATATATATATATATATATATATATATGAGAGAGAGAGAGAGAGAGAGAGAGAGAGAGAGTTAAGTAGATTATGTAAAATGAATAAACACCTTTAGAAACTCACTAGTGAGAGCCTTATAACCTCTGACTTACAAAGCGGTTTTTATCTCATGGATACATATGTGATATGAAGATTTTAGGTGAAATTACCATTGTCACCTTCTAGGGCGTTACATGAGTAGTATTAGGGCTTTACATGAGTAGTATTAGGGCTTTATGTTATTAGACCTAAAACAAGCCTACCAAATGGTATGATGGAGTAGAACCTAGGTAGAAAGAATATAATAATAAATAAAAGTTGTAGACTTTAGGGGGATACATATCTATCTACTTCTATTTATCACCATAGTATCTTTCATACTTACCAAAAGAAAACTCTTACAAATGAGTCTCTTGAACATGTAAAGACAATGTAAAATGCTGGAACTAACCCTAATAATAATGTCAAAGATGGTGATAAGACAATACGTAGCAATAAGACATGCTAAGGAAATTGTAATAAAGACCAAAACCCATAATAGTCAACTAAGCCTTAAAGCTGAACTTATTTTAGAGAAAGGTGAAAGTGAAAGACCAATAGGGACATTGACACTAAAAGAAAATCCCTTTCACACGTGTTATGATAGAATTGTGTAGTTAACCTCAGTCTCACCTTCATAAGGGCTAGCAAATACCCAAACCTTTTACCTAACACTACTAGCCTTGTACCCTATAAGAAAGGGTAATGGTAGAACCATTGAGAATTAGCTAGCAATTGTGTGAAATCTTACGATGGTTCAGGGATAATTTACCCTTAAGGTTGCCTTGCTATAATCAAAATGTGTAGAGTAACTAGTGGAAAAGAAGGCATAACATGTGCAAATGAATGGAATTGGATTTAATTGAAGGATGACACATCTAGTAAAGTAGGTATACTTGATGTGATATTGGATGAATGGATAAATGAATTGTTGGGGATATTAACATGAGGCAAAAATGTCATAACAAGATCACGGGTAGTTCAAATGAATAGGGTTACCACATAATATGAAGAGACTCATAAGTGTAAATTCTATATGTTTTGTCCTGAATTTCACTTATGTGTGTTTTTTTTATACTTTTGATAGGGAATTTTATGGATTTGGAAAATTACACACAATTTAACTCAAGTGTAATAGTGTATGAAGAAATGGAACATAAATGAAATCAATGGCCAATGCTTTGGAGTCTTGATGGAGGCTGCCAGTGCAACAACCAGGTCCATAAGCCTTCGGTCTAAGGAGATGAAGTTCAATACGCGTGAAGCCTACATTTATTATCCATGAAAATTTTCGATTGAAGGCTTTCCAGCATTATGCAATTTGTAGAGTCAGTGAAGATTTTTTCTTTTTTGTTAAAAAAGATTAGCATGTCCCATGAATTGGAAGTCCACCCTGAAGAGCAAGCATCATGATTGAAGATCCACATACAGTCCATGGACCATGCAATTTGTATCTCGGTCTAATCCACGAAAAGAAGTCTACGGGCTGTGAATTGAAAGTGTGAAGCCTGCCATGTATGAACCCATTTGTTTTTTTTTTTTTTTTTTTCTATTTGAAGATACACGTTGCCAGCCGTTGATGAAGTGCATCTCAAATGCCATTATTCAATTGAAGCCAAATTCACAAGCCTAACTAAGATTTGAAGTCAACTTGCTTCCCAAGTATTGATAATTTAGGAAAAGTTGAAAAGAAACCTCTAGAGCATGGAGAATAAAAAGGATATGGAAGGAAAAGAATTTATTAACAAAAGAAATAGATGTGCTGCGAGGATATCTTTTCGAATTAGGAAAGCGGCACCAGGGACAGATATATACACATTCACGCTGCAATATTCAAGTAAAGGAGATTGATAGTTTTTATTATTCTTTCAATTTCCGTAGTCGCAAGATAGAGGATAGACGGAGAATTTAAGGTTTAGTTACAAGGGCACAAAAGATTCAAAAGAAGATCGAATTGGAAATCATATTTATATTCCAAGAATATAACCGGGTTTTCTAGTCCCTTTTGCTTCAAAGATTTATCATGTTTTTTCAATTTTTGTGTGACTTTTGTTTTTTCCATGAAGTAAAATAGATTTAGTGAGATTTTGACTAGCTTAATGATTTAATAGATGCATGACTTTATTATATGTTACTATTTAATTGATTGAATTTTTAATTATTTGATTCCATGGTTTATGATTCTATTGTCTAGTGAATAGTGTTTTTAAGAATAAAGCTTGAAAACTCCAAAAGGAATGGATAATTTATATGAAATTGAAATATAATTGATTTAATTATTGACATGAAAACATGTGCTTGGAATTAGTTTTGGGATTCGTTTCGTGATGCAATTAGTATTAATTTTTTATGATATAGAAGTATGCATAAACCTTGGTATTAATTAGGGTAGTAAATTTTATGAGAAGAAATTTATTACATAATAGGGGATTATAAATAAACTACTTTAAAATAATGTTTTTGCTATAATTAGAGCAATATCAATTCAAAGGGAAGTGAGCTCTTACAAATCTTTTTAAAGACCGATTAATTAATTTTATTATGTTTTACGGATACGTGTTGATTCATCAAATGATGGCTTTATTGAGATCACATGCCTTTGTTAGTGAATTCTTCCTTGTGATGTTAATATTTTATTAGTTGATTTCATAAATTTTTGTTAATTTGCATCCGTAGTGAATTAGTTCCTTTAATTATAATTTATTTCATCATTCCATTTCGATCACTTAGCTAAGAAAATAATAGAAATAATTTAATATTAGTTTCTAGTCCAAAAAAAGATTTGGTCTCACTAGCTGTTTCTACTGTATTATACAACTTGATTCACTTGTTGGAGTGTTTTTATAAAAAGAAAAAAATTATCTATTAAAAACAATCATATACATAAGTTTTTGGAGTTAGTATCAGGACTGTGCTAAATTAATATTAAATTCTCGGTTCCATTTTTAGACTTGGCCTTTTCTTTTGCGTGTTTGATAGTTATCCTAATTTACAACATCAATAAATTTTTAGTTTTCATGCATCTCAATTAGTTTTTAATAATTGCATTGTTAGTTGTTACTCCAGTGATTTTTCTTTGTTCAAATTCGTTACTTTTATTTTTCACCTCGTTAACTGTTTTTGTGTTTTCAGGTCGCGTTTTAAAGAATTCTCAATTCATCATCGTCCATTCGTCAATGTACAGCCTAGAACCTCACCCAACATCTGGAGTTATCCACTAATTTACTGGAAGTATTCTCGTAGTTCACTGGAGTAGCTTTAAGGTTGGACTGGGATTCTGTCTTTACGTTGCAGGAGCACGGTCACCATCAGTTTGGTTTCTGTCATTTACGTGCATTGATTGAGGTAAGTTCACTTTGTTCATCTTGTTATCATCGTGGTTTCAATTGTTTCCCACTAGATTAGGGTAGTTGCATTTAGCTTATAATTTTATTAGTTTTTTACATTTCTTTTTTGTCGTAATTTACTTAAAAAAAAAAATGCCCCCACAAGTGCATGCATAAGACTAGAAGGGTGAACTTGGAATTGTTCATCTTTGACTTGGAGATTGAATGCACTTTCCATAAGCTTAGAAAAGAATGCACACACTTGAATCAAGAGCCAATAGAGATCATGGCAAAAAATAATGAAAATGGAAACCAAAATAAAGAAAATAATCAAGACTTTTAGGAATATTTTGTTTCCATTGTTCAAGGAGTCACACCTAGTATCATGTGCCTAAAATCCAAGCTAACAACTTTAAACTCAAGCCTACAATGATACAAATGGTGCAAGCCAACCAATTTAGAGGATCTTTGCATGAGCATCCCAATGAACATATCTAGAATTTCCTTTAGATATGCAAGACCTTCAAAAGTATTGGTGTTTTAGAAGATGTCATTTGCCTCTGATTATTTTCGTTTTCATTGAGGGATAAGGTAAAGAGTTGGCTTAATTCAGTACCTTTTGGCTTAGTTACCACATGAGATCAGTTGGCTAAAAAATTTCTCTCTCAATTTTTCCCTCCTACCCTTACTACTAAACTCAAAAGTGACATCACATCCTTGATATAGTATGAAAGCGAATCCTTATACGAGGTGTGGGAAAGGTACAAGGAGTTTTTAAGGAGGTGTTCTCATCATGGGCTCTCTACATGGTTTTAGTTGTAGACATTCTATAATGGATTAGGAGCCCAACTTCATACAATGATTGATGCAGCCTCTAGGGGAGCTTTAATGAGTAAGAGAGTAGAAGATGCTTATTAGCTGATTGAGGAGATAGCATCAAACGCATATAGTTAGGAGACAAAACGAGAAATGCCTAGGAGAGCTACTGAAGTACATGAGTTGAGTGATGTGTCACAATTGTCGGCACAAATTGTAGCTCTTACTACTTTGATGAGCCAGCTGGGTAAGGTTCTTACTACTATGAGCTTTGGTTACAATCCACTAGTGGTGAATACCATTTGTGGAGGCAGCTACGATACAATGGACTGCCAAATAAGATTCACCTTAGCTCTGTCTATGAGCACAAGTTTTGAATAGGCTAACTTTGTTAACAATTTCAATATGGGGAGCTACAATCCATACTTGAACACTTATAACCCGAGTTGGAGGAATCATCTAAACTTCCCTTGGCGAGAGAATAAAAATACTTATAGAGCATCACTTAGCTTTTCACAGCCCACTTAGCTATACTAGGAGAAAAACCTTAATATGGAGGAGCTTATGATTGTTGAGCCTAATTTTTTACCTTCCTGGTTCTTTTTATAAATTAAGTCTTCTCTAAACCAACCAGTATTAAATTCTTACCTATTTAATATTGAATTTAATACTGGCTCTCGATTAGGGTTTAAAGAAAATTGGTTTTTGTTTTGAAAACAACTTTGGAGTCGCCACCTGACTAGAGTTGGAAAAAACAGTTAAGTTACAACCAATTGGTTGGATTAGTTATAACTTAGCCACTAGTCTAACAATTAAAACCAATTTTACAAAATAGTTTTTTGAAACTAGAGGATTTGGATCCGGAGGTTAAGAATTTTAAATCCTTACGGGTACCATTAATTATCCAAATTTAATATTAACCTTAAGAATCACCTTTCAAAAAAAAAAAATCTAATTTTCACCTAAATTAGATAATTTGAACAATCTAAACTAAAAAGGAAAATTAGGGTTTTTATTTTTTACTATCGCCCCACAGGTGCTTACGTACTTGCTATTTAGAACCAAATATAAGTAGTTCTTTTATGAAAACTTTAGTGGCTGATTTTGTTTTAATTAAAAAAAAGACTAAGTTTACATTTCTAGATTAATTTGGTTTATTTAAGAAAATCTCTATGAAAAAAGGTCCAAAATTGGATTTTTTTTTGTTATTTTTTTGGAAAAACTCTAAAATGCCCTAAATTTGAGTATGGATTGATTTATTTTTTCTTATTTTGGAAAAATGTTTTTCTAAGTGACAAAA
Organism: Lumnitzera racemosa; assembly: GCA_024138005.1. Classification (NCBI taxonomy): domain Eukaryota; kingdom Viridiplantae; phylum Streptophyta; class Magnoliopsida; order Myrtales; family Combretaceae; genus Lumnitzera; species Lumnitzera racemosa. The sequence continues at coordinate 44,571,404 of JAMXBC010000009.1, read as the reverse complement.
TAATTATTTGTTCTTATTTTACTTATCCATATTTTTTATTATTTTTTATCCTATATTTTTCTTATTTACTTATTATTTTTTATCCATTTCCATTACACTAAATTAGATAAACTAATAAACTATTCCTTTTTTTATATTCTTTTCTATTTCCTTTTTTTTTTCTTTTTTTTCTATTACATTTAATTACATATTACAAGTATATATAAAAAATAAACAAATAAATAATAAAGCAAATTGAACTAACAGAATAAAGGAAAAAAAATCAAATAAAAAAAAAAGGTCAGATCGGATGCTGGATAGGATACGAGTTAAGGGCGCGAATCGAACTCTAGGTTGGATTGCGGATCGTCGGGGTCAGGTCATATGGATGGCTAGTAACAGCAGTAGTAAGGCTCGATTCGGCTTGATCCAACCACTGAATTGAAAGGGGAAAAGGATTTTTATGGGTTTTAGATTAGGGATATGGGGGGGGGGGGGGGGGTTAAGAGAGTGCCATGGTTATTGGAGGTGGTTTTGAAGGTGGTATGAAGTAGCAGTTGGTGGTGGTTTACATGGAAATTAGGTGGTGTTTGCCAGGTGTAAGTGATTGATTGGGTTAGGGGTTTTAGGTCACTAAGCGCTCGGCTATATGGTTAGTTTAGGTTTAATAGGGTAGGAGGTGGTGGTTTTTAAGAAGGGTAACAGTAGTTAGGGTTTTGGCTTAAGTAGTGGTTTAAGGGCATGGCGGTGGTAATATAGGGTAACGTCTGGAAGCTTATGTAGTGGTGGAGCATGTCATGACCCGAAGGGTTAGTTGCGGTAGTCGCCGTATACCATATAAAGGATTGCTGATTGAATTACCTTATAATCGACGACCCTTTTATACGATACATAAGGCTATAGCTACTACTAACTACCAAAAGTATGCAAGCTTAGGCAATATCATTTCATGATAAATAATAAAATTATAAAAACATAACACATGGTCTATTTGTATAAAAGTTTACAAATATAAAATCTGAAACATGTCTTAAGTTAAACCAGTATATCAATTACATATTTAGATTTATAAACTATCAGAAATACTCTTTAATCACATCCAGCACCCACATTAACCCTGTGTAGAACACTAAACTTAGGCGTGCGACGGCCAGACTCCACAAAAAGATTGACCTATAAGAGAAGATTACAAGAGTATAAGCTAACTAGCTTAGTGAGATAATTTTCTTCAACCATATAGCAATCAAGTTATACAATAGTTTGGTTTAATCAAATGAATGCATGACAAACAGTATGTCAAATAAATACATGCAGATAACTAGGTACTGCATGCAACTCAGATTTAATGCCCTCCAAAGTCAGGGTTGGAGATTGATCGGTACAGTTAAATTTAGGTATCATATTAGAACTTATTCCATAATGAAACTTTACATTTTGTATTCAAAATGTAATGGTACATCCATTATCAGTTTTATCAAAATAAGTTCTACATATGATTGTAAGTAGATTCACGCAGCCTTCACTCACCCCTAAACGAAGGCCTATAGACTCGACCTTTAGCCAGGCGATTGGCGCCTCCAACGCCTAGTCATCCCAAGGGTCAGTGTAAGGTCTTATCGCATGTGTGCACCGTACGAAATCTATAACAATCAATAATCAACCCATGTATAGCCTCTCGCTACCTCTGTATAATGTGACTGCCGGAATTAGTTATGCAGTGCATGATTATGTGTGATCTAAGTTAGTTTTTTCTAGTTGAATAAAATTAGGCCTTATTTATTTAGTGATCATTCTAAGTCACAAACAATCAATTCTTAGTAAATCTACTATGTAACAATCATTACATTATTGAAATTTAAAGTAAATTCACCATCAACAACAATTATCATGCATAAGCATAACCCAACCCTATACACATTCATTTATAGATCGTAACTTCTATTCACTAATTATAGACACAAACAAGTATGGAATCATTAGGAAAAACTCACTTAGTCATGACCAACTTAGGAGTCGTAATAATCTGGTGACAGCTTAGGGTCTATATCAAAATCACTTAAGAATAATATAAATTTGTAAGTTTGGGAATTTAAAGCTAATTAGTATCATAATTTGTAAGGTCTACTTCACTTAGTTACGTCAAATTATTAATTTGAGCTTTTTATCGAATCGCATGTAAATTTTTTGTTTTAACTCGGATCGTTATGAACTTATAGTCCATTTTGATTGTTTTTAAGTGTATTTTCTCGTGACAAGGTCCGTTTTGGATGTTGTGATTCGCAATTTAAATTGTGATATAAAAATATCACAAAATTTTACTATTTAAGTTTAAAAATTATAAAATATTAATTTTTTCTTTTCTTAATTATTTATGATGTAATAATTATTTAAACCATATAATTAATATTTTTATTATTTTAAGCTTACTTTTCCTATTTTTGAGATTTTAGCATTATTATAATAATAATAATTATTATTGCCATTATTATTTGTTATTTTCTCATTATTCATTATTTACGATTTATATGCACATATATATATATATATATAAACTTATAGTATATTTGATAACTTTTATAATTTTACTTTATGGAGAAATTCCTAATTTACGATATTATATGTATATATATATATGCCTACTCTTTACATAATTATAAATTTATTTTAGTTTATAGATATTATTATATTATATATATTGTCGGTAGAGTACATATATATACTATATATTATACGCCATATGTATGTATATATTTATTTTATGAAAACAAACTTACTCTTATGTACATATACATATATTTATGTTTTTGTATTTATACATATAAGTATACTCATATAATATAGTTTACATGTGTACATAAATATAACTACCGAATACATAGATATATATATGTATATAACTATAGTTATTTTATAAAAATACTTAATATCAATTATATGTATTCTAAAAAAATACATAATACATACTCTTTCCATATAATATACCTATGTACATACATGTATACATACATATATAATTCAATTTAAGTATTTATGCATATATACATGTAATAGTAACGTTATATTTATAAAAATACCATACAAATACTACATTTATACATATATATACTATATAATATACATCTACACTTGCAAAATAACTTACTTACCTATTATTTTTAATTTTTCTTCTTCTTCCTTTTCTTCTTTCTTCTTAGTTTTCCTCTTCACGTTTTTCAACTTCCAGGATTTTTCTTTTTTTTCTTTTTTCCAAATTTTGTTTCTTCAGTTGGAATGAATATATATATATATATATCTTATACAAATCCATTTTTATTTAAGCATTGATGAAGAAAAGACAACCTAATCTAATTGTTTTGATTTTTTTCTCCTATTTGCAACATCTATAAGCTTAATTCTTCACATGGGTTGCTATGTGCTGATTTTTTATTTTTTATTTCCATTTTGCAGGATGTGGCAAGCAAGGAAAAGAAGAAAAGAAAGAAAAGAGAAAAAGAAAAAGGACGAAAATAAAAATTAATAATAAATATATGTAATTTTTATAAACATATAAATTATAACAATACTCATCATAAATTAATTTTTAAATTTTAGTGAAAATTTATCAATTTAGTTGGTACTCGTTACAATTATAATTTTTACAAGTTATTATAGCAATTTCGTTAAAATTTCACGCGAATGGGCAATTTAGTCGAAAATTGTAATTGACTACGATTATATCACTATCGAGTAATATTTAACTATTTTATAGGCTTATATTTATAATTTTAGGGTTTCGAACAAATTCGGGTTTAATTTTGATTAATGGTACATAAATCAGTTTTAGGTTTTAGTATGCGATTTAGGGTTTCGATCAATTCTTAGAGTTTTTATATCGATGTTATATTTGATTTATTAAATTTCATAATTTTTTATTGTTACTAGTCTTATCAACTTATTGTACAGTTTAGGATACTCGGACTTAAATTAGGGTTCAACTACTGATTTCTTAGGATTTACAAAGCTAGCTAAGGTGGTAGGTTGTGGTGTTAGGCTAGAGAGAAAGAGACTCAGATATATATATATAGAGAGAGAGAGAGAGAGAAAAAGAAAGAGAAAGCTATGGTTAGAGAGAGAGAGTGATCACAAGAGAGAGAGAGAGATGGTATTTTGAGTGATTCTAATCGCTCGTGAGTGGTTGTTTAAACTCCTTGAAGCTCCTGCTATACACAAGATAACCTTAGTAAGCGAGGAAAGTCAAAATCAAAATGAATGAAAATTTATGAATTTTAAGTTTTTTTTTTTTGAATTTTCAAGACCCATTTAATCCTTGCAAAGGCTGAATCTAGACATGCTTTCAATCTCAATTCTTAGTAGGTCATGCATAGTTTGCAATTTTGCCACTAATTTGGAAAAATTGTAGCTTAAAGAGGATAAAAAAATGATGAAAAAGTAGGCTGACCAGCTAAGCTCCGCATGAGAAAATCTAGGGAAAAGGAGGGAAATTGTTGGAAATAGAAGGGAAATCTGGGGAAACAAAGGGAAAAGGAAAGAAAGGGAGGGAAAATGGGCTGATGTGGTATTAACGTGGCATTACGTCAACCGTGCTGACCAACCTGACCTGCCATGTAGCGTTACGTTAGCAAGGTTATCTAACCCGATACTGCTATATGTCATGACACGTGGTGCAATGAGATCTTGACATGTAGTAGTATGTTATATGACAAAAAAAAAAAAACCTCCTTACTTTTACCAAAATTTGAACCTAAGACCTCACACTCAATACCCAAGCCAAATCTATGTGTTTAACAATTAGACCATTAATCTGTGCCTTATTTATATATGCAATTAAATTGCACATATGGACTAGGTTAACTTAGGCTTGATTTAAATTTAAGTCTAAGCCTAATAGTTTAACTTCTAAACTTATTTTAAAATTAAAAAATCTACCTTAATAAAACGTTATTTTCTAAAATCTTTTACTTTTTTCAATTTTTTTTATTTTTTGTAATTTTTCAATTTTCTAAACTTTTTTCAAGTTTCTTATTTTCTAAATTTGTCAATTGTTTCTTATCCAATTTTCTTATTTTTTATGCCTTTTCTTAGCTTTTTAATTTTTTTTTGTATTTTCCTAAAATTCTTATTTTTTCTAAATTTCTTAATTTTTGGGTTTTCTTTTATTTTTTGTGTTTTTTTTTTCCTAATTTAGGACCTTATAACCTAAAAATTAGGTATCTATAGCTACCCCTCTTTATGATAAAGTTTGAGTGAAACTTTACTACAAAGATAAAACAAACACTATTTTTGCCTTCAGGAAGACTCTATCTAAAACAACTATAACCATCTTAAAATTGATTTTGGTTAAGAAAAGAAACTTGGTCACCTTTCTAGGCTCACTAACCTAAGTTGGAGTGTCTCTAAGGGATAAGCAATCTTATGTTGGGATTGATCTAAAACCAGGTTGTGCCCACTAAGTTCACTAACCTAGGTGAGAGTATCTCTCGAGGATTAGCAACTCTAAAATGAGATCAATCTAAAGTCTGGTCGTACCTCACTTGGCTCATTAACCTAGGTAAGAGTGTCTCTCAAGGACTAGCAACCCTAAACTAAGATCGATCTAAAGCCTAGTCATGCCTCATAAGGTTCACTAACCTAGAAGGGAGCGTATCTTGGGGACTAGCAACCCTAAAATGTGATCGATCTAAAACTTAATCATACCTCACTAGGTTCACTAACCTAAGTAGGAGCATCTCTTGGAGACTAGCAACTCTAAATTAGGATGGATCTAAAACCTAGTCATGTCTCATAAGGCTCACTGACCTAGGCGGGAGTATCTCTTGGGGACTAGGAACCCTAAAATGGGATCGATATAAAACCTAGTCGTGTTTCATTAAGCTCACTAACCTAGGCGGGAGCGTCTCTCGAGGACTAGTAACCCTAAAATGGGATCAATTTAAAACTTAGTCGTACCTCACTAAGCTCATTAACCTAGGTGGCAGCGTCTCTTAGAGATTAGCAACCCAAAATTAGGATGGATCTAAAACACAGTCGTGCTTCACAAGGCTTACTAACCTAATCGGGAGTATCTCTTGGAGACTAGCAACCTGAAAATGGGATTGATTTAAAAGCTGATCGTACCTTACTAGGCTTATTAACCTAGGTAGGAGCATCTCTCAAGGACTAACAACCCTAAAATTGGTGTTGTGTCAAAAGAAACTGATGAAGAGAAGTGTACGGGCTTGCTAAAAGAAAACTTGGTGAAAGGAAGTGGTTTATGGACCTACTTGAGAAAAATTTGGTGGACATAGTAGAATTGCCCTATGGGCTTGCTTGAGAGAAACTTGGTGAGGGGAAGTGCCCTATGGATTGGAAGGATGAACCGAGTTAGGATTGTGTCTTCTAAGGTTAGTTAAACACTAATGCAGAAAGTGAATGCCTTATGGGTTGGTTCAAAAATTGTTGCAAGTAAAAAACTGGTCTAAATGCAAGTGTAAGATTCAAAAATCAGTGTGCCAACATTGTGTGGAAATACTTACTTGGTCTTTGTCCATAGTGCCTAAAACTATTAAACCTTTCTTAAAAGCCCCATAAAAAATCACTAACTCATGTTTTAGTCCCTTGTTATTAACCTAGATGCTCTTGAAGCAGAATGTTTAAAACTTCGTCGACTCTTTTAGAAATTAACCTGACATAGAAAGCCACCTACTATTTTTGTCTCTTTGGAACTTTTATGTGGCAAAAGCTTTATTCTTGTTTGTCCTAATTGTTTACTTGAGTTTCACATTCCCCTGAAAAAACAGACAATAAAACTCCCCATTAAGGGGGATCAATCCGTAATAAAGTATTTTAAAGAATTTTGTTAATTACCGATGTTCTCAATCTCATTCCTTAACTCCTCTTGTGTTTACAGTGTATGGTTCGATTAAATGGATTAAAGGGAATTAGACCTTTCCATGGAGAGGGTGATTATTTCAACGACGACAATGACCAAGGATACCAAATTTGCTTGGAGATAATGAAAATTAGACTACAATGACATTCAAAATGACTGGCTTTTTGTGTTTTGAGTAAAATTTCCACTGACTTCTTATGGATAGTATAATTTTACAGGGTCTCTCAAATTCAGACCATCTATTTGGGACAAAATCAAAGCTCCTCTTGATAATACTCGCTTCACGACATAATGATCTCTATAATTGGGAGCAAATTTCCTTTTAGAGTCTTGTGCATTAGGGAAAGCTTTTCTCAACACTAAATCTCCTTTTTTGAAGTTCTGAGGTCATACCCTTTTGTTGGAGGTCTGAACTATTCTTTGTTGATAACACTAATTATGACACAAGGTTATCAATTTCCTTTCATTAATCAGATTCAGTTGCTTGATGAGTTTCTTTACCCAATCGGCCTCATCCAACTGAGTTTCTAATAGTACCCTAAGCAACGAGATCTTAACCTCTATTAATAAAACTACTTCAGTACTGTATTCTAAAGACTATAGTGTTGCTCCAATCGACATTCTGATGGAAGTTCGATAAGCTATGAGTGTGAAGGGTAACATCTTATGCCGGTCCTTATATGTGCTAGCCATTTTTTCAATGATTTTGAGGTTTTTTATTAGTTGCTTCAATGGCTCCATTCATTTGGGATTGATAAAGAGTAGAGTTCTTGTGAATGATCTGGAACTATTGGCATAATTTTGACATAAGCTTGTTGTTAAGATTGGTGCCATTGTTAGTGATGATCATTTCCGAAGTCCCGTATTGGGCTAAAATGTCTTTCTTGATGAACTTAAATATGACCCCTTTAGTAACGCTCGAGTAAGATGAAGCTTCAACCCATTTGTTGAAGTAGTCAATGGTAACTTGTATGAAGCAATGCCCATTGGATGATTTTGGAGTGATTGGGCCGATGATATCTATGCCCTACATTGAGAAAAGACATAGTGCTGAGAGGGCATGTAATTCCTAAAGCAGGGCATTTATCTCATTTGCATAAACTTAGCATAAGTGAGAGTGCTTAACATGTTTGATGCTATCACTTTCTATTGTTGACCAATAATACCTTAACCTCATAATTTTCTTTGTCAGCATGTATCCATTTATGCGAGGGCCACATACTCCTTCATGTACTTCTTTCATTAACTTCTTAGCCTCTTTGTCATCTACATACCTTAAAAGTATACCGTCAAATGAGCGTCGGTATAAGGTGGACTTGCTTACTAAGAATTGAGTAGCTAATCTTGTAATCATCTTTCTATCCTTTTTCTCTGCCTCATTAGGGTATGTACCTTGTTGTAGGAATGTCTTAACATCATGGTACCACGGTTTTTGGTCATTTATACCATCAATTATTAGGTAGAAGGTAGGCTTGTCTTCAATTTCAATAGTAAGAGGCTAAATCTCGACTCTTCCAGATATCTAGATCATAGATGCTAACGTGGCTAAGGCATCAGCAAATTGATTCTAAGTCCTTGATATATGATTGAAGGTGATTTCTTTGAAATTCTCCACTAATTCAATCAAGTGCTGGTGATAAGGCATTAGTTTAGGATATTTAGTCTTGTACTCTCCCTGAGCTTAGCTAATAATGAGTGAAGAGTCCTTATATACATTTAATTCTTAAATGGCTTTATCTAGGGCTATCTTGAGTCCCATGATGCATGCTTCATACTCAATGATATTATTAGTATATGGGAAAACGAGCCTTATGGCCACAGGGTATTGAGTACCTTTAGGGGATATTAGTATTACCCCAATTTTGCACCTAGACACATTAGCTACACCATCAAAGAACATTTTCCATTATGGTGGCTCATCATCTACTCCTTTATTAGAGTTTCCCTTAACCACTAAGACATCTTCGTTAAGGAAATTGACTTATACCACTTAGGGAGTGCTATCGAAGGGATTTTCTATCAATTGATCTACTAGAGCTTGCCCTTTAACCAAATTTTGGTTTACATATGTAATGTCAAACTCTGATAGCAACATTTTCCACTTTAAGATTCTACCAATTAGGGCCAGTTTGTCTACCAAGTATTTCAAGGGATTATGTTGAGTCAACAATTCAACTTGGTAGTAGAGTGTGTATTGTCTAAGCCGATGCATTACCCAAACTAAAGCACAACAGGTTTTTTCAATTTCTAAATATCTTTACTCTCCTTTAGTGATTTCTTGCTTAAGTAGTATACAGGTCATTCATTTCCTTCCTCATCTTTCTAGCCAAGCATGTATCCCACGAACTTTGGTAATATTGTCAAATATAGGAATAGTGGCTTCCTAGGTTTTGGAGCTACTAGTATTGGATGGCTCAAGAGGTATTCTTTGATTGATGTAAAGGCTTGCTTGCACTATTCATCCTAATTGATCTTGGTGTTCTTTTTTAATAACTTAAACAAGGGACGGAACTTGTCTATGAGTTGGGATATGAACTGGGCTATATAGTTTAAACAACCCAACAAACCTCTGATTTCTTTGAGTGTGCGTATCAGGGATAGGTTAACTGTCACTTTGACTTTATCAAGATCCACTTCAATGCCCCTTTAGTTGATTATAAAACCCAATAATTTCCTTGAAGTCACTCTGAAAGTACATTTCTCTAGGTTGAGCTTTAGTTGGAATTTTCTCAACTTATCAAACAACCTCCTTAGTATTCTGAACAAAGCTTTCCGATGTGGGTTCAGTGCCATCAACAAACTCATGAGGGATATTTGTGTTGGAGTCTTAGTGAGCTGATCCATTATTTTATACTCATTAGACATGATCATCTTGGTGAAGGTAGTTAATCCTTCTTCATGTTTAGCTTATTTAGTGCTTAACATTTCTAATATGACCTTCTTTTTCAAGTCTTCCCTCGGATCATAGATTCTACAGAAGTGGGTGATCCCCCTGATAAGCGAGCTTGACTGCCTATGGTTTGTTTCCTGGGAATTAAAGGGGTTAGCTTTATAATTTTCGGGGGCCATTAGCACATGGAAGGTATACCTTTTAGTTTGTGGATCTTCTATGTTTGTAGAATCTATAATCATTAAGTTCTTGGTTAGGACCGATCATGTTGATGGTAGGCTTTGAGTGGTTAGAAATCATATTGATGATGGGCTCATGATTTGGTAGGGGGTTGTTGTTGATGTTTGGAGTAGGAGCCTCTATAAAATCCAGTTGTACTATACCTTCATCAATTAAGTCTTGGATTTTGTTTTTCAAGCATGAATCAGTTGAATGGCCCCATTGCCCTAGATGATACTGACATCTTACATTGGGATAAAAGAATCTCGGCCTGTACCATTACTAGGGGCCTTAGAATCTAGTAGATTATCTCTCCTTAGCTTTTCAAGTACCGACTGAGTGGAATGAGTATTTTAGTGAACTGCCTCGGGGTTCTACTAACTTGTAGTTGGCTTCTGTACTGTTGTTGAGTTGGTAGGGGATTTTCCTTAAAATAGACTCAAGAGTTAAGCTTAGCATTTGAATTGACCATGCTGACAGTAGCTTCTCTAGGCTTGCTTGTAGTGGGTTTAACAAAGGGTAGTCTTCTATCTACTGTTAACTTATTAGAGGAAACAACACTTTCAATTTGACACTCTGTTGCTACTATTTCTGTAAAGCTAGAAGAGGCTTATCTAATCAGGTGAGCAAAATAGGGTCTCTAAAGAGTGTTAATAAAAGTTACGGTTAGCTCTTTCTTAGTCACAGGGATAGATACCCTTGCAACTAGGGACCTCTACGTTTGGGCATATTCTTTAAAGGATTCATTGTGCCTCTTCCTTTAAGCAACCAAATCCATCATGTTTGGTGCCACTTCGACGTTAAATTTATATTGCTCATAGAACGCTCTATCTAGCTTCTCCCATGTATTCACTTGATTCAGGTCCAACTAGGTATACTAGGTCAAGGTGGGACCAATTAGGCTATCTTGAAAGGTATGGACCATGAGTTGGTCATACTGTATGTAGCATGGGACATCTAATCCCGTTGTATTTTTCAAAGTTAGGTACTTTGAAATTTTCCGAGAAGCTTCCATAATCATAGGCTAAGAACTTTGTTATGTCGGCGTGCTTGAATTTATCATACCCCTCGAGCATTTTCATTTTTTCAGTAATTTGTTGAGTTTGCTGCTTCTTAAGCTCTTTCAATCTATCTTGATCAGCTTCAAGCTTTGAATTGACTAAGAATGACTATGTGTTCAGCTCAAAAGTTGGGTTAGCCTGTGGAAACACCCCTTCAATTTCAAAGGATTCGAACCCCTAATTGACCTTAAGGTAAGCTTCTTTAGAAGGCAAGGCTTCAACATTCTTTCTGTATTGCGCTTTCGTACCTTCTTCATTTGATGGAGCTGTGGACCTAAGCAAAGAGATCTTATCTACAAGAAAACTTAGTTGATCTACAATCTTCTCCACCGTTCATTCTAAAGATTGGAACCTTAGCTCAATAGGAGACATAACCCGAGATTGACATTGTCGTTGTTGGTTTTGTCATTTCCTTGGTTGGCCATTTTGGTTTGAGATCGAGTTTTGATAAGGCTTCTCTAAAGAGTTTGACATTTAGGAGCTATCTCGGCGACCTAATTAAAACTACCTTTCAATAAGTTAGCACACGAATATTTTAATTTTTGAAAGAATGCAAATGAGCCATATAGATGGAAAGGAAGGAATCAACGAATAATTAATAGAACGATAAGTTTAAATCCCTGGAGTTTTATTACATGGAAGAAAGGAAAAGATACAAATCCATCTATACTAATTTTCTTTTTTTTTTTTCTTTAAGACAGATGACACTTTCTTCTCTTTGTTTTGATCTTGCTTAGTTGCTTCCTCAAACTCTTAAATCTTCTTCTAAGCTATCTTTAACTAGTGTTCTAAGGCGTGTAACCTTTGCCTAGACTCTCGAAATAGATTTACCCATCTGTCTCTTTCATCATAGAGGACCACTATACGAGCTTCTACTTGGTCCATATAGATCACTATTTTAGAGCTAAGGTACATAGGGGAATGGTTAAAGACTATTGGTACTCGATAATGTATCGTACCTGCCTTGTGAAGTTAATTGTATAAGTATTCTTTAGTCACTCGATACTTGTTTACTTCACCTATATGAATTCACTCAAATCGACGTTAGGGTTTATGGTCTTGGTATCCCACCAAGCTTTGATCTTATGAAGCTTGGATACCTTTTTTGCTGAGTGAGGCTCTTCGAGGTTGAGGGTGAACAACTTCAATGAAGGCTTGTGAACTATGCCTTGGATCCCCCTAAATTGCCTTACCATGTTGTTTAGGTAGTAACATGTACACTAACTCATTCCGATTAATGGTACAACATGGAAATCTTTGCAAATCAATATGAACTTAGTGTAATTGCTCCATCTGGCGATTTACAGTATGTTTTTGACCTGAAAATCTTGTAAAACTTCTATCTAGAGAGAGGTAACGATATCTTCTAGTAATTTAATCTTATCAATGAAAGAGTCAATAAGATTAATCTTATTAGTAAACAATCCCCTTATCAAGTCCAACCGAAAGCATTTGATATGACTAACGAACCATACTATTAACAGTGCCATGCTTGATTTGAGATTTCCACAACCTATTTTCTTAAGGAAATTAAGGTTCCTTATTTATTCAGGAAGTAGGGCAAGAATGTAAGACTTCCCTTCCCAGAACTGAGCCAATAGTTCTATTACCCTAAAGTGTATAAGAAAAGATCCACTTAGAGATAAGATAGTGGCGAATATTGCTAGTACATAGGCCTTTATTTGGTTTTCCTTCCAATTTTGAAGAAATAGAGCTTGTCTATTGGAGCTGGGTTCATTTTGGAACCAATGGACTAAATCCCATATCTTGATAGCGTGTTTGTTTTAATCATTTAGGGCCTCATTTACCTAAGTCTTATAAATCCCTAAGAATTTTGAAAAACTGTAGGGTGGATCAAAGTTAAGCTTTGGAACGTATATTTCATCTAAAGGAGGAGCTTAGAACAGTTCAGTATACTCTTCCAGAGTTGGACTGATTAGGAATGGCCTAAATCGAAATGCTACTTCTTTAGGCTCCTAGAAATGGACTAAAGCTCTTACCAATGTGATGTTGACATCCACTTTAGGTAGTGAGAGTACGGGCCTAATTTTGTTGGTAATGAACTGTTGTTCTCTTGGGTTAAAGGTTTAAAACCATTGGTTGAGTATGGGCTTTAGGTTTATGGGGGGGGTTTGTGGACATGAATCTCCTTGGTGAAGACCTTAGTGTTGGATGAGCTGGCCATTTCTGAAATGTTATAAGGAAAGCATAAATTACAAAGGAAAGACTATTTACATGAAAAGAAATTACAAAAAACAACTCCCTACGTACATGAATTCTTGGAAAAATAGATGGAAAGAAATCTCTAGGTTTCATTATTTTTTCTTCTCTCCTTTTATAACATTGCCGCTTTATTAGTTATTTGTCGATCTCATGAAATGTATGTAGAAAGGGTAGGTTCTAAAGGTCCTTAAACTTTATGACCTCATGTGTTTATGGAAAAATGGTTCTTTAGTCACAACGAAGTTTAAGTGGGGTAGCCTAATTGGCCTTAAACGGTAGTTTCCCCACTATGCTTGGAACTTATATAATGGCTCCTTATTCTTTGGTCCTAAGATGACCCAGGTTCAACTGTATCCATGAATGCATTCATGGTGCGAAAAATAAATTCCTCCCCCCATAATTATTTAGATAAATAAAATTAAACTACAAAGGAAATGTTAGCATAATCATGATAAATAACAAAGAATGAAAGAAATTAAATAAATTACTCAAGATGATTTTTAAAGATTAATTTTAATTTTGGAAAGTTAAATGGCTAACCCACTTGACGTCTCTAGTGGAGTCACTAAGCTGTCGAGCTTAATTTTTCACCTTCCCGATTCTTTTTATAAATTAAGCCTTCTCTAAACTAACCAATATTAAGCCCTTACCCATTAATACTGGTTCTCGACTAGGGTTTAAAGTAAACTGATTTTTGTTTTGAAAACAACTTTGCAATCACCATCGACTAGAGTCAGGAAAAACACTTAAGTTACACCAAATTAGGTGGATTAGTTATAACTTAGCCTATAGTCTAACAATTAAAACCAACTTTACAAAATAGTTTTTTGAAACTAAAGGATTTGGATTTGGATTTGGATCTAGGGGTTACGAATTTTAATCCTTATTAGTACCAGTAACTTTCCAATTTTATATTAGCCTTAAGAATCACCTTTCAAGAAAGAAAAAAAAAACTCAATTTTTTACCTAAATTAAATAATTTGAATAATCTAAACTAAAAAGGAAAATTGGGTTTATTTTATTTTTTACCATCACCCCATAAGTATCTACGTACTCCCTATTCGACATCAAATATACATAGCTTTTTTATAAAAACTTTCGCGGATGATTTTGTTTTAATTAAAAAAAAAATAACTGAGCTTACGTTTTTAGTTTAATTTGGTTTATTTAAGAATATCTCTAAGAAAAAAGTCCTAAATTGGACTTCTTTTGTTATCTTTTTGAAAAAACTCTAAAATGCCCTAAATTTGAGTATGGATTGGTTTATTTTTTCTTATTTTGGAAACATGTTTTTCTATGTGACAAAATAATTATTTGTTCTTGTTTTACTTATTTATATTTTTTATTATTTTATATCCTCTATTTTTCTTATTTACTTATTATTTTTATCCATTTCCATTATACTAAATTAGATAAACTAATAAACTATTCCTTATTTTATATATTCTTTTCTTTTTTCTTTTATTTATTTTTGTATTACATTTGATTACATATTACAAGTATATAAAAAAATAATTAAATAGAGAAAAATTGAATTAAAAAAATAAAGGAAAATAAATCAAGTAAAGAAAAGGCCAAAACAGATGTAAGACAAGACAGGGATCGGATTGCGAGTCATTGGGTCAGGTTGTACAAATTCAGGTTGATTCGTTGGATCGTTAATAACAACAGCTACAAAGCTTGATTTGGCTTGATCTAGCCACCAAATCAAAGGGAAAAAAAAAAGATTTTTATAGGTTTTAGATTGGGGATATGGGGGGTAGAGAGAGTGCCATGGTTATTGGAGGTGGTCTTGAAGGTAGTATGAAGTAGCGGTTGGTGGTGGTTTATACGGTGGTTGAGTGGTGTTTGCTAGGTGTAAGTGATTGATTGGGTTGGGGCTTTTGGGTCGCTAAGCGCTCAGTTGTATGTAGGAGGTAGTGGTTTCGAAGTAGGGGTGGCAGTGGCTAGGGTTTTAGCCTAAGTGGTGGTTTAAGGGCATGGTAGTAGTAGAGGTGGGTAACATTTGGAAGCTTGTGTGGTGGTGGAGCTAGCTAGGGTGGTAGGTTGCGGTGTTGGGCTAGAGAGAAAGAGACTCGAATAGAGAGAGAGAGAGTAATCGTGAGAGAGAGAGAGAGATGGTATTTTGAGTGATTCTAGTTACTCATGAGTGGTTGTCTGAACTCTTCGAAGCTCCTTTTATACATAAGATTACCTTAGTAAGCGAGGAAAGTCAAAATCGACATAAATGAAAATTTTTGAATTTTAAGTTTCTTCCAAATTTTCAAGACCCATTTAATCCTTACACAGGCTGAATTTGGATGTGTTTTCGATCTCAATTCTTAGTAGGCCTCACATAGTTTGCAATTTTGCCACTAATTTGGCAAAATTGCAGCTCGAAGGGGGTCAAAAATGATAAAAAAAGTGGGCTGACTAGGTAGGCTTCACATGAGAAAGTCTAGGGAAAAGGAAGGAAACAATGGGAATGAGAAGGGAAATTTAAGGAAACGAAGGGAAAAAGAAAGAAAGGGAGGGAAAAATGGGCTGATGTAGCGCTGACATGGCGCTATGTCAATTGTGCCAACTAACCCGACTTGCTATGTGGTGCTACGTTAGCAAGGTTATCCAACTCGACATTGCTATGTATTAGGACACATAGCGTAATGAGATCCGGACACATGGTAGTATGTTAGTTAACAAAAAATAAAAAATAAAAAACCTCTCTACCTTTGCCAAGATTCAAATCCAAAACCTTACACTCAACACCCAAACTAAGTCCATATGTTTAACCATTAGGCTGTTGGCTTATGTATTATCCATATGTGTAATTAAATTGTATATATGGACATAGACCAGGTCAGCTTGGGTTAAATTTAAATCTAAACCCAGGCCCAACAGTTTAACTTCTAAGCTTATTTCAAAATTAAAAATCTACCTTAATAAAATGTTATTTTCTAAAATCTTTTACTTTTTTCAAATTTTTTTATTTTTTGTAATTTTTCAATTTTCTTAAATTTTTTCAATTTTCTTATTTTTTAAATTTCTCAATTGTTTCTTATTTAATTTTCTTCTTTTTATACCTTTTCTTAATTTTTGAATTTTTTTTTTGTATTTTCATAAAATTCTTATTTTTTTTCTAAATTTCTTAAATTTTAGGTTTTCTTTAATTTTCTATTTCTTTTTGTGTTTTTTCTTAATTTAGGATCTTATAACTTATTTTGAAAAATAAAAAAATAGGGGGGAGGGGGGGTTATATGCGGCGGGGAGAGCAAAAATAAGGTATCTATAATGACTAATTTCATTCAGGGAGGGTTGATATGAAATTTCAAAACCAACATGCTGCTATTCATTACTTGGAGGTATTAATAGGTAAAATCTCCCAAATGTTAAGTAGTTGCCCTTAAGGTTTGCTACTAAGCACCATAGAGAGAAATCTAAAGGAGGAAACATAACCATCAAGCGTAAGAGGAAAAGAAGTTAGCACTATTGAGCTTGAAGAGAATGGGATCCCAACTGATGAGTGTGTGATTGAGATTACAACGCGAGATAGTTTGAGTAATTAGTAATAAAAAAGCTAGTTGAGGAGGATTTCATTAAAGAAGATTCAATGCTGAGTTTTGGTAAGGTTGTTAAGGAAATCAAAGATGTAAAAAGGAATGAGGAGCCAAGTTATGAGGCGCACTTCTAGGTTAGCTCTTCTAATCAGCTAATGTTAGCTAATGATTGGAGTGATGATGAGGAGAATGAACTGGTGGAGGACATTGAAGATGATGAGCAAGAGAGAGTAGGGTTGGAGAAAGCTAAGATTGCAAGTGAGAGAGGTTGTTTAGAGATGATTGAGAGTGATAAGGTCAATGATTTAGCTAAGTTGTTTAGAGAGTAAACAAGAGAGGTGCATTAGAAGCATATTGGTAAAACGATCGCACCAATCCAAAAGGATATGGACTTGAAATTGGACTATGTATTCCCAAAGATGGATGATCTAAGGAGAGTAACTGTTCCGTGCATCATTGTTGATCAGTTTATTTTAGGTGCTTTGTGTGATTTATGTGCTCTGGTAAACCTCATGTCTTTTGAGCTGATGGAAAAACTGAATCTGAGAAGTATGTTGAAAGATACAGATATGGTCCTTAGGATGGAGGATCATTCTCTAAAAGTACCCCGAGGGATATGTGAGGATATGATGGTGAATATTAGCCGATATAAGTTTTCCACTAATTTTGTAATGATAGATATGAGAGACGATGGGCATACACCACTGATCCTCAAGTATCTGTTCTTAATGACAGTTGGAGCCTTCATTGATGTGAAAGAATGGAGGATTGTGCTACGAGTGGGAGATGAGCAATGTAAAAAATGAGACATGTCTTATGTTCTTAGTGATATCTCTTTTGACCAACTATTGAAAGTAGTTGATGGTGATGGGGCTAACATTGGAAGAAGTCAGCAATTGATCAAGAAGGATTCGAGTGTTGAAAGGAGAGAGCCCCATAGGTTTGAGCTACTATGATAGAAAAGGGGAAAGTCGAGATGAAGACTTTAAAACAAGCGCTTGGTGGGAGGCAGCCTACTATCTCTTTACTATTTTGTTTATTTTGCGTTTTGTTTTCTTTTATCTTTGGTGTCTTTGATCTCTGTTAAGTGTGCAAGCTATAGGATTTTATTTGGCGGATGATTGCAAGATCACATTTAAGTGGGTGGGGCAATTTAACCAGTGAGTTGCTCATTAGCCAAAGGGAGTCATGTTTCTTATCTTTCTTCATGCTTTCATATTGTTTAACAATGAGGACATTGTTTGTCTTAAAGCTAGGGCTGAGATATTTATTCTAAAGTTGAGGTGATAGAGACGAATTGAAGTGTTATATTCTTGAGGCTGGTTAGCTGTTATATTTCTGGTTGAACTCCAGTATTGTAGTGTTCCTAATGTGTAAAATGTGATCGAATGAATGTGTGCAATTGAAAGTTGTAAGAACCTAAATTTAATTAAATTGAATGCAAATTGATAGGAGAGTCATATCTCTTAAGCACCGAATAAAACTGGTGTGTAATCTATGGTTAATTTTCATGTAACATTGTAATTAGTGTAGTATTTATCCTTAATTGTTTTATTGATATATGTTTTGCTTAAGGACAAGCAAATCCTAAGGTTGAGGGTACTTGATAAGAGTGAATTTTATGTGTTTTTTCTCAATTTTATACCACACTTAAGTGTATATTTTTTATACTTTTGATAGGGAATTTTATGGATTTTGACAATTACACACAAGTTAACTCAAGTATAATAGTATATGAAGAAATGGAACAAAAACAAAATCAACAGCCAATGCTTTGGAGTCATGATGGAGGCCACCAATGCAACAACCAAGCCCATAAGCCTTTGGCCCAAGGAGATGAAGCCTAGCACACTCGAAGCCCACGTTTATTCTCCACAAGAATTTTTTATTGAAGGCCATCCAGTGCTATGCAATTTGTGGAGTCAACGAGCATTTTGTATTTTTGTATTTTTTGTCAGAAAAGATTGGCATGTCCCATGAATTGGAAGCCTGCATTGAAGAGCAAGCATCATGGTTGAAGATCCACATACAGTCCATGGACCGTGCAATTTGTACCTCGGTCTAATAAATGAAAAGAAGTCCACGGGCCCTCAATTGAAAGTGTGAAGCCCGCCGTGTTTGAACCCATTTTTTTTTTTTCCTAATTAAAGCTACACGTTGCTAGCCACTGATGAAGTGCATCTCAATGCCATTATTCAATTGAAGCCAAATTCACAAGCCTAACTAGGATTTGAAGCCAACTTGCTTCCTAAGTATCCATAATTTAGGAAAAGTTGAGAAGAAACCTCCAAAACATGGAGAATAAAAAAGATATGGAAGGAAAAGAATTTATTAACAAAAATGTAGATGTGCTGAGAGGATATCTTTTCGAATCAGGAAAGCGTCACAAGGGACGGATATATACGCATTCACGCTGTAGTATTCAAGAAAAGGAGATTGATAGTTTTTATTATTCTTTTAATTTCCGTAGCTGCAAGATAGAGGAGAAGGAGAAATTTAGGTTTAGTCACAAGGGTACAAAAGATTGAAGAGAAGATCAGATTAGAAATCACATTTGTACTCCAATAATTATAAATGGGTTTTCTATTACTTTTCACTCAAAGATTTATTATGTTTCTTCAATTTTTTTTGTGCAACTTTTGTTTTTTCCATGAAGTAAATTAGATTTAATGGGATTTTGAAATGGCTTGATGATTTAATCGATACATGACTTTATTATATGTTATTATTTAGTTGATTGAATTCTTAATTTTTGGATTCTATGGTTCATGATTCTATTGTCCGGCAAATAATGTTTTGATGAATAAAACTTGAAAAACTCGAAAGAGAAAAGATAGTTTATATGAAATCAAAATATAATTGATTCAATTGTTAACATGGAAACATACGCTTGGAATTAGTTTTAGGGGTTTTGTTTGTAATGCAATTAGTTTTAATTTTTTATGAAATAGAAATATGATAAACCTTAATATTAATTAGGATAGTAAATTTTATGAGAAGAAATTTAGTACATAATAGGGATTATAGATAAACTACTTAAAAAGGATGTTTTTGCTATAATTAGGGCAATATCAACTCAAAGGGGAAGTGAGCTCTTACGAATCTAATTAAAGACTGATTAATTAATTTTATCATATTTTACGGATACATGTTGATTCGTCAAATGATGGCTTTATTGAGATCCCATGCCTTTGTTAGTGAATTCTTCCTTGTGATGTTAATGTTTTATTAGTTGATTTCATAAATTTTAGTTACTTTGTTTTCTTAGTCAATTAGTTCCTTTAATTTTAATTTATTTCATCATTTCATTTCAGTCACTTAGCTAAGAAAATAATTGAAACAATTTAATATTAGTTTCCAAGCCTTGAAAATGACCTGGTTTCACTAGTTATTTCTACTATAGTGTATGACTTGGTTCACTTGCCGAAGTGTTCTTATAAAATAAATAAATAAATTATCAAGGTGGATTAGATCATACGATGGATATACTAAAGGAATTGAAACCATCAAAGAAGAAGTTTCTTGACTTTGTTTAAGCAAGTAGCTTCTTCATAGGAAAGAAGAACAACCCCTATGAGGTAGGAGACTAGCTAGCCTAAATTAAGCTATCATTTCAGGCTTATGAGATACCTGAAGACTTAAGTTTGACTTATGGAACCTTTATGTTGCATCGTGATACAGCATGGTGGAATTCTAAGAAAAAAGCTTCGCCTCAACCCATTACTTAGAGTAAATTTAGAAGAGAATTCCAAAATGATTATAACTCAAGCCGCAAAGGAGAAAGGTCGATGAAGAATTAGTGTTATCATCAAGTGATCAATAACAAAGAAGCCTTTTAGAGTGGAATGTTGGAGATGCAACTAAGAGCATTGCCTACGAAATTGCTCTCAACTATAACATAAATGTTATTGTTATGGGAAGGTTGGATATAAGTACAAGTAGTATCCCATATAGAGTAGGGTGTGTTACAACTGCATAGATCATTGACCCTTCTTTTCTAAGTACCCCTAGAAGTAAGCCATACGGGTTACAATTGAGTCAAGGAACTTTAAGGAGTAAGCTTGAATAATATGAGAGGACAATGAAATTTAGAAGGAGATTGTATGAACTTATCAAGATGATTATGAAGTATTATGGGTAATGAAGATTGTGTATTATGTGTTGTAAAAGTGCGATTGATTTCAAACCTATAATTAAGGCCTCATGTATGTAAGTGAAAGGTACCATAAGAGTATTGGGATGAGAGAATGTTATCTTTAAGTTTCGAGGATGAAGCTTATTGTAGTGGAGGGTGGGAGTGCAGGGGATTTAAATCCCATAGATTTCTTAGATAGGGGGTTAGAAGTTAACAAGATTTCTTGAAAGATATCCTTAGTGTTAGCTAGACAACTAACCCTATACCTAAGAGACTACTCACAAAAGAAAAAAAAAAAGGGGAACTTAAATTCCTAAAACCCCAAATAGTAGTCTTAGCCTTAGTTTAACCTCTATACTCAAAATCCCTAAAATTGTGTAAAGAAATACTAATAACTAATGTTACCTCCCAAGATTAACCTAATCTAACAAAACTAACCCAAAACCCCAATGGAAAAGAGACCGATAGTCAAAGCTCATGAGAGTTCCTTGAAACCAATAAAGGGTAAGTTAAGCTAAAATTGAATATTGATAAAGATAACCCTAATAATGAATTCAAAACCTTAAAATGAATACCATAGCACTTAAAAGAACCTTTGAACACTAAAATCTTAATTTGAACCCTAATATGTATGAACCTTTAAAATGATTGTAAAACGTTAATCCAATTATTGTGCTCTAATTAAATAGTAAAATTATTCATTAATCGAAGACTAAACACTTGGTTGTCTTAAAACCTGAATTTACCCTCTAAAACATACTTGAATAGCAATAATTATCTCAATTCCTTATATTAATTAGACAAGATGACGTAGTAGGCTTAACCAACTTAATTTGACTCACTAAGCCCTAAATTATGCCTAATTAGTCTCAAATGTACCAATAATTAAGACTAAGAAATTAAACTACACCATAATCTGCTAATTAGGCCCTATATCATAATTAAATTTAAATCAAGAGTGACTAATCATATAAAACCAAAGTAATTGTATTAAAATATCTCCTCAATAGTGCCAACATTATACTTGGGAGACAATAAGAACCTTATAAACTTTTGGATTTGAATTTAGAGTTGGATAAGGAGTTAGTAGATAATCCTTAAAATTGCTTAAGATATAATTGTGAAACCCCTAAATAAAACAATTGAACCTTAAATAATATGTCACGAACCCTAAATAATAAGTAAAAAAAAAAAAAAAGAAAACCCTAAAGAGAATAAAACTCTAAAACCCTAATTGTGCATATAAAATCCTAATACCCCTACTATGCGGGAAAGCCTAAAATAATGGGAAAATATCAATTTACCGAATAAAACCTTAATTAGAAGTCCAAAACCCTAATTCAGCTAATGAACCCTAGGTATATCCCTAAATTATTGACTAATCATAGATAATTTCTCCAATTGCTAAGACATCCTAAATCGCTAGTTTCGTATACAGTCCAAAAACCCTATTCGATCTCGAATAATAAAGGATTCTACAAATGAAGTAATATAGGTCAATGAACTTAACTAAAGTGAAAATATGAAAAGAACCTAGTTATATCCTAATTAGGCCTAAATTGCTTAATCAAGTATAATCATGATTAATTAGCTTAATTACCCTTTAATTCATTTACTAACTCTTATTACATCTTAATTGGTAACAATTTAAACTCAATTAAAAACAAATGGCAAAGGATTAATTGGGAATTAAATGACACTCATCCATTAGGAGACAAAATTCTCCTTCGTATGGTAAAAAGCAAACAAGATACAATAATACTAAGAGGGAACCATGTATCCTTATCTCAAAATAGCCACCTCTTGTCTTCCTTAATCAACCTTCAATAGCTGCCATTTCATCCCAATAAAACCTTCATTTGACTCCACTTTTCACTCTTATAAAAACCTTCTCTACATGTTCAAATAAAAATCAAATAACGAAGGAAGGAAAACTAAGAAGTGCTCTTGAATTCTCCTATACACATTAGCACCTTTCAACATTACCACCACTATACGCTGCTTAATCACAAACTACCACCACCAAAATGTCAAACACACATTATACTTTTTTGTCAACAAACATTTGCACCTAAAGAGATTTTGTTTTCAAGTAGAAAAGTTAGAGCTTGTACAAACTAGTTTAAGGTAAAACTTAGATAATTTAAGTTTTCTATTTACACTAGTTTTAATATTAGAAATACTATATAAATATGTTATAATCTTGTACATGTCATTTTAGAGTCTTATAATTACACCTTCATTCATGTATTTAGCTAGTTTATTACTTATATTTTAGATGTGCAAGATATAGTTTTATGTAGATAACTTAAAAAGTTGTTGATAAACTTTATAAAATCTTAAGTACCATCCATGAGCCCCCTCCACGATATATGTCCATCTTGTTTTCATCATGTTATGCAATATTATTAGCTTAAAATAAGTTGAAATGTGATTGACAACAAGGAAAATAGACTATAATAAGTGTTAGATGGATGGAGTCGAAAAAATCCTAGAAAACCCCTACTTGGGTGCTACTATTGATGGGCTTAATGAACTATAAATTTTGATTAATTAGTATAATGACATGATTAAGTAGTGTTAAGTATGATTTAAAGTGTAATTAACTAAGTTAAGTAGGGTAATAATGAATTAATGGCCTAAACTAGTTAAATTGGTGATTAAGGCCTTATGAATAGTGTTAGAAACCCTATTAATGAAATAATCTAAATTTGGAACACTTAGTAAAATGGGCTATTTAGTAGACCTATTAGGATATTTAGCCTTGTAAAATAAGTTAGAATTAAGTTTAGGGTCATAGAAGTCAAATTATGCCTAAACTAGCTTAATTAATGAATAAGGCCTTAGAAATATGATTAGAAGCCTAATAAATGAAAAGAACTAGATTTGAATCTTAATAGAAAATGGACTTATCTTAAGGCCTTTAGTAGGCTTAAGCCTAGAATAATAAGTGGAGTTGAGTTTAAGGCCTTAAAATGTAAGATAAGTCCAAAAACCCTTAAGAGAATTAAGAATAGAGTCCAACAACTTTGTAACCAGATCTCATCCCTAAATTAAAAGATTCATAAAATAAAATATAAAAAACCTATTAAGACCAAAAGCCCATTAAAGCTATCCCCTACTTACTTCTTAATAAGATAAGGCCTTAAACTGGTAAAAAGAGTACATTTAGGCTTATAAGAGTAACATTAAAGCCCAAATTGAAAATTATGGAATTTGGATAAAAATTTAATCTTAAAATACCTAAATAAATGCTCAAAAGGTTAAGTGTAAGGCTTACCACCTAAAATTAAGCCTAAAATCCAAACCCTAAAGTAGTCAAATGAACACCATTGGCCAATAGACTTGTTTGGCCCAAGCTAAAGTATTACAATTCCAAAAACCCAAAAAGGACATCACCAAATGAAAGAACACTCGAAAATAATGAAAATTGACTATGAAAACGTGAAATTTTGATTTAAAATGAGAAAGTTATGACTAAAATGCGAAATAGGTGGAAATAGGGAAATTATAACAAATCTAATAATAGATTAAGTTTAAGATGAGTCTTATTTACTTTAATTAACTTACTTAGGTGATTTGGGATACTATGTTCAAGACTATTGAGGTGAAACTACTAAAAATACTATACTTCAAGGCTGAGTGAGTATATTGTCTCCTATTTTACTTTATTTTGTGCTTGTAGTTAGTATATTATTTTAATTATATCTGATAATTGAACTTGTTGCGTATTGGGATATATGGGAACTTGTATATGCTTACTTTGGATGACTCTTGCTTACAAAATACCTTAAGATATTTTGAACACCTTTGTTTAATTCATTATAACTCAGGATATTAAAGTGTCTGAAATATATTTACATAGTCATTCCATGAATTTGGATTAATAAATATTCAACCTTTAATTAAATTAGGCATTAGTACTACACAGTAGAGTGGGAGATCATGCATAGATAGATCTATATTGATATTATATGTTAGTGATCATTTATCATATGATGTATTCGTTTGATATGTTCTTATCTTGACCTTTGAGATCTAGTTGGCTTTAGGGAGTACCTCCTTTTGCATGAGGTTGAGCCATGTTTACTGTTGAGGGTACTTATATTACTAAGCAAACTCATGTTGGACATAGATACTTCTATTAAAATGTACCTAAATACTTTCTAACTAGAGCAACAGTAGGTGTAAAATCGTACTGTATGCAATTACCAATTGACTATATACACTGTTTGCATTACATGTGCTTATATATGCATTCATATGTTTGATAAATTGCTTACTTGTTATTGTTTGGCAGTAAGATAAGAAGGTTACTTACTAACAAAGATATAGCTTACCCCTCAATAATTTTTTCTTTTGTAGGTCTTATAAAGCTGGGGTTAGGCTAAGATTCGAGTCTAGAGTACTCCATTAGGCTAAGACAATAGAATGACAAATTTAGAAAAGCAAGTAGGATAATCAAATTAAACTTTTAAGGTATTTAGTAGCTTTATGATTGTTGGAATTTAGATACCCTATCTTATTGTTTTGGTAGGTGATTTTAGCTCTCTATGGTTCTAGTAATTGTAGATTGTTGGATCACTTAGATATATATATATATATATATATATATATAGTTACATAGATATATATAAAATGAATAAGCATCCTTAGAAACTTACTAATTAAAGCCTTACAACTTCTAACTTATAATGTGGTTTTTATATTTTGAGTGCATACATAATATGAAAATTTTTTATGAAACTATAAGATTTTTGTTCTGAGGCATTACAAGGATCACCAATTAGGTGTAAGGATGGTCACATTGTAGAGCTTAGGTGGTGAGGAATGCGGTGAAGTTTTTGTTCATGGTTGCCAGAAGTGTATACGAGTAGGTGTTAGAGAGAGACTAGGGGTTGTTGCTAGAGAGAGAATGGTTAGAACGGGTTGCATGTGTTTTGGTATGTTGAGATTCACTCCCTATTCTACTCTACCCAACCATTGATGAAGATCAGCTTTTATTGGATTTTCCTAAATCCTCAAATTTTTGTAATTAATGTAAATCTTTGTGATATTTGGACTTTTTGATAATGATTTTGTAAGTTTACATCTAAGTCCACAAAAAAAATTTAAGATTTGATCAAATTTGTTGTGAACTCATGTTATAGAACTCTTAGTCGTATTTCTATTGGGGAAGATTATCATACCTCGAAGAATATCCTAGTTGTGGTAGATCACCATATATCGCATGAAGGCTAAAGGTTGGCACCCCTACCACTCATTAATCTTGTATGCAATACATAACACTCTTCCATCTCCTAACTATCCCTTTAGCCATATCATGTAATTTGATATGCAGCATAAAATATTAATAGAAGTTTCATGTAAACAAGTGATGAAATCTGTAATACATCAAAAAACTAATATTTAATTTAGGACTTTATTTATCAAAGTACTTGAAGTCCTTTTCTAATATCAGATGTAATCTTTAATTATAGTTATCCAAAACAAATGGGAGTTTTACAAACAAAAGAAACAAGTGGCTCTCAACACTTAGTATCCCTCAAAGAATCTCCCACCTACTCAATGAACCTACCTCAAGTATCTACTTACTCAGTACAATAAAATTACCTTGAATCTACAACAAAATTATGTAAGGGTATATAGGAAAAACATATAAATGCATAAGAAATCAGCTTGCCTAACAAGTTTATGCAATTGCCTAGGTGTTACATGCAACTCGGATTTACGCTGTTGGAAGTCAAAGTCAGAGAACTTCAGTCCAACAAATTCGAGCACCACATCTAGACTCATTTTATCGAGGGAAACTCCATGTTCCCACAAGGAAAAGAAAACAATTTTTATTTATCAATGAAAAAGTAAGTTTTGATGCAATGTGTAAGTAAGCCTAACAGTCTATACTCACCCTTAAATGGAGGTCTGTAGACATTATCCTTAGCATACAATTAGCGTCTCCAGTGCTTAGTAAGCTTGTGGTGAAAATAAGACCATGTAGTATGAGTGTACTATAAAAAAGAAGACATAATGTTCCTAAAGATATAACAACCCTCGCAAGACCTTTCATTACCTCCATGTAATGTTTTGTCTAGAATATTCATGTGAATATTATCCTTAGCATATGATTAGCATCTCTAGCGCTTGGTAAGCTTGTGGCGAAAATAAGACCACATAGTATGAGTGTACTGTAAAAAATAACACATAATGTTTTGAAAGATATAACAACCCCCATAAGGCCTTTCATTACCTCCATGCAATGTGTTGTCTACAATATTCATGTGAATGTCTTAATATTAACTCATATATACTTAGGTCCATTTTATATGTGAGCAAACAATTATCACAAATAATCTACATCATAACTAAATGCATCAATAAAAGTGTTATGATATATATCATCTCATTTTCACATAGTATTCAACAATAACAAGCACTTGCATTACCTAAAATTTTCCCTACACATCATTCATTTAATTTTATAATTTTAACTCCACTACCTACAAGTACATCCAAAGTATAGGGTTAAAGGAAACTCACTCAGTCATAGTAACGTCATGGATCGTAGTAATCATAGGCGAGTCAAAGCCCTAATAATAGTCACTTGATCAAGACAAATATAATTATGCAAGTGTAACAGGAAAGAAAAATTGGTTCTTTAAATTTAATAATTTTGTAAGTTTTATTATATATTTAATTATACTCTTGATCTTATATTTATTAATTTTTGTTATGGTTCTTAGTTAAGTGGCCAAGTCAATCATTATTGAAAATTTATTCTTACTTTGGTTGGCTATTACTTAGAGTTCTTAAGTTGAATATTTTTGGAGAGTGAAAGTTATCCCTTAACTTTAATAGTTTAACTACACTCTACTAGACCCTTAACTTGGGTTTGTCTATGGAGGAAAAAGGAATTGAAAGCTTGAAAAAATAATCTAGCTGCACGTGTACTTTTTGATCAACCCTGCAGCAGCAAACAATTTAAAACAATAGGGTTCCGGGGCACGTTGGTTGTAGCACACATGTATTATTATAGCACTCGCGGGCAACAACAAAATAACTACACTGGCTAGGCCCTTTTTGTTGGCAACTTAGGACACCTTCTACAGAGTTATTGCACTCACACAAAAGGCATTGAATGCTACTATTAGACGGCTCGTTTTTGTTCACAGACGTGCACTCTTTGCCTAGCTAAAGAATAGGACACTAAAGCACTCACATACATGGACTAGAACCACAGTTGCAGCTGCCATCTTGATATTGTTCTTGCCTTTCTAAACCATGCAACTTAAAGAATAAAAACACTACTGCTAACAGGGTTGCTGCAATTCAACTGTTTGGGGTGAAAAAGAGGAGAAGAATGGATTCTAAGGGGTCTAACTTCTCGTAAGACTTACTATTGGTCATTACGGCAATTTCATTTGCTGTCCAAATCTTCACAGCAGGCAGCAACTAACGTTAAAAAAGAATAACAGAAAACGGACTGATCCTACTTCTAGTGCTCGAGAAGAAAAGAGGAAAGGAGAGTTCCAATTGCTCAAGCATTTGAACAACTCACGGACAAGACTCACATAAGAAAAGCATGGACACATAGCAGCCGTAAAACCCAGCAATAGCAGTACCGAACAACGCTACAGATGCTACACATAAAACAGAGACCAACCAAGTTAGACACCGACACAAATCAGCCTTAGTTCAGTTTTTTCGTTCATAAACTACTGTGTTACTACAGGAGTAGCGGATTTAAAGTGAAGGTTTTTGTGGATTTCATATTCAATTATAAAGTAGCCTATGGCGTGAGAAATAAATGAAGGGTTACCTACTATCGAAGCTTCTAGCAACAGCGGTTGATCCCTCGATAACGCCATGACACCTCCCACCAACCTCCTTCGCAACTAGCAGTAAGTCCTAAGCTTTTTACAAGGTGAATACTAACTAGTTGAAAGTGGAAGGTTTGCTTGAGTTGACAAAGAAATGAGAAAGAAAGGCAAAGGAAACTGGAGCTGACACTTTATGTTTGTTGTCGAAGTGTAGGATGAGCAGAGCTTATCGAGTGTGAACCTAAGAAACTAAGACAAGGGAGTGCTTCGGATGTTGCCAGCCAAGTGCAGCTGTGTGTTGAGTTTTTAATGGAGGAAGAAATGTAGTATTTGAGTGTTTATATGACCGTTGTGTGTGTCTTGAGGCAAGAAAGCTTGCTTTCATGTCAAATCCCAACTCATGTGAAGGACAGTGGAAAAGATAGATCATGTGGCTTTGGATCCCTAGCAGCTGGAAGTGAGTTTGATTTGGTGAAAGAAGAATTTCTTTTGGTTATCCAACTTCAACCGGTGTTGAATCAAAAGTGAAGCAAATAGTGGACTATGCGCCAAGTGAACCAAGTGTTTTGTACACATTAGAAAAATCTAGTTGCAACAGTGAGTGAGTTAAAGAAAGGCGCTTATGTTGTGTTGATTCCTATCCATATAGTGAATGGACATGCTGCATCCATGAGGTGATATGATTTAGAATTGATTCGTCAAATTGTACGCTCATGTTGCAGCCGAGCATTCCAATATAATCACAGCAAGCATACTGTTAACCAAGCTGCGGTTCAAGCGAGAAGACCAACAAAGATTGTACTGCTATTATTTCCTAGAGATTTCTAAGCCTATATACATTTATATACCCATGTAAGTTGATATAATTAAGTCTTCAATGGCATAAATGTCTTGGTTTAAATATTTTTATCGTGCCTTGAGTTAAAACCCGAAAATTATACTTAAGGGACTTTAATCTTTTTAAAATATTTATAAATTGATTTGGTTTTTGATCCTAAGGGGGTATTGGAAATAATACGGCTTTAGTTCAACCTAGGCTTTTAGAATTTATGAGTTTTATTTTCTACCCTCCTTCAAAGTAAGTTTTGTCCTGAAAACTTGAATATGTACTTAGTTCGGTGAATAGGTAAGGGTACTTATGTCATATGTTTGCCTCTACTTCCTAGGTCACTTCCTTACACTTACGATTTCTCTAGAGTACCTTCACACACAGTATTTCCTTATTTCTTACCTTCTGTACTTTGCGGTTGGTGATCTTGACCAGATGTTCTTTATACGTCATATTCTCTTTTAGTTATATTAGCTCCATTTCAATTATTCAGTTGGGGTTGGGTATGTGTTTCCTTGAAACAATACGTGAAACATATTGTGGATTCCTAATAGATTTAGTGGTAATGCCAATCAATAGGCCAAGTTCTTGACTCGACTTGACTCAACACTTCAAACGGTCTTATATATCTTCGGATTAGTTTGCCCTTTGTTCGTACTCAATGTATACTCTTAATGGGGCTTACCTTTAAGTGTACATGATCTTCAACTTAAAATTCTAGTTCCCATCTTTTTAGGTTTGTGTAGCTCTTCTATCAATCTTGTACCTCTTTCTTTTTCTACCTTATAACAAGTAATTTATTAGCCTCTTCCTGTACCAAATATGATCCTAACATGGCTTTCTTTATAACATCTTAGAATAATGGTGATTGGCACTTTCACGCATGTAAGGCTTCGTAGGGTGGCATTTAGATGGTAAAGTGATAATTGATGTTGTATGCAAATTCAACTAGAGGCAAGTGAGTATCCTAACTTCTTTTGAACTCAAGAGCACAAGCTTGAAGCATATATTCCAAAGTTTTGATGGTCTTCTCTGATTGGCCATTTGTTTGAAGGTAATATGAAGTACTAAATCATAATTTAGTCTTCATAACTTTTTGCAATCTCACTTAAAATTTGGATACAAACTTAGAGATCTCTATAAAAAATAATGCTTACCAGTATATTATGTCTATAGAGAGAGTTTTTGTATTTAAGAGTGTTTTTAGAAGTATTTAGGGAGTACTTGGGGTATTCTAGAATAAAATGTGATAGGAATTTACCATTTGGACCCCTCATACGATCGAAAGTAAGAGGTCTGGTCAATATAGCTTACAAGATTCTTTATAGCTGACCAAGTGTCACGAATACCGATCTCATTGAAGGAGTTGACCTATTTGATCTGTAGAACACTTAAGCTCTCTGGTTTACCAGTACAATTAAACTATACCAGCCTGAGCATATAAAGTGAGCTGCTTTGAAGGATGTCCTCCAATTCTAATCCTTGACTTCTAAACTCCCATTTTTGAGCTCATAAAGTGAGTTAATCATAGTAACCTTATCTAGAGTCTACAAAAACTCTTATTTGTATGACTGGCAACCTTTCCTCCTAGGACATGTATCCTATGCTTTGCGGATGCATCCTTTGACACCTGAATCTTCTTTTTTAAGAAGGATTACAAGACCCATACTTATCCTTTCTCCAATAAATTTCTTCGGGGGAACCATTTACACTATGGTAAGCTCACTTTCAAGGTTTGTGTTTTGTTAGTGTATGTATACATCTATTTCATATCAAAGTGGATGAAGAGAGAGAAGGATCCTATACCTTTAGTTGACAAGGATCTTATCTACCAAGGACATGTACTGTTGTTGTATTCTTCCATACATGGCTTCTTATACGGGACATGTGTTGTAGAGGGAACATAATGACTTTATCACTTGGTTAGCCATAGATAGGTAAGAGGTTAAGTCTAAAAACTACGATGTTGACATGTGTAAAGTTACAAGGCGTATTGGGCATACCATGGATGTTAGAGGGCAATTAATGAAAAGAGAGAGAGAGAGAGAGGAAGAAGAAGAGGAAGTAAGGCACAAGGTAAGGCACTACAAGCATTGAGTTGTGTATTGATAACTTAGCACATGCTTAGGAAGATCGAGGAAGCTTCATTTGGATGATTTAGGTTAAGCTCTCTAAGGACCGTGAGGTAGTTTGAGTAGGTTATGTTGGCTTGCGAATGGATTGGGCAAGGCGAGGAGCTCGAGGAGATCCTAAGTAGGTTGGATGGCTAGGTTTGAGCTCATTGGATGAGGATGGTTTGTTCATCTTGTAGACTTGCTCAAGGGAACCTAAGTTGGCTGAGGTATCCATATTAAGCCTTGGGCGCTTAGGCCCAAATTAGCTTATCAATAATCCTTATTTTAAAACTCTCTAATTCTCTGATAGTCTAGCATAAAATTAAGGTGATTTTGTTATTTCCTTTATTACATCTAAGGGTGTAAATGAACTAAGCCAGTTTGTGAATTACTTGAGTTCAACTTGACTTTTACTTGAATTCGAATTAGTGATAGTGAAGTCGAGGTCAAGGTTAAGTAACAAATTGGGTAAAGCTTGAGCTTTGAAATACTAAGGTCATCTAACCATAAGTTGAATTAAGCTTAGCATAGTTTTTAATTTTTAAAATATAAATGAATTGAAAGTATTCATAGAAAAATTATAAAATGTTCAACCTTAATTGAGCTAATCAAGCTAAACTCAAGTTTGCCAAATATATCTTTGAATTAAGCTTGAACTTAAAATTTAAGATTCAATCAATTTTGAGCCAAGCTCAAGTATCGAGTTTTCAAGTTGAGCTTGAGCTTGACCTCAGCAATGTATTAGTTTAACTTGACTCGATTATTTCCTGATTACATCAATTAGAGGCTATAGACATGACATAATTACAATTTGATTGAACACTTGGAGGATAGGTGTGAAAAGAAGAAACAAGAGAATTTTGTATCATATAATGCTGGCCTTTAGTCAAGATTTGCACTGTTGGAAGAGAAGTAATTGACATGAGTAAGAAGATAAATCTAAAAGGTAGTAAAGGTTAATATACGGTTATGGCATTTGAAATTAGAAAGAATCTTTAGTATAGGGAAGTAACTATTTTCTCTAAGAAATTAAGAGAAGGTATAAGTTTAAAGGAAAATTTAGTGGTAATTGTTGTTGTTTGAACTTAGGTTGGTGTTTCTAATTTGCAAAAGTAACAAAGGTTAGGCTTTAGGGGTGTTGAGGCTAATCTAACGTAACCAATGTGATGCCAAGTAAGGTGTATGTTTGAGTATAAAGAGTTCTTACAGAGGTTGGTCTCCTATATTTATAGACTTCTAATTGATAACATGTTGTAAGGAAGTTGAACCATAGTAACATTTGGCACCTCTTGGATTTAGCCTTATGTGAATCATAGGGAGAAGTAGGTGGTTGAGTAGTTATTATCTGGATAACTATCATTGTATATGCCCTTATTTGATATTTGAATGTTTGAACCTAATAGATTGTGCCATGACAATTTCTGTTGATAGTCAAATTTCATTCACTTGGTCACTTAGTTGCTAACATGTCGAGTAATGCCATTCTTGACTAATGCCGAATAACATAAATCTGTATCTGATTTGAATTTAAGGAAAGTGGCCCGAACGGATACTACTTGGCACGGTTATATTATATAACTGCTTATTATTCCTACATTTCAAGAATGTACTTGATTGAGAAGTCTCCACATATCCCGATAATCATTCCATTTACTGTTATTTCAGATACTCAACATTCACCCATAAATACGAAGAAGAGATACTGTAAGAGATTTTTGATAATTCACTATCACTCACTTAGTATCTTCTAATATTCCTTTACTAACTGACGTATTAGAGTGGCTACGGATCAAAGTCTTAATCTAAAATCACCTAATAACGTTTGGTAATGTCTATTTTTTCTAAACCATCTACATGGCAAAAACAAGATTAACTAAAAGTGTAGGTGCTGGTACTTCATACCACTACCTTGAAGGGGGAAGTAAGTATACTGATGAATAACGTTAGGCTAAGCTAGAGCAACTTTGCCTTAACTTGGCTAAAGAAAACTAGGAATTAAGTAAAAAAATGAAGAGATCCTTAATCTCCTTCATAACAATATCTACCAAAATCAAAACAAAGAGCATGGTGATCACAATGTCAAGAATAATGACGACTAAATCTATTCACCAAAATTGTTGAAAAAGAAAGTCGAAGTTATAACGGCCCTTACGCTTAAGAAAAATGACAAGGGTAAGCAATCGTAGCAAGTGCACCATACTAGACCTTCGCATGTTAATACCCTCGCTGCAATGAGTAAATAGTTTCAAATTAAGAAGAGCCCTTCCATCTTGGAGATTTTAGAGGAGGTTATACCACATCACATTAAGTTGCTACAATTTGAAACCTATGATGGGATGAGATATCTAAAAGACCATTTAGAATACTACCGCATTTTAGCTAAGTTATATGGTTTGAGCAATGCCATGGCTTGCCAAGCTTTCCCTTCAACACTGAGGAATGCAGTAAGTAAATGGTTCAAACAACTAAAGCCAAACACCATTTCGTGCTTCGAAGATCTGGTAGAAGTATTCTTTCAATACTTCTTTGCAAGTAAGCTTCTTGTTAATGATTCTTTAGTCCTTAACACGATCAAGCAGAGATCAGATGAGTCTATTAGAGATTACCTAACTAGGTTTATGGCTGAGATGGTCTAAATTCTAGAATTTCACATGAGTGTAGCTTTTAACGCCGTCATTGATAGTGTTAAGCTTTATGGAGGCTTTTTTAAGTCTCTCACCAAAAATAATTCGAGGACTTTTGCTGAGTTTAAGGCCAAAGCCATTTTTTACATTTGATAAGAGGACAATATAAAGGCTAGGTAAGAGGCTGATCAAAATAGAAGAGACAGGAAAAGCAACAAGAGCAGAAGTGCGAAAGATTGGCATTAAATGGATGATGACTAATGTCCTAACTTTGAGAAAAAAGGCCATGAATTCCAACATATTCAGTCTATACACCAGTCAATCATCCAATTTTTGACATATTGATGGAAGTGTGAGGACAAAGAGGCATTTTGTAGTGGCCAGAAAGGATGAAAGGAAACCCATCAAGGAGAAATTCCAAAAAATATTGCGATTTCCATTGTGATAAGGGCCATAACACTAATAAATGCATCTAACTTGAGAACGCCATTGAGGATGCAATTCAATGAGGGCATTTGCATAAGTTTTTAGTGCTTGATGCCAAGAATATTAAGCGACCATCTCAGAGGAGACGAGAGGATATAGAGAATGTTACTCAACCAACTATTGTCTAGAAATATATAAGAGATTGAAACACTAGTAGAGCACCTAATAGAGTAATCAACACTAATGTTGGCAAACCTCCTACTATAGGCCTGTCAAGCTCATCGAGCTTGACTAACATCATTAATTGTGTTTGCAATATCTAGGGTAGAAGGTGAAAATAGATAATACAATTTCTTTCATGGAAGAAGATTTTGAAGGCATTCAAAGGCCGCATGATGATGTACTTGTGATTTATATGAGAATTACCAACTTCGAGGTCAAGAAAATTCTCATTGACATTAGAAGTTCGATGGACATTATTTTTCAACACTCTTTTAATCAAATGAGACTAAAGATTAAAGTACAGCTGAGATCTTATAGTTATGATTTATATGCCTTCAACAATCAACCCATCCAAGTAACTAGAGTAATCTCTCTACCAATTCAGATTAGAGATGACGAGCATATCATTAAAGACAAAGTAGACTTTTTCGTAGTTAAATGTTAGTCCTAATATACAATGATCATGGGATGGCCATGCCAATACTTATTTGACGTTTTCTCTTCCACTACATACCTCAAAGCCAAATGCCCTACTCTTACGGGAGTTGGTATATGTAAAGGGGATCAACAGTTGGCAAGGTCTTTGAACATGAGGGCATTAAGGCAAGCAGAAGTTTTTCAAGTGGAATCTTGTCTAGAAGGAAATTTAGTCGGCATAGACAATGCTAAAAATGAAATGGAGGAAATTTCATTAGGAGGTGATCCTAAAAAGATGACTAAGATAGGTAGACCCTTGCCGGCAGACATTTGTCGAAGTTTAATTGACTTCCCACAGGACAATGCTAATGTGTTTGCATGGTCCTCTTCGGATATGCTAGGTATCCCTAAAGACATTACGGTACACAAGCTTCAAATCGATCCAAGCACAAAGGGGATTCAGCAAAAGAAGAGGCATTTTTCCTGTCAGGACCCTAAAGGGGGCCTAGTAGGATTACCTAAAATTTCTATAACATGTGTGCACCCATGATATGAAAACCGTCTTGCAAGTCAGAGATTGCAAGACTCTAAATAATAAATCACTAAGATTAATGATGTTCAAGTAATTAATTTATTGTAACATGACATAATATATAATTATAAATAACTATGGATGTCCAATAGCCCACAGTTCCTCAGAACTGCAGAGAATCGGTATCCCCTACCAAATAATTGGATAGGATATGCCAATACTATAAAACTGTAGGTAGAATTAAATTATATTAAATTCTAACATGTGAATATTTTCTAGAAAGAGTGTTATGTATCACCTATAAAGATCTCAACTAATCCTGACACTAATGTACTTATCTTCATCTTGCCCTCAGCACTTGAGACTTATCCCAATCCCATCGTATGTAAACCTGCAAAACAAAGACTATTGGGGAATAAGCTACAAGTGCTTAGTGAGCTATCCCTCATACCATATTAGCAAACAAGTTATCAAACAAATTATTACAACCATATGAATGCATGCATACGCAGAATGCCAAACAATATATGTAGTTGACCGGTACTACATATAATATCGGATTTTAACGCCCTCAGAGATAAGGGTTGGAGATTCATCGGCACCAATCACGACCGGGCTCTAGCACCTGGGTTTTTACCATAACTTTGAAATCCATATTTCACAAAACTACATTTCCATTTCTAAAAATCCAGTAGTTCACAAAGTCCTAGGCCTAGCGGTGAGGTGACCCCCGCAGTCCACACTCACACCCTACAGCGGTGGTCTCTAAACGCGACCCCCAGCCACCCACGGTTAGCGTCTCCGGCGCCAATAGAACCCGCTAGCCAAGGGTAGGGTCTTGTTGTACCCATGCTCCTGCACGGTACTAATCAAATCATGTGGGAATCCATCCCTCCAAGGCCCTTCATTACCAACCACGTAAAGTGACTGCCAGAATAAGTAATACGATGCATGGATAATGCATGACCCTTTTTATTTAAGATAAGTCAAATATAATTAGGTCAGATTATGAGGCGATCAATCAATATCAGCAAACCATCCAAATCATATAAAATCAGTCATAGCATCAAATCATCACTTATCGTAGTTAACAATTTTCTTATAAAAATCAAGCAATATCAAGCATATGCATATCCCGAAACCCCATGCATCAAGTTATTGATATTTAATTTAAGTGCACTAACTACAAGCACAAACAAGTATGGAGTTATCGGGAGTACTCACTTGACTATGATAACTCGCTCTCGTCGGAATAACCGATCGGGAGATCCTCGCCCTCGTAGAGATCACCTGATCATTACGTGATAACAGAGATAATAAGTAGTTGACTCAACTAAGGGTTCTAGATATCTATCTACCTAATTCTACTTAGATTACTATCAGCCTTTATTCGATTAAACCTAATTGTTATCGTACGTAACTTTTTCATTCTATTTTCAATATTTATGAATTTATAGTCGTTTTTCATCATTTTTGGACATACATTCACACGGTAATGTCCGTTTTGGACGTTAAGACCCGTGTTTTATGATATGAACTAAATTTATTGAAATTTTATCTTATTGAAGTTTAATTATTCTTATTGCTTATGTTTATGCCCTAGTTTAGGATTTAATGATTGAATTAGCTATTTGATTCTTACACTTAGGAAATTTTACATTAGTGCTACTAATCCACATACTTGATTAAATTTAATTCAATCTAGGAAGTGTATTAGGGTTTAAGGGATTTTCGACTTCTAAATACATGTATATACCTATGTTATGTGCTTATCTAATCTTATTATTTCTTCTATTATAAACCTACACTTACATCATCACTTATGTAATCAATTGATGATGTCATGGCTTATGTAATGTTTAGATGATGTCATGGCTTATGTAATCCATTTATTACATGAAAATATATATGTCATTAAGTACTTATACATATACATATGTTATATACCTACCTATAATATACTAATATGTGTACTTATGTACTGATATATATACTAATACATATACCCATATACGCATACGGTAACATACGTATTTTTATACGTATTTTCGTATGCCTTATATAGCCCCTTAAGAAAGCTTCACAATTTCATTCTTTTTGTATTTTAAGAGTATATTTGACATGATATATGTATGTACAGTTAGTATATACCTTATTTTAGGTTATGTACATATTGTATACTTATGTACAAAAGTATTTATACTTGTATTCTTCTCGCATATCCTTTTATACATATACTTAAGGACATATGCACATGCATATCCTTCTTCTTCTTCATGATTCCTAGATTTCTACACTTAAAGAGGAGAACTTTGTGCTCTTTTCTTCAAGACAACACTAAACACATAACTACTTATCTAATCAACCTAATTAACTAACTAATGAATAATATAAAGCAACATAAAACAACTTAAAGACATACCTTTAATTGTGTTGGAATTAAGAAGACAAAAGGAGGAGTGATGAGAGTGAAATGGGAAGAAGAAGCTCACGGCAATGGGGAATGTTTTTGTTTTGTTTCTTTTTCTTTGCTTTTGATTATGGAAGACAACAAATGGTGGGACCAAAATGAGGAATAAGTGGACGGCAACAATTGAAGAGAAAGAGAAGAAGAAAAAAAAATCAAGAGAAAATATAAGCATTGTCATCATGAAGAAGGAGATATTTTCTTTATCTCTTTAGTGTATTTTGTTGACTTTTCAAAGTGTTGACCTTAGTCAACATGTGTTGACTTGGTCAACTTTTGGACTTTGGTCAATATGTGTTATCTTAGTCAACATTCCTTAAGTATGTGTAATTTTGTGCACATAATGTAGTAATTAAGGGAAATTAGCGGAAAAATGAAGGAAATGAGAAGAAATGAGGTATATGATGAATTGATGTGTAAATATGGTTGATGAGATCTTACTTTAGGTCTTATAGTCCATATATCTCATTTAATAAACTACTTTGGATAACAAGTGCAAAAAGTACTAATTTAAGTATTAAAGTTCACTATATGTAACCTAATCTTCAACTATAACCCAAACCCTAAGTAAGACTATCTTAATCATATACTTAAGAGATAATTATAATCTATGACTCATTATCTTAGTTCCTAATGGATTACTTGAGAATTCGAATCATATAAGCATGAATGAGGGTCATCTCTAACCTTTTACTAATGATTTGGCAAAATATGAGTATTATATTATCAATTAGGATTTTAGGGTATATCATGATGAATTAGTGCTTTTATATCCTTAAAGTTATAGTTTTAGGATTTTTATTACTTTAGGGCACAATATTTAATGTTTTTACACATTTAGGGTTTCATATATTCTTACGCAATTAAATCTTCGATTATCATCTTAGGGTTTTGATGAGGTTCGAGGTTTTAGAGTCTTCGTATGCTGTTAGGGTTTCAATTGATGATTTAAGGATTTTCATGTCCACTTTAGGTTTTGGATTGAGATTTTAATCGGTTTTAAATCTTGCTGGCTCTTTTGAGTTTGGGAAATCATCTACAGTTTGGACCTTTGTTTCTATGCTTAGAAAGCTAAATTCGTGGGGTTTACATTTCCCCCGAGAGGCAAATAGCCATAGAAGAAGTTTAAAAACTCTTGAAGGTAGGATTCATTTGGGAAGATCCTTATATGACTTAGCTAGCCAACTATGTATTAGTCAAGAAGTTTAACAGCAAATGGCGCATGTATATAGACATATGGGATCTTAACAAAGCTTGTCCTAGTGATTGCTTTCCCCTGTTGAGAATTGATCAGACAGTTAATTCAACTACCAAGCAGGTACTGTTCTCTTTAATGAATGCTTTTCCAGTGACAACCACATTAAAATGAATGGGGAAGATAAGGTTCATAGATCATTTGTCACTAATTTTGGAATATATTGTTATACAGTGATGCCCTTTGGGATAAAAATGTGAAACTTATCAATGGCTTATTATTATGATGTTCAATCCTCAATACATTGAAATGTGAAAGTGTATATTGATGACATGATCGTGAAAAGCATGATAAAGGATTAGCATCTTGCTATTCTTGAGGAGACATGCGCTATCTTGAGGAGGTACAACATGAAATACTACATTAGGAACCCAAGAGGGAGGTGTGGATTGAGTTCAATGCCTAAATTTTACTTTAATACTAATTTCTTGATTTAAGCAACTAAAAGAATGCAATATTGAAATAAACCAACAATGAGTCCAATTAAGATAATAATAAAACAATAATAAGTTCCAAAAATAAAGGAGATAGGGATAGAGAAATCAAGCATGGAATTTTAATGTAGAGTTCAGACTACCTCTTACTCTCTATGGTTTCTTAATGCCTTAACCGAGGTCTTCACACACAATTGTTATCGATGACAATCTCAAAGGTACACACTAATGATCTCTTAATAACAACTTACAATCACTTAGTATAGTGCTCTTCTTGAGTAAAAATTGCAAATATGAAGCTTGACATTATAGTAAGGTTTACAAAAGATTACAATAATGTGCATAAGACAATTAGAAGGAAGTATAAGTAGACAAGAGGAATAATTGCAGGAATATAGCTTTATTAATTATCCTTCAATTTCCCACAAACTCGCATTATATCCTTTTCTAAAAATCTAACCGTTGGTCTTGTTCATCTTGCATTAAATGCACTATAACGATTAATTTCTTTGTAGACCAATCGGATAGTTTAAGTGGGACTAATTAGATGGTCCATTCAAATGATGTAACCATTCAGATTGTCTTCAAGTCACTAGTCGCATGGTTTAACAAGGCTTATTGACCTTCATTAACCAATCGGATAGTCCATGTATAACCAATCATATGGTCTAACACACTACATTGATCTTCATTAACCAGCTAAACAGTGTAGGGTCAACTAAACATACGGTCCTTGTCTTACCACTAATCATAGAATATCTAAAGCAACTAATCAATAGGTTCTAACATAACCAACTAGACGGTTCATACTAGAATAGCTAAAGAGCATGATTAAATATAGTAGCCAATGTTTGATCACTTTTTCTTCTTTCAACAACATTAGAATCAATTTCATATTATTTCAAGATAATTTCACTTCCTTAAAACATATAGTTGATAAAGTTATTGTTAGAATTTGCAAGTTAGTTTATAACAAATTTGATTAATCATTTGTTCTCATCCAAATGACAAATAAGAACTTCTAGGTTAAACAATCTCCCCCTTTTTGATGAGGACAAAATCTTATAAACTCCCCCTTAATGGCAATAAAGGATGTAAAAAAGAATAAACACTTATGAGAATATTCATCATTTGCTTTTGAAGATAGTCAAGAAATAATTCCATGATTTAAACTTTTATGTGAATCTTCATTTTGCAAACAAGCACATTCACTTTATTAGATAAATTGCATGTTACCCGTTGTTTTGCAAGCAAATCCATTACAAGCACATTTACTTTGTTAGATATTTAATTAGGTGAAATTAGGTGACTTGAATTCTTCTCCCCCTTTAGCCTCATCAAAAGGATGAGAATCTAGGTGGTTAAGGGGAAGAGGAAACACCATGAGTAATAACTTAGATATGCTAGCACATAAGGCAAAAGACAAGAATAACATCATGATCAGCACGTAAAGAACACCATGGTTTGATAATGCTAATAAAAGAGATTAAACTCAACATATGCAAATAAGAACAACATCAAGAGTGAAGGTGTCCATTAGAATAGTCGGCACATTAACACAATAGAGGAGCCACAGTTCATGCAAAGGATAACTAGAGATGGTTGAAAGCCCAAGAAACATCAATAAAAACAACAACATAAGAAATGGCTAGAGATTGAGTCTGTGTACAATGATAAAAGGAAACAAAAGATAGGACTATAAGAGCTAAGCATTTAGAGATGGAGAAGAGCTAACAGATCGCCTGAGAGGAGTAGGTAGTTGAGCATAAGG
Organism: Lumnitzera racemosa; assembly: GCA_024138005.1. Lineage (NCBI taxonomy): Eukaryota > Viridiplantae > Streptophyta > Magnoliopsida > Myrtales > Combretaceae > Lumnitzera > Lumnitzera racemosa. The sequence continues at coordinate 44,529,588 of JAMXBC010000009.1, read as the reverse complement.
ACCAGGAGTAGGTGAAGGGAAGGAGTATGGTAGCTAGAAGTGCTAAAAGAGAAGACAAAAAATGCGATCTTGTCAACAAGAGATCCAATGCTCCATTTGATAAATGCTATCATCAATGTGTTGGCGAAGTTGACCCTCCATTTGGTTAATGTATGTATAGAGAGATGCTGGAGGACTCTTAGGAGATGGATCAGTAAGGGAAACGAAAGTGGAAGTACCTAGAGGAATATCATCATCAACACGAGTAGCCCCTTGTTAAGGAACATTCTGATCAAGTGGTTCGACCAATTCAACATCCTCTTCATCAATGGGTTTACCAAGTTCTTGAGAGGCAATGCCAGTAAGAGGGGTAGGGGTTCTTTGCTAACCTAACTAGCTTACTTATCTAGTTTCCAACCTCCTTAGCTAATGTAGGACATGGTAAAGGGTTTAGTTTATGAATTGATGCTAGGAGTGGGAAAAATAACCCCCTTAGCTAGCATAAGTTGAGTAACTAGGTAGCCACATTGAAGAACGACTTGCTTAGAGTTGTTAGTAACCATTCAGGAATAGTGGAAAATCAAGTTGCAATAGTTAATTCGAGAATCATTATGATGTAACCTAATATTCACAAATCCCCTTTAGTAACATGCTCATGCCCGCCACTTCGTGAACAATAGTTGTAACAAAGGAACATGTGAAGGACCGAAGAGGCAATCGAATGGCTCTAAGATTGCGCCTATGTGCTTGGTTATGTTCACCAATGCGACACTCTTGAAAGACATCCTTATAGAGTGGGGCTCCACTATTATTGTAGAAACCCAATTTTTGCCTGTTTTATTTTATTTCATTTCAATAGGTTAAAGGATCCTAAATCAAGAAAAATACAAAAGATATAAAATTAAAGAAAATAAAAAATAATAAATTTAAAAAATATAAGAAGTTTAGAAAAATAAAAAAAAAATAGAAAAATAAGAAATCTAGGGAAAATATCAAAAAATAGGAAAATAAGAAAAAGCACACAAAAAAATAGATTAAGAAAAAATGAAAATAATAAAAGGAAAAATTTAGAAAAATTGAAAATTCACAAAATATAGAAAAAAAACTAAGGAATTTAGAAAATAATAAAAATTTTAAGTAGTTTAATATAATAGATTTCTTAACTTAAATATATTTAAGAAAAGGACTATTAGACTATGGCTTAGACTTAAATCTTGCTTAGGTTAACCAAACCTATACGTGCAATTACACATATGGATAAGGTATAGGCTAACGGCTTAACGAATAAGCACATGAGTATGGCATTAGGTATAACTTAGAGGTATAGGGTTTTAACCTTAGCAAAGGCATGGAAAGCATTTTTATTTTTCTTACCTGACACATTGCAATGCTAAATAAATCAACCTATGTTCAAAATTAGGGCACTTCAGAATTTTTTAAAACATAAAAGTTCTAATTTTAGACCCTTGAAATTTCCTAAAATAAACCAAATTGGGTTAAAAATGTAAATATAGCGTATTTTTAAATAAACCTAACCTACTAAAGTTTTACAAAAAAAAAAAGCTATGTGTGTTTGATCTTAAATAGTGGGTATGTAAGAACCTACGAAGCGATAGTAAAAAATGAAAAATCCTATCTTTTCCATTTATAGATTGCTTAAATTATTCGGTTCACTTAGTCAATAATTGAGTTTCACTTTATAGAATAGTCTATTGAAAAGTGATTTTTTTAAGATTAAAATTAGAATTGGAAAGTTAAATATTGTTGGTAAATTTTAGGGTGAGGAAATAGTCCTACAAAAGAGAGTAAGATACTTGGCACCGGGGCTAGTTCGGTGTGGCTACTCTAATGTCTAAGTTAGAATGGTGATTTAGTATAGTAAAATTGTGAATAAGAAGTGTTAGAATGCTCTTACAGAGTTTCTTTTCGGTATTTATAGATGGTTGTTGTGTCTAAGGAAGTTGTCGAGGTAACTGTTAAGACACATAGAGACCTCTTGACTTGACATCTCCCCTAATATGTAGGAAAAGCAAGTGGTTATAAAATATAACCGTGCTTATAATAACTAGTTACGCTATAGATTTGAATTTAAACCAGGAACGTTTCTTGTATACGGCATAAGTGTCATATGTCTTCTATAGAAGGCGAATGCTGAGAGAGTCGATTACCTGGCATCTTGGTTAACGAAAGGACAAGTGTAAGTTGAGTGAAAACTAATTATCAACATTTGCACCCTAACTCCCGTGTTCGAATAGTCAATAAAGGGAGTTATATATATCTATTACAGCAGAGGCTGAGTGGGGAGAGATTCTTTAGATTCGTACCGAGTAACATGGGAAGTAGGACGGATCACATCCCAATCGAAACGTCGCCATTTCAAAACTCTCATCCGTTTGGGAAACCAAAAAATTGTAGGCATGACATCTGTCACCTAGGTCATCTTTTTGTTATAGGCCTAATAACTGTCAGAAAGTTTTTAGATTTATGTCATGACACATGCATTAACAATCTATGGGACTATCATCGAACAAGAGAGTTATATATATATATATATATATATTGCAATAAAGGTCGAGTAGGGAGAGATTCTCTAGATTCATGCCAGGTAACATGGGAAGCAGGATAGATGACATCCCAGTTAAAACATCGCCATTTCAAAACTCTCACCAGTTTGGGAAACCAAAAAGTTATAGGCATGACATTTGTCACCTAGGTCATCATTTTATTATAGGCCTAATAACTGTCAGAAAGTTTTTAGTTATTAAATTTTTGTCATGAGACATACATCAACAATCCACAGGACAATCATATTAGCGCATCAATATTTTCAAAAGTAGATTTATAGTTATGAGAACGGATCATCCATATATAAGGTATTGTTTATAATCAGATTTTACTTCTCTGGTTGCACCTAAAATTTTCGTTAATTTTCCAATCTTCAAAATCTTATTCTTCAGCTTATGTTATTTCATTTCATACAACTATCTAGGTATGGTTCACAAAGTTCCATGTTAACTTGTTTTATTCGATTTCGAAGCAACAAAAACTAAGGCCACTCTTCCCCCCTAAAATAAGAGTAAGGTGGCGTATTCCTCGAGTAATTTAGTTGATAGTATGGAGCAAGGTGGGATAAACTTACTCAGATTAACCAACTTCCTATAGATAATTATCCTAATGATAAGGAAGAGAGGTCTTCAACTAAATATCTATATAATATAATAGCTTACTTTCATGATTCTCCTGATGAGACCGCCAGTTCTATCGACAAAGTTCTTGTCATAAAGTACATCAGTACTGGTGAGATCTTCCTAGAACATGGAACATCAGGAGGCCGAGAGATAGGGAGAGAGTATGTTTTCCACGGGAGCGTAAGTTCCACATATACTTGAAGTATTTAGATTTGGGGTTGCGATTCCCTTGCTTGGATTTTGTTTGGGGCTTCTTCAACTACTTCAGAGTTACATAGAGTATGTTCTCACCTAACACATTCGGCTTCTAGCGGCTTTTGAGATAGTATGTGAAGAAGTTGAGGTTAAGGGTACGCTTCAGTTGTTTAGATTTTTCTTCACTATCCATAGGCAACTTGATGTGTAGTATTTCACTGCTGTAAGGCATGGGCATAAGTTCATGGACGGGTGGCATGATAAGTTCATGTCAATAGTATCTGATGAGCACTTGGACTTCTGGACCCAATGGATTGACCCGATACATACAAAGGATGTAGATCTGATGTTGAATGATGCAGTAGTAGTGAAGAAGATTCAGGAGAGAAGGAGGAACAAAATGTTTATTTAGGATGCCGAGAGAATTATACGACGTTATGAAATTGGAGAACCAATATTTTTTGAAAAAGAATGTACGCTGATGTGTTACCACTATGTTCAGTATAGCCATGAGGAAAGCTGTTCTCAAGACTTTAAGGGAGAGAGTGGCCTTTGAACCTTGCTCGGCACGAAAAATGTAAGTTCATAATTTTCCCCTATTTATATTAATTGATTTACTCGTCTTGTACATATGGGTACTAGAGAGATGGATCCTACAAAGCTAATTGCTTAAGACAAGGCTAAGAAGTCCAAGGCTGATAGGAGGGGGACTACCTTAGCAACTACCACACAACCTGTTGTTGCAAAGAGACCAACAAAGGAAGCTATAGTAAAGTAGACAACTGTACAGATCTCTCATCCTGCCAAAACAATGAAGGAAAATGAGAATATATAGCTAATTGAGGTTCATTCTGAGGAGTCTTTAGTTATGATTATTCAAACTTCCATTGAATTAAGGAATAGTGAATGTTGAGAGACATAACCCAATGAGGAAGATGAAAATGCCATTACTGTAGAAGGCTCATCACAAGTGATTGTAATGGCTCCAAGTGGTGAAAAAAGACCAAGGAAGGAACTTGTCGGCTAACTACCTTTCAAGAACTCCAAAGGCTTGGATGAAAGGGTGAAGGAGGTAATGTGTTCTAAATCTATTGGCATCATTAGTGCTAAATTCTTGCCAAACAAGGAGGTCAACGAGTACTTCATCCTTTGTAGGAGCCATCAGATTTTGGACATTGACTTGGCCTTAGGAGATAGGATGAAATCTCTAACTTTAATGGAAGGGGTCATTCTTTCGAAAGACAAAGATATCACCAAGAAGGATGTTGACAAGGTCAGCGGTTACAACAAGGCCCATGTCGTGGCCAAATTATATGATGTGAGTATCCATAAACATTGCTTTTAATTGTCGAGCTCATCCGGATAATTAACACATTTCCTTTTTCTGGATAAGCAAACACATTCTTATAGCTTTGGATGAGGTTGACAGAGAGGCAAAAAAGGTAATATCTTCTACTATATATGTGTAATATCTAATCATTCTTGATTATAATAACTGAATTTGCTACAGAAAGTTGAGGATGCATATAATGTATCAAAGGCTCAAAGGATTAGGACTGAGATGGAGGTAAGAAAGCTTAAAGAGGAACTTGCTACCAAGAAATTGACACAAGACCTCATTGTTGATGAAATCTCTAGCCTAAAGGCCAAAATGGAAGAATAGTACAAAGAATCCGAAAGCTTGAAAGAGGAGCTACAAAAGAAAAAGGAATAGTGTTGGGGCTTTGGCTGAACTATTTGTACGATGAGTAACAATGTAGATAAGCTCAAGATGCAGATAAATGAGTTAGAGACCAACAACTCGAACTTGCAGAGTTGTGTTGCCGAGTTGGAGAAGACTATGAGGAGGAGGCCATCTATTGAGGAGGCTCTTGATATAGTCACTCTAAGTTGGCAATACGAGAAGTTTCTATGTAAAAAATTGTTAGAAGGAGTTCAAGCGGCAAGAGAAGAGGTCTTGAAGCTTCATCTTGATTATGATCTCTCGTATCTTGACTTTATTGATGTCGATGACAAAGTTAGTAGTGTTGATGAAGATGAACGCGATGAGATGGGTGCTAAGAGTATTGATTGAAGTGATAATGAAGCTCAAGTCGAAGAAATTACTTACTTTAAGAACCCAACTACCGAGGAAGCCCCAGCTAAAGATTTAAGAATCACTTTTGCTGAATCTAAGAATAGGCCGTAGGACTTGTTGTATTGGCATATTGCATTCTCGTGTAATTAATAATTGGAATATAATGAAGGCCATGTTGAGTGCTTATGAATTTTTGTGTAACTGCACTTTCACAATTTGTTTGGTTTATGCATGTTGCTTCGCGCTTTCATTCGTCGGCATGCTTTAATTCACTCCATTTGTTTCTCGGCATGTTTTATTTCACATGCCTTACTATCTTTTAGCTTGTTTCATTTCACAAGCTCGTCACTTCTATGCATGTTTACGCAGCCTCTTAACTTTTGGCCTATTTCATTTTATGAGCCCATCATTTTAAGGTATGTTTTATTTCACATGCCCATGTTTATTAGTATGTTTTATTTCATATGCCCATTGTTTCTAGGCATGTTTTATTTTATACACCCAAGTTTATTGGCATGTTTTATTTCATATACTTATTGTTTTATACTGTTGGTTAATTATTTGAGGTGTGGACTAGCTGCATCACTTAGTCATATAGATAATTTGTACAGTTCTTTTATTGCGTTAGGCTAGAACTTAGATAAGTTCGTTTGCCGTGTAGCCTAGAACTTGCTCATTCGGCAATTATAACTAAAACACAATGAGACTTCAAATATATTATTGTAATAAATAAGTCTTACAAGCATGTTGGCTACTACTAAAAGAGTGATGGCATAAGTCATCTAACATTAATTGAAATAAAATTTTAGATTATTAGTGTTCCAAGCTTGAGGGATGATGGATCTATCTAACCTTTCTAGTCGATAGGGCCCCTTGCCAACGACTTCCTAGATCCTAACAAGATCCTCCCAATTTGCGCTGAGCTTTCCGTAATTTGCTCATGTGCCTATTGCTTCCATCTTACAGTTAACTGGATCTCTAGGTTGGAAAACCTTATGCTTAAATTTCTGATTATAGTATCTTACTACTCTATGCCGGTATGCCATAAGCTTGGCTTTTGCAACATCTCGAATTTCCTTAATAGTGTCTAGATTCATTGTTAGTCCGACTTGATTAAGCATAACGTCAAAATTATGTATATGCAAATTCGGTAAGTCTAACTCAATCGACAATATGGCTTTAGGGCCATTTACTAACTTAAATGGTATCTCTCCCATTGCAGTTCTATGAGTGGTTCTGTAGCTCCATAGGACATTTGGTAGTTCATTGGCCCCACTTCCCCCTGACTTGATCTACTTTCCATTTTAGGCTGTCTAGTATGATTTTGTTTATGGCTTCAACATGTCCATTTGTCTATGAGTACGCTACAGACATATAGAGGAGCCAAATGCCGTACCTTTCGCAAAACGTTCGGAACCTATTGTTGTTAAACTGCGAGCCGTTATCTATAATTATCATGTAGGGTACCTCGAATCTTGGTATGATGGTGTTGAAGATGAAAGCTTCCACTTTCTGCTTCATGATTTTTTCCATAGCCTCGGCTTCAGCCTATTTGGTAAAGCAGTCCATAGCGACAATGACGAATTATCGCTGGGCAATAAACTTGGGAAAGGGTCTGAGAATATCTAGCCCTCACTAGGTAAAAGGTGATAACTCTAATTTTAAACATATTTCATAGGGTGATTTTATAGTATTTTCCTCACAGTTTTGGTTTTCTTTAAAGAAATTGATAATTAATTGAGTAAAATTTTGATTTCAAGGTTTGAATGTGTTCTATGATCGAAAACGAAGAAAAGGAATCAAATTTCACTCAAATCGGAGTTCAAATGAAAAAGTTATGAAATTTTGAAGTTGTGTAGAAAATTTTACCTTAGTACAGAAAGTTACACGACCTGGGGACACGGCCATGTCCCAGGTCGTATTTGGTGACGAAAACAGAATCTTTGTAATACACATATAAAAGGATATCTTAGGGTTTTAAAAAAAAGGAGAGACATTACAGAAACGGAGAGACACAAGAGAAGAGAAAGAGACTTAAGAACAACATTAAGAAAGAGGCGGAACAACATCAAGAAAGAGGGAAACAACATCAACTTCAAGATTAGAGAGATTGTTCATCAATCAAAAGGGGTTTCCATGTTTTATTTTATATTATTGATGAAACTCGTTTTTAGATTCATTATGATAGCTTAGAATTCGAGTATTTAGGATTATGGAACCCAGGGTTTCATGTGATTCTTGGATTGATTTAGAATTCTCAATAAAGTTTCTATCTTTACTTGATTCAATTATGTCGTTAATTATTGATTGATATTTCTAGAATATCAATATATGATATTATGCATGTTGATTGAGAAATTGCATGTGTAATTAGATCTTTACATAATTAAAGAGGATTACATGTATACTTAGAGATAAGATACATGTTTCTTCCGGAAAGTTAATTTTTTGTATGGGAATTCATTATACATTAATGCAATTCTAAATTATATTACTAAGTGAAGAGATTCCGGTAAATAATTTAGGATTAGGGTTAATATGCTTGAGAAAGGTATTAACTTTAGTTGTGAATCCCTCCGGTTAAGAATAATAGAAACCGAATTGAATATGTTTTAAGCGAACACATGATTAACTCTAGGGGAAATAATTCCTAAATACGTTATTACTTTCTTGAAGTCGTTCTTGATTTTATCGCTTTTTCAATTGCTTAATCAAGTCTTATAAATAAGTTAGTTTGTTAATTTTAGTATTTTTAATTAATTCAACTTTCATAATTTTCCAGTTAAATAATAAAGCTAAGGTTAATATTAGTACTCGAAGTCTCTAAGGGATCGACTTAGACTCACATCCGCTATATTAAAACTGATAGGTGCACTTGCCTCATATCAAAAGGCCAAGGGTTGGTTAAGCTACATAATTCACTTATGGGTGCTTTACTTGACAACTTGTGCTTTTTCCATTAAGGACACTGTTGGACAATGTCCATTGCATCTTCTTTCATAGTCAGCCAATAATAGCTGATTCATAATGCTCAAATATACAGTGTTTGCACCTTTACATGATTACTGCATATGTTACCATGAAATTCAGATAATACCCTCAAGGCATCCCTCGGGGAAAGGCATCAAAGGTAAGGTTGAGATATGCCACACTTGTATGGTCAACCATCAATCAGCATGTAGTTCATAGCTTGGTAAGCTAATCTTCGTGTTCCTTTTTGTCATTAGGGATAGTACCTTCTTTTAGATAATTCATTAAGGAATCCATCTACGATTCTTCTTTTGGGCAAAGGGCTAACTCATAGCTCTGCGAGAGATTAGATGAGCTTTTATGTAAGAGAAATTCAATGAAAAGTTTCTTGTTCAGCTTAAGGAATGCCATATTGACCAACCTTGATAGCTTGTCGGCAACAATATTCTTACTTCTCGGAACTTTGAGAATAGAGAAAGATAGGAATTCTTTTGTAAGCATTTGTACCACCAATAGGTACTTGTTCATCTCTTCTTCTCTTGCCACATAACTTCTAGTAACTTGATTTACCACTAACTGGGAATTAGAGAACACTTCAAGTTTCTTGGCACTAATTTCTTTTGCCAGTTTCAGTCCAACGATTAGAGCTTCATACTCCGCTTTATTTTTACTGGTTAGGAATCCAAATTTCAGAGTGCAATGAACTTTGACATTATGGGAGCCTTGAAGAACTAAGCTTGCACCACTTCCTTCTCATGTTGAAGAACCATTGACATAAAGAAACCAGATAGGTTTCTTAGCAATCTCTACATAGTCTTTGTCTCCAGTGAATTCAACTACAAAATCCACCAGTACTTGGGCCTTTAGTGCCATTTTAGGTTTATATTATACACTATGGGCACTGAGCTTTAAGACATATTACATCATCCTCCTTAAGGAGTTAGGCCGTTGCAATGCTTATCGTAATGGTTTATTGGTGAGGATAATAATCTGGTGAGATTCAAAGTATGGCTTTAACTTTCTTGTTGAGAGAACCACAACTAATACAAATTTTTCTACTTTGTGTACTGAAGCTTTGACCCTTGTAGAACATAACTCACGTTATAAATGGGTCAGTGCTCTTTTCCATCAGTTCAGACTAGTACAAAGGAAAGTGCTCAACAGCTGACTGATAGATACAAGTATAAATTTTCTCTAAGAATGAGTGTCGAGAGTATCAGGGGCAATGTAAGAAATTCCTTGAGCTTATTAAAAGATCTTTCACAATCTTCGGTCTAATTGAATTCCTTTAGACTCTTGAAAATTTTAAAGATTTCTACGCACCTATCTGTACCTCTTGATATAAATTTGTTGAGGGCGATAATTCACCCGATGAGTTCCTGCACCTCTTTAATTGTATGAGGTGATTTCACATTCCTTATAGCTTCAATCTTTCTTAGATTAGCCTCGATGCCACGTCAAGCGACCATATACTTAAGAAATTTCCTTGATGTTGCACTAAAAATGTACTTATGTGGGTTGAGTTTCATGCAATATCTCTACAATGTGGCAAATGTCTCCTCCAGATCTGTGAGATGCTTATCTTCTTTCATACTCTTCACAATCATATTATCGACATATATTTAAACATTCCTATGGATCTGAGATTTTAACATCTTCGTTACTAATGTCTAATATGTGGCACCAGCGCTCTTCAGCCTAAAGGGCATCACTATATAATAGTACGTTCCAAAATTGGCAACGAAAGATGTGTGGACTTCATCTACCATGTCTATCCTGATTTGATTGTAACTAGAGAAAGTGTCCATAAAAGAAAGCAATGCATGTCCTGCGGTTGCATCTACCATCTGATCTATTTTTGGTAATGGGAAACAATCTTTAGGATAGGTCTTATTGAGATCCGTGAAGTCTATGTACATTCGCTACTTGCCGTTAGACTTCTTGACTAGTACACAATTTGCTAGCCAAGTTAGATATGGCTCTTCCCGAATGAATCTTACCTTTAATAATTTCTAGACCTCTGCTTCTATTGCCGCTTATCTCTTTGGTATAAAATGTCTCTTTTTTTGTTTGAATACCATTACATTCGAGTTAATCTGAAACTTGTATACAATAACATCTCTCAAATTACCTTAGATGTCTGATGGTGACCATGCGAACACGTTAGCATTGGATTGCAAGAAGTCAATTAAACTTTATCGGACATCTGCTGACGTGGGTTTTCCTATCCTTGTTGTCTTCTTGGGATCATCTCCTAGAGGAATCTCGACTGTATCATTTTCGGTGTTCTTTATACCAACAGACTTACCTTCTAGGTAGGTCTCGACCTAAAACACTTCTTCTCACCTCAAAGCCCTTATGTATAAGGAGCATGCCAATTGCTGATCCCTTTTGTATACACCAACCCTCGTAGGAGTGGAAAACTTAGCTTTTAGATGTACTGTTGAAGGGACGATGCCAAATAAATGTTGGCATGGCCATCCCATTATTATGTTGTAAGGGGACCAACATTTGATGATGAGAAAATCCACTTTGTCCTCTACAATGTGCTTATCATAGCCATTCTATATCGATAAAGAGATAACTCTAGCTACTTAGATGGGTTGATTATTGAAAGTATAGAGGTCATACTTGTAAGATTGTAGCTGTGCTTTGATCTTGGGCCTCATTTGATTAAAGGCATGCTAAAAAATGATATTGGCCAAAATTCCGATGTCAACAAGAATTTTCTTGACCTTAAAGTTGGCGACTCTCGCATTGATGACAAGTACATCATAGTGTGGGCTCTATATGCCTTCAAAATCCTCTTCTCGGAAAGATATTGTATTATCATTCCTGACCTTCTTTTTGTGAATATTATAAATGTAATTCTTGGCATTAACCAAGTTTGAAGAACTCAATTGGCTTATACTGGGTACACTGACAATTGTATTAATTACTCCATTGGGTGCTCTATTAGGATTAACATCCCTTGCATCTCTCATGGCCATTGTTAGTTGAGTATCATCTTCATGTTCCTCTCTTCTCTTCTGAGACGTTCTTTCGATTCTTTCGGCATCATGCGCTAGAAATTTTTATAGGTACCTACATTGTATTGCATCTTCAATTGCATTTTTGATTTGAATGTATTCATTTGTATTATAACCCTTGTCACGATGGAAGTCATAGTACTTATTTGAATTTCTTCTTGAGAGATTCCCTTATATTCTTTTTGGCCATTGGAGGACACCTCTTTCCCTACGGACCTCCATCAAAATATCTGAGATTGGACAGTTAATAGGCATATGAGATGAGCATGTCGGGATCCTCGGTCTCTTCCTCTAAACGTCTGAGCTGTTGTCGTTGTCCGTACTAACTCTATCCTTAGCATTTTTCCATTTGTCTTTCTTTCCATCTGCTCTACTTTGATTAACTTCTTGTTATGCCTTTATGTTGTCTTCCTGTTGGATGTATGAGGTGGCTTAAGCCTTAAACTTAACAAAAGTTTTTGGCTTGTTCTTTGTAAGAGACTTGAAAAAGTCTCCATGAGGCTTGACTTTGTTAATTACGGCATTGAGGGCTATACTCATATCGAGTTCTAGGATTTAGACCATCTTGACCATAAATCTGGTCAAATAGTCCTTAATTGACTCATTAGACCTTTGTCTAATGGTGTCCAGGATTGAAGAATCATTAACAGGAAGTTTGTTAGCAAGGAAGTGTTAAAGAAACACTTCTACTAATTCATCAAAACATGAAACGGTATTGGGCTTCAAGTGTTTGAACCATGAGCTGGTTGCATTCCTTAAGGTTGAAGGAAAGGCTTGATAGGCCACTGTGTCACTTAAACTATGCAACTTAGCCAATGTTCGGTAGTACTCCAAGTCGCTTCATGGTCCTTCGTCCCATCATATGTTTCGAATTGAGGCAACTTAATGTGCCGAGGTATTACCTCTTCCAAAATCTTTGGGACAAAAGGACTTTTCTTGATTTGGAACGGTTTGGTCACTAAAACGGTGGTGTTGACATGCGAGAGTCCTACATGATGCATGTGTTGTAGTTGCTTGCCTTTATCAATGTTTTTGAAGGCAAGAGTTGTGGGTCACGCTAGAACCTCAGCTTGCTTTCTTGGAAATTCAAGTGAATAAATGGAATTGTCAGTACTGTTGGCATCATGATCGCCATGCTGTTTTTCTTAATTTGGGTGAAAAATTTTATGGAGAAGATCAACGATTTTTTTGTATTTTTTGTTTAACTTGGAATTTTCTTTGGCTAAATCAAGATGGAGTTTCTTGCGTCGAGCTAATCGTTGTTCATCAGCATGCCAACTCCTTCCTTGAGGGTGTTAGGAGGAAGTACCAGCACCTGCACTTCGTATCATCCTTGTTCTAGCCATGTAGTTATGTTTAGAGAAAAACAAATGGAGCCAAACGTTGTTGGTGAATTTTGGGGTGAGGAAATAGTCTTGCAAAAGAGAGTAAGATACTTAGAACCGGAGCCAGTTCGATGTGGCTACTATGATGCTTAAGTTAGAATGGTGATTTAGTATGGTAAAAATGTGAATAAGAAGTGTTAGAGAGCACTTACAGAGTTTCTTTTCAGTATTTATAGACGGTTGTTGTGTCTAAGGCAATTGTCAAGGTAACTATCAAGACACGTGGAGACCTCTTGACTTAACATCTTCCCTAATATATAGGGATAGTAAGCGGTTGTAAAGTATAACCGTGCTTATGATAATTGGTCGTACCATAGATTTAAATTTAAATCATGAGTGTTTCTTATATACAGCATAAGTGTTGTGTGTCTTCTGTAGAGGGTGAATTCCGAGAGAGTCAATTACCTTGCATCTCGGCTGAGGAAAGGACGAGTGTAAGTTGAGCGAAAACTAACTATCAATAGTACTCGCAAGGGTTTAAAAATCCTAATCCCTAAATCCAAATCTTTAGTTTTGAAAACCATTTATGAAATTGGTTTAATCGATAGATTGGTAACTAAGTTATAACCAATTCACCCAATTAGTTATAACTTAACTATTTTTCCTAATTTTGGTCGGGTAGCGACTCTAATACATTTTCAAAATAAAAACTGTTTTTTTTTTTTAAATCCTAGTCGATGGTCAGTATTAAACGGGTAGGGTTTAGTATTGATCGGTTTAAAAAAGACTTAATTCATAAAAAAACTGGGAAGAAAAAACCAAGCTCGAAAGATTAACAATTCTACTAGGGAAGTCAAAGGGTTAGCCATTTAGCTTTGCAAAATTAAAATTAATCTCTAAAAATCACCTAATGTAATTTATTTACTAAGTCATTGTTTTTTATTTTTACCATAATTGTACTAATGTGTTTGCAGGATTAGTTTTATTTATTTAACTATTTAAGGGGGGTTGGGGGGGGGGGGGGGTGGGGTTTTATTTTTGTACCACGAATGCATGATAGATACATTTGAACTCTGGCTGTGTTAGAACCTTAGGATGGGGAGTTATTATATAAGTTTTGGGTGCAGTGAGGTAACCACCGTTCGGGGGCAATTAAGCTATCTTACTTAAACTTTGATATGAGCAAGGAACTGTTTTTTAGAAATGTATGAGGTTATAGAGTTTGAGAACCTTTAGAACCTACCCTTCTTGCATACATTCTTTAGGGTTTGGCGAATAGCTAATAAGGTGGCATTATTATAAAAGAGAAGAAGAAAAACAAAAAACCTGAAGCTTCTTTTCCTGTATTTTTCCTTGAATTCACTCTTAGCTTCTATTTATCTGTTATTAACTTCATGTGTGCACTATTATCATGCATTAGGATATGGGGGGTCATTTGTTGCATCAAAGATACTGGGTAGATGCAATCAGACCCAGGCCATCTTAAGACCCTAGGAGGGGAGGCTATTATGTAGGCTTTAAGTGCTGTGGTGTAATCACCACTTGAGGTTGATTAGGCCACCTCACTTAAGTTTTATGTGACCAATGAAAATGTTCTTTAACAAGTCAAGTCACAAAACTTAAGGACCTTTTTAGAACCTACCTAATTGCATTTATGAACCCTTTTCCCAAAATCGGCAAATTGATACGATGTGGCAAGCCTATCCTTTCATTGCCCAAAGTCTAGACCAAAATCACTATGGTATAAGCTTTGATCTATATAGGAGAATTATTAAGGTAAACAATCTATTTACTTGGTTTGTGACCCCATCCAGTTACAACCTGAAACTCTTTTGTGGTAACTTTGAAGATTGGTAGCAATATAGGATCAACGTCGATATCTTGGTAGCATTTGGAACTATTTTGTTTCCTAATGGGATATTTTACATATATCATAGAATTGCAAAGTTAGTGACCTAATTTTTAGAAGGGAAATCTTATGTCCTAACACTATTAGTAGCACAAGCTAGATTGCTCGGTTGTCTACAAGAAGAGAAGAATGGTGCATTAAAGACTAATATAGCCTTACTTATGGTTTGGTTTATCAGCCATATTTAGAGCCATAAACTTGATTTCCTTCATAGACAAAGTATCTAAAAGATGAATCCCATTAATGCATTTGCTGCTGTTATTGAACTCTTCCCACTTACCCTACACCACCAAAGATATTGCTACCTATTACTAAGTTAGAGCTTTCTAGAAGTTCTACATTGAAGATATCTCCCAGGTTGCTAGATGGATCAAGGTAACTAAACTAAAGAAAAGAAATAAGATTGAAGAGGAGCTATCTAGACTTAAGGATTTATTTGTAATAAATTTTTGAATAATGTAAGGAAAATTCAAAGATGTAATAAAAACCTTTTTCTTTCCACATCGTAGATAGTTTACTAGCTCCCTTCTCTATATCCACATATCCACATATTGCATTTTGCCTATAAATATTCACTAGTTTTGTTTGAATAACATCATGAGAGTCGTGTCCTTAAGTTTCTAAGTCCTTTTCTCTATACCTTCTACTCTAACTCTTTCTAATCTCTTCTCTTAAGATCTTTTTTTCTTGTAAGATTATAAATATTTAGGCTCTTGATCCCTTAAGAATGTTTTTCTACACCTTTCTCATAACTTGTAAATAAGTCTTATCCTTATATTCCATTTTTCCTTTTCTCTTTCTTAGAAAGAAGAGTATTCTTTCAAAAAAGAAATTAAAGTGAAGAACTTGCTAATAGGTGAGGATTCTTATCTAGAGTAATGGCTAATAGCAGAAATAAAGACAAACTTGATTATACTGACCCCATGAAAGTAAGTTTTCATTCATTAGAGCAAATTGTGGAAAAAATCACAAATTAGTTGAGTTTCCTTGCTAACAGTATTGCTTTACTTAGAGCTACATCAAATGAAGAGCACTCTAGGGCCTATTGTGAAAAGAATATGGAGGCCCCACCCTTGGAAGTAGAAGAGAATTATCTAAAGGCTAATCTAACTTTTGAGTCTTTTGAATTAGAAGGGGTCTATCCAAAAGTCAACTCAACTTTTGAGCCTAATACATATTCATTCCTAATCAATAAAAAGCCGATTAACTTGGGGGCCAACTATGATAGTTTAAAGAATTGGGAAAGAAGTTGACCTAACAAATCACTAAGAAAATGAGGGTGATTAGAGATTATGATGGATTTGAGCAGGCTAGGATAATTGACCTTTCGACATTTGATGTTAAGGCCTACTTAGAAAAATTCAAGATACTAGAGTTTGAAAAGTATGATGAGACCACATGCCCAAAGCTACACACTAGATTATATGTCTGCAAGATGTGTAGATATGTTCAAAATAATTAACTCAAGGTATAAACTTTCTAAGATAGTCTAATAGGGCCTGTATTAACTTGGTACGCCTAGCTTAACCTCAACCAGATCAATACTTAGGAGAAGTTGGCTCGAGATTTCTATGAGCAATATAAGTTCAACATTGGGGTAGCTCCTTCGATTTAGGACTTGTGCACAATAAGAAAAAAGAAAAATGAGTCATTTAAGGAATAGCCCAAAGATGGAGGGGCATGGTAGCCAAAATCATTCCTCCTCTCCTTAAAAAAGAATTAATATTTGTCTTTATTAACTTATTGGAGGAACCATATTATGGACACTTATTGGGTAATATAATGGCTAGCTTTGTGGACATTATACTTGTTGGGAGCCAAATTGAAGAAGCCATAAGAATAGGAAGGCTAATTGGAAAAAGACCAGCACCACCGAATTCAGGAGCATATATAAATACTACAATAAGCAAGAAAGGCCTAAAAATAGCCAGAAGAGAGTTCACTCAAATCTTTACCTCATTATCTCAAGTCTTTGACCAATTAAGAAATATTGGTTTATTACAATAGAAAGCCCTAATGCTAGGATATAAGCCAAGGAAAAATGACCCAAATGCATAATGTGAATATCATATGGGTCAATAGGGACATTTTACTAACAAATGCTAGGAATTGAAGAACAGAGTTCAAGACCTAATTGATGCAACGACAATCTAATTGGACTCAATTCAAAGATAGGGTTTGATTTCATGATGTTTGTGAAGGACAAGTGATTCAAATAAAGTGTTTTGTTTGCATTTATCCTATTTGAAGATATCTCATTAGTTCAAAGGTTTAGAATGAAGAAAGGTAAGACAAATCCAAAAAACACCAACCCTGAGACACTTTGAGAGTCGAGTGGCATCATTGTGAGGATATTGGACTCATTCCTTAAAGGAAGTCCATCTTGCTTTAATACCTCAATCAAAATGAAGTTAGACAATCTTTTCAATATCTTAAACATAATGTCCTTTGTCAACTTTGTTGGACCTTTTATTTGGGTATTTTAAAAATTTAAACCCTGTCAAGAACCACCTCGCAATAGGGAAAAGAAGAGGTTAGGAGCATCTATAAAAAGAAAAGAGTTGGAGCTAATTTGTATTGGCTTTAGTCACATCAATTCAAAAGTAATTATTACTATTGATAACTAATTCCCTCTAAGATGAAGAGAAGCATCCATTATAAACACTAAAACGACATATGCTTTGAGCTGCAAGCCAAAAGAAAGAATAATCATTTTGTCTTAAATGAAAAAGGAAAAGAAGAAAGGAAAAAGAAGAAAAATGAGAAAGTATGAAATGAAAAAGGAAAAAGGTGCTCAAGAAATAGATTTACACAAATAAGGTGATCAAGTCTAAAGCTCTAAAGCCCAAAAGGATATGGGGCACAAAAAACCAATCCTAAATAAAGACCTACATTTCAAATAAAGACCCTAAAAACACAGCTAAAACAATTAAGCTTGAAAGAAGCCGAGGTAAATGCCAAAGTTTTTCCCCAAAAAAATTGCAACTGATATATGGCTTATAGCCCATGTAGCAACCCTAAGAGGGGCCTAGTAGTATTGCCTAAAATTTTCATATCATGTATGCACCTATAATAAGAAAATCGCCTTGCAAGTCAGAGATTGCAAGGCTCTAAATAGTTATTTACTAGAGTCTTCAATTTTAATTTATTGACTCATTATATAATATAAATAATTATGGATATTCTTTTTTTTTTTTCACAATTCCTCAAAACTGTAGAGAATCGATATCCCCTACCAAAATAGTGAAATAAGATAGACAATTCTAGAAAATTCTAAACTTACTAAAGATACTAAACTTAATTGAGACATTAGTTGTTTTTCGGAGCATTTCGAATTAACTACATAAGCTTTTCATCATACTGATTCAATGGTAGCACTCTACACTCAATTCTTATCCCATTCCCAACTATCGATCAACCTGCAAGGAAAAGAATTGTTGGGGTGTAAGCTTACGCTTAGTGAGATAATTACCCTTATCAATACCGCATGACAGAAATTTATTAGATACATAATTAGTATGCTAAACAACACATGCAGTGGCTTAGGAACTGCATACAACTCATAATTACACCCCTTGTAGTCGGGGTTTAGAGATAATTAATCGACCCAAACCAAAATCCAGGTTCTAGACCTTGGGTTTTATTTCATTTGCACTATTGTGCTTAGCCAAAACAAAACTATATATATATATATATATGTATGTATGTGTATGTGTATACTTTCTTTACCAAATAATAAATCATATTTTTAAAATCCCAAGTCTAGTGGTGTAGTGGCATCTACAATCCACAAACACACGCCCTAAGTAGAGGCCATAAAACTTGGCCCCTTGTTGACGATTGGTGTCTCCCGGTGCCTAGTAAACCTATCAGCTTAGGATAGAGACTCAATATGTATGATGACATAGCTAGTGCCCAATCCTGCAGGAGATACGTCCCCCTGTGAGTCCCTTCCCATCTTTTGCATGAAGCGGTAGTCGGTGTTATCCGATGCAATATGGGGAATGCATGATTCATTCTGATTTCTTAATCATATAAGTGATTTACTCGGTTTTCAAGGTGATAAGATAATTTCATTCCATACAATCCACATGTATATATATTAGTACAAACAATTCCCATTATTATATATAATTAACAAGTCATCGCATTCATCCACAAATTCATATACATGCATTTTTGATATCCTACAAGCATCCAAATTTATATGTATAAGTTTAGGTGCATCTATTCTATAAGCAAAATCAAGTAAAGAGTCATCGGGAATTTACTTACTCAGCCATGCGGATCAATCAAACTAATCCGGGATAAGTGGTCTCCCCAAAGCTAGGTCCCTTGGACATCGCTAATACGATACTATAAGGATTTGAAATAAAACCTAGAAAACTAAGCTAAAACCCTTTAAGTTATACTTTTGACTTAGTTTCATATTTTTTCCCCTATTTTACTTAAAAGTTCAATCACGTATAACTTTTACGTTTTAAATTCGATTTTTATGATCTTATAGTCAATCTTTACTATTTTCGAGTGTACTTTAATGTGGTGAGGTTATATTTTTGAAATGAGGCATGCAAATCTGTCCATGGGTCAGAACAGTGGCGATCCTCATGTTTTGGAGTACTTTTGGGCCTTGTTTGGTAAATGGGCTTTCTGATAACTTGAGAAATCCTTTGGGCTTAGCATTAAGATTTTATCCTAAGCTCAAAATACTCCTTGAGATCAAATTTACAACTTTGATTTATACTCTTAAGGCTAACAACCATTTCATGGGATCTTTAGTGGGCTTGAGTTATTAAATAGGCTTGTTTTTTGTTTAAACTAAAGTTAGTGACTTTGGTGGGCTTATGGAGCCTTAGGTGGATTTCTTATGGGCTTCAAAACAACCTCTTTTAATGTTTGAAAGTGTTAGTCAGAATTTTATTGAAGGCCCAACTTAGAGTTCTAAGCTTGTTTTGAGAGTTTTAGGGTTTGTATACTTACTATACTTGCTTTAATTGATCTTTTCACTTTGTTCACTTACTTTTATCATATCTTTAAGTTTCTTTTACCCATGTTCCAGATTTGGTCTTGATGATTCCAAGGGGTTCTCACTTGGTTTTTCAACTTGTTTCATCATTTCCTTAAGTTTAGGTGTTAGATTATGCACTTAAACTATTTGTATCCAAATCTTAACTTAACTTTTCTTTCGTAAGATTATTCTTAAACTCATGCTTCACACAAAGAAATAGAAGATCTTACACTTATTACAACTTCCATATCATAGCTCATGTCATATAAAGTTGGTTTCTTCATAAAACTTCATGTGAGGAGTTTTTTCTTAAGTCTAGATTTGAGCATGTTTTAACTTAGTGGAAATAAAATCAACATCCAAATGGCTTTTGAATCGTCACGTCCAGCATGATCATCTTCCATTCAAGTTCTTGTTTCAATATTTTCTCAACTTAAAATCTTCCATTCAAAGTGTTAAACAAGTATCTTTACAAAACACCAACTTTACATGCTCATGTTTCAACTTCATGTAAGGGTTTCATAAGTTTGTTTCTTATAATGGTCTTTGGTGTTATAACAACTTAAAATCATACTCATATCTTCTAGAAATCAAAGTTTCCTAACATAAACACTAACCCACTAATCACAAGAAACACTTACTCATCCTTAAAGCGAAAGATGGTGGTTGTGCACAAAGGTTCCACTTAAGCTCTTAACTTTGCTTCCTCCTTTTACAACCTTTTGGAGTTTGTCTCTTAAATTGATTTGTAAGTTATGATTTAATTCTTATAAAATTATGAAAATTTATAGAGTTGAATAAAATTATTCAAATTAAATTCTTAATTAGCCGCTTAGGGTTATAAGTCCTTAATTGTTTTAGTGTTTTGGGTTTAGAGTTTATGGTTCTCGTATTTGAGTTTTATTGATAATAAAGTTTCGAATTGGAAAATTAAATCCGTTTTTAAATGTAAACTTGATTTCTTAGCTTACTTTATCCTTGGGAATATTTGGGAAGTGTTCTTAGTTAAATCACAAGTTCACTAAAAGGTAAGGTTTACAACTTATCCATATATAACATGGCTTATAAGTGAAAATAAGAGAATTGTTTTATGTGAAATTCTTTTAGGATTTGTTTCTCAAATTAATTTATAGGTTGTGATTTGCTTCTTAAGAAATTTTAAAGTTTCTAGAGTTGAATAAAATTTATTGAAATTATATTTTTAATTATTTATTTAGGATCGTAAGTCCTTGATCATTCTAGGTTTTAGGGTTTGAGTGAGTTTATGTATGTTTTAGAGTTCGAGTGAGATTTTGTATGTTTTAGGGTTTTTCACCAACTTGGGAATAATTGACTTACACTTAGGAGCTTAAGGTTCAATTGGCTTAATTATTTAAGAATATCGCTTTATTGTGCAACATATATATGTATATATATATCATACAATAGACTAAGAAAAGAGAAGGAAATTACTTATTAATATATTTATATGTATATACATATTGTAGGGCTACTTATGTACACAAGTAAAATAATTTTTGTAAATTTATTAATTTATTCATTTAATTAGTTTAGTTTTGTTGTTTATTATTGCTTGAAATAATCCCTGATTCGTTCATTATTAATTTTATACGATTTCACAAAATTATTGATAATTTTATTGATTTTTGGCCTTTCAAGCATTAAGATAGTTTTATAGAGTTTTTAAAAATTTTTATGATTTGATATTTACGGTTTCCGTTAAGTTTAGGTTTATATATTTTTTTTTGTTTTTTTAAAGTACGCGCATGTAGGGATTGGGGTTTTCTTGCATGATTAGGGTTTCCAAATCGTATAATAGTGTCTTTGAAGTTCGTTTTAAGTTCTAAGTTCAAAATTTTAGCCAGTTTTCATTTTATGTGGTCTTATCGACTTAGGAAAATATTTACGATACTCGAATCTAACACTATGTTTAGAAGATTAAATTTATAGAGTCTACAGCCCACCCATAATTCCACCCTTCCTTTTGATTAAAGGAGATAACTTATCTTTGGTAAAAGTTACATTTGAAATTGAGGTAAGCATAATTTTAGTTTTACCTATAAGGCTTTTGACTTATAAACCCAAGTTAAAGAGTAATTCCTTCATAATAAGCCATTTCAGTAATATCCATTTTGAAATCGAGGACTAAAAAGCCTTTATTACATTGTAGTTCGAAAAAAACCTAATGGATTGATTAAAAGGGTATTACTTACAAGATGGACCATAATTTTTGGAATTGAAGTCAAAAGAGAAGAGTTTAAGCCAAGAGTGTGAGGAAGTCCTTTTAGACTAAACCTAACTTTAATAAGATATCCTTTGATAAGAAGAAATTTGAAGAGGTCATGGAAAGTTATTTGCCCCTAAAGGATCAAGTTATTATGTTGCTGAAAAGCCTATACACTACTAAGAGAATCCAAACCTATTAGCAAGTCGAAAAATTGGAACAAATTCTATTCCTTCTCACTTTGGTCCTTTAAATAAGAATCCTCATTTCTTTTGAAAGTTGTCTTCTCCAGAAGTCAACCTTAGAAATAAGCTTTTGTCATTAGCTCGGCAACAATTGTTTTTAGACGAGTTCACTTCCTGTCATCCAAAGATTAGGGATCGACTCCTACATAAAAATCACTCCCAAGTTGGCCTTAGAGGCCAAAATTATCCTCTTTGACATGATTGCCCTCATGTTTGATGTCATCCACCTCCATTTCTATCTAAGGACTTTATCTTTAGTGTCTACTCTGTCTTTCATGATTGTCAATCAACAAATATTGTCTTTTTCAAGAATTTTTTTCATAGACTCCTTTCACTTTGATCCCTTTGGATCGTTTGCACTTTAGAGCACTATCTATGTAGTAAAGTTGTTGGATCACATGCTCTTAGAGCACCATCTTAACCTTGAAATCCTTAGATCGCATGCTGTAAACCCTTAAATTTTTTTATCTAGCTTTTGAAGTAGACTTAAGTATGTTAGATAATCTAAGAGTTGACAAGACTAATGAAAGTGAAAACCTTAAAATACCTAGTCAATCACATATAAAATTTTTCTACCCTAAATCTATATAAATACTAAAAATTTCATTCGAAATTGATAAAAACCCTAAAATACTAGCCCTAATTGATACGTATTTTACCAAATCATTAGTGAAAGATTAGAGATAACTTTCAATCATGCATACATATTTAGACTCCTTAAGTAATCCGTTAAAAACAAAGATATTGTGTCATAGATCACATTTATCTTCTAAGTATATAATTAGGATAGTAATACATGGAGTTAGGGGTTTAGTTGATGCTTAGATTACATGTAATAAACTTTAATACCCTAATTGATACTTTTCATACTAGTTATACTAAGTAGCCTACCAAATGATGTATATAGGATATAAATACCTAAAGTAAGATCTCATCATCTATTTTTACTAATCAATTCACCAGATGTCTCATTTCCTTTCATTGCCTTAATTTTTCTCTTAATTTTTCTTAATTACTACATTATGTATACCAAATGGCATATGCTTTTGAAAAGTTGACCAAGTCAACACATTTTGACCAACGTCAAAAGGTTGACTAAGTTAACATTAGAAAAGTCAACAAAAGATACTTTCACTTTGGAAAATATCTAAGTCATCTAATGATTTCTTTTTCTTCCCTTTCTTCTCTTTAATTGCTATCCATACCTTATCCCCTTTTTAGACCCCACTTTCTTCTTCTTTTCAAACATAACACAAAACAAAAATCAAACCCTTACCTTACCCCCATTGCCGTGACCTTCCCTTTCCCTTTTACTTTCCAAATTTTCCAAATTTGCATCCATATTTCTAGAACAAACTAAGGTATGTTATTATGTATTGCTTTATACTATTTACTAGTTAGGTAAAGAGGTTGATTAGATGAGTAGATATGTGTTATGTACATCTATGTTGAAGAAGGCTTAAAGTTTCAATCTTTATATGTAGAAAAGTAGAAATCATTGTAAAGTGGAAGAATATGCAAATGTATATGTCTTTAGGTATGTATACATAAGGGGATACTAGAGAAATATAAGTATAGAGACCTTTATGCATAAGTATTAATTATGTACCTAACCTAAACTAAGACATATATTAACTAAACATACCTATACCATGCTAAATACACCTTTAAAACACTAAAAGAATGAAATTAGAGAAGTTTTCTTAAGAGGAATTTTAGGCATACGAAATTCATATAAAAATACATAGGTGACTGTATGTATATATAGGTATATGTACGTGTATGAATATGGTATAAGTATAAGTATATGTATAAGTATACTAGTATACATATAAGTATAGTAAAGGTATAAGTATATAGTTAACATATGTAAAGTGTACAGAAGACACTTAAGTATGATATAAGTATGAGGTAAGGCTTACGTAATTAAATGATGATGTAAGCGATGACGCAATTAAAAGATGACGTAAGTGATGACATAAGCGATTGATGACATAAGCAATGATATAAGGATAAGTTTATAAAATAAGAAATGAAAAGATTACATAAGAATTAGGTAGATAAATTAGTAAACCCTAATACACTTCCTAAATTAGATTAAACTTAATTAAGTACATAAATTAGTAATATCAAGGTAAAATTCTCTAAGTGTAAGAATCTAAGGGCTAACTAATCATTAAGTACAAACATAAGATATAAATATAAGCAATAAGAATAATTAAGCTTCAAGAGTTAAAATTTCCATAAATTTAGTCCGTATCATAAAACATGGGTCTTAATGTCCAAAATGGGCATCACTATGCGAACGTGCATCCGAAAACGATGAAAAACGACTATAAATTGATAAATATTAGAAATGGAATGAAAAAGTTATATATGATTAGTGATAAAGTCTAACCAGATAAAAATTGATACAAATCCAAGTATAATGAAGTAAATAGATATTTAGAATTACTAGTTAATTCAATTATTTACTAGCATTATTATATCATAATGATTAGGTAATCTCAAGGTGGGCGAGGATTTCCTGATTAATTACTATGACTAAAGCGAGTCGTTATGGCCGAGTGAGTATTTACCCTATGATTCCATACTTTTACGTGATTATAGATAGGTGACCTAAATGTTATTGTTAATTGACTATTGTTTAGGGTTGAGAAATGCTTGTATATGTTATTATGTATTGAGTTGTAAATTTACCTTAAGTATATATAATGCTTTATTTGTTGCATAGTAGTATAGAAAACGATTATATGTACTATTGAATGGTCATATCGTAATTAGACTTAATTATATTTGGCTCATAAGAAGAAACCGGTACATGCATTAACATGCATTGCATAGACACAATTTCAGCCGTCACATCACACAAAGGTAAAGAGAGGCCATTCGGGGGTTAATATTATTAATTTATTGGTTTTGTACGGTGCACTATCTTGACCTTGAAACCCTTGGATCATATGCTCTTAGAGCACTGTCCTTGAAACCCTTAGATCGCGTGCTCTCGAAGCGCTATCTCGTGCCAAACTCTCGGATCGTATGCTCTTAGAACGCCATCCTGACCTTGAAATTATCGGATTACATGCTCTTAGAGTACTATCCTAACCTAAGCCAAAACCTTTGGATTGCATGCTCTTGAAATGCTATCCTGATTTCTTATCACTCCTTATAAACCCATCTAGGTTAGTGAGCCTAAAAGTGCACAATCAAGTTCCCCAAATTGATCTTAGCTTAGCTTAGGGTTATTAGTCCTCGAGAGATGCTACCATCTAGGTAAGTGAGCCTAAAAGGGTATGACCAGGCTAGATTTCTTCTTTTTAGCTCTTAGAGTGGCTCCTCCTTCTTTAACCTTTTCACCAAATCCTTAGTGGATCGAGCTTAGGATAGCTAGCTAGTTAGCTGTAACGCAACTTAGGACAAAATCTACCCTTAAAACAAAAATAATATCTCTTTTGTTTTTATGACAAAATTTTGTTTAAACTTCATCACAAAGAGGGCTAGCTATAAACACCCAATTTTTACTTGCCTTTACCTAGGTTGACCTAACCTATATGTACAAAGGCATGGAAAGCCTTTTTATTTTTTCCAGTTGACACACTACCACATTAAGTATTGCCACGTGTCAGGGTTTCACTATGCCACGTGTCAGGGTTTCACTATGCCACGTATCCTAATACATAGCAGCCTTGGATTAGCTAATGCTCACATAACAATATTTGATTAGTATTTATTCTCATTAAAATCATAAATAAGAACTTTTAGGTTTAACACAACATGAAGTTAAATCCCCATAAGTGTGCTTTTGGTGCTACTTTGGGAATGTTCCTATGACATATGGTCACTTGGAGTGGTATTGAAGTTAATTAGAGAAAGATTGAGGCAATAAAAAATATGAAATCTCCTCATATTGTCAAGGAGATTCAGGAGCTCATTAAGTGAATAGCTGCCCATAACAGGTTCATGTCGTGAAGCGTAGACAAGTGCACATAATTCTTTAAAATTGTAAACAATCCTAGAGATTTCAAATGGATGGATGATTGTGAAAAGGCATTCCGTGAACTTAAGGAATTTCTCGTGTTACCTTAATACTCTCAATACTTATCTTAGGAGACAAGTTGTATTTGTACTTATTCGTTAGCTATCAAACGCCTTCTTTTATATTGGTTTGAATCGATGGTAGAGAGCATAAGCCAATTTACTACATGATTCATGTATTGCAAGGACCGAAGCATCAATATACTAAAATTGAAAATTTTTTATTAATAGTGGTTCTCTTAGCAAGGAAGTTGAAATCATATTTTAAAGCTTACCAAATTGTAGCCCTCATTGATCAACCTTTGTAGCAGGCATTATAATGGCTAGATTCTTTAGGAAAGATGATGAAATATGCCATAGAGCTGAGTGCTTATAGTGTACAGTACAAACCCAAAACGGCATTGAAAGGTCAAATGCTGTCGGATTTTCTAATCGAATTCATTAGTAAGGAAGACAGTGTTGAAATTATTGAGAAGCCCATATGGTATCTTTATGTCAATCGTTTTTCCATTGGAGAGGGAAGTGGTGTAGGCCTTATTATACAAGGACCCTACAATGTTAAGGTTAATTATGCCTTGAAATTTGGATTTCCAACCAGTAATAACGAAGTAGAATACAAAGCCTTAATAGTTGGACTTAAACTAGTAAAGGAAGTTGGTTCCGAGAAACTCAAAGTTTTCTCCAATTCACAATTAGTGGTGAATCAAGTCAAAGGAAGTTATGTGGTGAGAGAAGAAGAAATGAGTACGTACTTATTGATATTACAAATGTTCATGGAAGAATTTCAGTCATTTTCATTTCACAAAATACCAAGGAGTAAGAAAATTACCATTGATAAGTTATCTAAGTTGGCCTATATGGCATTTCTTGATTTGAGCAACAAACTCTTTGTCAAGTTCCTCCTACATAAGAGTTTATCCATTGTCTCGTAAAGTTGCAAATTAGCTACTTACTTGAAATAAAATTCTTAGATATATCCCCTTGTGGATTATTTAAGGGATAGTGTCCTCCCTGATGATAGGAAAGAGGCTCAAAGATTGGTTTATCAAGCTGCAAATTAAACATCGATAGATGATAAGCTGTACAAACATAATACATCCGAACTTTATCTTTGATGTCTTCCTTCAAGAGATGCCTAATAGGTGTTGTCTAAACTATTCCACGATGTATGTAGCAACTACGTGAAAGCACAAATGTTGTAGATCCATGCTCTGTAACTCAACTATTATTAGCGAGAATGAAAGATGATGCGAGAACAACTATTCAGCATTGTCTACAATGCCAAAAGCATGAGGCATTGTTATGCACCATCTACTAAATTATGTTGCTTGTCTAGTCTATAGCCCTTTGCTTAATGAGGGATAGACATACTTAGACCATTTCCAATGTCTATAGCTCAGGGAGAATTCATCATTGTTGTTGTGGATTATTTCACAAAGTGGGTAGAGGCCAAAGTAGTGGCAAGGATCATCAAATAGAAAGTTGAGAGATTTGTTTTCAACTTTATGATATTAAGGTTTAGAGTCCCATTTATGATAATTACAGACAATGGACTACAATTTGACAATAACCAATTTCGAGCATTTTGTGAGAAATATGGCATCTACCTAAATTACACATCTATAGCTTACCTTCAGACTAATGGGAAAGTAGAAGCTGTTAACAAGATTATCTTATATGGCTTAAGGAGGAAGGTTAATCAAACCAAAGGAAAATGAGCTGATGAATTACCGAATGTTTTATAGGGATATTGAACTACCTACAGAACCTCAATAGGGGAAACACCCTTTAGATTTGCATATAATGTAGAAGTGGTTTTACTGATCAAATTGGACTTACCAAATATAAGCATGCGAAACTTCAATGTGATGACTAATTAAGTCGACTTAATGGCAAATTTGGATGCTATTGAGGAAGTCAGAGATGTTATGAGAGTGAGAGTTATAGCATATCAACATAGGGTAGCCATGTATTATAATCAAAAGGTGAAGTATAAGGTTTTTCAGCTTAGAGATTTGGTTAGTCAAGAACTAGAGGTGATTAGTGAGCAAGAGAAGCAAGGGAAGCTCAACGCAAATTAGGAGGTTCCTATTATGGTCCAAGAAGTCGTTAATGAGGGGGTCTATCGACTAAAAAGGTTAGATGGATCAATCATCCTTTGTGCATGAAAAGCCAAGAACTTAAAACTTTATTTTAATTAATTCCTCTGATGTTATGAAGCATTTCCTTTAGTTTTGTAAGGAAATAGCCTAGTTGTTTTAGAAGACATTATGTTCAAAGTTAACTTTGAGTTGTTTGTCTACCTGATCTTTTTATGACCGATGGATTATTAATAAGTTCGAATTGTACAGTGAACAAACTAGTACTAAAGTTCAAACTAATCATGGTCAATGAACTTTATGAATTAGTTGAAAACCCGAATAACGAACTTTATAACAAGTTCAAATAAGACAACTAGTCTATGTCTTAAGTGACTAAACAGATAATGTCTCAAGAAAGATACCTAAATATCGTGTGTGAAAAATAATACCAAGAAAATAGGGTGTGGCAAATAAAATATGCCGAGAAAATATGATACATGAAATAAAACATGCTAAGAAACGATAAAGCACATAAAATAAAATGTGCTAAAATTACCAAATTACGCATGAAGAAATGTGCATAAGTTTAATAACATATACAATGGTAAATTTTCAACCACTAGACCAAATACTGTCCATACAAAAGATAAGCCAATTATAAGGGAAACAATCTTATGATTTATTCTTAGATTAAGTAGAGGCATTCTATTGATCAGAAGTTAAAGCCTTATTAGAGCATATTTCCTTTTTGGTTCTTAGGGTATTGGAACAGGTGGATTTCTCTTTGCACTCATAGGGGATTTCCTTAGATAGATGATGTTTGTCATCTCTAGGATCTTCAGCATTAGCCTCATTATCACCTTGTATATTAATCTTAGCACCTAGATCTTTGTCAGCTTCTTCATCACAATTGTTAACTTTATCATTGATGTAGGTGAAAAAGCACAAGAGATCATAGTCAAGGTGAAACTTGAGGATTTCTTCTCTTGCCGCTTAAACCCCCTCGAACAACTTTTTTCTTAATAATCTCTCATACCACCAACTTAGTATTACAATTTTAAGTGCCTCTTCAACAAAGGGCCCTTTCCTTGTTGCTTCCTTTAATTTGGCAATATGGCTTTGTAGTCTAGAGTTGTCTTTCTCCAATCCCTTTATTTACATCTTGAGCTTGTCTTCCTTAGCATTTATTGAGCTGAGTGTTTAACCTAAACCCCAGTACTCTTCCTTCTTTTTACATTGCTCCTTCTTTAAGTTTTCAACCTCCTTGTATTACTCATCAACCTTAGCCTTAAGGCTTAAGACTTCATAGGCAGCCAAAGAATGTGCTAATTTCTTGGCAACATGTTCATCCTGATACTTTCTAGCCTTCATCTTAACTCTTATTCTCGTATTCTTTACAGCTACTGTTTGAGCCTTTGAAGGGTTGTATGCATCTTCAATTTACTATAACAAGTTAATATGGAATGATGAACTCTCCAGACCACCTAGTAGAATGCATAAAAAGTCATTATTATTATTACCTTTTTCATTTCTTTATCGGCTTCATTTGAGGCCATCATAACATGGTTGTTGATCTATAAACAAACAAGAGTGTTAGTAATCAAACATGCCTAACAATTGAAAGGATTCAATTGTTACTTACATCATACAGTTTAGCCATGTTCTGCACTTTATTACAATCATCAACCCTGTTGACATCTTTCTTCATGATCTTTTTGTCCTTAGGAAGGATAATACCGTCCATTAAGGCCAAGGATTTTGTTTTCTTGCCTAAGGCTAAATCAGTATGTAGGATGTCATGGCTCCAGCACGTAACGAAGTATTCGCCAACATCCATGTTAAGGATGAATTCAGCTCTATTGATGCCAAGAGCTTTGTTCTATATTGCCACCTTCACCCTTTCATCCAATTCCTTGGACCTCTTAGCAGGAGGTTGGCTAACGAGTTCCTTCTTGCTTCTTTTGTTTGTACTCGACATAACATCCATTGGTAGTGATGACCCTTTGGTGGCCTTAAGATTGGTGACTTCAGCCTTGCTTTAAGCTTTGATTTCTTGGCTATCCTCTCTCGACTTACCAATTGAAGGAATATTTTTGGCTAAAAGGGTTGCAAATTGTGTGACCTTAACAAACCCAAGTTTATCGCTCCCTTGTCACTTCTCGACTGGATGGGAAGCCTTCTTCTAAGCCTTTACTTATTTCATCGTGCCCTCTTTTACTGCTTTCTTGACAGCAATCAGTAAGTAGTAGCAATCAAAGAGGCTATACGTTTGTCGGCTTTTGATATTTTGTCCTTTGCTTGGGCCAATAGCTTAGTAGGATTCATGTCCCATATGCCTATGTCTGTAATAAAAAGACAAAGCATATTAACAATAAACATAGAGAAACCAAGGACTTACATGCTTCATGTTAAGTGAAGCTCAAAGGCTAGATTATCCTTCCCCTAAGGAACAAGAACGACCTTTCTCTGGTAGCTTTACTCAACACGACTATCTCTTAGTAGCATACCTTCTTTTTCAGAGAAGATTGGCTCTCTATTTTCATATCGCCTAATAATTCTCTCAGTATCTTAGAAAAACATCATGTTTTTCCTCCCCTCTTGAATCTTCTTTGTTATGGTGGCATCATTTGGCATCAATTCAACGTCCTTAGTATAGATTAGTTTAGTCCATTGGGTCCCAAAATCCAACGTTTCATTTGAAATGATAGACATAAACTTGTTGTGCCACTTGTAGATCTTAGACTCAAATTCATCCGTAAACTTCAACTCGTACTTAGCAGCCATAAGAACTCTATCGGCAATACTAGCTACTCCATCTAGTGAATCACTAAACTAGACTATTGGCTAAGCTACTTAAGAAACATGCCCTTTTGCTCCTTTGGGGGGGGGGGGGGGGGGGGGGAGGAGGGGGGGGAGAAGTAGCCTCGGTCTCAGTTGCTTCAGAATCTGAAAGAATAAGCCGATGAATTACATTGCAAACCATACTTGATTTTGGCTATAATGAATGTCATAGAACTTTTTGAAGAATTTAAAGGTGAAGACGAGATGTTAAGAGCAAGTGAAAGCTCATGGATGTAAATGAAGTTGAAATCCATTTTTCGTATTGAAATATTCCTCAAATATGGATGATTAACCCTCATAACTTTAACACATTTCTTATAGAAATGATGATATGGACTATTGACATATGTTCCGAGACAGAAACCCAATGGTTGCTAAGGCTTTGACAGTTATTAGTTCTTATGGTGTAATTATGTCTAGGGTGACTGCTATCATACATATTACCTTTTAGTCTTCTAATAGGTAGGAAAATTGAAAAGTTTTGACCTTTCAGATAGAATGCGATCCATCCCTTTAAATGGAAATTAAGGAACTTCCCACATTACTTAGTATTTGGGAAATTATTCCTTACTCAACCCTATAAAGAATATTAAAATATTTACTCTCTTAGTTGAATCGTTGAACATAGGAGTCAAGGGATAAATGTTGATAGTCAAATTTCATTCACTCGACCACTCAGTTGCTGATATGCTGAGTAAGTCCATTCTCGGCTAACACTTAGTAACATTGATCCTTATCTAATTTGAATTTAAGGAAAATGGCACAAATAGTTACCACTTAGAATGGCTATATTATATAACTGATCACTATTCTTATATTTCAAGAATGTACCTAATCTAGAAGTCTCTATATATTCCAATAATCATGCCATTAACTACTATTTTAGATACTCAACATTTGCCTTTAAATACGAAGAAGAAACACTGTAAGAGATATCTGATAATTTACTATCACTTACTTTGTCTCTTCTAATGTTTCTTTATTGACTTAGGCATTAGAGTAACCACACTGAACTGGCCCTAATATCTTATAGCCTTCTCTTTCCTTATAGGATCAAAGTTTTAATCTAAAATCACCTAACAACAATTTGGCCTTAGAGAGTATTGGTCAGAAGAATTGTAGCGAGCTATAGAACCTCCAATAAAATGTCAACAACAGAAGTGCCAAGCACCAATGAAGCAAGAGCTACAATAAGGCTTAGTCAGGAGTGTAATCATTATACTCGATGTAACTCCCTATTGAAGAAAGGTTGGCATCATATCGAGCACTTAGTTATAAGGTCAAAATTTACTATCAACATTTGTCCTTGGACTCCTAGGGTCGATAACTCAATTATGGGGTAGTACTTAGGCAAACTTTCAGCATCAATAAAAGTAAGTACGTGGTTGAACTTGTGCTATGCTTAGAGCAATATAATTGTCGTGCTACTCTTAGATGTTTTGCTAATTTCGTTGTTGTACATTATGAAGAGCTAGGCTTAGGGAAAATTGAAACTTCTAGCTAAAGAGTTGTGTCCCTTTGCTTTTCCTCTCTCTCAAAACACATGCAATAGCTATTTATTTTGCAATCATTTCCTTTGGCCACTTAGTAATTGTTGTTAGGATGATGTCAATTAGATCACTTTAAGCTATACGTATCTATGGTCAAGGCCAGCCAAAATCAATCGAATATCAATTCCCAAAAACCACCATTTGTTCACTTTTATAAAACCTAATTCACTTTTTTTTTTCCTTTCTTGTCTTTCATATTCTTTACGACTTCTCTATAAATTTTCTCATGCTCAAGCTGTAAAAACTTCCTCTCAATTGTAAGTTTTCGAACTTAATTTCCACACTCAAACTTCTTGGAGTTTTCATCACAAATACAAGTATTACAAGATTTAGAATTGTTCATTCTCCTTCCCTTGAGGCTACTCCTCCCCTCTAAATGAGGCAATGGAATTGGCTTCAACCAATAGCAATGGTGGCTCGGCTTAAAGCTACGATGGTGCCATTAATAGGTATGATAAGCTTACTTACATTAAAGCTCTTCCTTGAGATGTTTAACTTGATGATGGTGAAGGTAATAAATTTATAGTTTATCTTTTTAATGGTATAGAATATAACATTGAGGCACAAACAAAATTTAAAGTCGTGCTGATAAAGAGCTTGTGTCAAGGTATAGTGCTTTTCTTTGAGGCTTCTTGAGGATTAGAACCTAGGAGAACAAGAAGAGATGGAAGGGTTAGTTTTTTGATCGAGGGGGGAGTTTTATGTTTATCTTAAGCATTTTGAGTTTGATTACGACTTCTCTTTTCAAATTTCTAAAAGGCTTTTTTCAACTATTTCTATGTTTTGCTGAGCATATATTCACTAATCATATATAGGATTTTGATAGCTTTTGAGATGATTGGCAAAGAGGTGGAGGTTAAGGCCATCATACAATTATTTAAGTTTTTTTTTTTTTTTTTTGCAATAAAGTAATAGAATGATGGGTGGTTTTACACTCTATCAAATATAAGAGAAATTTTTTGGATGGATTGTAGTATAAAATCCATGATTAGCATGACAAGTTTATTTCAACAAGATTGGAGGTAGGTAGATTTCTGGAACAGATCGATGAAACCCATCTAGGTAGGGGATATCAAGCTTCTCTTAATGATAAGCTAGCTACTAGGAAGATTGAACCATGATGGGGTAAGTTTTTTTATTAGGATGCTAAGAAGACTATTCGTTGGTAAGAAAGGGGCAAACCTCTTGGACAACGAAGAAGGTATTGTTGATTTCCTAGCCATACCAAGTCAAGCTGGTTGAATTGATACTGATCAAGTGCTTCATGGGAGATTCTATTCTTTGAGCTTTGTTCGGTATGGTATTATAAGTGTATCTTGTACTTAGTTTAGTTCCAATCTTCTCCTTGTTGTAGATATAGGCATTGGTGAGGTTGACCTTAAGGAGAAGAAGTTGAACTTCTGAGCTATTAAGGATGCAACTAAACAAGCGGCCCCTCTTAAGGAGGTCGAGAAGAAGATAGCATAACGAGTAAGCCTAAACTAGTCCCTACAAGGAAAGACAATTAACTGATCCTAAGGGAGACTACCATTGGCATGTTGTAGCCCTGATTGACTGGTAAGTACACTTGTTAAGTTATAATGTAGTAGACTCGCAAATTTAGGTTGTTGATCCCTCGAGGACTAAACACACTACTTATACTTACTCAATTATTCTACTTACGAAAGAATAATTAAATTTCAATTACATAATGAACAATTAGAATCTAATAATTAAGAGGAATAAAATTGTATAACTATTAATAATCAAAGCAATAGTAAAGCAAGAACCCTAATTGACCATACAAATATCTAGACTTTGTTTCATTGAGCACTTAACATGTAATGATTCAAAAGATTTCTAATTTTTTCCCCTAATCTTATTAATTCAAGAAATCTAAATTATGAGCTAGTAGGAATCACTTCATTACTAAATCCTAACCCTAACTATACTATCGAAATCGCTTCCATAATATAATGAATTAAGACAACATTAAGAGCAGTAATTCCCTTTAAAAAATTATTATAATAAATTCCAAAAGAACTCCATAACTCATTGCTAAGATTATAGATAATTCCCATCAATTGCGATAGATCTAATTACAAATTGGGTCTCGCAATCTCAATGTAGAATATTAGAAAATTAGATTGAAACTCTATAAATAACAATCTAATTTAATACAAAAATACACAATTGAATTATTATGCAATAGGGAGTTTTATTAGAATAAACAAAACAAGCACTTTATTTGTTAATCCATGGATATATAAGTCTAGATATTTACAGCTTATGCTATAGTCCTGCTAGAAACATAAATCAATAAACATTAAAATGAAAATTCTAGCACAATAACCCTTTGTTCATTCTTGCTTCTTCCCTTAAGGTTCCTTCCTTCTTCTTCTCTTTTATTTTTCTCTCCTCTTCTTCTACTTCTCTAAATGAGTATTTCACTAGTATTTATAAGATTGTGGCAAAATCACCCTAATACGGAAGTTTTCAAATCATGGCATGATGATGCCCTAAGTGTATAGGTATTGGGGAATATATTGCTTTAATAGGTAAGTGCACCTAGTCAAGTTACTATACAAATAAAATGAAATTTTTGAGTCCAAGTGTTGATCCCATGAGACTTGATATGTGAGTATATTTGATTATTTTTGGAAGTAATACCCTTAAATCATTCAGTTACCTAACTTCTAATAATAAAATATTTAAAAGAGTAAATTAAAAGTAGAAAGTAAAGGTTGTAATAAAATAAAAGATTAGACTAAGAGATAGAAGTAAAGAAACAAAACTAGGATAATTAAATAATAATAATAAAATAACTTAATCTAATTAATAAAGAGATAACATTTTTCTTAGTAAATCTTTATTATTGTTTACTATCTAGTCCTAAGGGATTTTTAAAATCTTAATTACTATATTGGATAGTAGGGGTTCTTATTGTGAACGAACTGGACTTATGTCTTCATCTAATTCCTAATCCCGAAACCTTCTCTACTTGAATTGCTTTTGAATAGTATCATAAAAATCACATGACACTCTTGAATCCCACTATTAGGTTGCCTTAATCTAGAAAAAGAAACTATTAAAAGTCTTAGCTAGCTAATTTTATCTAATTATTTCAGTCAATTACATTACATACTCTCGTAAACTCTACATAAGGCTTAACAGTGATTTACTAAGCACCAATATAAGGACATGATGAAAAAAAGAAAAGAAAAGAGAGACGAAAAGCCCCCTTGGAAATTTGAAAATCTGACAACTAACTCTCAAGGGGCTCTCTATAACCTTATGCCTAAGTGTTTATTTATAAGAAGCAGACCTAAGATTTCAAAGAAAACCAAATAAATATAAAAGATTTGGAAATCATTACACTCTAAGCTTAAAGTATACGACTGTGAATATAGCGACCCTAGGAAGGGCCTAGTAATATTGCCTAGAATTTCAATATCACATGTGCACCCATAATAAAAAAAATCACCTTACAAGTCAGAGTTTACAAAACTCTAAATAGTTATTCGCTAGGCTCTTCAATTTTTGTTCATTGACTTATTATATAATATAAATAATTATGGATATCCATTTTTCCACAATTCCTCAGAACCATAGAGAATTGGTATCCCTTACCAAAATAGTGAAATAAGATAGATAATTCCAGAAAATTTTAAACTTACTAAAGATACTAAACTTAATTGAGATATTAGTCATTTTTCGGAGCATTCCGAATTAACTACACAAGCTTTTCATCATAGTGATTCAATGATAGCACTCTACACTCGATTCATATCCCTATCCCAACTATCGATCAACCTGCAAGGAAAAGAACTATTGTGGTGTAAGCTTACACTTAGTGAGATAATTACCCTCATCAATACTACATGGTAAAAATTTTTTAGATGCACAATCATATGAATACATGAACAATCAGTATGCCAAACAACGCATGCAGTAGCCTAAGTACTGCATACGATACAGAATTATACCCCCTATAATCGGGGTTTGGAGATAATTAATTGACCCATACCAAAATCTAGGTTCTAAATGTTGGGTTTTAATTCATTTGCATTATTGTGCTTAAGTAAAAAACAAAACCATATATATATATGTATATATATATGCATAGATTATATGTAATATACTTTCTTTCCAAACAACAAATTATAGTTTCAAAATCTTAAGTTTAGCGGTATGGTGGCCCCCGTAGTCCACAAACACATGCTTTAAGCAGAAGCCATAAGATTCAACCCTTCACCGATGGTTGGCGTCTCCTGGCACTTAATAAGCCCATTAGCTTAGGACAGAGACTCAATAAAAATGATAACATAGCTAGTGCCCAATCCTACAGGAGGTTCATCCTCCTGTGAGTCCCTTTCCATCTTCTACGTGAAGTGGCAGTCGGTGTTATCCGTATGCAATTATAGGGAATGCATGATTCATCTTATTTCTTAATTGTATAGTTCGTTAATCCAATTGTTCAAGGTGATCTGACCCGAGGGTAGATCCTAGATAAAGGGAAAATTTATTTCACATGCAGCACCTAGTGAATAGGAAGACTTGTTCCCTAGTAGTAGATGGAGGTAACTACACCAATATTGTCTCTACTGAGTTGGTAGAAAAGATAAAGTTGCTAACCTACCTGCATCCTCGACTCTATGGATTGAAATGGTTTAATGACAAGGGTATGGTCTACATGCATAAAAGAGAGCGGTTAGCATTCAAGGTTGGATCATACAAGGATGATATTGATTTTGACATCGTGCCTATGAATGCCGCAAATCTACTTCTTGGTCAACCTTGGGAGTATGACTGGAAAGTGATCCATGATAGTTCCTCAACACTTACACTATTCAAATGGATGGGAAGAGCTATCGCTTCACCCCCATGAGCATTGAGGAAATCTAGAGATACTTGGGACCCATGGTAAAGAGAAAAGGAAAGAGAAGTTTATTCGACATCCTAGCCCATGCTCAACACTTAACGTTGAGGACGACTTCCTTTTAAACCGAAGGTAATGATGGGAATTAGCCTCCAAACATATCTAAGCTAAGGCCTATCAATGCTGACTAAGGCTAAGTTGCAGCTAGAAGAACGAAGGGAAGGAAAATAAACACTTGGCATCAAATCTATCGTCAATTAAGGAGCCGAGAAACCACAAGGTCGAGTACTCGAAACCAAAGAACCATTGACATAGCATCGAGAGATTCGTGTCAACTGATTCTAGGACTTAGCAATTATGGGCCGACCTCTCTAGTGTTTCGACGAAGCCAGGTGAGATGTTAGGGACTCCTGCCCAAACTCGTACATCCAACTACCGACCCCGTCCGATTTGGATACTACTCCTCCCAAGATATGTTGAGTTCTATAAAACGTATAGTTTTGTATTCTTATACATGTTTTCCCTTTACTTTATTTATGGGCCCAATTCTTTAGGGGTTAAGGCCTTATACTTTATTTACAGTGTTGCCACTAAGGTTTAAGACTTGCTATAAATAGCAACATTTGTACAAACATAAATACAGATATAGACAAATACATAGATAGAGACAGATATATAAATGGAATGAAACCTTTCTTTTTCGAACAAGGCTATACTTAAGTTGACATCTATCAAATTATCAAGTTTTGATTAAAGTCTTTAACAACCCTATGTTCTTATCAATCTTATTCTCAGATTGTGGTAAACTTCTTCATTTGAACCGCTCAGTGAGTTGCATCTAACCTTCATTTGAAACCCCGAGCAACATTTAGTGTTTGTTAATCGAATCAAACTCTATTTCGAGCTCAAACCCCTGATCGTCTTTGTACCTTGGTGAGTTATATCTATCTAGATTTACTATCAAAACCCTTCTTGTTCTTCATACCCATTCCTATTCATTTGTAGATCTATTTCCGTTTCTTTCTAGATCGATCATGTGATTCCTTATCATCTTGTCATCAGAGATTCGATCCTTATCAAGTAAGGCCTTGAAGTACTTTTCATATATATATTTGGTTGGTCACCTACGAACTAGAATAATAACTATTTGACTTTACTAATAACCGATCATGCATTGTAGGTTTATGCATTTACATGAAAAAAGGCATCAACACTGCATAGTGGAGTACGAGATCATGCATGTAGGATTAGTATTTATGTTATGTTATTATTGTATCGTACAACATACTCATATAACATTTTCTTGCCTCAACCTTTTGGATCTACTTAGCTTTGGGGAGTGTTATGATGTACTTGATGCTAAGCCGTATCCATTACTTTCGGTCTACTAAGAGAAGATGATATTTGATCAAACAATAGATGTAGAGACCCGATTCTTGACGTACTTAAATACTTCACAACCTGAACAACAATAGGCATAAAACTATGCTTTACACAAATGTCGGCAGGCTGTATACCATGTATGCATTTCATATGCTTGCCTCTATTGCATATGCGTATTTAAATAACTTAAAAAAATTTTGTCGGTAGGATAGGAAGGTTACTCACTAAGTCGTTGTTGTATACCCCCTTATAATTTATTATTATACCTTAACTTATGACTAGAGCTAGGTTAAAGGATGCTTGAGGTTAGTCTCAGAAGCTTTGTGATGGTTAGAGGGAAGATGAGACCACAAATGGACATCTATGATATATTTAGACTCTCTAGTATTATCTTATATATTTCTTAAGGATTTTCAATAGCTTAGACTACTAGTACATTATTATGGTTTATAAGACTTAATTAAAGGGAAACTGTTTGCCTTGCTATTTATGTTATTTAATATTATGTAATGAGCCTTTAATTATTTGCTTTTATATTACTTATGGTACTTCTACAACTTAGCTGCCCCTTAAGTTGCAACAATATTAAAGTGGTATGAATGCATTAGGTTAAAGAGGAATAAATACTAGCCTTAAACATAATAGGGAGCTAACTTAGTGAGGTTAAGAGGGGTAGAACCGAGTTAGGAGACATAAATTGAACTTATTATTTGAAAGAATGATGAAACCCTAGCATTAAGAAATTTTTGTGCTCTAGGGTGATTTCAAGACTCTTATGGTGCAGTGGCTCGAGTTTCACATAGAGGAAGGAGAGACTCTCTTAGATTATCATTGTTGCATTTGATTGTTGTACGAGGACTTTACTTTGATGAGCCTTGCAGCATGATTACAGTGTTGTCTTGGTAAAAGGGTAGAATGATGATATACTGAAGTTTTAGACATGAAGAGTTACTCATGTATCTCTATTGCCTAGTCTACACCAACACCAAGCATTTATTTACATACATAAGCATGAGTCCTGGTTGGTGGAACATTTTAGACAACCATTGAAGTTAGCATTCTTGGTTAGCGACGATTATCGATCGCCGGCACTAACATTCAGTGAGTAGAGACCAGTTCAAGGTGATAATCTAGCCCTAGTAAAGGTTAATATTAATTGGGCTGTAGATGCCCCTTAGGTGGAGATGGAGTTGGACTATAGGCTTCCACCTTAGTCTGATGATGAGATCGACTAGCTAAAGGAGTAGGTCCCTAAAACTCTAGTCCTAACTCTAATGGAGGTTAACCCAGTCCAATAAGACATACCTTAGGAGGATCCACTTAAGCCTATGCCCCTTACTATGCTACTTGCCGATCTATACCACTCAATGGAGCCAAGTGACGATGGGTTAGAAATGTATATAGATAGATCATTGCTTGAGCCTCTATCACTTGTAGTATGGGATCCAAAGGAGGAGGGTTATTAAGAATTGGATGAGCACTATAAGCCTTTTATGGTTTCTAGTATGGATTCAAATGGAGATGACTTAGACAATTCTAGTTTTATGAGAATTGATGATCTAGAGGATGAAAAGAGTGCTAAGGTTGGTTTGATTATTTGATGTGTCAACGAGGTCAAACACACAGAGAAGCACCATAATGATGCAAACCAAAAACAAACAAGGAAAAAGTTAGCAAAGTCTGGGTAGCTATCAAATGGATATGATGCAGCCTATAATTCGCTAGATATGACACATTGGTCCAAATTAAAAGGTCACTCGCCATTACTTCTTGCTAAAGGGAATAGATAAGAGTTGAATGATCACAAGAATACTAAGGTTGCTCAAAGTGAATAATTCTATATTGATTAGTTGATTCATGTTTGCATATAAGAAAGTAGGGGTTTATATACCCACCCAATAAGGTTACTTTATATATATGAAAAGACTAAAAGGTATTCTACAATTAGGTTACATAAGTCATACTAAAAGGCGTAAAAAGGGAAAGAATATTTAGTACAGAAAAAGAAAGAATCATTTTGAAACATTGTGTCAGAAGACATGTGTCACTTGGCAGCTAGATGAGAGAAATATGACACAAGGTAAGTGGAAGCAAAATAGGAATTGCAATCAGAAACTGACTTAATCTAGATTAGGTTAGGAGCCAATCATTCGATAAAGAAGTTAGCTATATTAGAGTCAGACTCCTGTGGTCAATAGGGGAGCTCGGTTCTACCAATCCTGGGTTATCTTCTGGAATGAGACTTTGCTACTAGGTAAGAGCATATTTGACACATATGAGGATTTGATAGTCAAGTTAGCAGAGGATCAATTCGGCTTAAGAGTCCCTATGTCGACTTTGGTTTTGAGCTAGTATTCTCTATACGATACCTTAGAGTCATTTATCTCGGCTACTAGCAATTGGTTCAGGGGCTTGATTCTTATCATCTACATAAGGGTTAGAAAGATTTGCCTTCAAATATAAAGGGGTTTCTACTTCTTTGTTTGGGGCACATGTGGGGTCTTCATCTTCTATTGGTTAGTGAGGGATCAGATTAAACACATTGAAAGTAGAAGAAATACCGTAGTCATCAAGCAACTCAATTTGGTAAGCATTGCAATTGATCTTCTTCAGGATTTTGAATAGGCCATCAATTCGAGGAAATAACTTGTTTTGTCTCAAGTGTAGGAATCATTCTTAGTTGAGGTATATCCATACCAAGTCTCTTAAGTAGAAAGAAACAATTTAATGGCCTCAGATACCAATTTCTAGCTATCTCTGATTGAATTTGGCAATCTTCCTGGTTATAAATCGGTGTAGTTTATGCAATTCTTGGGCTCGATCAACTCCAAATTGACTCTATTTAGTACCTGCTGTCATGCCCCGAAGTGGCAGAGTCGTAACAGCCACGCCGTGTAAACCATCCTAAGATAGAAGTTGGCCTTACAATAGCTATCTTAGACCGGATCTATACAAGGCGTCCACGACTAACCCGTTTTGAAGTAAACAGTTTGAAATTTAAATAATTCATTTACCTAAGAAATTAAGAAAAGTTATATATAATCACTATGATTCAGTTATTACATTATTCAGAAATGAAAAGTAATAACATATGTGTTGATTCTTTAATGTTTTTCCTCACTCCCCAGGATCCAGCAGTTGCTAGCTTCAGAGTAGTTGTTGCCGCTTCTTAACCAGCACCTGCATGACGTCTATGGGGATGTGAGCAACCACAGCTTAGTAAATTAGGATGGAGGACTTAAAACTATACCATATACACAATAAGGTTTTCAATCACTTATTAGGTGCAATGCATGTGCAAACAAATGCCATCGCGTGAGATTAGAGAAATTTCGCCTGCTCTAATCCGGGTTGAGGAGTTGCCATTAATGCAAAGCAGCTCATGACCAAACTCGGGCTTGTGCAATGGAGACCTTGTTCCTCCCGCGACTACCTTCAAACCACTGACTTCACCCTCACCGCGACCTCCTCTCCTGTCACTTAGTTCGACTAAGGATGAAGAAGGGATCATTTTGCAATCTTGCGTTATCCCTTTCGAAGGGGTCGGTATTTGGCCGGAGAGTCTAAGTTCCCTTAATGGGTTACCATGCATGTCCGATTATGATTACTGGTCATATATTTGATTAAGTCCAGTTTAGGGTGATCAATCATTTCATACAATTCATACAATACATGCTAGAGCAACAAACAGAATCATAGCATCACTCATAATCAAGCACATACACCCATCCAACTATCGAACAAGCGCAACCAAGCATAATCTCAAGCCTCCCAAAATACAGCATTGTATTAATCCCAACTTACCTCGACTCCTCGCTCACTCACTCGAGGTCCGATTTGCTCAGGCCATCACAGATCATCCCTATAACACAAACGTGGTTTCAGTTTTTTTTTTTTCATATAACTGTTATAGGTTCGTTTTATCCTATAACGCTTATTGTTATGTTTTATTTAGGGTTTAAGATACCTAATTATCTAGGTCTTAAGTCTTTTACAATTATTCTAGGTTTAGGATTAGGTTTGGGTTCGGTTTCTGCATCGATTTCTAAATTAGGTTCTAGTTCGATTTTCTAGGTAGCGTTTTATATTCTAACCCTAGAAATTCGTTTCAACCCATAATGTGAAATTAATCACATTATTTCCCGATCTCCTAAATACCATCATTACCTCTAGTCAGTATTTTATTTCACCCGGTACACTTATATCTTTATTAGTGTATCGAATTCACTCCTAATGTGAGAAATTTTTACATTTTTCATATAATTACATAAATTCAAATTTCCTATCAGATTTATTGTACATTTTTATTATTATCACAATATCAATTTTTATTATAATATTTCCTATTTATTATATTTCCAATAATTACCTATTATGTATTATTACCTTTTATGTATATATTACACTTCTAATATTTATATCACTCTAATTATCATCTCTAAACATTAATTATCATTTTAAAATGTCTAAATTCATCCTAAATCAGATTTTACTCCTAATTACCCTAATTTACAAAATTAACTTAAAATGTACTATTTTTCCATATTACTTATTTATTACATAATTAACCTAATAATTACATCTAACACCCTAAATGCTACAAGTATCATTCTCCATCATATTTCAACATCCCTAAACATCTACTTATTTACTAAGTCAATAATTAATAATTTAATTACTTAATTAACCTTAAATTACCCATTTTATGCCTCATTTTAATGCCTAAAAATTATCTAAAAATTTCAAAAATTAATTTTTGAAAACGGGCTTCATAGCACTATTTTATATCATCTAAGTAATCTACACAAAAATTTTGGGCTTGAAACTACACTCCTAAAGTCATTTATTTCTAAACCGAAACATGCTCAGTTTTGCATGATTTCTTAGGGACCATATATTACGGGGAATTTTTTCATCAAAATAA
The DNA here is from genome assembly GCA_024138005.1 of Lumnitzera racemosa. Classification (NCBI taxonomy): domain Eukaryota; kingdom Viridiplantae; phylum Streptophyta; class Magnoliopsida; order Myrtales; family Combretaceae; genus Lumnitzera; species Lumnitzera racemosa. The sequence continues at coordinate 44,485,767 of JAMXBC010000009.1, read as the reverse complement.
TATTTTTTATACAAACTAAATACAAAAATATTCTTGAATAAAAAAATTCATAATTTTCTAATAATATTTACTATTTTTACAAAATTACACAAAATCAGGCTGGAAATCGGACTCACCGATCTGGGTGGCTCCGACCACCGCTGGCCGCCGTGGCCTTGTCGTCCGGCCTGAGGGCTGCCAATACCATGTGTTGGTGGTAGCCGTCCACTCCCAGCTGCTCGTTTAGTGGGGGTTCCTATTAAAAGCCTTAATTGCACAGTTTTTCCTAATATTTTTTTCTAACCTGAATTTTTCTCTCAATTTTCACCTCTCTCTATTTTTCTCACTTTCTAAACTACCCAAATGAGCTCTGTGATTTTTCTTGCTATTTGTAGGGATTTAGGCAATTTATTGTGTATTAAATGGGACAAGACAATTGCCTTATCCCTTAATTTTTGGCTTTTGTATTATCTTAATTTAATTGGCCGAATTTTTCCGAATTTTTCCTAGCTGCCATGACCAAATTCTGGATCATTCTTGATTTTTTCTCATTTTTATTTATTTTTCCTTAATTAATTATGAATTTTTTTTTAATTATTTAGTATTATTTTGACACATTACGCGTATTTTAAGTAATTACGCGTATTTCTACATACATGTAAATTCATATATAGTACAAATAAATATTCCTAAATATTATTTAGGTTTTTTTTATGATTTTTAGTATACATATAATTTATCTTTAGCGATTTGTTAATTATCGGAATGCATTTTATGCATTTTCGATAATTAACGAGTTATATACTTAAAATTTAGAATTTTTATATTCTTTTATTTTATTGCTTATTTTCTTAAATTCAAACTTACGGGATCATTTTACTAATATTTCTAGTGTTACTTTATAATTTAGGTTCAATTGGGTCCTTCAACTGATCGAAACCTCAAATGGCTAATTTTGGGGCTTACAGCTGCTAGGGTACCAATCATATTTAGGGGAACAGTAGGGTTTAGGCCATAGACGACCTCGAATGGGGTCTTCTTAACAGTGCTATAGACAATTTAGTTGTATGCGAACTCCACAACTGGTAGGTACAGATCCTAATCCCTTAAGTTCTTTCCTACGAAAGCTTTAAGCATATTACCAAACATCCTATTTTCTACTTTAGTTTAGCCATCAGTTTGAGGGTGGCTACTAGAGCTGAATATAAGTTTGGTTATAAGTCTTCTCTAAAGAGTCTTCCAAAAATAGTTGAAAAATTTCGTATCTCAATCTCAAACTAGTTTTCAATATCCCAAGCAGTCGAAAAACCTCCTGCAAAAATAAATCAGCAATATATAAAGCATCGTTAGTGCAATGGCATGAAATGAAGTACACTATCTTATTGAAGCGGTTTAGTACAACAAAGATAGAATATTTACCTCTAGATGTCTGAAGCAACCATAGAACAAAGTCCATGCTAAGGCTAGCCTAAGGTAAGGTTAGTGTTGGTAGCGATATGTATTCTCCATGGGGTTCTCTCTTTCCTCAAGTAGACTTACAAACTTCACAACTACTAACTAGCTTATGGACATCCTTAGCTAAACCTTGCCACTAAAAGTTCTCCTTCAACAAATTAGCTGTCTCAATCTCCCCATAGTGACCTAATAATTCATTGTAATGAGCTTCCTTGATCAATAGCTCATGCATGGAACAATTTAGTATACACAGCCATTGGTTCATAAACAAATAGCCTTCCTCAAGATAATACCCCCTTAATAGCAATTCCATCCCTACACTGTTCTAGGATAGGGTCAAAATGAGAATCATGAGCGTACTACTAGGTAATGAGTGAGAATCCCAATACTTTTGTCTACAAAGTGGTCAGTAGGGTTTGTCGTCGTGAGAAAGCATCGGCGATTGCATTTACGCTTCCCTTCTTACGTCAAATTACGTACGAGAACCCTTTCATAAATTCCAAGCACTTGGCTTACCTCTTCAAAAGCTTGTTCTGACTCCTTAGACACTTTAGAGACTCATGGTCTATATAAATAACAAACTCTCATAGTAATAAATAGTATTGCAAACTAGTAAGGGCTCAATAAAGAGAGTACAACTCTTTCCCATACATAGAATAGTTTAGGGCAAGACTACTAAGCTTCTCACTTTGGTAGGTGACAAGTTGTCACTCTTACATCTAGATAACGCCAACTCTTACTCCTAATGCATCGCATTCCAATTTGAAACGTTTGTTAAAATTTGGTAGTTGAAGGATAGGCACCGAGCTGAGCTTTGCCTTGATCTCCCTAAAGTTTGCTCAGCTCGATCATTCTACTTAAACCCTTCATTCTTCTTTATCAGCTCGGTCAAGGGGGTGGCTATGGTATTGAAGCTTTTGGCAAATCACCTATAGAAAAATCTAGGTCATGAAAGCTTTGAACCTTAGTGATATTCATTGGCATCAGCTACTCAAGGATAGCTCAGATCTTCTCCTCATTTGGTTGGAGTCCTTCCCCTGACACCATAAACCCTAAGATGATCACCTCCTTCTAGTAGAACACACATTTCTTCACATTTTCATGTAACTTCTCAATGCATAAAATGTCTGATACTTTGTGAAGTGAACATGGTCATTTAGGTCGGCATTGTATACCAACATGGTCATCAAAGTACACGACCACACATCTTCTAATTAGAAGGTGTATTACATGGTTTATCAACCTCATGAATGTGCTTGACACATTAGTAAGTCCAAATCACATAACCAACCATTTGTAGAGTCCAACCTAATCTTGAAGGTAGTCTCCCATTTATTGCCTAACCTCATACAAATTTGGTGGTAGCCACTACTCAAATCAATCTTCAAAAATATCTTGGTGCCATAAAGCTCATCCAATATGTCATCGAGCTTCGGTATCGGGTATTCTTACTTGATAGTAATTAGGTTAATTGCTCAACTATCGATGCCCATGTACCATGAACCATCATTCTTAAGGACAAGTAGAGCTGGTATAACACAAGGGCTCATGCTCTTCTTCACGTTTCCTTGCTTTATGAGTTTGTCTATTTTTCTTTTCAGTTCAGCAGCCTGCTCAAGGTTCATTCTGTATGCAAGTTGGTTTGGTAAGGTGGCACATGGCTATAAATCAATCCAATGTTCAATGCCTCGAATTGAAGGCCGTCCTTTAGGTAGTTCTTTAGGGGACAAATCGAAAAACTCATTTAGTAAGCTTTGGATTTCATCAGAGATATCCTCTAAACCTCTTATTTCCAACAATCTTCTGATTAATAAGAACAATGATTCTTCAGCCTTTTTAGCAACTTGAAGCTTTCTTCGGTTCATTACTAAGGCATTCTTCTTACTAGCTCGGGTAAGCTAATTATAGGTTTAGTTTACTTGAGATGGGGTCAAAGGTTGCAACACAATCTTCTTTCCATACTTAACAAAGGCATAGGTATTCTTATACCCATCGTGAGTAATACATCGGTTGAACAACTAAGGTTATTTAAGCAACGGATGTGAAACTCCTATGGAGACAACATCACACACTACTTCATCCTTATTCACATTCCTAACACTAAACGATACGATCACTTGTTCAGTTACATGAAAAGCACTCTTATCATGATGCCAATGCAGCTTATAAGGTTGGGGATGCTTTGAGGTCGGCAAAACTAACCTCGGCACAAAGCATTGTGCAACGACATTAGTACAACTTCCCTTATCTATAAGGATTGTGTACAATTGACCTTTGATAGTACACTTGGTATGGAACAGATTCTCCTTTTGGTCCTCCTCAAAGATTGGTAAGGAACTTAGTACTCACCTTAAGACTAAGGCCATCACTTCTCCCTAGTTGGCATAGACATAGATCTCTTCTTCCTCTTCAGCTTCGGGTTTTCCAACATCTTCATTTTTCTCAGGCTTACTCTCATCGGTATTGTCTACTATATCTCCTCAAAGCACCATGATGTGTCATTTCGGACACTCAACAGCCATATGTTCGAAACCTAAGCATTGAATGCATTTCACCTCGTTAGTCTTTTATCCGGAGGTTGTCATGACCCTAAAGGAGGCCTAGTAGGATTACCTAAAATTTTCATATCATGTATGCACCCATGATTTGAGAATCATCTTGTAAGTCAAAGATTACAAGATTCTAAATAATTAGTCACTAAAGTTTTTTTTATTTATTTAATTAACTTACGATCACATATATGTGACTATGGATATCCAATAAGTTACAGTCTAACATAAATGCAGAGAATCGGTATCCCCTACCAAACAATAAGATTAAGTAGTAAAGTTATAAAAGTCAAACTTACTAAAGTCATAGAATTGAAATGTAGTATATAATAATTCAAATGAACCATATAATCTATCCTTAGAGTCTAACTTCTATGCATCTCGACATTAGTACTCAACCCTCAGTTCTTAACCTATGCCTGATCATCTAACAACCTGTAAGAGAAAACTATTGGAGAGTAAGCTACAAAAGCTTAGTGAGTTAACCTTCGTACTATACTAACAAACAAGTTATCAAACAGTTTATTTCTAAACATATGAATGCATGAACAAGAAGTTTGCCAAATAGTATATATGTAGTTGACCAGTATTGCATATTATATCGGATTTAATGCCCTCCGAAGTAAGGGTTAGAGATACATTAGCACCAATCACAACCGGGCTCTAGCACTTGAGTTTTTCACCTTATATCATTATATATATATATCAATTCCCTGTTTCACTAAATAGGTTTCTACTTCCATCAGTCAATAGTATATAAATATCTAAGTCTAGCGGTGAGTGGGCTCCCGTAATCTACGCTTACACCCTACAGCGGTGGTCTCTAGACGCGACCCCCAGCCACCCATGGTTAGTGTCTCCGATGCCAATAGAACCTACGAGCCAAGGGTAGGGTCTTGTTATACCAATGCTCCAGCACTGTACTAATCAAATCGTGTAAGAATCTATCCCTCTAAGGCCCTTCATTACCAACCACGTGAGGTGAAGGTCGTAACATTATATGCAATGTTTGTGCTTTATGCATGAACCATTTAATTTTTGTTGGGTTAAATATGATTAAGTTAATTTATGAGATGGTCAAACATTATCAACAAATCAATCAAATAATACAATAATCAATTATATCACATTTAATAGTATTTTGCACAGTAATCAATCAATATCAATCGCATGTGTAATCTGAAACTTCATGCATCAAGTTATTAATATTTAATTCATGTGCACTAACTATAAGCACAAAATAAGTATATAGTTATCGGGAGTACACACTTGGTCATAAATGATATCAAGGATTGTAATAGTCTAAAGGTAAGTCAATCTCGATCTCAGGATTACTTAACATTAGGGAAATATGGAAAGTAATAAGTTTAGGAATTTAAATAACTAAATTAGCATGCTAAATCGTACTGTTTACTTAAATCGATTATTAATTTATGTAAAATTGTCGATTTGAGCTTTTTATCGAATTGCGTATAACTTTTCGTTTTAGCTCGGATTGTTATGAACTTATAGTCCATTTTGATCATTTTCGAGCATATTTTCTCATAGCGAGGTCTGTTTTGGATGTTATGACTCGTAGTTTAAATTGTAACATAAAAATATCAAAAAACTTATAATTTTAATTTAAAAATTATAAAATACTAATTTTAGCTTTTTCTTAATATATTTATGATTTAATAATTATTTAAACCATATAATTGATATTTTTTAAGCATATTTTCCTATTTTTTAGATTTCTAGCTTTATTATGATTATGATTATTATTATTATTTATTATTTTCTTATTATTTATATATTTTACGGTTTATGCATATATATATATATATATATACACGTATAATATATTTTATAATTTTATCTTATTTGAAAAATCTTTATTTACGGTAATATATATATATACATGTACCTACTCCTTATATAATTATAAATTTATTTTAGTTTATAGATATTATTATTATATATATTTTCGATATATTACATATATATATTATATATTATACACCTTATGTATATATATATATATATTTAGTGAAAATAAACATACTCTTATGTATATCTTCATGTATGCATGTATTTGTAACATATACTCATATAATTCTGAATACATAGATATAAATAAATAATATACAATTACCTATTCATGTGTTATATATTCGGTATGTATATATTTACATAGTATTTGTTATAGATTATGTATACTATATATTATACATATATTTTATAATATATGCATTATACCGTAAAATATACCCTATATTATACATATATATATATATGTCCTATATACATATATTATTACTTATGGAAATATACTATTACATATATATACTATACGATTATATATATATAGGAAAATAGTTATACATGGATACATATATATATAGCTTATGGTACAATATATATATATATATACTATAGTTATTTAACAAAATACTTAATACTAATTATACGTATTTTAAAAAAAATACATAATATACACTCTTTATTTATAATATACTTATATACATACATGTATACATACATAGCCTAATACATGCATATATTATTCAATTTATATAGTTATGCACATATACATGTATTAGTAATGTTATATTAAAAAAACACTATACAAATACTTCACTTATACATGTATATACTATATAATATACATCTATACTAAAACTAAATTACTTACCTTTTAATTTTTTTTATTTTTCCTCTTCTTTTCTTCTTCTTTTTTCTTCTTTCTTTCTCTTTTTCTCTTACTGTTTTCTTCCAATGTTTTCGATTTGTACAAAAAAAAAAAATTTCTTTTTTATCCCTCCTTTTATACATGTGAGTAACTAGCTTAAAATTTAAGCTAAGTAATTATCTAATTTTTATTTTCATTTTTCTTTAATTTTCCACTCAACACATGGCAATTTTTTTTCTTCATGTGGGCTACTAGTTGGGATTTGTTTCCAGGACGTTGCAAATGAGAGAAAAGAAAGAAAAGAGAGAAAAGAATGAGAAGGAAAATAAAAATTAATAATAAATATATGTAATTTTTTGAAACATATAAATTAAAACAATTCTCATCATAAATTAATTTTAAATTTTTGTGAAATTTTATCAATTTAATTGGTACCCATTACAATTATAATTTTTACAAGTTATTATAGCGATTTCATTATAATTTTACGCGAATAGGCGTTTTAATCGAAAATTGCAATCGACTATAATTTTATCACTATTGAGTAATATTTAATTATTTTATAGGTTTATATTTATAGTTAGGTTTTCAAACAAATCCGGGTTCAATTTTTATTAATGGTTCTTAAAGCAGTTTTAGGGTTTTAGTATACGATTTAGGGATTTGATCAATTTCTAAGGTTTTTACTACTTATTATATATTTAAATTTATGATTTATTAAATTTTTATCTTGCTCGATTTTAATGACTTTTCAAGTCATCTACAGTATTAGGGTTCAATTATACTCTTAAATAGTTAAATTTGCGGGGTTTATAGAGGTCTACCTTTTCTCATACATCCTTAGGATTAACCTAACCTCAGTCGACCTATCTGATTGGCTTAGCCCTGTTAGCTTACTCGGCTATCATTAGATTGGTCATTCCTATCCTCGGCCCTATATGGCCTCCTCAACTTGGTTTAAATAGGTTAATACAAGATTGGAGGTCGAAAAGATGTTAGTCTGGGTCAGCTTAGAGCACTTTTCTTCTGTTTTTCAATCCTTTATGCTATCTTTATCATCTCTTTTAAGGTATGAAACCTCTATACTTTCACGATGTTGCGAATCTCGTACTTGAGCCCAAAAATAAACCTCAATACTGTGTAGGCCTCTAGTTCTTCCACGTCTACTCGGATCACTTGGATTTGGAACTCTTTGACATAATCATCAATAGATCAGCTTCCTTGGCAAAGCCCTTGTAGCTTTGCAAATGTATCTTATAGGTAGGTCTTGGGTATAAATTTACTTCTCAATAACCTTTTCATCCCATCCCACGATCTAACACCTTGTCTTCCATCTCTTGTTTTGGCTGCATTCGGATTTTTTCACCACATAGTGGCATACCCAATAAACTTAAGTAGAACAAGTTGGACTTTGATAGTATCCGTATACCTATAACATTTAAACACTTTCTTAACTTTCTCTTCTCATTCTATGTATTCAATTGCATCTCCACTTCTACTGAAGGGCAGGATTTGAACCTTGACTTTGTTTAGCCCTCGAGGGACTTAGCATCCTCGTCCCTATACTTGGTAATAGTCAACTTCTTGTTCTTCCTCCCTAAACTCTTTAACATCCAACTCCTCATTATCTTCCTTAATCTCCTCCAACTCGGTCTACCACTCCTCCAGCTTGCTTCACTTGAACTGGGTGATTGATTTGATTACCTTAGCCATAGTGTCTCTTAAGGGCATTTTCTTATAGGTTATGGTGCTATACACCAAGGGGTTGTTTTCAGTTAAGTTGCATTGCTATGACTAAACTCTGAACAAGGTTAGTTTGTCCATCATTTTTGTCATCAACCAACTCTAAGGTGTTACTACCATTATGACCATGACAAGGTTAAGCACTACTACTCTAATCACCAATAATAGCTTGGACACTCGAATCTGACATGGTGCAATACTTCTCAGATAGATTAATAACATACTAATAACTTCAACTCCTAACAATCACTTGAATAGAACAGTGATTAACTTGTTCTATTTTTGTAATGAAAAACAGAGCAATGATGAAACTACACTTACTTACACTCAAACACACTGCAATAGCTATGAAGGGAACATAACAGCCACCAATAGAGCAAACTAAAACTTCACTAAAACTTCACATACTCCTATACGGAACTGTACTCTGATACTAGCAAAGTTGATGCATCTCCAAGGTAAGACACACGGAGAATCATCACAACAAAGCAAATGAAAAACAAATAAGGAAAAGGTTGGCAAAGTCCAAGTAGCTACCGAATAGATATGACATACCACTCGATCCTATTCAGTTCACAATCCATCAGATTTGATGCATCGGTTTGAACTAAAGGGTCACTTGCCACTACTTCTTGGTAAAGGGAATATATAAGAGTTAAATGATAATAAGAGCACTAAGGTTTCTCAAAGTGAATAATTATGTATTGAATAGTTGATTCATGTCTGCATACAAGAAAGTAGGGGTTTATATTCCTACCTACTAGGGTTACTTTACATGTATGAAAAGACCCATCTTGGTTTGGTTTTGAGCTAGTATTCTCCATGGAAGTCATTAGAGTCCTCTAACTCGGCTACGAGTGATGAGTCTAGGGGCTTGATTCTTATCACTATCAACCTACTAATGTAGTGGTTAGATAGGCTAACAGAGTTAAGGTTACCATGTTTTGGATGTACTTATCATGAGTATGTGCTTTGAGTTATAGTACCATGTTATTAAAAAACTTACTATAGAGCTCTTGCATGCTTACGCTTAGTATTGGTAGAGTTTTACTCTCTAGAATTGACCACCTTTCTAGTGTAACCTCATGATTGACTGAAATTAATGAAAAAGGATTGCTTTTATTTTGTTTAGTATATATGTTTCATACTACTTTGTCTTAATGTTTAGATTATAAGTTTATCTACTATGAGCTTCCCTAGATTATTTTTAGCATTAAACGTAGGAGAGGCTAGGGGAAACCTCCCTTGAAGCATGATCCACTAGAGGATCATCTAATAGATCATCTAGACGTTCTACCAGTGTGGGTTCTATAGAGGGACTACATAGAGGAGGTGCTAGCTACAATACAAGACATGCTGAGAGCCATCCATGAGAGGGATAAGATACCTTAGCTCATGTTCTACCTCTTGTACTAATTGAGGAGGTGCCACCACTAACACCACCTCCTATTACATAGGTGCATTTAGCTTTTGCAGCACCCCTAGATCTTAGGCCTTAGAGGTCTATGATGTTGGAGTTTATCAACTGTATCAGGTATTTTGATGGGTTACAGGATGCCTTGAGGAGGATGAGGATTGCCTCATGTAGATTGAACGTACTTTTGAGGCATTTGAGGTTTCACACCATTTGAGGATTACTTATGGTACTTAATGTTGATAGTTGAATTTCATTCACATGGCCATTTGACTACTTACATGCCTAGTAAGTCAATTCTTAGCTAACATAGAGTAACATAGATTTGTATCTAATTTGAATTTAAGGAAAGTGGCATGAACAGTTAGCACTTCATGCAGTTATACTACATAACTTCCTTCTATTCCTACATTTCAAGAGTGTACTTGATCGAGAGGTCTCTATGTGTCCCAATAATCATGTGATTAAATGTTGTTTTAAACACTCAACATTCGCCTATAAATATGGAAAAGAAGCACTGTAAGAAGTATTTAATAGCTCACTACTACTCATTTAGTCTTTTCCAACATTTATTTATTAACTTAGGCATCAAAGTGGACACATTGAATTGGCCCTAGTACCTTATAGCCTCTTTTTTCTTTGTAGGATCAAAGTCCTAACCTAAAATCACCTAATAACATTTGGTGCCATCTATTTTTTCTTACCCATCCACATGGCTAGAACAAGATTAACTAAAAGTATAAGTATGGGCACTTCATCCTACTACCTTAAAGGGGGAAGTAGGCATACTGACTAACAATGTTTGGCTAAGTTAGAGGAACTTTACCTTGACTTAGCCAAAGAAAACCAAGAATTAAGCAAAAAACATGAAGAGATCCATAATCTCCTTCATAATAATGTCTATCCAAATCAAAACAAAGAGCATGGTGATCATAATGCTGAGAATAGTGATGACTTAATCTATTTACCCAAAATGTTGAAAAAGCAAGCTAAAGTTACAATAGGACCTTTAGCCCCTATGCTTAAGAAAAATGATAAGGGTAAGCAATCACAGTAGGTGTACCATGTTAGACCCTTGTATGTTAGTATCCCTATTGTAATGAGTAAATAGTTTCCAATTAAAAGGAGCCTTTTCATCCCAAAGATTTTCGAGGAGGTTATACTATAGCACATCATTTTGTTGCAATTTGAAACCTATGATGAGACGAAAGATCTAGAAGATCATTTAGAGTACTACCATACTTTGGCCAAGTTGCATAGCATGAGCGATGTCATGGCCTACTAAGCTTTCCCCTCGACATTTATGGTATGTATATGGTTGAAACACCTAAAGTCAAACACAATTTCGTGTTTTGAAGATTTGGTAGAAGTGTTTCTTCAAAACTTCCTTACAAGTAAGCTTCTTATTAAGGATTCTTTAGTCCTTAACACAATAAAGTAGAGATCAGATGAGTCTATTAGAGATTATCTAGTAAGGTTTATGGTTGAGATGGTCCAAATTTTGAAATTGGACATGAGTGTAGCTCTTAATGTAGTCATTGATGGTGTCAAGCCCCATGAAAACTTTTTTAAGTCTATCGCTAAAAATAAGTTGAGAACTTTTGCTAAGTTCAAAGCCAAAGCTACATCTTACATTCGTCAAGAGGACAATATAAAGGCTCGGTGAGAGGCCAATCAAAATAAAGGAGATAAGAAAAGCAACAAGAGGAGAAGTGTGAAAGATCAGCTCGGAATAGGCAATGACCAATGCCCTAATTCTAAGAAGAAAAAAAAGCCACAAATTCCAACATATTTAGTCTATACACAAGTCAATCATCTAATTTCAAACATATAGATGGAATTGTGTAGATAGAAAGGTTGCAGTAGCCAGAATGGATGAGAGGAAACTTATCAATGTAAAATCCTAACAAATACTATGATTTCCATCATGATAAAGGCCATAATACTGATGAATGCATCTAACTTAGGAATGACATTAGGGATGCAATTCAACGAAGGCACTTGCAGAAGTTTCTAGCACATGAAGATGAGAATATTGACCAACCATCTCAAAGGAGACCAGAAGACCAAGAGAATGTTACTTAAGTAGGTATTGTCGATAAAGATGAAAGAGACAGGAATATTAGTAGAGCACCTAATGGAACAATGAAAACTATTGTTGGTGGACCTTCTAATATAGGTTGGTCAAGCTCTTCAAATTTGACTAATGGCATTAATTACGTTTGCAATAGCTAAGGGCAAGAAGGTCAAAATCAATAATACGATTTCTTTCATAAAAGAAGAATTTGAAGGCATTTAAAGGTCGCATTATGACACATTGTGATTAGTGCGAGAATTGCCAACTTTGAGGTTAAGAAAATTCTTGTTGACATTAGAAGTTCAGCAAACATTATTTTTCAACACGCTTTTGATTAGATGAGACCAAAGATCAAAGCACAATTGAGATCATATAGCTATGATTGCCTTCAATAATCAACCTATCTGAGTAACTACAGTAATTTCTTTACCAATCTAGATTAGAGATGATAAGCATGTTGTGGAAGACAAAGTGGACTTCTTTGTTGTCAAATGTTAGTCCCCATACAATATGATCATGGGATGGCCGTATCAATACTTATTCGGTATCATCCCTCTTACTACTTACCTCAAGGCCAAATTCCCCACTCTTACGAGAGTCAATGTATGTAAAGGAGATCAATAGTTGGCAAGATCATTGTATAAAAGGGCGTTAAGGGGAGAAGAAATTCTTTAAGTGGAAACTTATCTAGAGGGAAAGTTAGTTGGCATAGATAATGCCAAAAATGAGATGGAAGAAATTTCATTGGGAGGTTAAACTAAAAAAATGACTAAGATAGGGAGACCCTTATTGGTAGACATCCGTCAATGTTAAATCAACTTCCTATAGGACAATGCCAATGTATTATGTCATGACCCTACAGGGGGCCTAATAGGATTACTTAAAATTTCCATGACATGTGTGCACCTATGATATGAAAACTACTTTGCAACTCAGAGATTGCAAGATTGTAAATGATTAATTACTAAGGTTACTAATTTTTAAGTAATTAATTTACTGTAAAATTCAAATATAAGTAACTATGGGTGTTCGATATCCCACAACTCCTCAGAACTGTAGAGAGTCGAAATCCTATACCAAATAATAAGATAGGACATACCAATATTAGAAAAGAAATACAAGAAAAATTAAATTATTAAAATAGGTTGTTTATGTATCATCTAAAGAGTACTTAGCTATTTCTAATACTAAGATACATATTTTCATCTCACACTCGGTACTCGAGACTTATGCCAATCCTAATTAAAGTAATCCTACAAGAGAAACTATGAGGGAGTGAGCATATAACAGCTCAGTGAGTTCGTTCCTCACCACCACCATTCAAGTAAATTATCACACATGTAAGCAAGCTATCTACATACAAAATGAATGCAAGCGCGATGAATGCAAGCAATACATACATAGGAGTCCGGAACTATGGAAGGTGTAGAAGTACGTCATCTACACTTCGATTATCTCCTGTACTTACCTGCACAGGGCACCTCAGCTTACCCGGATGAAGCTACCTAGGGCCCTCGCCCTACTAGGCGGTACTCGACTATTATCCTAGTTGAGAAAAGATTTCAATCCAAATAAGGGGGTTCCATTATAGGACTATCCACCCTCCAAGGCCCCTCGGGCACAAACTTACGAGTCCATCTCGCAAGCCAAAATTAACCAAGGCCTTACAGGCACAATAAAGCGAGTCCTCTTGCTATTAAGTAGAGAACCCATGCTAACTTTGCCTTAACGATAAAATATCATTTCTAGCACTGCATCCCTTATCAAAATCATATAAAATATATTTAAGATTAGGAAAACCTTTTTCCAAAAATACCCTTTTCAACATTTTGCAAAGCTAGCACTCTCCATCCATACATTTACTAAGTCATAGACATGCGACTAATAGAACAAGTTATTTGAGTCAAATATTTATATTTATCAATTTTAAAAAAATGATCACACAAATGATGGCATACAAGCAGAACAGCCATTCAAATATATAAGCAAAAGCAAGTAGCAAAACATCTTACAAGTAATACACACAAGCAAGTAACAGGTCATTAGAACTCCCTCACCTAGATTATTGCTTATTCTCTAAACTTTGAGGTTTCCAAAACTCGATATTGAGTGCCTAAATCAAAATAGTAAAACTTATAAGTATTATGAGAAATTAGACTCCTTAGTTAACTAAAAGTCTACTATAGTTTATATAGTTCTTCAATATACCCAAAGTCTTATATTTATAAGGTTTATCATACTCAATGGAGTTAATAGTAACTATTTTCTTATATTTGTAAGTTATGAGACTTCCTTTATGTATTTTGTAACTTTTCATTCTAATTCCGATACTTACGAACTTATAGTCGTTTTTATCGTTTTCGGACGTACGTTCATACGGTGATGTCCGTTTTGGATGTTGTGACTTGTAATTTAAATTATGATGTAAAAATATTACCAAAATTATTATTTAATTTTAAAGATTATAAAATATTAATTTTTTCTTTTTTTTTTAACTTGTTTATGATTTAATAATTATTGAAATCATATATTTGATCTTTTTATTCTTTTGAGCATATTTTCCTATTTTTTGAGATTTTTACTTTATTATGATTATTGTTATTATTATTATGAACTTTATTATTTTTATTATTTCTCAGTTTCTTATTATTTATGTACTCATGATTTATACATATATGTATATATCTATATATATTTTTGGTATATAATACATGTTGTACGCTATATGTATGTATATACTTATTTTATGAAAATAGACATACTCTTATGTACATATATATATATATATATGTATTCATGTATTTGTATTTATACACAATACTATACTTATATAATTTTTGAATACTTAGATATAAATAATTTACAAATACCTATTCTTATAATATATATTCGGTATATATATTTACATAATATTTGTTATAAAATATATATACTATATATTATATATTATGCCGTATACCCCAAAGCATATATATATGTCTTATATACATATAAAAATACCCCACTACATATATACTATACGACTATACATATGTATATATACAAAAATAATTATACATGTATACACAAATATATATAGTTACGGTACATACATATATATTTATAGTATAGTTATGTAATGAAATTATTTAGTACTTATTATATGTATTCTAAAACAAAATACATAATATATACTCTTTCCATATAATATACTTATGTTCATACATGTATACATACATAGCCTAATACATGCATATATAATTTAATTTATGTATTTGTACACATATATACATGTAATAGTAGTGTTTTATTAAAAATATACTTTACATATACTATAATTATACATGTATATACTATATAATATACATTTAAAATAATTTACTTACTTTTTTTCTTCCAAATTCTTTCTTCTTCTTTTCTTTCTTGCTCTTTTTCTCTCCTCACAGTTTTGGATTGTGCAGGACGTTCTTTCTCTCCTTTTTTTTTTCCAGATTTCATTGTTTTGTTTTGTTTCTTTCTTTTTCCAGCTTTATATATATATATATATTTTGTTCATATGATGAGTAGCATAAAATTTAAGCTAAGAGTTACACATGGCAAATTTTTTTTTTTCCTTATGTAGGTGGTTAGTTAGGGTTCCATTTCTAGAATGTGCAATTGGGAAAAAGGAAGAAAGGAAAGAAAAGAGATTAATAGAAAATGAAAGAGAAGGAAATTAAAAATAATTAATAAATATATCTAATTTTTCGTAACATATAAATTATAAAAAATCTCATCATAAATTAATTTTTAATTTTTATGAAATTTTATCAATTTAATTGGTATCCAATACAACTATAGTTTTTACAAGTCATTATAACGATTTCGTTATAATTTCGTGCGAATAGGCTATTTAGTCGAAAATTGCAATCGACTATAATTTTATCACTATTGAGTAATATTTAATTACTTTATAGGTTTATATTTATAATTGTAAGGTTTCGAACAAATTTGGGTTCAATTTTGACTAATGGTATGTAAGTGAGTTTTAGGGTTTTAGTATGCAACTTAGGGTTTTGATCAATTTCTAAGGTTTTTACTACTTATAATATATTTAAATTTATGATTTATTAAATTTTTATTTTCCTTGGCTCTAATGACTTATCAAGTCGTCTATAGTATTAGGGTTCAACTTACTCTTAAATAGCTAAATTTGTGGGGTTTATATATTCGCATGGACCCCTTTAGATATGTTAGGTATCTCTAGAGATGTAATGGTATACAAGCTTCAAATTGATTTAAGTGCAAAAGTGATTTGACAGAAGAAGAGGCATTTTACCCATAAGAGGCAAGCGATTATAGAAGAAGAAGTCTAAAAACTCTTTAAAGTAAGATTCATTCAAGAAGAGTCCTATCCAACTTGGCTAGCCAACTGTATATTAGTCAAGAAATCTAATGGCAAATGACACATGTGCATAGACTTCACAAATCTTAACAAGGCATGTCCTAAGGATTACTTTCTCCTATTGAGAATTGATCAAATGGTTGATTCAATTGCTGTGCATGCATTGCTTTCTTTCATGGATGCTTTTTCTGGCTATAACTAAATTAAAATGGACAAGGAAGATGACGTTCATACATCATTCATCACTAATTTCAGAACATAATGTCATACGATAATGCCTTTTAGGATAAAAATCACCAATACAACTTATCAGTGACTTATCGCTATGATCTTTAAGCCCTAAATACATTGAAGTGTATGTTGATGACATAATTGTGAAAAGCATGATAGAGAATCAGCATCTTCCTGATCTTGAGGAGACATTCGCTATCTTGAGGAGATATAACATGAAGCTAAATCCATAGAAGTGCATCTTTGGTGCTACTTCAGGAAAGTTCCTAAGGTATATGGTCACTTAGCATAGTATAGAAGCTAATTCAAGAAATATTGACAGAATTAGAAAATATGAAATCTCCTTGTATTGTCAAGGAGGTTTCGGAACTCACTAGGGGAATAGAAATCTCCTTGTATTGTCAAGGAGGTTTAGGAACTCACTAGGAGAACAACTGCCTTTAATAGGTTTGTGTTGAGAAGCATGAACAGGTGTATAGAAGTCTTTAAAATTTTAAAGAATCCTAGAGATTTCAAATGGATAAATGATTGATTACAAAGAGGCATTAAGTGAACTTAAAGAATTTCTCTTATCACCCTCAATACTTTTGATACTTATTCTAGGAGAGAATTTGTATTTATACTTATCAGTCAGCTATCGAGTGTTTTCTTCTATATTGGTCCGAATTGACGACAAGGAGCATAAGCCAATCTATTATCTCAGTCATATCCTACAAGGATTGGAGCATCGATACACCAAAATTGAAAAAAATTGTGTTACAGTGATTCTCTCAATAATGAAGTTGAAACCATAGTTTGAAGCTCACCAAATTATAGTCCTTACCAATCAACCTTTGTGATAGGTATTACAATGGCCATATTCTTTAGGAAGGATGTACAAATATGCTGCGAAGCTAAGCACCTATGGTGTATAGTACAAACCTAGAATGAAACTAAAAGCTTAAGTGCTAGTAGATTTTCTAGTCGAGTTCACAAGTAAAGAAGATAGCGTAGAAATTGTCGAGAAACCCTAATGTATCTTTATGTTAATGGTTCTTCCACTAGAAAAGGAAGTGGTACAGGCCTTATTCTACAAGGACCTTATAATGCCATGGTTAATTATGCCTTGAAATTTGGGTTTCTAGCCTACAATAATGAAATAGAATATGAAGCCTTAATAACTAGACTCAAATTGGCAAAGGAAATCAGTGTAGAGAAACTTAAAGTTTTCTCCGATTCACAACTTGTGGTAAATCAAGTAGAAGGAAGTTATGTGATGACTGAAGAAGAAAAGAGCAAGTACTTGTTGATAGTATGAACACTTGTAGAAGAATTTTAGTCCTTTTCAATTCACAAAATACCAAGGAGTAAGAATATTGCTACTAACAAGTTATCCAAGATGTCAATATGGTATTTTCTTATTTAAGTGACAAATTCTTTATTGAGTTTCTCCTATGAAAGAGTTTATCCATTGTCTCATAGAGCTATGAATTTGATCCTTACTAGAGAGAGAAGTCCTAGATGGATTACCTTAGAGATTAGCTAAGGGATGGTGTTTTCCTTGATGATAAGAAAGAGGCTCAAAGATTAGTTTATCAAACTCCAAAAGTACATACTGATAGATGATTAGCTGTATAAATGACGTATATCCTAACCTTATCTTCGATGCATTCCTTCAAAAGATGCTCGATGTGGTGTTATCTGAACTTTATGGTGGTATATGCAGCAACCACGTGAAAGGATAAACGTTGTATATCTATGCCCTACAACTCCACTATTGTTGGTTGACAATGAAAGATGATGTGAGAACAACTGTTTGGCATTGTCCATAATGCTAAAAACATGAGGTACCAAGTTATGCACCTTCTACTAAATTGTGCTACTTAACTAATCCTTGGCCTTTTGCCAATTGGGATTAGATATACTTTGACCATTTTCAAAGTTTACAACCCAGTGATAATCCATCATTGTTGTTGTGGAATTTTCATAAAGTGGTCAAAGGTTGAAGCATTGGCAAGGATCACTGAACAGAAGGTTAAGGCATTTGTTTTCAACTTCATAATATGAAGGTTCAATGTCCCATTTATGATAATCATGGACAATGGACTACAATTTGACAATGACAAATTTTGAGCATTTTGTAAGAAATAAAGCAACTGCTTGAATTATGCATCTATAGCTCACCCTCAGATTAATTGGTAAGTGAAAGTTGTTAATAAGATCATCTTACACAACTTGAGGAGGAAGGTTAATCAGGCTAAAGGAAAATGGTTTAATGAATTGCCGAATGTTTTATTGGGATATCAAACTACCTACAAAACTACAATAGGGGAAACACCCTTCAGATTGGTATATGGTATGAAAGTAGTAATGCAAACTATAACCAAGAACATATAAGGTCGGTTGCTCGATGGGTTCAAGCTTGATGAAATCTTGAAGAGGAGTTGAGGGAATGCATAAAAGAATGAAAAGTAAGCAAAAAACCATAAGCAGCTCCAAAGGATATGATACACCAAGGGAACTTTCGAGAACTCATGGCACAACTGGATATGATGCACGAGATGGTCCGATGACGTTACTCACCACTTAGCCTTGCTTAAGAGTTAAGATAAGACTGAAATAAGAGTAAACAAAACAATGTTTATGAAAGGAAAAAACATTAGGTTGTATTAATAATAATTTGACATTTTCAGCTATAAATAGAAAGGGTATTTATACCCGAAAGTTTAAGGTAACTTATGTAAAAAGGAAAAGACAAAATGTCTACTTTCTTAAAGAAGTAATGTACAAGGATATAAGAGGGTAAAAATGAATATTCAAGAAAAACAATGATTAGTGTAGTAAATGCTACACGTAGTCCTGTACACATGGCAAAGATACATTAGCAAGGCTGTTGAAAGATGTAAACAAAAGAGTATGATCAAATTACTGGTCTAAGTTAGGGTAGCTAAGGATCAATCTGGAGTCTCTCTCTCGATACCTTGGCACAGGTGAAGCTGAGTATTTAGTCAACTCAGACATGAGTGAGTACTCATGAATGGTCTAGTTGTTGTCTCGGCAATCTACAATTTAGCATACTTCAAAGTGATGGGCAGTCATTTACCTTGACATACAGAGTGACTCGATAAAGAGATACTTGGTTTCAATAGGAGTCAACTAGAATAGGAGGATTCGCCTTGCCAGCCCTTCCAATCTTTGAGCTTGACTGCAAATCAAAGGTCTAGTAGCCTGATTCCTATCATTTCCTCTGGGTTGATTTAGATTTGGGATCAAGTTTGAATGGCCTTCGATCAGCTCTCCATCGAAGTGATATGGATTGAGGTCAGCAATGTTGAAGGTGTTAGAAACCCCATAGCCTTCGAGTAGCTCCAACCTACAAGCATTGTCATTGATTTTTTAGAGGATTCTAAAAGGTCCTTTAACTCTTGCAGATAGCTTGTTTCTTGTTCTGCTTGGAAACCTGTACTTGTTAAGATGTACCTACACCAAGTCTTCTGGCTAGAATTGCTTAGACATCTTACCCTTAGCCTTCTCTCGTATTCTTTTAGTGGTTTGGTTAATCTATCGAGTGACTTTGTTGTAAATGTGTTGAAAGAACTACACTTAGGCTCTTGCATCAAGGTCTTCTTGCTTAGATTTAAGCATAGGGGTATGATCGAAAGGTAACTTGGGATTGAAATCATAGACAACTTTAAAGGGGGTTTGCTTGGTGGTGTCATGTACTATTTGGTTATAAGTGAATTCGACCATTGGTGAGCAGACATCCCAATCAGCTAAGTTCTCACCTATTGTAGCTCAGAGCAACGATCCTAAAGTCTGATTGACTACATCTATTTGGCCATCCATTTGGGGGTGACAAGAAGTGCTAAATAGCAATTTAATCCCCATCAGACGCCATAGAGTTCCCCAAAATCGGCTCAAGAACTTTAGATCTCTGTTTGACACTATGCTTCTCGGAACGCTATGTAATTGAACAATTTCCTACAAGAAAAGAGAAGTAATAGCCAAAGCATCGTTAGTTTTGGAGAATGGCACAAAATGTGCCATCTTGTAGAACCTATCCACGACAATAATTATAGAATCTTTACCTTGGGCTATTTATGGTAAACTGAAAATAAAGTCCATGCTTAACTCAGTCCATGGTTTTGTCAAAACAGGTAAAGGCATTACTTTCCTTTCTTCAGCTTGGCATTTAGCCTTCCTGTATAGGGCATAGCCTTCAACAACTCGGTGCACATCTCGCCTCATTCTCAGCTAAGAGAATTAACCACTTAGTAATTCATATGTCCTTTTCTCCCTAACATGTTCGGACAATCCTCCACTCTAGGCTTCCTTGATCAACAGCTCTCGAAGTGAATAAGTCAGTACGTATAATTTCCGTTCTTGAAGCAAGTATCCTTCCTCCATATGATACTCTTCTACTGTCCTTCCATCGACATAATGCGTAAGTATGGGTCCTCAGAATATTGTTTTTTGACACTTGTAAACCCAAACAATCTGGTCTACAGTTCATTCAAAAGTGCATTCCTTCTTGAAAGAGCATCTACAACTACGTCGCTCTTTCCTTGCTTGTATTTTATTGCAAAACCAAATTTTTCAAGGAATTCAACTCATCTCACATGTCGCTTTGACAACTTGGTCTGACTTCAGGGGAGTACCACAAGGACTCATGGTTATTATAGATAACAAATTCTCTTGGCAATAGATAATGCTGCCATACTTGCAGTGCTTAGATCAATATTAAGAGTTCTTTGTCATACACGGAATAATTTAGCTGAAGTCCTCTAAACTTCTCATTGTGATAGGTAATTGGTCAGCTTTCTTGCATTAAGACAACACCTATCCTAATGCTTGACGTGTCACATGCTAGCTCAAATATTTCCTCAAAGTCAAGCAAAACTACTACAGGGGTCGAGGTCAACCTTCCCTTTATCTTAGAGAAACTTCTCTCTACCTTTTGTCCCCATCGAAAGTCGATGTTCTTCTTTGTTAGCTCAATAAGTGGTGCAACAAAGGTGCTGAAATTCCTGTTGAATCTCCTATAGAATGAAGCCAATCTATGGAAACTTCTCATGTCTACATAAGTAGTAGGAGTTGGCCATTTGACGATTGCTCAGATCTTCTTGTTGTCTACTTATAAGTCTCTTCCAGTTCCTATGTAGCCCAAGAATACCACTTCCTCCTAGCAGAAATAACACTTCTTTAGGTTGCTAAATAATCTGTCATGAACTAAGGATGGTTTAGTTATGGTAAATATCATATACTATATAAAGAACCCCTGATTGGTTACCCTTCTAATCATGAACTTTTTATATAATATACAAGGCTTTACAACCACTAGCTTCCCAAGAACATATAGATCCACATGATATTATTACATAAATATATTTATATAAAATTTAAACTACAAAGTTTACAATAAGCAGAAATTTAGTACATCTAGCTCTATATTACTAATAAAAGAAAAAGTACACAAGTAAGCATCCACATAATTAGTTCTCTCCATACATTGAATGGCTTACTCTTACCTAAGTTCCCAAGCTAACCTCTAGCATTCCTCGTAAAAGCTCAATGAATAAGCTATCTTACAGCAAAAGTCTAAGTTGGTGTATGCCTAAGCTTAGTCAGCAAAACCTTCAGTTACACCACAAGCAAGTTATCATTACATTATATTCACACATATGAATGAATGATCAAATAGAATACCAAACAATATGTATAGTCAACTAGTCAATATACATAACTCAAATTTAATGCCCTCTGAAGCCAATGTTATAGTATACATGGCACCAGTCAAATCCAGATATTATACTAGAGCTTACTTCACTATGGAACTCTACGTTTCGTAATTAAATCAAATAAGTCCTTTATTTTCATAAAAACCAAGTTCTAGTATAATCGTGAATGGGCCCCTACAATTCACATTTACCCCTAAATGGAGGCCTCTAGACTCGACTCTTAGCTAGGTGGTTAGCACCTCTAATGCTGAGTATTCCTATGGGCTAGGATAAGGTAATTTTATACGAGTATACTGTACAGAACTAATAAATTTATAATAACAACCCCTGAATAGCCTCTCTTTACCTCCGTGTAATGTGATGGTTGGAATTATATCTATGTAATGCATGTACTAGTTTTTTCTTATGAGCTGAGTATAGTTAAGTCCAATTATTATGTGACCATCCAATAACATATACAATATTTATCTATACTACCATACAACAACAAATTATTATTCGTACTTAAGGTAAATTCACAATTCAACACATAATAACATACACAAGCATTTCTTGGTCCTACACAACAATCAATTAACAATATAAGTTCACTATCTACAATCACATACAAGCATGGAATCATAGGGTAAATACTCAATCATCTATGATGACTTGCTCTAGTCATAGTAATTAATCGGTAGATCCTCGCTCATGTTAGGATTACCAGATCATTATGATATAATAACGATCATAAGCAATTGAATTAACTAGTGATTCTAGATATCTATTTATCTAATTCTACTTAGATTACTATCAGTTTTTTTTTAATCTAATTAGACTTTATCTCTAATCGTATGTAACTTTTTCATTTTATTTTCAATATTTACGAACTTATAGTCATTTTTCATCATTTTCGAATGCATTTCACATGGTGATGTCCGTTTTAGATGTTAAAACCCGTGTTTTATGATATAGAGTAAATTTATTAAAATGTTATCTATTGAAGCTTAAATATTCTTATTGGCTAGTTTTATGTTCTATTTTAGTAGTTAATGATTTCATTAGTCATTAATTCTTACACTTAGATGATCTTATGGTTTATTATTTTAGAGGCTTATGTCATCATTTGCTTATATCATGGCTTATGTCATTATTTGCTACTGTCATGGCTTACATCATCCATTACATATGTATACTTATCCTTATGTATTCATATACTTTACACATACATTATATATATACTTATATTTTTAATATACTAGTATGTATACTTGTGTACTCATACGTATACTAGTACATATACTCGTATATACATACAGTGAAATACATATTTTTATACGTATTTTCATATGCCTAATGTTCCCTTTTAAGAAAGCTTTGCAAATTTCATATTTTTGCACTTTAAGGGTGTATTTAGCAAGGTATATGTATTTATAGTTAGTATATATATCACGACCCAATAATATCGTTGTCGTGGGTTGTGATAGGTCACCGTATACCGTATAAAGGTCTATTATTTCATACGACACATAAAGCTCCTTCTACTCTAGTTACCACTAGGCCCATAGACAAGTAATATAGAGCAATTTAACTAAAATTACTTCTATGTTATAAATTAGCTAATTGTGTGGGCTTATGAGACCCATACTAAAAGAATATTATAAACAAATGCAGTTCATAAAGGAACTGCATTAGAGATTTTAATCTGTGTTATGATCAAAACATAAAGTAACTAAATATCTATAAATCTATTACAAAATGTCCTCTTCGCTCTCTAATCGCTCCAACTCGTCCCGACACAAGACTTACCATAGGCATGCCTCGGTCCAGATTAGTAAAGAGGTTTTCCTGCAACAACAAAAATCTATAGGGATATAAGCTTAAGCTTAGTAAGATAAATACCCTTATTAGTACCACATATTAGAAATTTATTAGATGCATAATCATATAAATGCATGAACAATCAGTATGCCAAACAACGCATGCAGTAACCTAGGCACTACATACGACTTAGAATTACTTCCCCTGTAGTCAGGGTTTGGAGATAATTAATTGATCCAAACTGAAATCTGGGTTCTAGACCTTGGGTTTTATTTCATTTGCACTATTGTGCTTAAGCCAAAATAAAACTCTGTATATATATATATATATACTTTCTTTACCGAATAACAAATCATATTTTTAAAATCCCAAGTCTAGCGGTATAGTGGCCTTCTTAATCCATAAACATACCCCCTAAGCAGAAGTCACAAGACTCGGCCTCTCATCGATAGTTGGCATCTCCCAGTACCTAGTAAGCCCATCAGCTTAAGACAGAGACTCAATATATAAGATAACATAGCTAGTGCCCAATCCTGCAGGAGGCATGTCCTCCTATGAGTCCCTTCTCATCTTTTGCTTAAAGTGGTAGTCGGTGTTATCCGTATGTAATATGAGGAATGCATGATTCATTTTGATTTCTTAATTGTATAAGTGATTAATTTGATTTTCAAGGTGATCAGACAATTTCATTCCATACAATTCACATGTATATATTAGTACAAATAATTTCCATTATTATATATAATTAACAAGTCATTGCATTTATCCACAAATTCATACACATGCATTTCCCATATCCCACAAGCATATAAGTTTAGGTACATCTATTCTACAAGCAAAATCAAGTAAAGGGTTATTGGAAAAATACTCACTCTGCCATGTGAATCAATCAAAGTAATTCGGAGGCAAGTCGTCTCCATACATGGTACCCTATGGTCATCGAAATAATATTTATAAGGGATTGAAATAAACTTAGGAAACTAAGTTAAATTTCCTTAAGTTATACTCTTAACTAGTTTTCATAACTTTTCTCAGTTTTTACTTAAAAGTTCAATCACATATAACTTTCTCGTTTTGAATCCGATTTTTATCATCAATCTTCATCGTTTTTTAGTGTACTTTAACGTGGTCAGGTTAGATTTTTGAAATGAGGCATGCAAATCTATCCATGGGTCAGAACAATAGCATTCCTTATGTTTTGGAGTGCTTTCGGGCCTTGTATGGTAAATGGGCTTTTTCATAACTTGAGAAATCCTTTAGACTTGGTCTTAAGATTTTATCCTAACCTTAAAATACTCCTTGAGATCAGATTTACAACTTTGATTTATATTTTTAAAGCTAACAACCACTTCATGGGCTCTTTAGTGGGCTTAAGTTGTCAAATGGGCTTGTTTTTTGTTCAAACAAAAGTTAGTGATTTTGTTGGGCCTAGGGAGTCTTAGGTGGATTTCTTATGGGCTTCAAAACCTCTCTTAATTTTTTAAAGTATTGATCAGAATTTTATTGAAGGCCCAACTTAAAGTTCTAAGCTTGTTTTGAGAGTTTTAGGCTCGGTTTTGAATTTTAGGCTTTGTATACTTACTATACTTGCTTTAGTTGATCTTTTCACTTTGTTCACTTACTTTTATCATATTTTTAAGTTTCTTTTACCCATGTTCCAAATCTGGTCCTGATGATTACAAGGGGATCTCACTTGGTTTTTCAACTTGTTTCATCATTTCCTTAAGTTTAGGTGTTAGATCATGCACTTAAACTACTTGTATCCAAATCTTAACTTAACTTTTCTTCCATAAGATGATTCTTTAACTCATGCTTCACACAAATAAATAGAAGATCTTACTCTTAATACAACTTCTATATCATAGCTCATGTCATACAAAGTTGGTTTTTTTCATAAAACTTCATGTGATGAATTTTTCCTTAAGTCTAAATTTGAGCATGTTTAACTTAACTGAAATAAAATCAACATTCAAAGGACTTTTGAATCCTCAATTCCAGCATGTTCATCTTCCATTCAATTTATTATTTCAAGATTTTCTTAACTTAAAATCTTCCATTTAAAGTGTTAAACAAGTATCTTTACAAAACACCAACTTTACACGCTCATGTTTCAACTTAATGTAAGGGTTTCATAAGTTTGTTTCTTAGAATGGTTTTTGGTGTTATAACAACTTAAACCTTACTTATATCTTTAAGAAATAAAAGTCTCCTAACATAAACACTAACCCACTAATCACAAGAAACACTTACTCATCCTTAGAGTAAAATACGGTGGTTGTGCACTAAGGTTTCACTTAAGCTCTTAACTTTGCTTCCTCCTTTTGCTACCTTTTGGAAACCCAAGTTATTTGATCCTTTGGAATGGGGTTTATGGAAGGTTATAATGGTTCTAAAAGAGCTTAGATGTTGGAAGAACATGACACAAGAAAAGGAGAAGGAAATGCAGTGAGTGAAGTTTAGAAAAATGGTGGCAAAGTTGATTTTGTGAGGTAAAGTTGTTTCTCCTTTTATGTTTGTTTCAAATGAGAGAAAGAAGAAGTGAAAATGAAATTGAAAGTGAGAGAAATGAGGGGAAGAGTGGCTGATTGGGAATGAGAAAGAATGAGTGTTTAAAATGTCTTGAAAGTGTTGTCTTGTAGCTTACACAAAAGTCAACAATTGCAACTATTGATGATGTAAGCATTAAGGAGTGAAGAGTGGTGTATAAGAGAAAATGATTGATGGTTGAAAGACAAGAGTATGGCCCCCCTTTTCTCCGTGTTCAAATCTTCCATTTAGTGTCCTTTTGGGGTCATGGAATGGTTTTATCTCATTTAATGAAGTTAAGCATGTAAAATCTTGTGAAAAATTGTCCATATGTAGTGTGTGAAGGGGTGATAAGGAAAATGTCTTATCACTAGATTTTGATAAGTTATCAATTGATAAATGATTCAAACTCTCAGTTGATAAGTTATCTAAAGTGATTGGTTGGTCTACTTATTGATGTGTAAGGCTTAGACATAAAGATAAGGGCATGGTCTTATAGGAAATTGTTTTAGGGTTTTCATCTTGCATTGTTTTGTAATTTATAATTTGATTTTCATAAAATTGTGAAATTTTATAAAGTTGAATGAAATTATTCAAATTAAATTATCGATTAATTACTTAGGGTTAAAATTCCTTAATAGTTTTAGGGTTTAGGGTTTTAAATTACTTTAGAGCTCGCAGTTCTTTAAGCTCAAGTTTTATCGATAATTAGTTTTTGAATTGGAAAAATTTAATTCGTTTCTAAATGTAAACTAATTTTTTTTTTAGTTGATCCTTAGGAACGTTCAAAAAGTACTCTTAATCAAATATTATACCTACTGAAAGTAAGGTTTACAATATACCTCATTTTAGGTTATGTAAATAATGGGTACTTATGTATAAGGGTCTTCATACATGTATTTATCAAGTGTATTCCTATGTTCACATGCTTAAGTATATATATACATGTGTTCTTCTTCCAATTATCTAAGAATTCCTACACTTCAAAGCATGAATATGGAGCTTCCACTTCCAACAACACATATGCACATATTATGCCCAATTTCTACACTAACCTAACTTATACAACTAACTACTACATAAGATAGAAAATCATATGATAACATACCTTTTGCTCCTTAGTTTATGATAGTAGGAATTGTGAAAGTGAAGTGAGAAAGTGTTTGGAGTTAAGGGAGTAAGGGGGTCACGGTTTTGGTAGGGGAGAAAAAAAGGTGTTTTGTTGTCTTAATTTGCATTTTTATAAAAGAAGTGAGTAAGGTCTAGATGAGAGGGGAAGTAGATAATAAGAAGGGGGTGAAAATGGAAAAAAAAAAGTGTAGAAAGGTAAGGAAAAGGAGAGAAAACTCTAGATGACAATGACATGTTTGTTGACTTTTGAACATATTGAGTTTAGTCAACATGTGCTGACTTAGTCAACCTTTGACTTAATCAATATTTCAAAATTACATGTAAACTATGTGTAGATAATGAAGTAATTGAGGAAAATTAGGAAGAAAATTAAGTAAATGAAAGGAAATATAGGGTTTATTAAATTGATTAGTAAGAATAGGTAATGAGATCTTTCTTTAGGTATTTATATCCTATATAAATCATTTGGTAAGCTACTTAATGTAATTATCATGAAATGTGTCATTAGGGTACTAATACTTACTATATGTAGTATAATCATCAACTAAGCTCTTAACTCTATATAATACTAACCTAGTTATATAATTGGAAGATGGATGTGATCTATAATGTAATATCCTAGTTCTTAAAAGATTACTTTATTATTACAAATATTTACGAATGATTGAAAGTTATCTTTAATTTTTTACTAATGATTTAGTAAAGTACTAAGGATATATTATCAATTAGGGTTTTATAGTAAGTTATGACGAACTAATATTTTTATATCCTTAAAGTTATATTTTTAGGGGTTTTATCAATTCCGGATGAAATCTTTAGTGTTTACTTATGTTTAGGGTATAAAAAATTTATACATGATTGATTAGTTATTTTAGAGTTTTGACCTTTACTAACCTAGTAAACTCTTGGGAATATCTAATACACTTGACTCTACTTCAAATGATAGGTCAAAAAAATTTAGGGGTTTACATAATGTCTCAACAAGGAGGATATTTAGTACGGCTCAGAGATATTCACAGTGACTCAGCATGTTAGCACTATATACAAGGATGTTGTCGAAATTCACCACAATATGCTTCCTTATTAGATGTCTCAACACATGGTTCATCATCTTCATGAAAGTGCTTGGGTGATTTAGGTGGCCAAATGGCATGACCATCCACTCTTGTAGTCCATGTTGAGTTTAAAAAGTAGTCTTGCACTCATCTCTCGACCTTATGCAAATTTGATGGTAGCTAGACTTCAGATCAATCTTGTTGAAGATCTTAACTCTACTCAATTCATCCAGCATATCTTCCAACCCGAGGATTAGATACCTATATTTAATTATCTTGATCATGATTCAACTGTCAACACATAACTGCTAGGTACAATCCTTTTTCAGCATTAGGAGTACCAGAATAGCACAAGGGCTGAGACTCTCCCTATTACAACTTTTCTCCAATAGCTCATTGGCTTGTTGTTGGAGTTTAAAGGCTTACTTAAGACTCATCCAATAGGTTAACTTATTCAGCAATGCGGCGCTGGGTAATAAGTTAATGCAGTGTTCTATGCTTCAAATTGGAGGTAACCCTTCAGGTAACTATTCGAGGAATAGGTTGGCATATTCATTCGGAAACTCTTTTACTTCTTGGGATAGTTTACCCTACTCTTTAACTCTAATAGTTGCCTAACCAACATGAGGGTCGGCTCGTCAGCATTGATGGCCTTTCTGAGCTTAAATTTACTCATCATTAGAGTCTTGCTCGATCTACAAGCAAGTTTTGTCTGCAATTTATTAACTTCTCTTGATAACATCAAGTTCAGTGTAATCATCCTATCATCTTTCTCAAAACACATATGTGTTCCTATATCCATCATGGATAATTCTTTTGTCAAATAGCCTTGGTCAACCAAGCAATACATGTGAAGCACACATAGGTAAAATGTCATAGAGAACCTCATTGGAATAATTTTCAGTATTGGTCGACAGTAGTACTTACTGAGTGACATGTAGTGCTTCCTTCTCATTTAGCCAATGCAACTTGTATGGCTTTGGGTATGTGATGGTCGGTAAATTTAACCTTGTGACTAGATTAGTTGATACCACATTAGTGAAACCTTCACTATCCATAATTAATGCGCTCACCTGATCACTCACCTTACAGATAATATAAAACAAGTTCTCTTGCTGCTCTTCGTCTTATGAGGGTTGCAAGTTCATTGTATGCTAGACAACTAGGATTAACTGGTCTAAGTCTTCAACAAACACATCCTCTTCAATAAGTCCTTTATTGGATAAGTGTGTTATCATTTTTATCAATGACATCTTAGTTTACTTAGCTTCATCTGAACAGCATGAAGAACATTCAATGATAGTGTTGTGGACATTAAGGGAGCATCAGCTTGAAAGCTATCTAAATGTGACTTTTGGTTGAAAGAGATTTCCTTCCTTAGACACATTATATTAGGTGATGGCATCATAATGGATCCAAAAAAGATTAAGGCTGTAGTTGAATGAAAGAGGCCGAAAACTACCATTGAGGTTCATACTTTCTTAGATCTTACAAGGTATTACAGGAAGTTTATCAAGGATTTCTCTACTATAGTACGACCCCTTGTCGAGCCTAATTTTATATATATATATTTTCCTTAACTCAATTACTATTAAACCCTTACCCATTTAATACCAATCCTCAACTAAGAGTTAAGCTTATTCCTTAAAACTTGGTTTTTTATTCCTTAAAACTTGGAGTTGCCACCCGATCGAGGTTAAAAAAAGAACAGGTTAGGTAAAATCAATTGAGTAGACCACTTTAACCTAACTACTAGTCTACTTTGAAACTCGATTTTGAAAAAGGGTTTTGGAAGAACAAATATCAAGTTTGAGGGCTAATCTTTTAAAACCTTATGGGTACCATTACTATCTTTCCAAAATTAGATTTACTTTTCAAGATATCCATTAAGGAATTTTACTAATTCATAAGTAAAAAATAACATCCATTGAAAAATTATCTAAAGTGGGAAAGTGAGTGCCTACGTACTTGCTACAAGTGCCTATGTACTTGCCACAAGTGCCTACGTACTTGCCATAAGTGCCTACATACCTACTATTCAGGATTAGACTTTCATAGTTCGTTGGTGATAACTCTAATTTTAAACATATTTCATAGGGTGATTTTATAGTATTTTCCGCACATTTTTGGTTTTCTTTAAAGAAATTGATACTTAATTGAGTAAAATGTTGATTTTAGGGTTTAAACGCGTTCTAGGCTCAAAAACGAAGAAAAGGAATCAAGTTTCACTCAATTCCGAGTTTAAACGAAGTTATGAATTTTTGAAGTTGTGCAGAAAATTTGCCTAAGTTCAGAAAGTTATACGACCTGGGGACACGGTCATGTCCCAGGCCATGTCGGGTAACGAAAACAAAATCTTTTTGATACACTATAAAAAGACATATTAGGGTTTCAAAAGAAAAAAATAGAGGAGACATTACAGAAACAAGAGACAGAAGAGAAGAGAGGAGATTGGAGAAGAACATTAATCAAGAAGCAAGAACGACATCGATTTCAAGAATAGAGAGATTGTTCATCAAATCAAGAGGGGTTTTTATGCTTTATTTTACATTTTTTATGAAACTCGTTTTTAGATTCGTTATGATAGCTTAGAATTAGAGTATTTAGGATTATGGAACCTAGGGTTTCATGTAACCCTTCGATTGAATTATAATTTCAATAAAGTTTCTACCTTTTCTTGATTCAATCATGTCGTTAATTATGGATTGATAATTCTAGAGTGTCAATATATGATATTATGCATGTTAATTGAGAAATTGCATGTGTAATTAGATCTAGGCATAATTGAAGAGAATTACATGTATACTTAGAGATAAGATACATGTTTCTTCTGGAAAGTTGATTGTTTGCATGGGAATTCATTACACATTAATGCAATTCTAAATTATATTACTAAGTGAAGAGATTCTGGTAAATAATTTAGGATTAGGGTTAATATGCTTGAGAAAGATATTAGCTTTAATTGTGAATCCCTCCGGTCAAGAATAATAGAAATTGAATCGGATATATTTAAAAAAAAAGGTTACATGTTAAACACTAGGGGAAATAATTCCTAAATTCATTATTGCATACTTGAAGTCGTTCGTAGTTTATTGCTTTCTAATTTGCGTAATTAAGTCTCATAAGTAGTTTAGTTGTTAATTTCAGTATTTTTAATTAATTCAAACTTTCACAATTTTTCGGTTAGATAATAAAGCTAAAGTTAATATTAGTACTCAAAATCTCTGAAGGATCGACTCGGACTTACATCCACTATATTAAAACTGATAGGTGCGCTTGCCTCATATCAGTTGGCAAAAACTTTTAATTTGTGGATGAGTTTTTATTTTGAAAACATTCAACTTAAAATTTTTAATCACTTATTTTAAGAAAATTCCTAAAGAGTCCTAATTTGAGTGTTTTATTTTGGAAAGTTCTAAAAGTGTTCTAATTTTAAGAAGGGTTGATTTTATTTTGTTTCTATTGAAAAATAATTTTCTAAGTGATAAAATCCATTTTTTACTAATTTATTTATTTATTTTATTTCCTACTTATTTTATTTTCTTATTTCACTCTAAAACATAAAATTAAAACTAAACTTTTTCTTTTTCTATTTTCTTTTTTTTTAGTCTCTTTCTTTTCCTTTCTTCATTTTTTTATATTTAATTACAATTACATTGGAGATAAAAAAAAAAACCAAAATAGTAAAACAATGAAACAACAAACAACCAAAATGGAGAAGGCTTTGAACCAAAGATATTAGTACGGGTCAGGTTAGAGTGAATCGTTGGATCGGATTCGAGTTGTTTAACTTGTTCATATGCTATGCTTATACATGGCTGAGAAATAGTGGCAATGGTTGACAATAGCAGATTAGGGGTGGTTTCGATGGCTTTTGAAGTGGGTAAATCTACTTTCTTGGGTATCTTATTAGGATTTGTTGGTTTAGGAGTGGCACCGCTGCCTAACTTGGCTATTTGGTGGTGGTTCCAAATTTTCTACCTGATGGTGGTTATCGCTTGGGGTAATTTTATGTGCTTGTTTGATTATTATTGGTCATAAAGTGTTATGTTTGCAATGAGCTATGGAGTAAGATTGCGGTCACCTATGTAATGGTTTGTGGTGTCATAGATTGGTTTAAAGTGTAGTGTGTATCAATGAAGGCGGTAGAGTGATGTTTTGTTGAATCTATGGTAGTGTCGTATTTAGGTGTTAGTTAATGAGGCTAGTGTGCTTTTGCGATTTGAGAGAGAGGAGACTAATGTTGGCTATTATTGTGTGTTGTGTAAGAGTGTTCAATTGATTAGTGGTTGTTAGAGAGAGGGTGCCTATGCAATTGGGTAGTATGGTGATGCAATGGGGGGTGAAGCTTTATAGCTTGAGCATGTATCAAATGAAGAATGGTGAAGAGGATAGCAGATTGGAAATGAAATTGGTGATGGAGAGTTGATTTTTGTTGGTTAATTGCAATGGTGGTAAAGTGGATGTCATGGCTATTGTTGTTAATGGTTGAGTTACAGTCACAATAGATGGGGTATTGTACATAAGGGATACGAATAGGGTTGGATGTTAGTTGGGTATTTGGTTTTAGAATTGGGTTTGTCATTGTCGAGCTTGGTTTTTCATCTTTCCCGTTCTTTTTATAAAATTAGGTCTTCTCTAAATCGATCAGTATTAAACATTACCCGTTTAATATTGACCATTAACTAGGGTTTAAAGAAGATCATTTTTTCCAACTTAAAAAAATTAGGAGTTGCTTTGCGACCGGAGTCGAGAAAAGGGGTTAAGTTATAACTAATTAGGTGGATTGGTTATAACTTAACTACTAGTCTATCAATTAAAAAATCAATTTGTTAAATGACTTTTTTGAAAACCAAAGATTTAGGTTTGAGGGCTAATTTATTAAACCCTAAACGGGTACCACTTTTTAACTTTTCAAATTTAACTTCGCTTTTCAAATATACCATTTTTAATTTCTAAAAAATCTAATTATAATACATGCGACTAAATTGATTAATTTACATAAATATCTAAAAATAAAAATAAAAATAAAAC
Organism: Lumnitzera racemosa; assembly: GCA_024138005.1. Taxonomy (NCBI): domain Eukaryota; kingdom Viridiplantae; phylum Streptophyta; class Magnoliopsida; order Myrtales; family Combretaceae; genus Lumnitzera; species Lumnitzera racemosa. Next base: position 44,452,022 of record JAMXBC010000009.1, on the reverse strand, counting down.
TTTCCATATTTTAAGTTACCCTATACTTACGTACAGGTGCCTACTTACCTACTATTCGAGATTAGACTTCCGTAGTTCATTTATAAAAAAAAAAACTTTAGTGGATGGTTTGATTTTAATTTTTGAAAAAGGGTCGCATTTACATTTTGCCCAGTTTAATTTATTCAAAGAAATTCTTTTAAAGGGTACGAATTGGTGTTTTATTTTATGAAACTCTAAAATAGTCCTAATTTGGCAAAAGGTTTATTTATTTTTACTTATTTTTAAAAAGCTTAATTTTTCTAAGTGTGAAAACAATTTTTGTTTACGAACCTATTATTTATTTTTATTTTTATTATATTATCTTATTTATTTTATACTTAATCTATCTATTTCTATTAAAATAAATAAATAGAATACTTCCTTTCTTTTTTCTCATTTTGTTTTTTCTTCTCTTTTTTTCATTCTTTTTTCTTTATTCATTTTATTTTTCCCATTTATAGCATTTACAAATAAACAAATGAATAAATAAATAAAGAAAGAAAAAAGAAAAACTAGGTCAACTTGGATTAACTCAAATGGCTCGGATCGACTTGAATGGCTCGGATCAACTCGAACCGCTCGGATCAGCTCACTTCGCCTTGAATCGGCTTAAATTGGATCACTTCAGCTTAAATCGACTCACTTCAACTTGGATCAGCTCAGTTAGCTCACTTCGGCTTAGATCGGCTCAATCAGCTTAAGTCGGCTCACTTCGGCTTAGATAGGCTTAAAGTTAGCTCGGTCGGCTCGAGAAATCCGGTGGTAGTGGTTTTCGTAAAAACACCGTAGGAAATGCTATCCTACAGAGAGAGGAACCGTGCTAGAAAAAGGAAACTTCGATTTTTGCTTTTCTAAAGTGTTTTGAAAATGAAGAGTAAACCCCTATTTATAGGTGTCATGGTCATGTTAAGGATAGAAAAAATTAAATGCAATATGATTTTCTTCCAATTTTGGATTAGACGAACCTAGACAATATGTGGGGCCAAATACATAGCTACGCGTGTATGAGTGTGCCAGATTGTGTCGAAGTGTGTTGTAATGTGTCTACCATACTTAGAAGTGAGTTGGAAAATGACATAGCGATGACGTAACCCGTAACGTGGCGATGACATGGAAATAAAGTGAGAAAAGAAAATAAAAGATACATTTTGCACCTTCCATGAATTGAACCTAAGATCTCTAAGTCATATGCAATATTAAGTCCAGATGCTTATCCAACTGAGCCATTAGTTTTTCCTTATTTATATATATAATTAATTACACATATGGGCCAAGTTAGCCTGAGCTAAGTTCAAATCTAAGCCTAAACCCAATAGCTTTTTATTCAAAATTATTGAAATTGAAATTAAAATTATATTTTATTAAAACAACCTAAAAATTTATTATTTTCTAAATACCCCATTTTATTTTGTGACTTTTCAAATTTCTTATTTTTTTTTTATTTTTTCCTATATTCCTATTTTTTTATATTTTTCTAGAATTCCTATTTTTTCTAAATTTCTTTATTTTTTGGGGATTTTTTTAATTTTCTATTTTTTTGAACTTTTTCTAATTTAGGACCCTATAACCTAATTTGAAAAATAAAAGGGAGGGAAAAAATTAGGTATCTATAGCTGCCCCACTTTGTGGTAAAGTTTGAGCAAAACTTTGCCATAAAGATAAAACAGACACTATTTTTGTCCCAATAGTAGATTTTATACTAAGAAGCGCTACAGCTAACTTACTATGCTATGTCCAATCCATTAGGGATTTTGAGAAGAGAAGGGTGGCGCTCTAAGAGATGGCCGAAAAAATGAAAAGAAGAATTGAAGTTTGGTCATGCTCGAATGAATTGACAAAGTGAAGTGAAATTGGCTAAGCGCTCCTTGAGCTAACTAAGACCCTAAAAAGAATGAGCAAACTTAGTCGTACCTTAATGAGCTGACTAACCAAGGCGGGCAAAGCACTCCTAGAGCTGGCTAAGACCCTAAAAAAGAATGAGCGAACTTGGTCGTGCCCTGATGAGCTGACTAACTAAGGTGGGCAAAGTACTCCTAGAGCTGGCTAAAACCCTAAAAGAATAAGCGAACTTAGTTGTGCCCTAATGAGCTGACTAACTAAGGTGGGCAAAGTGCTCCTAGAGCTAGCAAACACCCTAAAAAGAATGAAGAAACTTGGTCGTGCCTTGATGAGCTAACTAACCATGGTGGGCAAAGCGCTCTTAAAACTGGCTAAGATACTAAGAAGAATGAGGAAACTTGGTCATACCTTAATGAGCAAACTAACCAAGGTGGGCAAAGCGTTCCTAGAGCTAGCTAAGACCCTAAGAAGAATGATTAAACTTAGTCGTGCCCTAATGAGCTGATTAACCAAGGCGAGCAAAGCACTGCTATAGCTAGCTAATACCCTAAGAAGGATGAACAAACTTGGTCTTGCCCTAATGAGCTGACTAACCAAGGCGGGCAAAGTGCTCCTAGAGTTGGCTAATACCCTAAGAAGGATGAGCAAACTTGGTCGTACCCTAATGAACCGACTAACTAAGGAGGGCAAAGCGCTCCTAGAGCTGGCTAATACCTTAAGAAGGATGAAACAATGCCTTAAAGGCTAACTAAAACCTTAATAAGAAAGGGATCAGTGATCTAAAAGCTGACTTGAACCCTAAGAGAAAGATGAGACAATGTCCTAAAGGATGGTTAAAATCTTGAAAAGAATAAGAGAGGGATCAGAGCCCTAAGAGCTGGCTTGAACCTTAAGAAAAAGACAGGACAACAACTTAAAGGCCAGTTAGAATCTTAAAAGGAATAAAGAAGGTCAGCTTAAAGAGCTAGCTAACACCCTAAAAAGACAAGACAAGGCCCTAAAGGCTAGCTGGAGCCCTAAAAAGAATAAAAGAAGGGTCAGCTCTAAGAGCTAGCTAACACCTTAGAAAGATGGGACAGTGCCCTAAAGGCTAGCTGGAACCTTGAAATGAATAAGAGAAGGATTAGACCTTTAAGAGCTAGCTTGAACCCTAAGAGAAAGACAGGATAGTGCCCTAAAGGCTAGTTGGAACCCTCAAAAGAAAAAAAGAGGGATCAGTGCTCTAAGAGCTGGCTTAAACCCTAAGAAAAACGATGAAGGATTAAAGAACTAATGTAAGGCAAGCAACCAGTTTCAAAAGATACTTTTGCTTGGAAAAGTATTTACAAAGAGATTGTTGAAAAACCATTTATGAACAAGGAAAAGAGTAAGGATAAGCCCCTTGATTTGAAAAAAGAGTTTGGAGGATGTCAAAAACCATAATTGGGGAAGAATGACTTAAACTACAAAAATGATGACCTTGGAAAGGAAACGAATGACATGGATTAAAAACTTGGCTATTCATGCCTACATTGATTTGGATAAAATATTTTGCGATGAACCTTTACTTTCTCTCTCTTTGTTTTTTATTTTTATTTTTTGAAAGTTTTGCCAATAGGTATAAACTCTCATTAAGGAACAATCTTATAACTAACCCTATCTTTGGTAATCATGTGAAATTTCTTAATGCCCCTGTTCCTAGGGCTTCTCTTAGGGCTTTTATGATCTTAAGCCATTCCTTTCTTAAGGAGAAGGTAACTTACAATATGTTTAGTCAAAAAGGTCTTCCTTTCTAACTCTAGGTCTAGACTATACTCTCGACTTCAATTCTAAAAATTATAGTCCATTTTGTAAGTGATACTCCTTGACCAATCCGTTAGGTCTTTTTTGGTTTACCCTTATGAATTTAGGATTTTGGTCTACGGGTTTAAAAAAAGATTAATGAAAAGGCTTGTTTTGATAGAAACACTTTTATCAATCCCGAGTATACAAATCAAGAACCTTGGGGAAACATTAGAAGCATGCTTGCCCTTGTTTCAAAAAAAAAATTTATTAAAAATAAATTATCTTTTGAGATTTGAAGATCTTTTACATGTATAAGGGCAGTATTGTAGGTACAGAAGCCTTATGTGATTTAGTATAGGTAGGAGAGGCTTCAAAGTGTCAGTGCGAATATGGAAATTTGGGTTTCCGAGCATAGGAGTATGATTTAAGGCCTTTTGTTTTCTAAGGCTATTTGAGCATCAACTCCTAGCCCTTTTGATATGGTTTGGTTACCCCTATTAGGATATGAAACATTTCTTGGGGCTTTTTATCCTATACTTTCGGGCCCAATTCTTTGGCTTTTGTTTTTCTTCTCTCTTTTTTTCTCTTTTTTAATTGCTTAGCCCTACTATCTCTTATTATTTTTCTCTTTCTTTTTGGCCTCAAGAGTGACTATTTCCATTGATGATTCAAGGCCTTAATTCCATCAATTTCAAATGTATGGGCTTGAGGTGGTTGAAAAAGGAAATTGGCTCTTCTTCATTTCAAAGAAAAATAATTTATCAGAAATAAAAGTTGTTTTTGAACTAATGTTATTTAAACAAGCATAAATGAATCTTACCCCTATCTTTTACTCAATGACCCTAACCTCTGAATTGCCCCATTGTAGGGTAGTTTTTGATAGGGTTTAAATTTAGAAATTCTCTAAATAAATCCAACAAGGTGAACAATAGATGATTGTGTTTAAGATTTAGAAGTGAATGCCTAACTTCACTTCAATCTATGTATCACATTCAAAGTGAACCTCCTTTAAGGAATGAGTCCAAAACATCCTCACAATTATGTTTCTTAACTTTCAAAGCGTTTCAGGTCGGTGTATAGGATATAGCTTACCTCTTCTCATCCTAAACTTTTCAAAAAGTAAGTTACCAGTTCCTTAGGGAAGAGTCGGCTTTTTTATTTACCTAGGATCAAATTTTAACCCACAGTTTCTCAAATCATGCCCCAGTATTTGATTTAGTGTTCTAGTTCGATTTATGATTAAGCTTGACTTTCTAAATAGATCATGAGTTTTGGCTTAGCTTGGTTACTTTTAGGAGTTGAGGATTGTGCTTAGGTTGGCAGCCTTGATAGGTTATGGCTCATGTTTAGATTGGCTAGCTAGCCTAATGGCTTGTGTTTGGGTAAGCCAGTGTTTAGGTTGAACGCTTAGCCAAGTGGCCTGTGTTTGGGTAGGTTACCTGAATGGGCCTAAGGTTAGTGTTGGCCAAGTAGCTTATGTTTAGATTAGATGGTGATAAAAGGCTAGGTTTAGTGTGTGTTGAAAGCTAAATGTTTGGGCTGGTTGCTTGAGTCAGCCAAAGGGCTCATGTTTGTTCAAGGGGCTCGTATTTGGCTTCCTTAATAAGTCGAAGGACCTTGTGTGGTTTGGAAACCAAGTGTTTGGGTTGGTCACTTGAGTGGGCCAGAGGCCTGAGCTTGTACTAGTTCCTTAGGCTTATAAGCATTTATAGCTGTTGGCAACTTCTATTTTTTTTTAGAGAGAGAAAGGTAAAGTTTATTTTCAGAAAATAATTTACAAATATGGATGGTGGTTTTTTCTTTATATAGATATATTTTTTAGTTTCTATTTACAATCTATGGATTTTGCTTATATTTTTCTAAATGAGATTGAATGGTGGTTAAATGGAAGACTATTTACAAAGACGGGAATTTTAAAAAATGATGAACAATGAACTAAAGAGAGCTTTATTATTTTTGAAAAAGGAAGATGAGCATACTAAAAACAAAGGCAAAGAACCTAAACTTTATTCAGGAATTTTTATTCTATGCTCCTTAGACTTGAACTGGAAAGACCCTACATTAAGTCTTGTAAATGGGCCGTAAGGTCCTTTATCATCTCATAAATATTCCCGATGACTTGTACCAAAATGAACCTTAAGCCTCGAGTATGAGCTTTAAAATACTTGAGCTTTTCTTTCAAATAGGCGATTTCATCTCTCAGTAACTGCTCGTAGAACCTGGAGGCATCCAGTGGCCTATTACTTCACTGATCATTCACTCAATTGTCTGCCATCCTAAGTCTATACATTTTATGGACAAGGATCAGTCATTGGTGCAATGATAGAAAAACAAAAATTTGAAAAAATGTAGATGCTAGGGTCGCTTGGGTTAATATATTACTTCTTAAGTTGCAACCTTATTGTAATTTTCAAAAACTTGTTTGCAAAAATTCTTAAACGATTAGTAAGGCTCCAATTTCTTAAGGGTAGTATATTAACTCATATTTAGAATGAAGTATATGCAATTAGGGTAGGTTCTAAAAGGTCCTTAAGTTCTGCAACCTCACTTGTCTTTAGAAAACATTTTGATTGGTCACATGAACTTAAGTGGGGTGGCCTAATCGGCCTTGAATGGTGGTTGCCCCACTACGCCCAGAACTTGCATAATGCCCCCCCCCACCTCCTAGGATCTCAAGACGGCCTGGGTTTGACAGCATCTGCTCTACATAATTGATGCAACACATGAAACCCCATGCCTCGGTGTATGCTATTTACAAAATAAAAATGTTAATTAAAACAAATATATACATGAAGCCAACAATAAATAAACAACTCAATATATAAAGAAATAAATAAATAACTAAACAATGCGGGTAATTTGAAATGCGATTTTAATTTCGAAATGTTTTTAAGTGGTTAGCCCTCTTGACGTTCCCCAGTAGAGTCACTAAGCTGTTAAGCTTAGTTTTTCGCCCTCCCAGTTATTTTTATGAAATTAGCTCTTCTCTAAACCGATTAGTACTAAACTCTACCCGTTTAATATTGACCCTCAACTAGGATTTAAAGAAAATCACTTTTTCCAACTTGAAAAAATTTAGAGTTGCCACCTAACCGGAGTCGAGAAAAGGTGTTAAGTTATAACCAATTGGGTGGATTGGTTATAACTTAGCTAATGGTCTATCGATTAAAAAACCAATTTGTAAAATGCCTTTTTTGGAAACCAAAGATTTATGTTTGGAGGCTAATTTATTAAACCCTAAACGAGTACTACTTTTTAACTTTCCAAATTTAACTTCGCTTTTCAAATATACCCTTTTTAATTTCTAAAAATATCTAATTATGATACATGCGACTAAATTGATTAATTTACATAAATATCTAAAAATGGAAAAAATAAAACTTTCCATATTTTAAGTCACCATGACTTGCGTACGGGTGCCTACTTACCCGCTATTCGGAATCAGACTTCAGTAGTTTATTTATAAAAAAACTTTAGTAGATGGTTTGATTTTAATTTTTGAAAAAGGGTCACATTTACATTTTTACCCAGTTCAATTTATTCAAGGAAATTCTTTTAAAGGGTCCGAATTGGTATTTTATTTTTTGAAACTCTAAAATAATCCTAATTTGGAAAAAGGTTTATTTATTTTCACTTATTTTTAGAAAGCTTAATTTTTCTAAGTGTGAAAACGATTTTTTTTTATTAACCTATTTATTTATTTTATTTTTATTATATCATCTTATTTATTTTATACTTAATCTATCTATTTCTATTAAATAAATAAATAGACTACTTCCTTTCTTTTTTTTTCTCTTTTTGTTTTTTCTTCTCTTTCTTTTTTTTTTCATTATTTTTTCTTTTTCTCATTTATAACATTTACAAACAAACAAATGAATAAATAAATAAAAAAGAAAAACTAGGTCAGCTCAAATTGACTCAAACAGCTCGGATCGGCTTACTTTGGCTTGGATCGGCTTACTTTGGCTTGGATCGGCTCACTTTGGCTTGGATCGACTCGGTCGGCTTGAATGTGCTCACTTCGGCTTAGATCAGCTTGGAGTTGGCTCGAGTGGCTTAAGAAATCCAATGGTGGTGGTTTTCAGAAAAACACCGTAGGGAATGCTATCCTAGAAAGAGAGGAACCATGCTAAAGAGAGGAAACTTCGATTTTTGCTTTTCTAAAGTGTTTTGAAGTTTTTGTTGTGTTTTCAAAAGGAAGAGTAGACCTCTATTTATAGGTATCATGGTCATGTTTAGGATGGAAAAAATTAAATGTAATATGATTTTCTTTCAATTTTAGATTGGATGAACCTAGGCAATATGTGGTGCCAAATACATAGCTGCGCGTGTATGAATGTGCCAAAGTGTATCAAAATGTGTCTATCATACTTAGAAGTGAATTGGCAAATGACGTGATGATGACATGGCAATAAAGTGAGAAAAAAAAATAATAGATACATTTTGCACCTTCTATGGATTGAACCTAAGTTCTCTAAGTCATATGTAATATCAAGTCTAGATGCTTATCCAGCTGAGCTATTGGTTTTTCCTTATTCATATATTTAATTAATTACACATATGAACTAAGTCAGCCTGAGCTAGATTCAAATCTAAGCCTAGACTCAACAACTTTTTACTTAAAACTATTGAAATTGAAATTAAAGTATATTCTCTTTAAACAACCTAAAAATTTATTATTTACTAAATACCTTATTTTATTTTGTGACTTTTCAAATTTCTTTTTTTTGTATTTTTTCTAAATTTCTTATTTTTTTGTACTTTTTCCTATTTTCCTTTTTTTATATATTTTTCTAGAATTCCTATTTTTTCTAAATTTCTTCATTTTTTAGGGCTTTTTTTAATTTTCTATTTTTTTGAACTTTTTCTAATTTAGGACCTTATAACCTAATTTGAAAAATAAAAAGGGAGAGGGGTGTAAACCCCACGAATTTAGCTTTCTAGGTATAGAAACAAACATCCAAATTGTAGATGATTTTCTAAACTCAATAGAGCTAGTAAGAATTAAAATCGATTAAAATCTCAATATAGAACCTAAAGTGAATACGAAAAACCTTAAATCGTTAATTGAACCTCTAATCGCATACGAAGGCCCTAAAACCTCGAACCTTATCAAAACCCTAAGATAACAATCAAAGATTTAATCGCGTAAGAATATATTAAACCCTAAATGTGTAAAAACATTAGAGATTATGCCCTAAAGTAATAAAAACCCTAAAACTATAACTTTAAGGATATAAAAGCATTAATTGACCATAATTTACCCTAAAACCCTAAGTGATAATATATCCTCCATATTTTGCCATTTCATCGGTAAACGACTAAAGATAACCCTTAATCATGTATAAACATTTAGAATACTTAAGTGATCCCTTAGAAACTAAGATATTGCATTCTATATTGCATTCATCTTCTAAGTATATAACTAGGTTAGTATTACATAGAGTTAAAGGTTTAATTGAGCCTTAGGTTAAATGTAATAAACCTTAATACCCTAAATGGTAGTTTTCATCTTAATTATACTAAGTAGCTTACCAAATGGTGTGTATAGAATATAAATACCTAATGGAAGATCTCATTATCTATTTTTACCAATCAATTCACTAAATTTCTTATTTCCTTAATCTTTCTCCAATTTTTTCCTAATTAGTTCATTATGTACACAAAAGGGTCTTTATTTTTTTTTTTTTTTGAAAGTTGACCAAGTCAACACATGTTGACTAAAGTCAACATTTAGAAAAGTCAATAGAAGTGGCTCTTTCATTTGAAAAAAAATATCTTCCTTCTTATGATTTCTTTTCTTTTCTTTTGGTTTTTCCCTTCTTTTTCTTTTTGTGTCGTCCACTACTTCCTCCTTCTAGACCCCACTTCTTTTCTTTTTCAAAAACAAAATAACACAAAACAAAATCCCTTTCTTCTTCTCCTTCCCAATCGTATCTTCCCCTTCTTCTTTCACTCTTCTTTCCTTTTCAACCATTTCATCCATAGTCAAGGGCAACTTAAGGTATGCTATTATGTTCTTATGTCTTACTTCATCCTCTTTACTAGTTAGAAGGAGAAAAGGTTAGGTTATGTGTTGTGTTTATATATATGTTTATTTAGGCTTAAAGTTTCAATCTTTACATATGGAAGTGTAGAATCCTTTAGGCAATGGAAGAAGATGCATGTGTACATGTCTTTGAGTAGGTGTACATAAGGATAGGCTAGAGATATACATGTATAAATACCTTTGTACATAAGTATTCATTATGTACATAACCTCAATTTGGATATCTACTAACTATACATATATATACCATATTAAATATACCCTTAAAATAAAAAAGAATGAAATTTCGAAGATTTCTTAAGAGGGTAAATAAGGCATACGAAAATACGTATAAAAATACGTATGCCACCGTATGTGTATATGGGTATATGTATAAGTATAAATATGGTATAAGTATAAGTATATGTATAAGTATGCTAGTATACATATAAGTAGAGAAAAAGTATAAGTATATGTGCATTATGTATAAGTATACATAAGTGTACATAAAATAAATAATCATGAGAAAAGGCTTAGGTAAATAAAGAATGATGTAAGCAATGATGTCATTAAAGAATTACATAAGCCATGACATCATCAAAAGATTACATAAGTCATAACATAAGCAAATGATGACATAAGCAATGACACAAGCAATTGATGATATAAGCATAAGCTTATAAAAGAAGAACATAAGTATGTACATGTACTTAGGATTCAAAACTTGAAACCCTAATATACTTCCTAAATTGAATCAAACTTAATCAAGGACATAAATTAGTAACAGCAATGTAAAAGTCCCTAAGTATAAGAATAAATGGCTAATTAAATCATTAACTACTAAAATTGAACATAAAACTAACCAATAGGAATAATTAAACTTTAATAAGATAAAATTTCAATAAATTTAGCCCATATCGTAAAACACGGGTCTTATGACAAAATGACTATAAGTTTGCAAATATCGGATCAGAATGAAAAAGTTACAAAATACATAAAGGAAGTCTCATACCTTACTAATATAAGAATATAGTTACTATTAATCTCATGGAGTATGGTAACCCTATACATACTATACTCGAGTTATATTGGGGGAAACTGGATAAATTACAATAGACTTTTAGTTGAATAAGGAGTCTGACTTCTTAGAACACTTATAAGTTTTACCATTTTGATTTAGGCATTCGATATCGAGTCCTAGAAACCCTAAAGGCTTGGAGAATGAGCAATAATTTAAGTAAGGGAGTTCTGATGACCTACTACATGCTTGTACGTGTTACTTGTGTGATGTTTTGTTGTTTGCTATTGCTTGTATGTTTGAATGACTGTTCTGTTTGTATGCCATCATCTGTGTGATCACCTTTTTAAATTGATAAATATAAATATCAGACCCAAATAACTGGTTCCTTGAGCTAACTAAGACCCTAAATGAGAACCTAGTTGTGCTCCTTTAAGCTGAGTAACCAAGATGGGAGCATCTCTAAGGGACTAACAACCCTAATTGGAATTGATTCGAGAAAACCTAGACATATTCCTCTAAGTTGACTATCCTAAGTGAATGTAGGAAGCGCTTCTTAAGCTGGCTAAAACCCTATATGAGAACCTAGTTGTGCTCTTCTAAGTTGACTAACCTAGGCCAAAGCGTTACTAGTGGACTAGAAACCTTAAATTGGAATTGATATGAGAAAACCTAAAAATGCTCCTCTAAGTTGACTATCCTAGGTAAATGGGCAAAGTGCTCTATTAGTTGGCTAAGACCCTAATGAGAACCTGTTTGTGCTCCTTTAAGCTGTTGACCTAGGTAAGAACGTCTCTAGTAGACTGGCAACCCTAAATTGGAACCCTATTTTTTAATTTGGTGTTTAACTTTTGTATAAAAAAAATTATTACATTTTTAAAAACTTTCAAATATTTGTAGAGTTGCAATTCTTAAGAATAGTATATTAACTCAAGGTTTTAAAAGAAGCGTATGCAATTAGGGTAGGTTCTAAAGATCTTTAAACTTTGTGATCTCACTCGTTTTTAGAAAACTCTTTCATTGGTCACATTATAGCTTAAGTTGGTGTAGCCGAACCAACCCCGAGTAGTAGTCCGCAGTACCTGAAGCTTACACAATGGCCCACCTATCCTAGCAATATAATTTAGGTTTAACCGTATCTACCTTGCATCCTTGATGCAATCATTCCCCCCAATGTCTCGAATATGTTTCATGAAAAATAAATACAATAATTAAAACAAAAAATATATATGAAATAAATAAATAAATGAACCAATAAATAAATAAGATGGGTATTTTGAAAGGCAAATTTAATTTCAAAAAATTTTTAGGTGGCTAGCCCTCTCGTGGTCTCTAGTAGGGTTGCCAAGTTGTTAAGCCTAATTTTTTTTGTTTTTATATATTTTCCTTAACCTGATTAGTATTAAACCCTAACCATTTAATACTAACAATTGATTGAGAGTTAAGAAAAACTTAGTTTTTATTCTTTAAAACTTGGAGTCGCTACCAAACTAAGGTCGGGAAAAGAACGGGTTAGGTTAAATTGATTAGGTGGATTGATTTAACTTAGCCATTGGACTACTTAGAAAATTGATTTAAAAAAAAAGGTTTTGGAAAACTAATGATCGAGTTCGGGGGTTAATTTTTTAAACCCTTACGGGTATTATTAGGACCTTAAAGGGGGCCTAGTATGATTGCCTAAAATTTTCATAGCACATATGTACCTATCATATGAAAATCACCTTGCAAGTCAGAGATTGCAAGACTCTAAATGATTGATCACTAAGGTTACTGATTTTTAAGTAATTAATTTACTGCAGAATACAAATATAAATAACTATGGGTGTCCGATATCCCATAGTTCCTCAGAACCGTAGAGAATCGGTATTTCCTACTAAATAATAAGACAGGATATACTAACATTATATAAAAAAATATATACAAGAAAAATTATATTATAGTAAGTTTTAATATATAAATATTTTCTACAAAGGATGTCTATGTATCATCTAAAAACTACTCAGTTACTTCTAATACTAATATACATATCTTCATCTCGCACTCAGCACTCGAGACATATTCCAATCCCATCGTAAGTAAACATGCAAAGGAAACTAAGGGGGAATGAGCATAAAACAGCTTAGTGAGTTTGTCCCTCGCCACCACCATTTAAACAAGTTATCACACATTATTATCACACATGCAAGCAAACTATCTACATACATAATGAATGCAAGCGCGATGAATGCAAGCAACACATCCATAGGAGTCTAGAACTATGGAAGGTGTAGAATTACATCATCTACACTTCGATTATCCCCTGTACTTACCCACACAGGGTACCTCAGCTTACCCGTATGAGGTTACCTAGGGGTATCACCCCTTTAGACAAAACTTGACTATTACCCTAGCTAAGAAAAGAGTTTCAATCCAAATAGGGGGATTCCAAACTAAGACTATACACTCTCCAAGGCTCCTCAAGCACAAACATGTGAGTCCTCTAGTAACTAAAATTAACCAAGACCTTACAAGCATAATAAAGCAAGTCCTCTCACTATCAAGTAGAGAACCCATGCTAGCTTTGCCTTAACGATAAAATATTACTTCTAGCACTGCGGCCCTTATCAAAATCGTACAAAATACGTTTAGGATTAGGAAAAATTTGCAAAGCTAGCACTCTCCATCCATACCTTTACCGAGTCATAGACATGTAACGAGTATAATTGGTTATTTTAGTCTAATACTTATATTTATTAATTTAAAAAGGTGATCACACAAATGACAATAAATAAGCAAATGTAGTCATTCAAATATATAAGCAACAAAACCTCATACAAGTAACACGCACAAGTAAGTAGCAGGTTGTTAGAACTCCCTCACCTGGATTATTAATCATTATCTAAGCCTTTAGGGTTTCGAAAACTCGATATCGGATGCCTAAATCAAAATGGTAAAACTTATAAGTGTTGTAAGAAGTCAGACTCTCCTTAGTCAACTAAAAGTCTATTGTAGTTTATCTAGTTTCCCCTAATATAACCCAAGTATAATGTGTATAGGGTTTATCATATTCAATGGGGTTAATAGTATCTATTTTCTTATATTAGTAAGGTATGAGCTTTCTTTATATATTTTGTAACTTTTTCATTCTGATTTCAATATTTGTGAACTTATAGTTGTTTTTCATCGTTTTCGGATGCACGTTCATATGGTGATGTCCGTTTTGGACATTAAAACCTGTGTTTTACGATATGGGTTAAATTTATTGAACTTTTATGCTATTAAAGTTTAATTATTCCTATTGGCTAGTTTTATGATTCAATTATCCATTTATTCTTATACTTAGGGAATTTTACATTGGTATTACTAATTTATGTCCTTGATTAAGTTTCATTCAATTTAGGAAGTGTCTTAAGGTTTAAGGGATTTTCGGCTTCTAAGTACATGTATATACCTAAGTTATGTGCTTATGTAATCTTATTATTTTTTCTTTTATATACCTATGCTTATATCATCACTTATGTAATCACTTAATGATATCATGGCTTATGCAATCATTTGATGATGTCATGGTTTATGTAATTCATTCATTACATATAAATATATATGTCCTTATGTACTCATACATATACATATGTTATATACCTACCTACACTTATAACATACTAATATGTATACTTATGTACTTATAAATATACTTATACTTATACCATATTTATACTTATACATATACCCATATACACATACGGTGGCATAAGTATTTTTATACGTATTTTCGTATGCCTTATTTTCCCTTTTAAGAAATCTTCACAATTTCATTTTTTTTTTGTATTTTAAAGGTATATTTAACATGGTATATGTATGTATAGTTAGTAAATGTCTTAATTTAGGTTATGTACATAATGAATACTTATGTACAAAGGTATTTATACATGTATATCTCTAGCATACCCTTATGTACACTTACTCAAAGACATGTACATATGTATCTTCTTCTATTACCTAAAGAATTCTACACTCCATATATAAAGATTGAAACTTTAAGCCTAAATCAACATATATATAAACACAACACATAACCTAACCTTTTCTCCTTCTAACTAGTAAGATGATGAAGTAAGACATAAGAACATAATAGCATACCTTAAGTTGCCCTTGGCTATGGATGAAATGGTTGAAAAAGAAAGAAGAGTGAAAGGGGAAGGGGAAGATACGGTTGGGAAGGAGAAGAAGAAAGGTATTTTGTTTTGTGTTATTTTGTTTTTGAAAAGGAAAAGAAGTGGGGTCTAGAAGGAGGAAGTAGTGGACGGCACAAAAAGAAAAAAGAAGGGAAAAACCAAAAGAAAAGAAAAGAAATCATGAGAAGGAAGATATTTTTTTTCAAATGAAAGAGACACTTTTGTTGACTTTTCTAAATGTTGACTTGGTCAACTTTCAAAAAATAAATATCCTTTTGTGTACATAATGAACTAATTAGGAAAAATTTTGAGAAAGATTAAGAAAATGAAAAGAAATGAGAAGTTTAGTGATTTGATTAGTAAAAATAGATATTGAGATCTTAGTTTAGGTATTTACATCTTATATACATCATTTGGTAAGCTACTTAGTATAATTAAGGTGAAAAATATCATTTAGGGTATTAAGGTTTACTATATTTAACCTAAGTCTCGACTAAACCTTTAACTCTATGTAATACTAACCTAGTTATATATTTGGAAGATGAATGTGATCTAAAATGCAATATCTTAGTTTCTAAGGGATCACTTAAGTATTCTAAATATTTATGCATGATTGAGAGTCATCTTTAGTCGTTTTACTAATGGAATGGTAAAATATGGAGGATATATTATCACTTAGGGTTTTAGGGTAAATTATGGTGAATTAGTGCTTTTATATCCTTAAAGTTATAGTTTTAGGGTTTTTATTACTTTAAGGCACAATCTCTAATGTTTTTACACATTTAGAGTTTAATATATTCTTATGCGATTAAGTCTTCGATTATTATCTTAGGATTTTGATAAAGTTCAAGGTTAACATTGCCAGTTACATATACTCGAGATTTTAGGGTTTTCATATGCGGTTAGAGGTTCAATTGATGATTTAAGGTTTTTCATATTCACTTTAGGTTTTGAATTGAGATTTTAATCGGTTTTAACTCTCACTAGCTCTATTGAGTTCAAGAAATCATCTACAGTTTGGACATTTTTTTCTATACTTAGAAAGCTAAATTCGTGGGGTTTATAGGTATCCTTACTAACTTTCTGAATTTAGATTTACTTTTCAAAATACCCTTTAAAGAAATTTAACTAATTTACAAGTAAACTATAACATCTATTGAAAAATTATCTAAAGTGGGAAAAACAATATTTTTTTTTTCATGTTACCTCATAATTGCTACAAATGCCTACGTACCTATTATTTGAGATTAGACGCCCATAGTTCATTACAAAAAACTTTTATATTTGAAAACATCTAGCTTAATATTTTTTAATCATTTATTTTAAGAAAATTCCTAAAAAGGGTCTTAATTTAGGTGGTTTATTTTGGAAAGTTTTAACAATGTCATAATTTTTAGTAGGGTTGATTTTATTTTGTTTCTAATGAAAACAAATTTTCTAAGTGAAAAAACCCATTTATTTATTTATTTAATTTCCTACTTATTTTGTTTTCTTATTTCTCTCTAAAACGTAAGCATAAAACTAAATTTTTCTTTTCCTGTTTTCTTTTTTTTTATTTCTTTATTTTCCTTTCTTCGTTTTTTTTTATTTAATTACATTTACATTAGAGATAAAAAAAAACCCCGAAATAGTAAAACAACAAAACTAATAAACAACCAAAATGGTGATTGCTTTGGATCGAGGACACTGCGTATGGGTTGGGTTGGAATGAATAACTAGATTAGATGCGAGTCATTTGACCTGATCATGTACCATGCACATACATAGCTGAGAAGCAACAATAGCAAAGAACAATCGCTAACTAGGGGTAGTTTCTAATAGCTTTTGAAGTCGGTAAACCCACTTTCATGGGTATCTTATTAAGCTTAGTGGGTCTAGGAGTGGTGTTACAGCCTAACTTAGCCGTTTGGTGGTGATCCAAAATCTTCCACATGGTAGCAATGGCGGTTGTCGCTTGGGGAAATTGTGGGTAGTTGTCTGATCGCTGTTAGTCACATAGTGTTATGTTTAGGATGAGCTATAGAGTAAGCTTATGTTCATTTGTGTAATGGGCTGTGGCATCATGGATTAGTTTGGATTGCAATGTATGTCAATGAAGGCTATGGAGTGACGTTTTGTAGAATATGGTAGTGCCATATTTAGGCAACGATTCATGAAGCTAGCTTGCTTTTGTGATTCAAGAGAGAGGAAACTGATGTGGGCCCTTTTTATGTCAAGCGAGAGTAGTCAAGTGATCAGTGTTTATTGGAGAGAAGGTAGCCGTACAACTGTGTAGTATGGTGATGTGATGAGCATAAAGATATATGACCTAGGCATGTATTTGATGAAGAATGGCAAAGAGGATGGTAGAATAGATGTTATAGCTATTGTTGTTAATAATTGAGTAGCAGTCACAATGGATAAGGTGTTGTGTATAAGGGACGAGAATAGGGTAGGATGTTAGTTAGGTGTTTGGTTTTGGATCCGGGTTTGTTGTGAATAGGAGTGGCTGAGAGAGGTTGGGGATCAATGGTTGGATTGTATGTAAGCATGAAGTGGTAATGTACATTAGATGTAAGTTGCGAGAGAGGAGATTGTGAAGCCAAAGGGGGTTTTAGTTGTTCCATTCATGCGAGAGGGCGCATGATGAAGATTGGGGTGCTAGGTTGGTATAAGGAAAAAATGGACATTAATGGCTAATTTACGATTAATGTTAAATCCCAAATCATCCTCTTTTTTCCTATTTTTCAACCTCAATTTGAATGGTAAAATGAATGAATCTAATCATGTTTTTGGATTCAATTCACAGTAGGCTATATGGGGTGCAAGATTAAATAAAAAGAAATTATGTTTGTGCATGGAATCCATGTGAAAAATTGAGTCCAAGAAAAGGGGGCAAGTTAGAATTGCACAAGAAAATTTGGAGAAAGAAAGGGAAAGCAAAGGAAAAGGGAGAAAAAGAGCTCGCTGACATGGTACCATGTAGGCTGGGTGCAAAAATGAGGTATTTATACCCTTTACCCAATTAACTTAGAAGCATGTGAAGTATGAGTGGATGGACAAGAGAGAACGAAATTTTCAAGAGTTTAAGCATAGGTTGGTGTCTACATTAATTTTAGTTTTTCCTAACATAGAAGAACCCTTCATTTTGTGTATAGTGAAGCTTCTTAAAATGGACTTGGCTGCATAGTGTTGCAAGGTGAGAGTATCATAGCATATTTGTCTAGACAGTTGAGACCTTACGAGTAGACTTATCCTATTCATGATCTACAATTAGTAGCATTAGTCCTTACCTTGAAAATTTGGAGGCACTACTAGTATGGGCAAAGACATGAGCTTTACATCGACCACAAAAGCCTCAAATATCTTTTCACTTAAAAACAATTGAACATTGGAAAATGAGATGGCTTAAGTTGATCAAGGACTACAATCTTAGAATCAATTATTATCTAGGTTAAGTAAATGCAACAGTGAATGCCTCCAGCTACAAAAATCATGCAAAAGTTACCTCACTCCTCACTAAGTAATATGAACTAATTGAGGAATGATTGAATATAGGGTTTGCTTGGGCTGAAGGAAATGTAGAATTGTCAAATTTAGTCATTGAACCACCATAATGGAAATAACTCAAGAAGCCTAATAAGCTGATTCAGCTTTGATGAAGGTGAAAGAAGAAATGGCAAGTGGTAGGTACTTAGACTTCAATATCAATGAGAGTAGAACAATATGTATGAAAGGCAGGTTATGTGTACTGAAGTATATACCTCTTAAAAAGGAAATCTTAAGTGAAGCTCATTATTTTGGATACTTAATGCACCCTCAAGGGACTAAAATGTATTAGGACCTTAAGAAGAATTTCTAGTAGAATAGCATGAAGTAAGATATAGTAGAATATGTACAAAAAAAATGAAACATGCTAGTGAGTCAAGGCTAAACACAAGAGGCTAGGAAGATCACTACAACCATTGTTGATTCCTAAATGAAAGTGAGAACAAATTACAATGGACTTTATAAGCAGATTACCATGGATACAGGTAGGATTTCATGCAATTTGGGTAATTATTGATAAACTTGTTAAGTCTATACATTTCCTACTTATTAATATGACATACCCCTTGACGAAGTTAGTAAGAATCTATGTAAAAGAAATTGTGAGACTCCATGGCATCCTAGTGAATATAGTTTCAAACAGAAAACCATGGTTGTGTCCAAATTTTAGGGGAGCTTGTAGAAACACTTAGCTATACAATTGAATTTTATTATAGCTTACCACCTACAATTAGAAAGGTAATAAGAAAGAACCATTCAAACCTTAGAGGACATGCTGAGGGCTTGTACCATTCAGCTCTTATTGTAAACCCTTGAAAGTTTCGATCTAGGTTTTGAAATAGATTCAACTATAGTAGACAATTTAAGAGTCGACAAGACTAATTAAAGTGAAAACCCTAAAAGACTTAATTAATCGCGTAAAGAATTTTTCGACCCTAAATGTTTCTAAAAGCTAAAGATTCAATTTGAAAGTGATAAAAACCTTAAAAATGATTCCATTAAGGACATATGTACACCAATCCATCATGATATACCCTAAAACCCTAATTGAAAATATAATGCTTATCCTTTTGTCCAATTCACTAGTAAAGGGTTAGAGATCACCCTTATTCATACTTATATGCTTTGAATCCTTAGGTAATCCATTAGAAGTTAAGATAATGAGTCATAGATTATATTCACATTTTAAGTAAGTGATTAAGATAGTTTTACTTAGAGTTAGGGTAATAGTTGAAGATTATGTTTATGTAGTGAACCTTAACACTTAAATTGGTACTTTTTGCATTTGTTATTCAAAGTAGTTTATCAAATGAGATATATAGGCTATAAAGACCTAAAGTAAGATCTCATTAACAATGTTTACAAATCAATTCATCAAATATCTCATTTCCCCTCATTTCCTTCATTTTTCCTCTAATTTCCCTTAATTACCACATTATGTTCACAAAATTAAATATACTTAACAAATGTTGACTAAGGTAATGCATGTTGACCAAAGTCAAAGGGTTGACCAAGTCAACATTTTGAAAAGTCAAAAGTCTTAAGAGATAAGGAAAATATCTTAGTTCTTAATGATGATTTTCTTTTCTTTTCCTTTTGATTTTTCTTTTCTCCTCTTTGCAATTGTTGCCGTCCACAATTTTCCATCTTGGCCCCACCATTTGGTTGTCTTCCATAATTGAAACAAAACAAAAGAAACAAAAACAAAACTCCCCATTTCATGCCGTGAACTCCCCCTTCACTTTCACTTTCATTCCTTTCCCTTTTGTCTCCTTAAACTTCAACAAATTAAAGGTATGTTCTTAAGTTGTTTTATGTTACTTTATGTTATTCATTAGTTAGTTAATTAAGTAGATTAGGTAAGTAGTTAGGTGTTTAGTGAAGTCTTGAAGAGAGGAAAACAAAGTTTCCATCTTTAAGTGTAGAAAATGAAGAATCATGAAGGAAATGGAAGAAATACATGTGTATGTACTCTTAGATGTATATACATAAAGAAATACCAAAGGAATACAAGTATATGAACCTTTGTACATAAGCATGTATCATGTACATAACCTAATTTAAGACCATATCTAACTATATATACATATACTATACTAAATACATACATAGAAATGCAAAAGGATGAAAATTGAGAGGATTTTCTTAAGGGAAAATTTGGCATACGAAATTTGGTATAAAAATAAGTATTTAACCGTATAGGTATATGAGTAGAAATACATGTATAAATACGGTAGAAGTATATGTACATAAGTATAAGTATAAGGTATATATATATAAGTATAAAGTAAGAAATAAATGTACATAAGACATGTACATGTGACATAAGCATGATATAATGCTTATGTAATCAAATGATGAGGTAGATGATGACATAAGCATATGAGGACATAAAGAAAAGATGACATAAGCATATGATGGCATAAAGAAAAGATGATGTAAGCAATGACATAAACATAAGTTTAGAAAATGAGAAAAATAAGAAAATGTAGGTAATTAGATACTAAAATTAGTAAACCCTAATACACCTTGTAAACTAGATTATACCTAAATCAGTACATGAATTAGTAATGACAAAGTAGATCCCTAAATTATACGAATTTAAGGAATAAAGGTTATAAATATAAGTAATAGCAATACTTAAGTATTATAGCTAAAAATTTCTATAAAATGAGTTCATAATATAAAATAGGGGTCTTAACGTCCAAAACAAACATTACCGTATGAATATACGTCCGAAAACGATGAAAAATGACTATAAATTCATAAATATCAGAAAAAAAAAAGTTATATACGATTAATAATAAAGTCTAACCGGGTAAAAGTTGATAATAGTCTAAGTAGATTAGGTAATTAAATGTTTAGAAGCATTAGTTAAATGAGTTACTTACTAGTTTTATCAAATCGTAATGATCAGGTGACTCTGAGGAGCGTGAGGACCTCCCAATCGACTACTACGATTAGGGCAAATCACCATGGCCGAGTGAGTATTTACCCAATGATTCCATGCTTGTTTTGTGATTGTAGATGGTGGACTTAAATATTATTGTTAATTGATGATTGTGTGGGGACTGGGAAAATGCCTGTGTATGTTGGTATGTCTTGAATTGTGAATTTATCTTAAATATTGATAATGCTATGGTTGTTGCATGGTAATATAGATAATGATTGTGTGCACAATTGGATGATCATAGCATAATTGGAACCTAATTACACTCGGCCTATAAAAAGACATTAAGACATGCATTAACATGCATAGCATGGATACTATTCCGGCCGTCACATCACACGGAGGTAAAGAGAGGCCATTCAGGGGTTGATATCATTTATTTATTTGGTTCTGTACGGTGCACTCGTACAAAATGACCTTACCCTGGCTCGCGGGAACACTAGGCGTTGGAGGCGCCAACCGCCTGGCTAAGGGTCGAGTCTAGAGACCTCCGTTTAGGGGTGAGCGTGGACTGCGGGGGCCCACTCACAATTATACTAGAACTTGTGTTTTTCTGTAAATAAAGAGTTATTTGATATAAGTACGGAACATGGAGTTCCGTAGTAAAGTAAGTTCTAGTGTAATACCCGGATCTGATTGGTGCCGTGTAAACTCCAACCCTGACTTCGGAGGGCGTTAAATCCGAGTTGCGTATATGAACTAGTTAAGTATGCGTATTATTTGGCATTCTGTTTGATCATTCATTCATATGCGTGACTATAATGTGTTTATAACTTGCTTGTTGTATGGCTGAGGGTTTTGCTCACTAAGCTTAGGCTTACACCCCTTTAGACTTTTGTTGCAGGATAGCTTATTCGTAGAGACAGGACGAGGGATGCCACAGGTTAGCCTGGGGACTTGGGCAAGAGCGAAGTGTCCTGTGTGATGAGAGGAAAATAGTTTATGTAGACTATTCCTCATGTACTTATGTTTAACTTATGTTTACTTTATTATTATGAACTTAGACACACTTAAATATTGTGTAATATAAGCTTTTGAGCTTAACTTTTATATCAATATGTTGTGTGATGATATCATGTGAATCTGGATGTACTTTGGAACTAGTAGTTGTAGAGCCTTGTATATTGTGTGAAGAGTTTTTGATTGGAAGGGTAACCAATCAGGGGTTCTTCATATAGTATACGACGTCTGCCACGACTAGGCCGTCCTCAGTTCGTGACACTTGTTGAGTTTGCTTACAACAATAGCTTCCATTGAAGCATTTAGATGCCGCCCTATGAAGCCTCGTATAGGAGGTAGTGTAGATCTCTTCTATTCTAGGATGATGTTGAAAAGTTAGCCTTTAGGACCTAAT
Organism: Lumnitzera racemosa; assembly: GCA_024138005.1. NCBI lineage: Eukaryota > Viridiplantae > Streptophyta > Magnoliopsida > Myrtales > Combretaceae > Lumnitzera > Lumnitzera racemosa. The sequence goes on along the minus strand of JAMXBC010000009.1, from coordinate 44,429,366 downwards.
TTGGTGTAAAAAGTTGTTGAAAAGGTAGTTAACATTAAGTAGAAAATGAAAGAATCCCAAGATTGATAGAAGAGTTGGTCAAATTTAAAGAGACAAGAAGTAGAGTTTTAGGTTGGTCATCACGTATATCTAAGGATAAGCCAATAAAGAGCATACATCGAATAAGGATACAAGGGAAGTTAAGCCCCCGATACATTGTACCCTTCTAAGTATTGGATAAAGTTAGAAATCTAGCCTATAAGCTAGCATTTCCTCTAAATTTGTTTAAACTACACAATGTCTCAAGCACATTTTAGACCCAAATAGATTAGTGGAGTTAGAGCTAGTCTAACAAAAGCAAAACTTCATCGGTGAAGAGTATCTTTTGTAAACCTTATAAAATCAATAGTCTAAACTCTAATTTAAGTCCGAGTATCCTAAACTATATCATGAGTCGATAAGGCTAGCAACGATAAACTTTTATGAAATTTAATAAATTGAATAGAGCATCAATAATAAAAACCATAGAAATTAATCGAAACCTAAATTGTGTACAAAACACCCTAAATCCTATCTATACGTAATTACTCGAAATCGAACCCGAACTTGATAGAAACCCTAAAAATAATAACTTTAAGCTTATAAAATAATTAAATACCACTCAATAGTAATATAATCGTAGTCGATTACAATATCGACTAAATTACGTAATCATGTAAAAATTTTAACAAAATCATTAAAATAACTTGTAAAAATTATAATTGTAATGGATACCAATTAAATTGATAAATTTTCATAAAATTCCAAATTAATATATAAATTTTATTTTTACTACTTTTATGTTTGGAAAAAATTCATATAATTATTTATTTTATTTTATTTTTTCTTCTTTTTCTTTTATTTCTTTTCCCCTTAATTTCCACTGTTGCCATGTTCAATTTCTGGAAAATAAAGCCAGCAGCCCATGTGATTTTTCCTCCCTTCAGGTGTTGGATTTACAAAAAAAAAAAAAAAATCAATTATAATGGTTTAAGCTGTCTTGTCCACATAAATGCTAATATCTATTATATTTGCTTTAACATCCTATTTAATTTGATTCCGCTTGCTATTAGGACATCTAGAAAACTAGAAACAAAAAGAGAATAACCAAAGCAAAGTTATTACACACACGTACACATAAAATCAACTAGAAAAAGAAAAGAACACAAACTAGACTAACACACACAAAACCGAGAAGAGCAAAAGGAAAAAGAGGAGGAGGAAGAAGAAAACTAAGGAATTCAACCACTATATTACTAAAATATTTAGATAAGTGTATTTATTTTACTTATATATATGTATATGTATATACTAAGTATTTTGTTATATGTTTCATTACATGTACATATATGTATGCATGCATAGATAAATAAATATATATGTGTATCTCTTTGATTTGTGTATAAACAAATATATGTGGACATATATATATATATATATTATTATGTATAACATATGGTATCTATATACATTTAGTAGTTATTTAAAATTTTCACTATTTTGGTATATTTATATATATGCATGTATACGTAAATATATATATATATAGATGTATGTGTGTATTATATATGTATGGATGATTAGTCTTTGGTATATTATTTATATACATGCATTAAGTATTCTCATATTTATGTGCTCTTGTAAGTATTTCTTTATGTATATATAAATATAGTATTTTATATTATATATATGTATATATGTACATGTGTAAAAGTAGGTATATGTGTATAAAATATAACTACATCCATATTATACTTATACGTATAGTATATAGTATATAATTAAATTCAAAATAATTTCTTACATAAAGTATAGTATACGTTAAATAGTATATATAATATACAATAATATTAAGTTAATAAATATGCATATATATATATATGTAAGAGTACCGTAAATTAGGAAAAAGAGTTAATATTTAAGTAAATTAGAAAAATTAATCAAATATAAGAATAAGTATATATATATATGTATATCATGAAATACAAGAAAATTAATAAAGTAGAAAAAATTGAATTAATAATTCTAAAATCTCAAAATTTGGTAAAAATAAGTAATTAGGGTAAAAAATCTTAAAATAATAAAATTATCACTTATATGATTTAAGTAATTATTAAATCATAAATATATTAAGAAAAAGCTTAAATTAATATTTTATAACTTTTTAAATTAAAATAATAATAATTTTTTGGTATTTTTATATCACAATCCAAATTGTGAGTCATAATGTCCAAAATAGACCTCGCTTTGAGAAAATACGCTTGAAAACGATCAAAATGGACTATAGGTTCATAACAATCCAAGTTAAAACGAAAAAGTTATACGCGATTTGATAAAAAACTCAAATTGACAATTTCATGTAACTAAGAAAAGTAAGTAGTACAAATTATAAAACTAGTTTAGCTTTAAATTTCCAAATTTACAATTTTTTATATTCCTTATTCTCAAGTGATATTGACTTTAACCTTGAGTTGCCATCAGACTATTACGACCCCTGAGTCAGTCATGGCTGAGTGAGTTTTTTCTATTAATTCCATGCTTGCTTATGTTTGTAATTAGTAAATATAAATTATGATTAATAATTAGATGTTGTATAGGACTAGGTTATGCTTTTATATGATAGATGTCTATTGATAATGAATTTACTTTAAAGTATAATAACGTCTTAATTATTGCATAGTATATAAGAACTAATTGTCTGTAACCTTGTTAATCACTAAGTAATAAGATCTAATTCTACTCAACTTGAAAGAACTAACTCGGAACACGCATAATCATACACCGCATAACTAATTCCCTCCATCACATCATATGGAGGTAGCGAGAGACCATCCTTGGGTTGATTATTTGCTGTTATAAATTTCGTATAGTTGACACATATGGTATGACCTTACCTTGGCCTACGGGATCACTAGGCATTGGAGGTGTCAACCACCTAGCTAAGGGTCGAGTCTTGAGGCTTCCATTTAAAGGTGAGTAAGGGCTACGTGAACCTACTCACAATCATATGTAGAGCTCGTTTTTGATAAAACTGAGAATGGATATACCATTACATTTTAAATACGAAACATGGAGTTTCATTATGAGATAAGTTTTAGTATGATACCCAGATTTAACTGTGTCGAAGTACCTCTAACCCTAACTTCAAAGGGCATTAAATCTGAGTTGCATGCAATACCTAGTCATTTGCATGTATTTGTTTGGTATATTGATTAACATGCATTTATTTGATTGAACTTAATTGATGTATAACTTGATTGTTATATGGTTGAGGGGATTATCTTATTAAGCTAGTTAGCTTAACCCTTTGTAGTCTTCTTTTGCAAGCCAAGTTGTTCATGCAGTTAGGTCGCCACATACTCGAGGTTAGTTATGTATCAGGGGGTTGATGTGTGAATAAGATATGAATGGAGTGTACTTATGATAGTATATTTAGACTATAAATCTTACTATTTAAAGAAATGATATCAGTTTGAGTTAAGGAGTATTATAGACTTCTTATATATAAACTTCTATATAAATAGATTGTGTTTTATATTTCTTTATCTTGGTATTATTATCATGAAATGATATTGCTTACACCTGAGCAACTCTTGATTGTTAGTTGTAATTGTATCCTTGTATATCATATAAAGGGTTATCGATTGTAAGGGAAATTAATCTACAGTCCTTTATACGGTATACGGCGACTGCCATAACTAGCCCCCTCAAGTCATGACATCCTATTCAAATCTTGGGCCAAAAGACCAAAAAGTTGATGACTAAGGAAAACCAATATGTCAAGGTACTATAGAGGAACAATAAGAATGAGGAAGAAGCTACTTAAGAGGTTAAAGAGGAGGTGAGATGTAAATAACTAACCTGTTTCAAACACTAGGTATGTCTTGTAAATATTAAGCACAAAACTTGTTCTAGGGGGTGGGGGGTAGGGTAGGATGTAAACCCTATAGGTTGTGCACTCAATTGGAAGTCAAACAGGAGAAAGAGTCAATAGATAATCCCTAGAACCTTATAGAAATATAAGAATCAAAACCTTAAATACGATAACCAAACCCTAAATAAGAAGATAGAAAGCCTAAGTTTAACCTTGAAAACCTAATTGTACCCATAAAATCCTCGAAACCTTAATATGCAAGAAATCCTAAAATGACTAACAAGCCCTAATGAATTCCTTAAAACCCTAAAGTGATGAGAAGAATTAAATTGCGTAGTGAAAATCATCTGTTAAGTATAAATAAGTACCACAATTACTCAAAACATTAAGTCCTAAATGCATATGTGAACTGATAACCATAAATAGGCCAAAAACCTTAAAGAAACCCTAAGGGCACACGTAAGCATGGAAACTAAAGTAATAAAGTAACAAAGCCTTATAATTCCCTTAATTATGCTTATCATACTTAATTAGACTCAACTATAGTTAATTGCCTTAATTACACCCTAAACCCTAACCAACCTCCATTAAGTCTTAATTAACAACAAGATAATCACAATTAATGATTAAAAACAAGAGGATTAGTTAGTAGGATTAAGGACAATCATCCTTTGTGGGACATAATTATGCCAAAAAGAATGAAAAGCACATGAAGATATATGGTATAAGTAGGGATGATGTACCATGCACCTAAAAGGACACAACCTTATCCCCCATTCCCCTTACTCATTCACACTACCTATCACACATGCAAATCTTCATTCTCTCTTCATTTTATTCCCATTTCATCAATCTACAACTAGTCTCATCTCTCTCAAAAACTGTAAGCCCTACTTTTAGTGGGCTTAAGACTTGATTAAGATTACTTTCCGAACGTTTCCAAAGATTAACTAAACTAAAAACTTAAGTTTATATTTAAAAACAAATTAAATTTTTCCAATTTGAAAGCCAATTGTCAATAAAACCTGAGCTTGAAGAACTGCAAGCTCTAAAGTTATTTAAAACCCTAAACCTTAAAACCATTAAGGAATTTTAACCCTAAGTAATTAATTAATAATTTAATTTAAATAATTTCATTCAACTTTAGAAAATTTCACAATTTTATAAAAATCAAATCATAAATTACAAAACAATGCAAGATGAAAACCTAAAAACAATTTTCTATAAGACCATACCCTTATCTTCATGTCCAAGCCTTACACTTTAATAAGTAGATCAAACAATCATTTTAGATAACTTATCAATTGAGAGTTAGAATCATTTATCAATTGATAACTTATCAAAATTTAGTAATAAGACATTTTCCTTATCACCCCTTCACTTATACTACATATGGACAATTTTTCACAAGATTTCACACGCTTAACTTCATTAAATGAGACAAGACCACTCCATGGCCCAAAAGTACTTTAAATGGCAGATTTAAACAAGGAAGAAACAGGGGCCATGCACTTATCTTTCAACCATCGATCACTTTCTCTTACACATTACTATTCACCCCTTAATACTTACATCTTCAATTGTTACAATTGTTGACTTTTATGTAAGCTACAAGACAATCAATTAAAGCTCCTTGCATACACTTCTTTCCTCATTCAAAATCTACCACTCTCTCCCTCTTTCGCTCCCATTTTCACTTCCTTTTCTCTCACTTTAAACACAAATCAAAAGAAGAAATCAAACTCCATAAATTCCCAACATTGCCGCCACCATTTTTGCTTCCATACTCACGGTAATTTCTCTTCTTATTCTTGTGTCATTTTCTTTCACCATCTAAGATCTTTTAGAACCATTATAACCTTCCACAAACCCCATTCCAAAGATCAAACAACTCGAGTTTTGAAAGGTGGCAAAAGGAGGAAGCAAAGTTAAGAGCTTAAGTTGAACCTTAGTGCACAACCACCATACTTTGCTTTAAGGATGAGTAAGTGTTTTTTGTGATATGCGGGTTAGTATTTATGTTAGAAGACTTTGATTTCTTTAAGATAAAAGTAAGGTTTAAGTTGTTATAACACCAAAAACCGTTTTAAGAAACAAACTCATGAAACCCTTACATGAAGTTGAAACATGAGCATGTAAAGTTGGTGTTTTGTAAAGATACTTGTGTAGCACTTTAAATGGAAGATTTTAAGTTGAGAAAATCTTGAAACAAGAACTTGAATGGAAGATGAACATGCTAGACATGAGGGTTCAAAGGTCATTTGAATTTTGATTTTATTTCCATTAAGTCAAACATGCTCAAATATAGACTTAAGTTAAGGAGAAATCCATTACATGAAGTTTTATGAAGAAACCACCTTTGTATGACATGAGCTATGATATGGAGGTTGTATTAAGTATAAGATCTTCTATTTCTTTATGGAGAGCATGAGTTAAAGAATCATCTTATGGAAGAAAAGTTAAGTTAAGATTTGGATACAAGTAGCTTAAGTGCATAATTTAATACCTAAATTTAAGGAAATGATGAAACAAGTTGAAAAACCAAATGAGAACCCATTGGATTCATCACAACCAGATCTGAAACCTAACTAAAAGCCACTTAAAAATATGATAAAACCAAGTGAACAAAGTAAAAATATCAACTAAAGCAAATATGGTAAGTATAGGAAGCCTAAAACTCAAAACTAAGCCTAAAGCTCTCAAACTAAGTTAGGCTTTTAATGAAATTCTGACTAGCACCTTAAAGTATCAAGAGAGGTTGTTTTGAAGCCCATAAGAAATCCACCTAAGGCCCCATAAGGCTACCAAAGTCACTAACTTTAGTTTGAAACAAAAACAAGCCCATTGACAACTTAAGCCCACTAAAAGGCCCATGAAGTGGTTGTTAGCCTTAGGAATATAAACCAAAGTTGTAAATTTGATCTAAAGGAGTATTTTAAGCTTAGGATAAAATCTTAGGACCAAGCCTAAAGGATTTCTCAAGTTATAAAAAGCCCATTTACCATACAAGGCCAAAAAACACTCCAACAGATGAGGAATGCTATTATTCTGACCCATGGATAGAATTGTATGCCTCATTTTGAAAATTTAACCTCACCACGTTAAATTACACTAAAAAACAATGATGATTGACTATAAGATCATAAAAATCAAATATAAAACGAAAAAGTTATAAGCGATTGAACTTTTAAGTAAAACCGGAAAAATTTATGAAACCAAGTCCAAAGTATAACTTAAAGGGTTTTAGCTTAGTTTTCTAGGTTTTATTTCAAATCGTTATAGTATTGTTTTTGAGATGTCTAGGGGACCGGCTTTGGGGAGACGACCTATCCCAGATTATTTTGATTGATCCGCATGGCTGAGTTAGTAAATTCCCGATGACTCTTTACTTGATTGTACTTGTAGAATAGATGCACATAAACTTATATATATAAATTTGGATGCTTATAGGATATGGGAGATGCATGTTTATGGATTTATGGATGAATGTGATAACTTGTTAATTATATATATAAAATGGGAATTGTTTTTATTAATATATACATATGAATTGTATGGAATGAAATTGTTTTATTACCTTAAAAATCGAGTTAATCACTTATATGATTAAGAAATTAAAATGAATCATGCATTCCCTATATTACATACAAATAACACCAACTGCTGCTTCACGTAGAAGATGAGAAGGGATTCACATGAATACGAGTTTCCTGTAGGATTGGGCACTAGCTATGTCATCATATATATTAAGTCCCTGTCCTAAGCTGATGGGCTTATTAGGCGTTGGGAGAAGCCAACCGTCGGCGAAGAGCCGAGTCTTGTGGCTTCTGCTTAGGGCATGTGTTTGTGGATTGCGGAGGCCACCACAGCACTAGACTTAGGATTTAAAAAATATGATTTGTTATTCGGTAAAGAAAGTATACATACACGCACGTATATATATATAGTTTTATTTTGGCATAAGCACAATAGTGCAACCCAAGGTCTAGAACCCAGATTTCGGTTTGGGTCAGTTAATTATCTCCAATCCCTGGCTTCAAGGGGTATAATTCTGAGTCGTATGCAGTTTCTAAGTTACTGTATGCGTTGTTTGGCATATTGATTGTTCATGCATTCATCTGATTGTGCATTTGATAAATTGTTGTCATGTGGTATTGATGAAGGTAATTATCTCACTAAGCATAAACTTACACCCCAATAGTTCTTTTCTTTGCAGGTTGATCGATAGTTGGGAATAGGATAGGAATCGAATGTAGAGTGCTACCATTGAATAATATGATAAAAAGCTTGTGTAGTTAATTCGAAATGATCCGAAAAACGACTAATGTCTCAATTAAGTTTAGTATCTTTAGTAAGTTTAGTATTTTCTAGAATTGTCTATCTTATTTCACTATTTTGGTCGGGGATACCGATTTTTTGCGGTTCTAAGGAACTGTGGAAAAATGGATATCAATAATTATTTATATTATATAATGAGCCAATGAACTAAAATTGAAGACTCTAGCAAATAATTATTTAGAGTCTTGCAATCTCTGACTTGTAAGGTGATTTCCTTATCATGGGTGCATACGTGATATGGAAATTTTAGGCAATACTACTAGGCCCCTCCTAGGGTCGCTACAAAAACCAGCCCAAAACCTCACTCAAATTCACTCCATCAAGTACCACCACCACCACTTCATTACCAGCCACCACTACTCTACTAAACCACTAACTACCAAGTCCCGCACCTCCCTCACACACTACCCTAGTAGGTTGACACACATACATGCTCTCTTACATACATAGAGTCACGATACACTTAGGAGGAAGGAGGACCAATACACCTAACTCTAGTAAGCTAATCAACCCTGTTTTTCTTTAGTTTTCACTTTGTATCATATAATTTTTCACATTTTAGACACATATACACTTATAGGCACACTTGTCTTAGAGTTCTAGGATAGTGACATGAATGGTTAGTTAGGATAATGCATATATTAAGCCTACTAATTCAAGTATCATCATCAACATGTAGCGTAAGTTAGTAGTTAGTAGGTTTCATCAACAAACCCATAAGAAAAATCCAATAATCCTTGTATCTTAAGCTTGTTGCCACCTCATGTTAGGTTTCCAACATATTCTCATCACATTAGGTAGAAAAATTAACTTATAATAAGCAAAAAAATGTGATGTAGATTAAGGAAATGCATTAAAATGGAGAATATATTAGAAATTTTACAAAAGCCCTCAAATAAACTATCTTGGTTGCAACTTGTAGCATGTATAAAGGTTTTCAACTTTTGATTTATTAGCTTAATCACATGATTAATTAGTGTTCAATAGGATTTAGGTTATGATTATCATTTAAGTAGGATAGTGATGAGTTAATGATTTACACTAGCTTGGTTATTAATTTGAGGCTTAAGAATAGTGTTAAAAGCTTAAGGACCATATCTGAAACTTATGATAAATTGGACCAAACTTAAGGCATATGATGGGCTTAAGCTTAAAAAGATTACTAGAATTAGTCTTAGGGCTCTAAAGTGTGAAACAAGCCCAAAAAGCCTTAAAAGAACTAAAATTTATGCCCTCGAAAGATGTGATCAGATTTGGAACTAAAAGTGAAAAGCTTATTAACTAAAATATAAATGGCCTAACAAGTCTTAAGGCCCATACAATACACCCTCTATAGGCCCTTTAACCAACTAGGGCCTTAAACTACTGAAAAGAGCTCATTTAGGCCCATTGGAGTAATAATAAAACCCATAATAAAAGCTACTAATTTGGGTAGAAAATTTAACCTTAAAATACTTAAATAAAAGCCCAAGAAGTCATGTGTAAGGCCCAAAACTAGGGCTAAGGCCTAACCTTAAAATGGTCAAACTAACCCATTGACTAACGAACTAAATTAGCTTAAATCAAGACTTTGTAAGCCTAAAAGTCTAAGAAGGACCTCACCAAATGAAGGAACATTCAAAAACAATGAAAAACGATTGTAAGATTGTAAAAAACGAACTTAAAACAAAAACGTTATGGCAAAAATATGGAAACAATAAAAGCGGAAGTTTTAGAATGAGAAGATCTAATTAAGTAGACTAAGATACAACACTTATGTGCTATGTACTTAATTATAATCTTCAAGTGATGTAGACCCAAGGATTGATTGACTGAGCATTATTAGAACTGCCAAATGCTATAGCTATGTACACCAACTCTTGTCTTATATTATTTATGCTTGTAGTAGAGCGCATCGATTATTTATATGTGTATGTGTATACATGAAATGATTATGCTTAGGGTTGAATTACCTGCATGTGCTTAGATTGATTGTGCTTTCTTATTAAAATATGATAATATATATGAATGGAGAATTAGGTGTTGCATTAGTAAGTAAGGCCTTAGAGTGTCTATCATATATATATATATATATATATATTGTTAGTCACTTATTAATCGAAATAATAACTATTCAACTTTACTAATAACTAGTTACGCATCTTACGTTTATGCATTTATATGAAAAAATGCATCAGTGTTACACAATGGAATAGGAGTTCATGCATGTTGGATCCATATTTATGTTATGTTACTGTTGTATGGCATGATGTACTCGTACAACATGTTGTTGCCTCAACCGTTAGGATTTACTTGTACCGCCTTCTACTTGAAGCTGAGTCCTATCTACTACTTTAGATCTACCAAGAGAAGATGATATTTGATTGGATGACAAATATAGAGACTTAGGTCCTAACATACTTAAATGCTTCCCAATCTGGGTAACGGTAGGGATAAAACCATGCTTTACACAATCGCTTGTAAACTGTGTATGATGGGTGCATTTTGTATGTTCACCTGCATTATGTGTACGTATTTAAATAACTTTCTTGAAATTCGTTTATTAATAGGATAGGATAAGCAAGTTACTCACTAAGTCGTTGCTTACCCCTTATAGTTTATTGTTACAGCATGACTTATGGCTATAGCTAGGCTAAGGGATGTCCATGGTTAGTACCAAAAGCTTTGTGATGGTCAAAGGGAAGATGAGAGCACAAGTAGACATCTATGATATATTTAGACTCTCTAATATAACCTTATATATTTCTTATGGGTTTGCAATATCTTAAACTACTAGTACTTTGTTATGGTTTGTAAGAGTTAATTAAGGGAAAACTATTTACCATACTCTTTATGTTATTTAGTATTATGTAATGAACCTTTAGTTATTTTCTTTGATAACTTTACACTAGTCTCTCCAGTGGATGCTAGAGTTGTGATGTTGCCTTATATAGTATGAAGAAGGTTCCTAACCATTAGTGGTATTGGTCTCGGATCTTCCCATAGTGCATAATGGTATTTCCATAACTTGGCTACCCCTCCAATTGTGATATGCCCTCCTATGAGAAATTTATGAAAGAAATATAAACTCGAAAAAGGAAGGCAGAAAAGGAAGTAATGATGCTTTTTGAGGAGTTCCTTACCATAATGCTAGATGCATTTCCATAGAAGTTGAAGGACCTTAGGAGCTTAATAATTCCTTATATGATAGGAAAGACATTTAGGAGTAGGGCATTGTATGACTTAGTCACAAGCATTAACTTAATTCCATACTCTATATTCATACTTCTTGAATATGAAGAGTTTAAGCCAACTAGAATGACTCTTCAATTGGTAGTTAGGAGTGTAAAGTATCATTGAGGAATAGTAGAAGATGTACTTGTGATTGTTAGTAAATTTTTTTTCCTAATAGACTTTGTTTTACTAGATATGGATGTTGATAAGGATGTTCCTTTGATCTTAGGAAGGCCTTTTCTAGCTATTGCATAAGCAATGATAAATGTTAAGGAAGGAAAGCTTACATTAACTATACTTGAGAAGATTACTATTAAGTGCCTCAAGTAATGAAATTACTACAACGAGCGGATGATTGTCATACTTGATGATAGTGGAATTTTGCCCCACATTACAATTCAACACATTAACTACCAAGCTGACCTACTTTGAAGGTTAGTAAAGCAACCTAATTTGGCAAACAAGGAGCCTTTAGGGCTAGCCAATCTAATGGACCAAAAAGCTTAGCATCCTCTATTTAAGTATTATAAATTTGAGTAAGGGCACCAATAGTTTATCATCTACCTAAGTTAATTGTATAACCACCCACTCCTCTTATCCTTCGTCATGTGATTAATTTAGGAAATCTCCACATGGCCCATGATAAAGGAACTATTTCTATCATTACAATTGTCAAACAAACGCCTATAAATATGGAGACATCAATACTATAAAAACTCTCTATGCACTCTAACTTACTTACTTACTCTCTTACTCTCTCACGTATTGACTTAGGCATTGAAGTGACTACACTAGACTAGCCCCAGCATCCCCTAGCCTATCTTTCTTTCTCTCTTTCAAGAATCAATCCACAATACCATCTCTAATTAACAACATTTTGGTGCTGTCTATTTTAAAACCTTTATACTAACGGCTATGACAAGGTTAACCAAAAGCCTAAGTCCTAATGGCTCTCCTTAGCATTTTCAGAGGGGGATTAGTTACCTTAATGAAGACTACTTGGCCAGATTAGAGCAACTATGTGCTAATGTAGCCAAGGAAAACCAAGAATTGTCTAAAAAGAATGATGAAATCTTGAATCTCATTCAAAAAATAATTTACCCAATCAAAATTAAGGGTATAAAGACAATAGTACAGAAGACTTTGATAATTCGGTCCATTCACTTGAATTTCCAAGAAAATAGTCAAAATGGCATATAGAACTATAACCCTTACACTCAAAAGAATGGATAAAGGAAATGACCATAGTTGGGATACCATATTGGACCATCCAAAGTCAGTGCCCCTATTACGACTAGTCACCAGTTTACAATTAAAAAAATTCCTTTCGTTCTAGAAATTTTATAGGAAGTCATACCATAGTATGTCAAATTGCCATAATTTAAGATATATGATGGAACAAAAGACCTAGAGGATCATCTCAAATATTGTTGTACTCTTGCTAAATTGTATAGCTTAAGTGATTCCATGGCTTGTCAAGCATATCCCTTAACCTTATGAAGTGCTACAAGTACATGATTTAAACACTTAAAGCTTAATACTATCACATGTTTTGAGGATTTGGCATAGGTGTTCTTATAGCACTTCCTTGCGAGCAAACTCCCAGTTAAGAACTCATCTGTCCTTAATACTATCAAATAGAGATCTAATGAATCCATCAAAGATTACTTCACTTAGTTTTATGGATGAGATGGTGTAGATCCCATTATTAGATATAATTGTTGCCTTGAATGCAGTAATTGATGGAGTGAAGCTACATAGAGATTTCTTCATATCTCTAGCTAAGAACAAGTTGAAGACGTTTGCAAAATTCAAGGCCAAAGCTACCTCCTATACTCAACAAGAGGATAATATAAAAGCTTAGCATGAGATTAATTAAAATAGAGGTGATTGAAAAAATGATAAGAATAAGAAAAGCATGAATGATAGACTTAATAGACATGACAACCAATTCTCAAAATGTGGTAGTGGTGAATGGAAGGGGCAACTACATATTCCGACTTATTTTGCCCATACTCCCCAAACTATCCAATATGTGACATATTGATGGAAGTATGGAATCAGAGGGTATTGCAATGGCTTGAGCATATGAGGGGAAAGCCATGGCTTAGAAATTGGAGCAAATATTGTGATTTTCAGTGCAATAAAGGCTACAACACCAACAAATGCATGCAACTCAAAAATGCTATTAAAAACACAATCCAATGAGGTTATTTGATCAAATTTCTTACTTGCAATGCTAAGAATTTTAAATGGTTAACCTAGACACCAAGAGACGAGCATGACAATGATGATCAACCTCTTCAAGCTAGAAGGGAAGTGACAGAAGGAGGTAATCGTAATAGGGCCCCAAATGGTGTTATAAACACCATTGTTTGTGAACCCTCTAGTTTAGGCTAGTCTTGCTCCTTGAGCTCGACTAACACCGTACAACATGCTTACAATGTGCAAGGTAAGAAGGTGAAGGTTAACAATTCAATCTCTTTCACAGAGAAGGATTTTGAAGGCATACAAAGGCCCTATGATGACGTACTAGTAAACACTGTAAGGATTGCCTACATCAAGGTTAATAGAATCTTAGTTTTCATTGAAAGTTCGACGGATATTATCTTCTAATGTGCCTTCGACCAAATGAAGCTAAAGATTAAAGCACAATTATGATCTTACTATTACGCTTTATATACTTTCAATAACTAGCCAATACGGGTAGCTGGAGTAATTTCTCTTATAATTCATATTAGGGATGATGAGATTGTAGTAAAGGACAAAGTGGATTTCCTTGTTAAATATTAGTCCCCCTACAATATGATCATAAGCCAACCTTGTCAACACTTGTTCGATATGGTCTCATCAATAGCACATCTAAAGGAAAAATTCCAATCACGATCTAAGGGGGCTAGTCGTAGCAATTGCTATATACCGTATAAAGAATTGCAGATTAAATTCCCTTACTATCAACGACCTTTTTATATGATACACAAGGCTACAGCTACAACTAATTACCAAGAGTGCACAAGCAGAAGCAAGATCATTTCATGATAAATAAATAATAAAAACATAATACATAGTCTATTTATATAAGAATTTACAAATAAGAAGTCTAAAATGTCTTAAGTCAAACTAATATTACTCGATTACATAATCAGCTTTATAAACTATCAAAAGTATTCTCTGATCACATCCATCTCCCATATTGACCCCGTGTAGAACATTAACCTCAGGCATACGACAGCTCGACTCCATAAATAACTCGGCTTGTAAAAGAAGACTACAAGGGTATAAGCTACTATCTTAGTAAGATAATCCCCTCAACCATACGACAATCAAGTTATACAATAATTAAATTCAATCAAATGAATGAATGATAATCAGTATGCCAAACAAATAAATGCAGGTGCTAGGAACTACATGCAACTTAGATTTAATGCCCTCCGAAGTCAAGGTTGGAGATACATTGGTACAGTCAAATCTGGGTATCATATTAGAACTTATTTCATAACAAAACTTCTTGTTTCGTATTTGAAATGTAATCGTATATCCATTATTAGTTTTATAAAAAATAAGTTCTACATATGATTGTGAATTGGTTCACGCAACCCTCACTCACTCCTAAACGAAGGCCTCTAGACTTGACCCTTAGCCAAGTGGTTGGCGCCTCCAATGCTTAGTCATCTTGCAGGCCAGGATAAGGTCATATCATACGTGTGCACCATATGAAATCTATAACAATCAATAATCAACCCACTTATAGCCTCTCGGTACCTCCATATAATGTAACTGTCGAAATTAGTTATGCGGTGCATGATTATGCGTGATCCAAGTTAACTTTTCTAGTTGAGTAAAATTAGGTCTTATTTATTCAATAATCATTCCAAGTTATAAACAATCAATTCCTAGTAAATCTACTATGTAACAATCAATACATTATTATAATTTAAAGTAAATTTACCATTAACAACAATTATGATACATAAGCATAACCTAACCCCATACACATACATTTATCGATCACAACTTATATTCACTAACTATAAACACAAACAAGTATAGAATTATTAGGAAAACTCACCCAACCATAACCGACTCAGGGGTCGTAGTAATCTGGTGGCAACTCAAAGTTTATATCAAACTCACCTGAAAATAATAAAAATTTGTAAATTTTGGAATTTAAAGCTAAACTAGTATCATAATTTGTAAGGTTTATTTCACCTAGTTACGTGAAATTACCGATTTGAGATTTTTTATTGAATCGTGTATAACTTTTTCATTTTAGCTCAAATCATTATAAACTTACAGTCCATTTTGATTGTTTTTTAATGTCCTTTCTCGTAGCGATATCCGTTTTAGACGTTGTGACTCGTAGTTTGAATTATGATATAAAATATCACAAAATTTATTATTTTAGTTTAAAAATTATAAAATATTAATTTTAGCTTTTTTTTTAATTATTTATGATTTAATAACTATTTAAATCATATAATTGATATTTTTATTATTTTAAGCATACTTTTCCTATTCTTGACATTTTAGTCTTATTACAATTATTATTGCTATTATTTTGATTTTTTATTTTTTTATTCATTATTTTCTTATTACTTATTTATATTTCACAATATACACACTTATATATATATATATGACTTATATTATATTTACGAAATTTTATAATTTACTTTAATGAGTAATTCCTAATTTACAGTAATATATATATATACCTACTCCTTACATAATTATAAATTTATTTTAGTTAGTAGATATTATTATATCATATATATATTCAGTATACTACATATATATACTATATGTTATATGCCATATGTAAACATATGTATATATTTATTTTATGAAAACAATAAATACTTATTTGACATACTCTTATGTACAAAAACATATATTCATGTATTTTTTTATTTCTATACATAGGTTTACTCATATGTATATAAAATATAATTTACATGTGTACATAAATATATAACTACCAAATACATAAATATATATAATATACAAATACTTATACATACTATACGACTACATATTCATATATATACATATGAAAATAAATTTGTATACATATATACATCAATAAGTATTTCATGTGTACATATATATATATATATCTAACTTATTTTGTAAAAATACTTAATACATATTACATGTAATCTTCAAAATACATACTACATACACCTACCATATATTATACCTATGTACATACATGTCTACATACATACATATATATCTCAATTTAATTACTTATGCTTACATACATGTACTGGTAATGTTATATTTACTAAAATACAGTACAAATGCTATATGTATACATGTACATACCATATAATATACATCTATACTATAAAAATAATTTTACTTTCCTATTATTTTTTATTTTTTTCTTCTTCTTTTTTTCCTTCTTCTTCTTTTCTTCTTTCTTCTTTATGGTTTTGTCCTAGGATTTTTTTTTTCTTTTTCTTCTTCTTTTTGGTTTTGATTTGTATTGTTTTTGTTTTCATATTTTTCTTCTTCTTTTTATTCACGTGTCTAGCAATTATAAAGAAAAAAAAAACCAAACAAAATAACTAGCCTAATCTTTATATTTATGAAGACAAGAAAGTTATCATTCCTAAATTTTTCTAATTATTATATAAGCAACACTTGGTATGTGAATTTGGTCACGTAAGCTGCTATGTTTCTGATTTTTTTCTTTGTTTTCAAAATGTGACTAAGGGGAAAAAGAAGGAAAATGGAAAATAGAAAGAAAGAAAAAGGAATAAAATAAAATTTTCAAATAATTATATGTAATTTTTTTAAACATAAAAATTATAACAATACTCATTATAAATTAATTTTGGAATTTTGTAAAAATTTATCAACTTAATTGGTACCGATTACAATTATAATTTTTACAAGTTATTATAACGATTTCGTTAAAAATTTTCGCGATTAAGCGATTTAGTCGATATAATTATATCACTATTGAGTAATATTTAACTATTTTATAGGCTTATAGTTATAGTTTTAGGGTTTCAATCAAATTCAGGTTCAATTTTGATTAATGGTGCATAAATTAGTTTTAGGGTTTTAGTGTGCGATTTAAAGTTTTGATCTATTTCTAGGGTTTTATTATCGGTGTTATATTCAATTTATTAAATTTCATAATCTTTTATTGTTACTAGCCTTATCGACTTATTACACAATTTAGGATACTCAAACTTGAATTAAGGTTTAGACTATCGATTTTCTAGAGTTTACAATTCCCTATTCCCATTAGAGTTAGAATGTGCAAGGGAGATCAACAATTGGCTAAGTCACTATATTTGAGGGTATTTAAGTGTGAAGAAGTTTTCCATATTAAAGCAAATCTAGAGAGGAAGTTTGATAGTGCATAAAGTATGATGAAGCGGTTGAGGAAATTTAACTTAGGGATAACCCAAACAAAACAACTAGGATTGGGAAGCCATTGCGAATGAAGATCTAAGAGGACCTAATTAAGTTCCTTTAAGGTAATATTAATTTTTTTGCATGGACTCTTTTTTATATGTTTGACATCTTGAGAGAAGTGATAATACAAATTGCAAATAGATCATGATGCAAAGTTTATCCAAAAGTAGAGGAGGCATTTTTCCCTTAAATGGTAAGCAATGATTGAAGACAAAGTTCAACAGCTATTAAAGGTAAGGTTTATAAGGGAAGAGCCTTATCTAACATGGCTAGCTAATTGTATGCTAGTCAAGAAGTCGAATGGAAAGTGGTGAATGTGCATAAACTTCATTGAGTTGAATAATGCTTGCCCCAAGAATTGCTTTCCCCTATTGAGCATCAATCAAATGGATGATTTAATAGTTAAACATGAATGACTTTCTTTTATAGATGCTTTTTTTTTGTGATAACCAAATCAAAATAGAGAAAGTAAATGAAGTACATACATCATTTGTTACAAACTTTGGAATGTAATGCTATATAATCATGCCTTTCAGGCTAAAGAAGACTAGTGCAACCTACTAAAGACTCGTAACAAAAATGTTTAAGCCTCAAATCCATCACAATGTTAAAGCATATGTCAATGATATGATAGTTAAGAGCAAAGAAGGTGATCAACACCTTGCAGACCTATATGAAACATTTGATACATTAAAGAGGTACAATGTGAAGTTGATTCCACATAAATGTGTTTTTAGGGCTACCTTAGGAAAATTATTAGGTTATATGGTGACCCAATAGGGTATTGAAGCAGACCCAAGAAAGATGGATGCAATAAGGACTATGAAGTCCCTAAGTATGGTTAAGGAACTCCAAGAGTTAATGGGGTTGGATTACCATACTGAACAAATTCTTTTCAAAGAGTGCGAATAGGTGCATAAAATTTTTCCAAATTTTGAAGAGCCCCAAGGAGTTATAATAGATTGTTGAATGTGAGGCTGCATTCAAAGAATCGATGGATTTTTTAGCATTACTACTAATACTTTCGAAGCCCATTCTTGATGAAGATTTGTTATTATATTTATTTGTTTGTAGCTAAGCTATTTTCCCTATCCTTGTTCATTTAAATGGAAAAGAGCACAAACCAATTTATTATGTGATCTATATCTTACAAGGCCTAGAGCAAAGATACACCTAGATCATTTGTCTTAATTGTGGCGATCTCAATGAAGAAGTTAAAGCTATACTTTAAAGCTCATCATATCGTAGTCCATACGGAGCAACCACTACGGTAAGCCTTATAATGACCTGATGCCTCAAGAAAGATGATGAAGTATGCCCTTGAATTGAGTCCCTATGGTGTGTAATACAAACATTGAACTATACTAAAGGCCTAACTTTTGGTCACCTTTGTGGATGAATTTACTCGAGAAGAAGCTAAGAAACCCATTTGGAACCTATACATAGGCAGCTCCTCCATAAAGGAAGGAAGTGGAGCAGGTTCCTCTTATAAAGATCACACAATGTGAAAATATAGTGTGTACTAAAGTTTGGATTCTTGACTAGTAACAATGAAGCCTTAATTATCAAACTCAAGTTAGCAAAGGAAGTAAGAGTCAAGAAAGTTGAGGTCTTTTTAGACTCTCAATTGATTATGAATAAAGCAAAAGGACACTATATGGTGAATGAAGAGGTAATGAGCAAGTACTTAGCTATTGTATGAACACTAATGGAGGAATTTTAGTCCTTTACAACTATGAAGATTCCTAAATCTTAGAATGTGGCTACCAACCATTTATCAAAGTTGTCTAGTATGCCTCTTCCTGATTTGAATGATAGACTCATCATTGAATACCTATCAAGCAAGAGTTTAGAAGTGATAAGACAATGTTAGAGGTACAACCTTTCTTGAAAGAGAAGTCATGGATGGACCCAATCATCGAGTATCTGAAAGATGGGGTCTTACCTACAAACAAGAAAGAAGCTCGGAGGTTCGTATTCTAGGTCGTAAACTATACTTTGATTGAGGACGATATACATAAATGCAACTTTGCTCAACCCTATCTATATTACCTTACATCAAAAACCTCAGAACAAGTTCTCTTCAATTTACATGTAAAGGTGTACAGCAACCATGTGAAGGCTTAGACTCTATATGTTCGAGCATTAAAGGTTATCTATTATTGGCTAACTATTAAAGAGGATGCCAAGAATGCAGTGCAACAATGCCTATAGTGTCAAAAGCATGAAGTTTTGAGTCATGCACTTTCTAATGAGTTACACAGTTTAACCAACCCTTAGCCTTTTGCCTAATAGGGACTAGATATACTTGGACCTTTTCTTAAGGTTATTGCACAATGGTAGTTAATAATAGTTGCGGTTAATTATTTTACCAAGTAGGTAAAAGCCGTGGCAATAGTAAAAATTACCGAGCATAAGGTCAAATAATTTGTATTTAACTTTATCCTTTCTAGATTTAGAGTCCCCTTCACAATAATTACCGAAAATGGTCTACGGTTCAACAATGATAAGTTCTGAGCTTTTTCTAACAAACATGACATCTAACTAAATTATACTTTGGTGTTATTCTAGGACCATGCTCATAGAATTTTGATGTTATGGCTAATCAGATTAGTTAAACAGCTAATTTACATACATAGAAGAGATACAAGATATTACAAGAGCAAGGGTTATCACCTACCAATACAAGGCAGTGAGATATTACAATTAAAAGGTTGAACACAAAGTATTTTGACTAGGAGACCTAGTGAAAACACACTTGGCATGACTCGAAAATAATGAAAGAAATATTTAATAAAAGTAGAACATGGGAAATGTAGTCTAAAATCGAAGTATTTCAAATATATATGAAACTTACAATTCCTCAAAAAACATACCCTCTCGTCGTCCCTTGACCTGCATAAATTCCATGTCTTGAGAAGATCTTACTAGTATTTATTATACAATGAGACAAATGTCTTAATAACACCACTTGCTACTCCATCCGGGGAATCACTACAAATCTTCTTTCTCTATCATTTGGATAGTTATCGACCTAAAGAGTGTTAATGTGAGCAAGTTTTTCCCATCGCTCCATTGTGATATTTGTCAAACTACTTGAAGAATACGTTGAATTGTTCCTTTTAGTAGGGGAAGGGTACGGCTAAGGGAGGGGAGAATTAGCCTTGGATAGAATATGAAAGTACAAGTTTATGAATGACACTTCGAACCATACTTGATTGAAGCTATACAAGAGAATCACGAACTAGATGAAAATTTAGAAGATGAGATGCCAAAAGCAAATGAGAACTTCAAAAGTGGATACAGATGAGGATAGAGCGAAGAAATCTTTTGCCAGTATGGAAAAGTCTTTTATATTTGAACAGTTTTTCCTCATAACCCTAACACGTTTCTAATGGGAATGCGATTCTGATTAACCAATCAAGTATGGATTAATGACACCTGTTATGAGTAAGAAATTTGATGGTTATCGTGTTACTAACAATTATTACCCCCTGCAGTGTAATGATGGCTAGGATGATAGCTATTGTGCTTGTTGCTATAGAAAAGTAAATGGCTAAGAAAATTAAAAGGTTGCAACTTTTCACTTAGGATACGATTCATCGCATATCAAAATAAAACCAAACTCTCCTACATCACTTAGCATCTAGAAAATACATTTTGGTCTTTTCCATCCAACTACCCAAACTAAGCATTAAGCTTTATTTACTCCTATGGTCAAATTCTCAACTATGGGAGTTGGGGGGCAAATGTTGATAGTAAGATTTCACCCTAAAATCTTACTCGGCTATTTGGTTGGCGAGAAGACAACTAATTCAATTCTAAGCTGATGCTAACTAAGACTTAGTCCACTAGATGAGCCTTAAAGGCCAGCTTATTAATATGTCTAGTTTAAATTTAGGAAAGTAGTGCGAATAGTTAAGATTTAGTATGATCTCATTACATAATTGCCTACTGCTGCTATACTTTAGGCATGTGTTTGATTATAAGATCTCTACGTGGCTCATGACCAATTATTAACTACTATTTTAGATACCCGATATTCACCTATAAATATGGAAAGAAAGCAATGTAAGAACTCTCTTATGACCTTCAACTTGATATTCATTCACTTATTTCTCTCTCAAACACTTACTGAGTTAGGCATCAGAGTAACTACACTGAACTAGCCTCAGTACCATTTAGCTTTTTTTATTTTTGTAGGAACAAAGTCTTGGCCTAAAATCACCTAACAACACAACTAATAATGTTTAATGAGCTTAATTGTAAGTAGCTAACAAGCCTAACTATTTTGAAAAGAGTTTCGACCTAATATGGCTAATGAACTCAAATTACCTTCAACAGGTATTAACTTAGTTTGATTAATGAACTCTAACAATCAAATAAGCTCAAATCTCACTCTATTAATGAACTTTGTTTATCTATATTTATAAATAAATAAACAGGTAAAATGTACGTTAAATAAAACATGCAACAAAATTAAAACTGCAAAGTGTAAGCATAAGTCTCATTACTGCCACCAAAAGGTCGGCATCCCGAGCTACTTAAATGTAAAAAAAAAAAAAAAATTCAAATAAAGTTAATTAGATTGTTGGTTGGGGTTATTTTCTTCAGCAGGTTTGATAGAATTGAGGACTTGCTTAGCTATACTTT
Source organism: Lumnitzera racemosa (assembly GCA_024138005.1). Lineage (NCBI taxonomy): Eukaryota > Viridiplantae > Streptophyta > Magnoliopsida > Myrtales > Combretaceae > Lumnitzera > Lumnitzera racemosa. The sequence goes on along the minus strand of JAMXBC010000009.1, from coordinate 44,406,835 downwards.
CCTTAACAGTGATGGGGTTGAGATCTTCACGAGCTTTTGTTGTCTCAACTAGAACACTAGGGACTTACTTTTGAACTTATGGGGTCTCTTTCATGGCTAACTTTTCAATAGGTGTCAAGGTTTCAACATTTGTCGGTAGGTTGTCATTTTGCCTTTGACCTTCAACTCCTTCCTTACTAGTGACCTCTCCATCTTCATCACTCTTAGTGTCTGATATGAGGCAAGCGCATCTATCAGTTTTAATATAGCGGATGTGAGTCCGAGTCGATCCCTCAGAGATTTTGAATACTAATATTAACTTTAGCTTTATTATCTAACCGGAAAATTATGAAAGTTTGAATTAATTAAAAATACTAAAATTAACAAACTACTTTAATTAAAAGACTTAATTAAGCAATTGAAAAAGCAATAAAATCAAGAACGACTTCAAGAAAGTAATAACGTATTTAGGAATTATTTCCCCTAGAGTTTAACATGTGATCACTTAAAATATATTCAATTCGGTTTCTATATTTCTTGACCGGAGGGATTCACAACTAAAGCTAATATCTTTCTCAAGCATATTAACCCTAATCCTAAATTATTTACCGGAATCTCTTCACTGAGTAATATAATTTAGAATTGCATTAGCGTGTAACGAATTCCCATGCAAACAATCAACTTTCCGGAAGAAACATGTATCTTATCTCTAAGTATACATGTAATTCTCTTCAATTATGTAAAGATCTAATTACACATGCAATTTCTCAATCAACATGCATAATATCATATATTGATACTCTAGAAATATCAATCAATAATTAACGACATAATTGAATCAAGTAACGATAGAAACTTTATTGAAATTATAATTCAATCCAAGGGTTACATGAAACCCTAGGTTCCATGAAACCCTAGGTTCCATAATCCTAAATACTCTAATTCTAAGCTATCATAATGAATCTAAAAACGAGTTTCATCAAAAACGTAAAATAAAGCATAAAAACCCCTCTTGATTTAATGAACAATCTCTCTAATCTTGAAATCGATGTCATTCTTGCTTCTTGATTAATATTCTTCTCCAATCTCCTCTCATCTCTTCTGTCTCTTGTTTCTATAATGTCTCTCCTTTTTCTTTTGAAACCCTAATATGTCTTTTTATAGTGTATCAAAAAGATTTTGTTTTCGTCACTAGACATGGCCTGGGACACGACCGTGTCCCCAGGTCGTGTAACTTTTTGCACTTAGACAAATTTTCTGCACAACTTCAAAAATTCATAACTTCTTCGTTTGAACTCGGAATTGAGTGAAACTTGATTCCTTTTCTTCGTTTTCGAGCCTAGAACGTGTTTAAACCCTGAAATCAACATTTTACTCAATTAAGTATCAATTTCTTTAAAGAAAACCAAAAATGTGCAGAAAATACTATAAAATCACCCTATGAAATATGTTTAAAATTAGAGTTATCAGTGTCATTATGACCTATGTTAGCAAAGTTGAGGCAAGAGAGCTCATAATGAGGATGAACTTTTAAAACTACCTCCCTAGCCATTTCCACCCCTTGCAAAAGTTTCTTGTGGAGTGGCTTCTCATATTATCGACTTAAAGTGATATTAATAATACCTCTCCCATAGAAGGCTTGGCCTTAGAAGCCTACTTTAGCTCAACTACACGTGCTTCAAGTTTGGAGTTCTTAGTCTCTAAGTCCTTTAATTGGACCTTTAACTTGTCTTCTTCCTCATCAAGGCAATTATCTACCTTAGGATCCAACATTTTTTCCTTTCTGTCTTGTAACTGACCTTCAACTCCTTGGTATCTTTAAATAGTTTATCCTTCTTAGCTTTTAGGCTTATCACCTTGTCAGTTGCCAATCCATGTGCCAACTACTCAATAGTGAGCTCTCCTTGCAACTTTTCAACCTCTATCTCGACCTTAATTCTTGCATTCTCGGTTGTAATAGTTTGTGCTTTTGAAGAGTTGTAAGCCTCCTCTACTGTTTGGACTAAAACAATAAAGTAGTGAATTAATCAACATTAAAGCACATATATGAATAGAGAAAAGTAAATTTACGTTTCTCATCTCCTCATTGACCTCATATATGGTTGTTAAAACATGACTACTAATTTGTAAAACTAGTACAAAAGGTCAACAATGAGACAAACAATACAAGCTAAAGTGAGTGAGAGCAATTCAAAAACTTACATCATACAGTTTAGCAACAATGTGTGTCATATCCTGACATAAAACGAGATGCACCATCATACATGAATACTTGTTGAAAACTTAACTTAACTTGCTTATTCATTGAAAGATAATATTGTTTACATAATAAAGGGGTTTCTACATTAGAGTTCAATTGGATTTCCTATTCAACTTATGTGTACAACATAATATTTAAATAAAAACATGAACTAGGTTTTCTTTTTTCTCCTTTGTCATCTTCATAATAATAAGATTCTTAACTTAGTACAAGCTCCATACAAAAGTCGCTAACTCTGACTTACGCTCTAGGTATATATACCCCCCTTAGTGTTGGGCCCTTCACGATGCTATTAACCTAAGGATAAAACATTTTATCCCCTCAACTACTAGAGTTGAGCGAGAGTGGATAACAAACAACATAATATACACAATATGATAGATAATACTGCATATCACAACTAAAACATTTCAATTATAACCCACAGGTTCAACTTTACATAGACATCTGCCAAATCAGGCATTTACTACTAGTAATGCAGCATGTTATTCTCATGCACGTAGCATGCATCGGTACCGATATCCTATGCCCTCCAAACTTCTTCTAGTTAGTCGACATAATCGAGCATCTAGGTACAACGTTCAAGAATCTAGGGCAATAAGGAGCTGCTTGGGGGTAGTATCCCCACCAAATTAGACTATACATTGTAGTTTACCATTATCAAAAAAGGTAACAAGAAGCTGCTTGAGAGTAAGACTTTCAACTTTACAAAATTAGACTAGACATTATAGTTCACCAAATCAAACTGGCAACACTACCAAATTAAACTACATACTGTAGTCTACCAAATCTAAGTATCAAAATAGTCATAGTGTTTAGGCAATGCAATCATATGCTTCTAAAAACTGAATTCATAAAGCCATGCTTTTTCCATGATCATTTAGAAGCTTCATTCTAATATTTATGACTTATAGGTCCCTTTTTATGCTATGTTATGCCATGATATGTAATAGTAACTCAAGAATATCAATCAACACAATCAATCTTTAGGTTTTATTCAACCTAGTCATTTGACTCTAATTTTCAAACACTTTTTAGTGGAATTCTAGTATCTTACTTAAGGTTCACTTTGGTGAACACTATGAAGATTGAGTTAGCAATCATTTAATTTCTTCGATTAACACAATCATTTGTAAGCACAAATCGTCGCCCAATAGCAACATAACAGTTTAATTAGAATACAGTTACTATCATTGAAAATCACCACATTAGCATCCACTATAGTAGCATATCAATTCAACCATGATATACCCATATTCAACAACACAACATTAAACAACACATAATGTTATGAGTAACAAATATCTACTCTAAGCATAGGTTAGATCCACTTACCTAAGCCTAAAAACAGTACAATATCTCATACTTCATGATGTGGTCCTTCCTTACTTATCACACCTATGAAAATATAACATAGTCTTCAAATCAAGTATGGGTTACATCTAAACTGTCGTAAGCTTTCATCTCTACGCTTTTAAATTTTGTTTGACCATATCTTACTTATTTCTGAGCTAATTTCAGTAAACTTTATATGATCACAATCATTATTTTGAATACTATTAATATATATTAAGAAACAACATTGATCAATATTGTCAAAAACCTAAAAATACCTTTTTCTCATTACGACTTGACCATATGTTACCCTAACTCCATAATTGACTCGAGTAAGCTTTAGTATTGGACTAAAAACCTTAAAAATTATACTTTCCAAACTTGTCTAGCAACCCATAATATACACTAAAGTGTTCATTTGACCGAATTTAATAAACATTATAATAATACTAGTTCTAATGTTACATATTAAGCTGATATATAGGTTTATACTAGGAAAATAAATAATAAATAGTATATGAACATGATTCTTTCCATGAAAAATCTGATAGACTCACGAAAATATGTAGTTTAATTATTGACCATGAATTATACTAAACTAGCTATTATATATTTTTATAAAAATAGGGATTTTAACTCAAAATTAGTGAAAATTAAGCAAACTAGTGAACTTAATCACAAGATAAAATTCAAGTATTCCAAACATCATTACAAAAGTCCAAAAATCATGATACATAGGACTCATACTTTGATTTTGTTAAAAACTAATTAATTCACTAAAACAACGAAATTGCCAATTTTAGCCAAAATAATTACAATAAATAGTAAATATGATTATTTTAAAAAATTATTGCTACTAAAATTAAATAAATATATTAAGTATGCCACGTACAAATTTTCAACTTGAAAGGACATTATCACCAAAGAAAGTAGGCGGCAAATGTTGATAGCATTGTTTAGGAAAATAAGCCAAAGGTCTAAATCAATAATATTAAGGCTTAAGCTTAACTCGTTTAATCCATCCTGGTATACATGTCTAGTTACCTACTATAAATACCAAACAAGAGCCCTAGGTAAAAGAGATAGTCTTCCATTCAATCACTCTTCATAACATTTTACAATTCTATTCATAGGCTAAGAGGGTTGACTTAAGCATTAAGGTGGCTATACTGAAGCACCCTTCAGTGCCTCCCATAGCCGTTTTCTTGTTTTATAGGTATTCATGCACCATAATGAAAATACCAGTTAGTAGAAACTAAGCAAACATGTTGGTAGTTTTTCTAAAAAATCATACCAAATCTTTTTTTGTAGATTTAGAGATAAAGATCTTCCAATCCTTATAGTTTTCTTTAGATCTTCTTTAAGCTATATTTCTTCAATCCCTTCCTCAAGTTTCACCTTATCACCAATATTGCAATCTAGGCTTAGTTCAATGTGGAAAACGTCCTCGTACTTGAAGGCTCTTAAATATAAAGACCTCACAAGCTGTTGATCTCCTTAGGGTACTTTAACTCTAATGGGAGTAGGTAACTTAGCTTTGAGATGTAGAACTAAGGGGACTCTGCTAAACAAATTCTAGTTAGGTCAACCTGTGATAATGCTATAAGGGGACCATCACTTGACCATAAGAAAATCCACTTTATCCTTGGTAACATTCTATCATCCTTGATTTGGACAGGGAAAGAAATCACCCATTAAAACATGTACTAGCTAATTATTGAAGGTATATGATCTTAGGCTTCATTTGATCATACACATATTGAAAAATTATATCTACTAAGCTTCTTGCATCTAACAAAATCATCTTGACTTCAAAGTTTGCAATCCTTACATTAGTAACATAGCATCATAGGGCTTTTGGATGCCCTCATAATCACTTTTAGAAAGAGAGATCGAATTGTCAACTTGTCATGAACTGAGGACGGCCTAGTCGTGGCAGACGCCGTATACTGTATGAAGAACCCTTGATTGGTTACCCTTCCAATCAAAAACTCTTCACACAATATACAAGGCTCTACAACTACTAGTTCCAAAGTACATCCAGATTCACATGATATCATCACACAACATATTTATATAAAAGTAAGCTCAAAAGTTTACATTACATAGTATTTAAGTATGTCTAAGTTCATAAGGATAAGGTAAACATAAGCTAAACATAAGTACATGAGGAATAGTCTACATAAACTATTTTCCTCTCATCACACAGGACACTTCGCTCTTGCCCAAGTCCCCAGGCTAACCTGTGGCATCCCTCATCCTGTCTCTACGAACAGGCTATCCTGCAACAAAAGTCTAAAGGGGTGTAAGCCTAAGCTTAGTGAGCAAAACCCTCAGCCACACAACAAGCAAGTTATAAACACATTATAGTCACGCAAATGAATGAATGATCAAACAGAATGTCAAATAATACGCATACTTAACTAGTTCATATACGCAACTCGGATTTAACGCCCTCCGAAGTCAGGGTTGGAGTTTACACGGCACCAATCAGATCCGGGTATTACACTAGAACTTACTTTACTATGGAACTCCATGTTCCGTACTTATATCAAATAACTCTTTTATTTTTAGAAAACACAAGTTCTAGTATAATTGTGAGTAGGCCCCCGCAGTCCACACTCACCCCTAAAAGGAGGTCTCTAGACTTGACCCTTAGCCAGGCGGTTGGCGCCTCCAACGCCTAGTGTTCCCGCGGGCCAGGGTAAGGTCATTTTGTACGAGTGCACCGTACATAACCAAATAACTCAATAAGATCAACCCCCGAATGGCCTCTCTTTACCTCCGTGTGATGTGACGGCCGGAATAGTATCCATGCTATGCATGTTAATGCATGTTCCAGTTTCTTTTTATAGTCGAGTATAAATTAGTTCCAATTATGCTGTGACCAACCATTAATACACACAATCATTTTCTATACTACCATGCAACAAACAAGGCATTCTCTAAATTTAAGGTAAATTCACAACTCAACAAGCAATTACATACACAAGCATATCCCGAACCCCACACAGCAGTTAATTAACAATAATATTTAAGTCCACTATCTACAATCACAATCAAGCATGGAATCACAGGGTAAATACTCACTCGGCCATAGCGGTTCGCCCTAATCGTAGTAATCGATCGGGAGGTCCTCGCTCACCTCAGAGTCACCTGATCATTATGTGATAACAATACTAATAAGTGTTTAAATTAACTATTAATTCTAAACAACTACGTACCTAGTTCTACTTAAAGCACTATTAAATTTTTACTCGGTAAGATTTAATTTCAATCGTATGTAACTTTTCCGTTTTAGTTTTGATATTTATGAATTTATAATCGATTTTCATCGTTTCTGAACATATTTTCACATGGTAATATCTATTTTGGATATTAAGACCCCTATTTTATGTTGTGAGCTAAATTTATAGAAAGTTTTAGTTATGACCACTTAAATACTTTTATTACTTATATTTATATCTTTTATTCCTTAAATTCTTCTAATGAAAGAATTTTACTTTGCTATTACTAATTCTTATAGTGAATTAGGTATAATCTAATTTAGTAAGTGTATTAGGTTTTACTAATTTAGTTACCTAATCACTTACATTTTTCTTAGTTTTCTTATTTTCTAATTTTATGCTTATGTCATCGCTTACATCATCACTTGCTTATGTCATTGCTTATGTCATGGCTTATGTCATCATGTGATTATGTCATCCTTTACCTCATCATATGCTTACATAAGCCTTCCATCATGCTTATGTTATACACATATGTATTATGTACATATTATCCTTTTTTCTTATAGTTATGTACATATACCTTATACATACTTATACTCATACCTATACTAAGGTTTATACCGTATTTCTACATGTATACATACTCGTATACCTATACGGTGGAATAAGTATTTTACACTAAAATTTCGTATGCCTAAATTTGTCCTTAAGAAAAGTCCTCTAATTCCATATTTTTGTGTTCTTATGTACATATTTAGTGTAGTATAGGTATGTTTAGTAAGATTTAATCTTAAATTAGATTATGTACATGTTATATACTCATGTGCAAAGGTTTTTCTACTTATACTCTCTTGGTATTTCATTATGTATGCATACATAGAAGCATATCCTCATGTCTTTCTTTCTTCTCTTTCAAACTTCAAACTTCTACACATAAAGAAGGAAACTTTGTTTCCTCTTCTTTAAGACAAACCTAACCATATAATTACCTATCTAATCTACCTAATTAACTAACTAAGGACTAATATAAAGTAAGATAAAGCACTTAGAAAAATACCTTTTATGATGTTGAAATGGAGGAGACAAAAGGAAAGAAATGAAAGGGAAAGAAGGGAGGGAGCTTACGGCATGAAATAGGGATTGTTTTGTTTTGTTTCTTTTGTTTGTTTCTCTTAATGGAAAGTAACATGTGGTGGGGTTAAGAAGAAGATATGTGGACGGCAACAAGAAGAAAAGAGAGAAAAAGAAAAATCAAAAAGAAAAGAAAAGGATGGCATCATTACATAAGAGATATTTTCCTTATCTCTTAACATATGTTGACTTTTCAAAATGTTGACTTTAGTCAACATGTGTTGACTTGGTCAACATTTGAAATTTGGTCAACATGTATTATCTTAGTCAACATTTCTTAAGTATGTGTAATTTTGTGCACATAATGTAGTAATTAAGGGAAATTAGGGGAGAAATGAAGAAAATGAGAAAAATTGAGGTATATGATGCATTGATGTATAAATGTAGTTGATGAGATCTTACTTTAGGGCTTTAGAGTCCATATATCCCATTTGATAAATAACTTTGGATAACAAGTGTAAAAAGTGCTAATTTGGGCATTAAAGTTCACTATATATAACCTAATCTTCAACTATAACCCTAATCCTAAGTAAGACCATCTTAATCATATATTTAAGGGATAAATATAATCTATGACCCATTATCTTAGTTCCTAATGGATTACTTGAGAATTTGAATCATATAAGTAAAAATGAGGGTTATCTCTAACCATTTACTAACGATTTTGCAAAATATAAGTATTATATTTTCAATTAGGGTTTTAGGATATATCATGATGAATTGGTGTATATATGTCCTTAATGAAATCATTTTTAAGGTTTTTATCACTTTCGAATTGAATCTTTAGCTTTTAGAAACATTTAGGGTCGAAAAATTCTTTACGCAATTAATTAAGTCTTTTAGGGTTTTCACTTTAATTAGCCTTGTCGATTCCTAAATTGTCTACTATAGTTGAGTCTATTTCAAAACCTAGATCGAAACTTTCAAGGGTTTACACAACTTGTAACTTTTTACCCTACACATTGCAAACATGATCAGAGCATTAGTAGAGCTTAAAAAGAAAGACTAACAAAAATTAGAAGGTCCACCAACTATAATGTTAATGATACCATTTAAGGTCCTGGTGTTCCATCTCTTCCAATCAAAACAAGTTGCTTGTGTCGATCCTAATTAGTTCTCCTCCTTTGAATTGGTCTCTTAATGTTCTCTACATTGTAGTATAAGAATTTCCTCAAAAAGCCTCACTAAATGGAATTTTATAGTTGTATACACTCATCAGTATTGTGGCCTCCATCACATTGGAAGTCACAATACTTATTCAAATTCCTCCTAAAGGGATTCCTTCTCATCCTCTCTAGCTACTTTAAGATCCTTTGTTTTTTACCTTCCATAAGAATGTTTGACATGGGACTACTAAGGGGAGTATGAGTAGAGAAGGTAGAAATTCTCAATCTTTTCCTATCTCCACTGCTTCCTCTTGAATAAACATATAGCATGGCCTCCAAGCAAGTCTTTTATGCTTGGGCAAATCTTGTTGCTTTTTGGGTTAGAACTATTTAGATTTACTTCCCATTAAGCTTTGGTATTATCTTCCTACCTAACGTATGATAATTCTTTGGCTTTGAACTCAGCAAATGGCTTAGGCTTATTCTTAGTCAAAGACTTGAAATAGTCTCCATACTTTACTCCATTAATAACTATGTTGAGAGCAACGCTCATGTAGAGCTCCAATATCTGAACCATCTCGACCATGAACTAAGCTAAATATTACCTTATGGTCTCATTAGGCTTCTTTTTTGTTATGTTAAGGACTAACTCGCTTGAACTATATGTATAAAAATAAATCGTGAATACTCCAACAAGTATATTAGGTCAGAATCAAGTAATATAGAGAAAATAAGGTGGTTAATCCCTCAAGGACTAAGAAATTACTAATCTTATGTTAGTTCTTATCAATATGCAGACAATCAAAATTAAATTAATTAATCTAATAATTACTCTAAAACTATTGAAAAGAAAATAACTATGAAAAATCTAAAATTGAGTAATCAATTGAGAGTTGTAGGAAAGTAGAATCTACCTTAGACTATATAAATCAAATTGTTATCATATTATATAATTTAATAGCTACATGGTCATTCAAGTGAAATTATTATACCTTAAAAAATAAGGATTTAAACCCCTAATTAATTAGTCAACTTCTGCATCTTCCAATTAATAGTGGATTCTAAATTATAATCATATATCTCCTAATACTGTGATTATCTAATGTCTTAAATCAATTTTCCCTAATGTCTTAGTGAATAATCAATCTCTAAAAATCACATTAATCTCTAGATAATTTCTAATTAATTCAATTAACTCTACTTCCACATTTATTAATCAAATCAACTAATAATTTCTAACAAACCCTAATTAACTACCGTATCATTAGGGTTTCTAACAATTATAATCACTTGAACAATTATAATTAGAATCATAGAAATTGTAATTATGAATCATCCATATATCTCTTAATCTTATAACATGAACACAATCATCATCTTAACTATCTAGGGTTTCATCAATTCCCATAAATAAATTTAGCCAGCCATCAATTTGGAAACAAAAACACAAACACTAATTGAAATTGCAAGGAAATTCATAATTGAAAGCATAAGTAATTCACAGAATTGTATAAGAATAATTGAAATAGATGTCACCAATTCTGTATTGGAAAGAAATAATCTTCAATTGCAACTTCAATCTTGGTCTCCATGGCAAAAGCAAAATCCTCTCAATGATCAAAGTGCTTCTCCTAAAGAATTCTTCAAAAACTATCTAAAACTATTCTAAGACTCTTGACGTCTAAGGAAAAAGTGTCAAAAAAAAAAATCTCTCAAACAATGAAACATAAGCTGTTTATATGAAAAATTAGGGTTGGCTCGCATGAAGTTTCTTTTTTCATGAAAGCCGGTGATGTAAGTGCAAGGCTAGCTTTTAAGCAAGCGGCGTAGTCTTCCAGAGCTGCCGGCATAGTCATCTAAGGCTGTCGGTGCAAGTTGTAAGTTGTAAGCCGGCTGCCTTTAATTCCAATTTGCATGTATTGATCCGAACTTCATTTATTTGCTTAAAATTCCTCTAAATGATCCGTAATTCCACTCTTAAATTCTCTAATTCCTGAAATGTATAAATGAGCATAATTAAGTACCAATTCCTTATGATTTCTATAAAATCTATAATAATTCTATCTTAATTTGCACTTTAAAACATGAAAAATATGCCTTTATCAACTCCCCCACACTTAAACTTTTGCTTGTCCTCAAGTAAAATAAATAGAATTAAAGGAATCTATCATTGAAAATACAAAGCTTCTAATTACTAATCTAAGACATCTGATATTTACATTTTCAGACTCACTAATTTATAATATCTACTGCTGTAACCAATTGAAATTAAATTAGCTATTCCAAAGAAAACAAATTTTAATCTAAGCGCTTAACCTAAGATTTCTATTTCAAGAGTAGATACTTAATTATAAAAGGAAAAACACCCATTTAAACTCCATAACTGTTAACAAGCATATTATCCATCTAATTATTCTAATAAACAAATTAACAAAGCAGTGAAAGCATATGATATTTTCTCTATCCCTAGATTTTCTTCCTTTTTATTACAAGCCTTAATTCATTTCTTGAATTGCATTCAAATTTCCATTTTCCATTCCCCTTCTTCTCTTTTTTTTTTTCCTTTTTTCTAGTTTAGATACTGAACTTTTGCCTTTCTGCCCTTCTTGTTATAATAAGTGCATTGAGTTGGCATAACTCAGGCTCATCACCCAAGTGACCAGGTTTTAAGGGGACCCCTACGAACTCTTCTTCACTTTAACATTCAAGTTAGGATACTCTTAACTCAATTTGTTGAGTTATTAGAGTAAAGGCTCTCATTTCCTCATTTTTTTTAATTGAATTCTCGCTATAATTTTTTCAGACTTCTTTTATAGGAATTACTAATTTCAAAGCTTCACTTACCTCTTTCACTAGGTGTTAAAGTGCCATTAGAACAACTAAAAAGACCATATACTGAGTAACCTTGCATAGAAGTGAACTTGTTTACTTTTCACTTAAGGACTCGACTGCCTTTTAAATTACAAATTCAAATTAGGTAAATTAGGTTCTTAAAGAACTGAATAATTAATTTTAACTAAGTACAAAAATCTCAACATTGGTGAGTAGGGTACCTTAGTGAGTCAATTATTCAAATCACAATCAAATGCTATCAAAAATTTCTTTGTATAGTCTCTATATTCAAAACAAAAAATTTAAGAACAAGTAAAGTTCAAGCTAATAAGAAAGTATAACTATTTGTAACCAAAAAATAACATCAAAATTGATATTTTCATTTCCTATAATTCCTTCCCCCAACTTTAGAATAGATAATGTCTACACTACCTTCTATTCAATATGCAAGAGGAAATAAAAATTTACAGTAATAAAAAATGAAAAACTGGTACTCCCCTGGATTCAATCTTTCCACAATAATGAAAATTCTAAGCATAAGATCATTGTTATCATAGAATTCAGATCTAATATGCCTCATCAAATGCAAAGAAACATGAAATAGCAAAGATAGCATAAAAGTATATTGAAAAGTACATAGTAGAGCTAATGATCCAGAGTTACCTAAACAGATGGGTACAAAACAAAAATAACCAAGCAGCTAAATAAAAGAAAAAGAAAAAGAAAAAGAAAAGAAAAAATGAAAATAAAATTAAAAAATAAGAAAAGCACTCAAATATCTAACTGTCTCTATCGGTGCAACTACTCTCTGTATTATAAGTCTTATAATGGAACTGCTCTGCAGCTGCTAACTAAAAACATTAGATAGCAGACTTCAACATATTGAATATAGTAATCCGGAACTTTTTATTCTTTTTACTTTCTTTCCTGATCTTATTTTGGACTTCTCCAATTTCAATACTCAATTGTTCATAACTACTATCTAGAGGATGAGATGAAGTAGAAGCTCTAGTAGTAGCAAGAGGATTTTCAGGAATATCCTCCTCATTAACAAGATGGAGCCTATTATTTATCTTGACCAATCCCTTACCTTTAAATGGTGTAGTAGAAATAGGTTTACATGGGATACCATCGTCCCCTTCCGACTTGTTAAAAAGCCCTATACCCTTCAATAATACAGTAATATACCCACCATAAAAGATAACCTATGTCTTGGTATCATCAACCTACTTATAGATAAAATTTGCTATCTTTACTCCTAAATCTATCTGATATCCAAAAATCATATTGGATGGTTAAAACATGTTGAAACTAGTTACCTTACTATGGTTGGACTTCTTATAGCTAAGAATATGAGCAAGGATACGGTGGAGTAGCCTGTACTCCACTACTAAGAAATTCGTAGCAAGCGACTTTGAAGGTACAAAATCGTCCCGCTTGGGATGAATCAATTGGAACTAAAATCTCTCATCAAACATATCACTAGGCCAAGAGTTAGGTAAATTAACTTCCTCCTCCTCATACAACCCTAGAAAATAGTCAATTTAACTTAATTCAATGACATGAATTTCTCCATAAACCTAAAATGTAAAAGTGGACAAATGCCCACTTCTCTTTAACTACAAAGTGGACAAAAAATCAGTGGCTACATTTCTATAAGTGGCTTCTTTTACCTGAAGTAACGGAAACCATGTTTTATCAAGAACCATCTGCTAGATTCTATCGTCCATTCCATATTCTTGCAAAACAGTCTAATCAGAAATTGCAAATTCATGAATGTCATCTATTGTAGCTTCCTCCTTTGCTCCCTACCATACTCCTGATGTGAGAGTAGATCACTGCCCGGACTTCTAGAAGACGAAACAACTGCCTTCTTCTGTTTCTTTCTCGGTTACATCTTCTTAGTTTGGCATGGTGCATGTAGAAAGCATAGATCTGTAAAGAAAAATGTAAACGTGTGTAGAATAAGTGAAGAGAGTAAGTGTATGAGGTTATGGAAGCGCGGGAGAGAGAGAAACTAGAGAGAGAATTCGAGAGAAAAAATGAGTGAGGAGAGAGAGAAAACTGACATACGTACCAGCAACCTTCGATAGCCTTGAATTCAAATTTCACACTTTTCTCTTTTCTTCATTTTTTCTTTAGGCCAGCAACCTTCATGCCAATAGCTAACCTAAAATTTTTCAAAATTTTTTTTAGAAATAAAATTAACTAATAATGAATAAAAAGAATAATAAAAAAATTAGTTTGGTTAAACATGGGTTGCCTCCCATGAAGCGCTTAGTTTATAGTCGCTAACTCGACTTTTCCAATCTTACTGTGGTTCCTCGTTCACCACCATAGTGGTGTCACTATCTATGCTTTCTCCTTCAAAATAATGTTTGAAGAGATGACAATTTACCTTGAAAGTGCGATTGTCTCCTGCCTTTAACTCAACTGTACCATAAGGTAAAACATTAGCTATTTCAAATGGTCCAAATCATCAAGATTTTAACTTACTTAGAAACAATTTCATGCAAGAGTTGTATAATAACACTTTCTAACCAAGTACGAACTCCCTCTGTTGAATGTTCCTATCATGCCATAGCTTAGCTCTCTCTTTGTAGATCCTAGCGTTTTCATAAGCTTCTTCTCTGATCTCATCCAGTTGGTTCAATTATAGCAATCACTTTTCACCTGTAGCTTGTAAATCAAAATTAAGGTATTTTATGGCCCAATAAGCCTTGTACTCGAGCTCTACAGGTAGGTGACATGATTTACCATAAATAATTTTGTATGGGGACATTCCTATAGGGGTTTTAAAGGCTGTCCTATAAGCTCACAATACATCATCAAGTTCTAGAGACCAGTCTTTCCTGGATGCATTAACAGTCTTTTCTAGGATAATATTTCTCTCCATTGGATACCTCAACTTGTCTATAAGTTTGTGGATGATATGGGGTGGCAAGTTTATGGTGACTCCATATTTTGTTAATAGTTTTTGAAATTGCCTATTACAAAAATGCGACCCCCCATCACTTCTAATACCCCTGGGTACCCTAAACTTGGAAAAAATGTTTTTTTTTTCTACAAAAATTTAATTACCACTTTGGCATCGTTAGTTTGTAGAGCTATTGCTTCTACCCATTTTGAAACATAATCTACTGCTAAAAGTATATATTTATTTGAAAAAGATAAAGGGAAAGGGCTCATGAAGTCTATTCCCCATACATCAAAAAGCTCAATTACTAGAATACTCTTTTGTGGTAATTCGTATCTCCTAGAAATATTCTTGGTCCTTTGGCATTAAGCACAAGACATAACATAATTCCTACAATCACTAAAAAAACAAGGTCAATAAAATCCATAAGATAAAATTTTAGCTACAGTTCTTTCCACACCAAAGTGGCCTCTTGTTTCTTTGGAATGACAATGCTGAATTATGCTAAATTGTTCTATTTCAGGCACACAACGTCTAATTACTTGGACATCACAGATTTTAAAAAGATACAGTTCATCCTAAAAATAAAATTTCATGTCATGTAAAAACTTCTTTTTCTTTTGAAATGAGAAATCGTATGGTATGATTTTACTAACCAGGTAATTAACTATATCAACATACTAAGGTAATTCTCGGATCTCTATTACATACAACTGTTCATCAGGAAACTTTTCATTAATGGGTAGCTCTAAACACTTCAATTGTAATCGAGATAAATGATCAACAATTACATTTTTAGTTCTCTTTTTATCTCTAATTTCAAGGTTAACTTCTTGCAGTAATAAGATCCATCGAATTAACCTAGATTTAGCATCAACTTTAGCAAACAAATATTTCAGAGCAACATGTTCTATGTATACTATGATCTTAAAACCTATGAAATAAGGCTTAAACTTGTCACAAGTGGATATAAGCGCTAAAATTTCTTTCTCTATTGTGGCATAGTTTCTTTTCACCTCGTTCAAAGTTCTGCTCACATGGTATATAATATGAAATAACTTACCTCTCTTATGCCTAAGTACTACTCCTACATCATAGTTGCTAGCATCATACATTATCTTGAAAGAAAGCTCTCAATTTGGTGCAACGATCATTGGTGCCTCTAAACAACTGTCATAAAAAAAACAAAGGTAGAATCATTTTCAAGTAAATTCCAAAGAGGTCTAGAGATTTTAGAGAAGTCCTTGATAAATTTCTTGTAGAAGCTAGCATACCCTAAAAAGCTCCTGACTCCTTTGATTAAAGTAGGTGCTAGTAACTTTTTTATTATCTCCACTTTCGCTCTATCAACTTCAATCCCCTTTTTTGACACCTTGTGACCTAAGACTATTTCCTCTCTTACCATAAAATGGCATTTTTTCCAGTTCAAAAATAGATTAGTCTCTTTCCACATTATAAGTACACAACCTAAATTAGTCAAACATGAATCAAATGACTTCCCAAAGACAGAGAAGTTAACTATAAATATTTCAATAAAATCTTCTAGCATATAAAAAAATATAGACATCATGCATCTTTAAAAAGTCATGGGTACATTATAGATACCAAAGGACATTCTCCTAAAGGCAAAAGTGCCATAAGGACATGTAAAAGTAGTTTTTTGCTGGTCCTCGGATGTAACATGAATTTGATTGTAACTAAAATATCTATCTAAAAAACAATAATAATCATGCTTTAAAAGTTTTTCTAGCATCTGATTTATGAAAGGGAAGGGGGGAGTGGTCTTTACAGGTGGCATCATTCAGTTTTCTATAATCTATGCAAACTCTCTACCCAGTCATAGTGCGAGTAGGAATTAACTCATTAACTTCATTTTTACCCACAATCATACCACCTTTCTTTGGCACTACCTAAACGAAACTAACTTACCTACTATCTGAGATAAGGTAGATAATACATGCATCCAGCAATGTGAGTACTTCTTTCTTCACTACCTCCTTAAGTATTGGGATGAGTCGTTTCTGTGGCTGTATTGTAGGTTTGCACTTAGCCTCAAGCAATATCTTGTGAGTGCAAATTAAGGGACTAATCCCCTTCATATCGGCAATACTCTACCCGATGGCTTCTTAAAGCTCTCTCGGAACTCCTAAAAGTTGTTTCTCCTGGTCACCTATCAAAGAGGAGGAGATAATTATTGGAAAAATATCATTTGTTCCAAGATAAGCATATTTTAATTAACTAGGTAAAGGTTTAAGTTCAAGCATCGGGGGTTGTGTCAATGATGGAACTAGCTTCTATTCATTAGTGCCTAGTTCTTTATAGTATCAAGCTTTGACTTCTGACACCAATTCCCTACCTTCTTTAAGCTCATCGTCATCACTCCAATCATCCAAATTCCTAAGAATTAACTCCATGGTATCTAATCTTACTTTCTCTTCTATAAACTCACAGGTAATCTCATAAAAAATGTCAATAGTGTAATAGGATTTGCAATCATCAAAATGCTTTATGGCTTCATCAACATTAAACGTTACATGATCGTCTTTAACTCTTAAAGTTAGCTTAGCCTATTCTACATCTATCAACACCTTTCTTGTTACGAGAAATGGTATGCCTAGGATCATGGGTACCTCTCTGTCTTCTTCCATCTCCAGGATTATAAAGTCAACTAAGAAGATAAATTTGCCTGGCTTCACTAAGACATTCTCAGCAATACCCTTTGGGTATTTGATACTCCTATTAGCAAGTTACAAGGTAACATGAGTCTCCTTGCAATCTCCAAGTCCTAGCTTCTTGAAAATAGACAAGAGCATTAAATTTATACTTGCACCTGAATCAATAAGAACCTTATCAAAATGAAAATTTCCTATAGTATAAGGAACAGGAAAACTCCCTTGATCTCTTTATTTTCTAGGCAGGGTAGATAAATTTTTCTAAAGAATCATGGAGTACTTCCTTGTAAGCATTACCAATTTGTTCCCATCAATCTTTCTCTTCTTGATGAGCAACTCCTTCATGAATTTGGCATACAAAGGCATGTGCTATAGTGCTTCTACAAAAGGAATGTTGATTTGCAGCTTCTTGAAGACATCTAGGAATTTGGCAAATTGATGATCTAGCTAGTTTTACTTTAATCTTCCTGGAAAGGGGGCTGAAGGGACATACAGTTTCACTTTTAGTGACTTTTGTATTGGTTCCTCTTCCACCTCCTTCCCTTTTTCTACCTTTGGAATCTCTACCTTTTCTTCAACTCATCTATCAACTGTTTCTAATGCTTTTCTACTCCTCAGCATAATAGCATTAACACCTCTAAGATTCTCTTCAGTATTACCAGGTAAAGACCCCGATGGTCTGTTACTCAATTGTTGAAAAATCTGACAAATCTGATTCTTTAGGTTTCGAATAGTTGCCTGTTGATTCCATAGCAAGGTGTCGGTTTTTTGCATATAGCTCAACATGAGCTCTTCCATTCTAGATTGATTTTGCTGAGGTGGAGCATTTTGAACAGGACCTTACTTCTGGAATCCAAGTAGTGGTTGAAATGCATTGTTACCATTTCTCCATGAGAAATTTAGATTATTATGCCCCCAGGATTATATGTATTTGAATATGATCCTTGACTGCTACGTTGAAAATTGTTGACAAAATTCACCTGTTCTCCATTGGTTAGAGCTGAGTGATTTGCAGTTAAGCACTCAAGAGTCAAATGTGGTCCTGAACAAACTCACAAAAAATAATAGGGTTAACATTAAAAGATTATGTTAAGGTAAGTTTACTTACCTGAGTAGTGAGAGTTGCAATTTGAGCCATTAATTAAGATACAATGCCATTGTCACTGGTTACTACCACTCCTAACTTGCTTCTCTCGTTTTGCTAGTTATGTGCCCTGGAGGCTATTTCTTCTATTAGTGCACTTGCTTCGTTATATGTCTTCCTCATTAGAGCACCTCCAGCTGCAACATCAACTAAGGACCTCAATGTGTCATCTAGATTAAGATAGAAGATCTTAATCAGGAGATTATCTGGCAAACCATGATGTGGGCATTTTTTGATCACATCCTTGAATCTTTCCTATGCTTCATAAAGTGACTCACCACTAAACTTGGTAAAGTTGGTGATGTTATTCCTTAATTTTTTGTCCTAACCAGTGGGAAAAATCTCCTTAAGAACTTCAATGAAAGATCAGCCCAGGTAGTGATAGACTCTTAGGGCAATGAATGAAACTAAGCTCTAGCTTTATCCCTCAATGAAAAGGGAAAGAGCTGTAATCTAATAACTTCATCTGTCACATTATTCATCTTCACTGTATAGCAGTATTGAAGGAATCCTACAATATGCTTGTCAGGACATTCATTAGGATATCCTCCAAACTTATTTGTTTGAACCATCTAAATAAGGGATGGCTTCAACTCAAAGTTGTCAACTTAATTAGTAGGCCTCTTCTATTAGGCAACATAAGAATAAGAGCAAATACTAACCTCTTTTTCAATTCTTGAAAACTCTTCTCTTGCTTTTCTATCCATTCATACTTCACATTCTTTTGAGTCAAATGAGCAAGAGGCCTTGAGATTTTTGAAAAATCCTTAACAAACTTCCTGTAATATCCAACCAATCTAAGAAAACTTCGGATTTTAGTTACCATTTCCGGTCTTTTCCATTCTACAATGGCTTTAATCTTTTCTGGATCTATAGAAATACCTTCACCTATGATCACATGTCCAAGGAAAGATATCTCCTTTAACCAGAAGTCACATTTGGACAACTTTACATATAAGTTATGCTCTTGCAAAGTTTGCAATACTGTCCTTAAATGCTTCTCATGCTGCTTAAGAGTTATAGAATAAACCAAAATATCATCAATGAACACAATTATACATTTGTCTAATAATGACTTGAACACACGGTTCATCAAATCTATAAAAGTAGCAAGTGCATTTGTCAAACCAAAAGGCATGACAAGGAACTCATAATGACCATACCGTGTCTGAAAAGCTGTCTTTGGTACATCTTCAAGTTTAATTCTCAATTGATGATATCCTAATCTTAGATCAATTCTAGAGAACACACTTGCACCTTGCTACTGATTAAACAGAACATCAATCTTTAGAAGTGAGTATTTATTCTTAATGGTCACTTTATTCAGCTCTTGATAATCAATATAGAGTTGCAATGATCCATCCTTTTTCTTAACAAATAATACCAATATACCCCACAGAGAGACACTTGGTCTTATGAACCCTTGATCTAATAATTCCTATAATTGCTTTTTCAACTCCTTCAATTCAACTAGAGCCATTCTGTAAGGAGGCTTTGAAATAGGTTCAGTTCTTAGTACCACATCCATAACAAAATTAATTTCTCTCTTTGCTGGCAGCCCAGGTAACTCCTTAGGAAATACATCAAAAAATTCATTCACCACTTGTATTTCCTCTAGTATTGACTTTCTTTGATCAACTTCTATCGCATTCACTAAACTATCATCAATAATTATCTCCATAATACTTAACTCTTGCACATCTACTACAACTGACTCTCCTTTAAATTCTACTTGTGCTCCATTAGAAGCTTCAAACACTATTTTCTTTTCTTGACAATCAACATTAGCTTTGACATTAATGATCCAATTCATCCCTAATATTGCATCATACTTACCCATATCCAAGAGAATCATATCAGTCTTGCTATCGACATGCTAAATCTGAAATGGACATCATTTCACCATCTCTTTTGTAATCACAATGCTTCCTGTAGCACTTTTCACACCAAGCTGGATTCAGTAGCATTGGTAGTTAAGCTTACTCATTTCACTACTTCAAGTGATATAAAGGAATGCGTAGCTCTCGTATCGAACAAAGTATAAACAGAATGTCCATTTATCTTAACATTCCCTAAATTATGACAAAAAGTTTTCTCCTTATACTTTTACTATCATAAATTTATTTCTTAATTCTAAGCACTTATTATCATCCTACCATAACTTTACTTTATGTACTCAAATCTCAACAATACATAAAGAAATACTTAGAAACACATACTTGCAACAAGCTTAGCTCCTATTATCTCCTTGGGTTCACCATAATCTTCCAGTTCTTCTCCTGGAATGTCTTCATAAATCCACTCACTCTCTAAATTATATACTCGAGCAGCGTTAGCTAAAGTTGAACTAATATTTCCCAAAGCTAGTTCTCCAACTGTTTTTTCTACACCCGAACATTGAACAACTGGTAGCAGTTGTTTAGCTGCTTGAGTAATGATAGATGTATGTTGTCGACATGCATAAGAGAAATGTCCCACTTTGTTACAAATATAGCATGTAACGGTATTTTTCTTCAAATAATCTATCACTCGATGCGAACTTTCACTACAAAAGAAACATTTTCCTTGGAGTTATGGACATTCCCTAGGATAATGATTTCCTTTACATCTCCAACATTTAACAACACCGCCAACTACTTTCTTTTGGATAGGAATTTGGGGTTTCATAACCCTTCTGAATTTACTACTGCTGCTACTTCCAAGTCCTTCAAAAGGCTACTTTCCAAACACATTAACCTTCTACTTGCTCGCTTCCTCACTTTGTCTTTTTGTTGTATCCAACACTTTAGCCTTCTCAACCATATCTGTAAAGCTTCTAGGTTCAAATTCTATCATCCTTCTCTTCATGCCAGGATCTAATGCTTGAGAAAATATCTGTATCTTCAGTCAATCACTAGTCTAATATTCTAGCTGTGCAAACAGCAGCAGTATATTGAATTCAGATTCATATTGCTCTATAGTTTTTGTTCCCTTCACTATATCTTATCCTCAAACTTCCAAGGAAGTAATAAGCTAGAAATTCTCATCTGAAATCTTTCCAAGTGACCGGATCTCTCAAACTCCTTTGTTTCAACTCTTACCACATCCATACTCGCATCTTGAGCATATAGGTCCCACAAGTGAGCTGAAGATGTGGTAGTACTTCAAAAGCTTCAAACGACCACTCTATTTGGTTCAACTAATCTTCAACTTCATTTGGTCGACTAGTATAACCTTTAAAATACTTGTTGCAACAAATGAACTCAAGCAAAATACTACGTTGCTGTCTCAAATCAAGCCATACTAGTAACACAACTCTTACTTGACCCACTGGTGGTAGAAGAGGAGGAGGTGGCAAGGGTACTTCTCTATCGGCATCTGGTGGTAGAGCTTATACAAGAGGTGTACGTTTTCTTATAAAAAATGCCCTCAACAACTCATTTTGTGCCTGTATTATAGCTAGTATCTCATCAGTGCAGTCCCGCTGCAAATATAGCTCTTCCTTCGAAGTAAGTAGAGCTCTAGTTGGGGGTCTCCATCTATGCCTGTTATAACTGAAAATTTATTTATAACTTTCAATGAGAAACATTTAGTCATAAATAATTAAGTTTACCATCCATTATGTAAATGAAAGCAAATATAATTATTTCAACACTTATGGTACATAAACTACAACTTTCATTTCTTATAAACAAAAGGAGTTTACATCCATATAACTTTAGGTCTAAAGGACAAATTTCACTCATTACATAGCCTTCATCAAATCTAGCTATCCACTACTTCAAGTTTTCATACATATCATCCTTACTACAAGCAATACTTAGAGTACAAAATGATCACACATGATCCTAATAGCTACAACAAAAAGAAACATGTATGATCGCTCTGAAGTCACATAGCCACTTCATGTTCGATCTATAAAGTCATCTTCTCTATCCACCTAGGTAAGATGATGGTCCAGCACCAAGGTCACCTCGAGGTATATATTCAAGAACTCTAAAGATAGGTCCAATACTAGAATTCACCCTCGATTCCTCGCTGGGAGCTTGTCAAGCCCATTCACGAGGCAACTAGAAGTCCAAATGGTCCAACTGAATTGTAAGCATCTCATCAAGATCTCCTCCAGCAACAACTTTAGGTGGAAGTCCTAAATCCACTTGGTAGTACTAAAACTTAGGGATAGGATATGGGGTAGGGTGAGGTTCTTGAGGAGGCTTTGGGTGCAAAGCTAAGGCATCCAATCTAATCTTTGGCTCAAGCTCAAACTTAAGTGATGGTAGATTAACATTTCTAACTTCATTCACTCCATATTTTACCACTACACCAATATTCCCCGGAGTGTAAATCCTGAAGTGATCAACCCGCCTATCAATAGCCAAGGTAACTTTGCAACCTACATCTTTCTAGAAAGCGAATGAAGGGGGCTGTCATGACCCTAAAGGGGCCTGTCATGACCTTAAAGAGGGCTTAGTAAGATTACCTAAAATTTTCATATCATGTATATACCCATAATTCGAAAATCATCTTGCAAGTTAGAGATTGCAAGATTCTAAATAATTAGTCACTAAAGTTTTTATTTATTTATTTATTTAATTAACTTATGACTACATATATGTGACTATGGATATTCGATAAGTCACAATCCATCAGAACCGCAGAGAATCAATATCCCTTACCAAACGATAAGATTAAGCAGTAAAGTTCTAAAATTCAAACTTATTAAAGTCATAAAATTTAAATGTAGTATTAATAATTATATATATAATAATTCAAATGAACCATATAATCTTTCCTCACAATTTAACTTCTATGCATCTCGACGTTGGCACTTAACTCTCAGTTCTTAACCCCCGATCATCTAGTAACCTACAAGAGAAATTAGGGGATAAGCTACAAGAGCTTAGTGAGTTAAACCTCGTATTATACCAGCAAACAAGTTATCAAACAATTTATTACCAAATATATGAATACATGAACAAGTAGTATGCCAAACAGTATATATGCAATTGACAGGTATTACATATAACGTCGGATTTAATGCCCTCCGAAGTAAGAGTTGGAGATACATTGGCACCAATCACAATTGGGCTCTAGCACTTGGGTTTTTACCCATATATCATTATATATATATATATATATATATATCAATTCCCTGTTTCACTAAACAGGTTTCTACTTCCATCAATCAAAATTATTCAAATATCCAGGTCTAGCGGTGAGCTGGCTCCCACAGTCCATGCATACACCTTACAGCGGTGGTCTCTAGACGCGACCCTTAGCCACCTACGGTTAGTGTCTCCGATAGCAATAGAACCCGCGAGCCAAGGGTAGGGTATTGTTGTACCAATGCTTCTGCACTGTACTAATCAAATCATATAAGAATTCATCCCTCCAAGGCCCTTCATTACTAATCGTGTGAGGTGACGACCGGAACATTATATGCAATGATCGTGCTTTATGCATGAATCGCTTAATTTTAGTTGGGTTGAATATGATTAAGTCAATTTATGAAGTGGTTAAACATTATTAACAAATCATTCAAATAATGCAACAATCAATTATATCACATTTAATAGTATCTTAGACAGTTATCAATCAATATCAGTTGCATGCATAACCCAAGACCCCATACATCAAGTTATTAATATTTAATTCATATGCACTAACTACAAGCACAAAACAAGTACAGAGTCATCGGGAGTATTCACTTGGTCATAAATGATGCCAAGGATTATAATAGTCCAAAGGTAAATTGGTTTCGATCTCAAGATCACCTAACATTAGGGAATATGGAAAGTAATAAGTTTGGGATTAAATAACTAAACTAGCATACTAAATCGTACTGTTTTGATCGTGAAATTATTAACTAAACTAGGATTATAATAGTCCAAAGGTAAATTATTGATTTTCGTGAAATCATCGACTCAAGCTTTTTATCGAATCACGTATAGCTCTTTCATTTAAGCTCAGATAATCATGAACTTATAGTCCATTTTGATCGTTTTCGAGCATATTTTCTCATAATAAGGTCCATTTCGAATATTATGACTCGTAGTTTAAATTATACTATAAAAATATCACAAAAATTACTATTTAAGTTTAAAAATTATAAAATAATAATTTTAGCTTTTTCTTAATATATTTATGATTTAATAATTATTTAAACCATATATTTGATATTTTTATTATTTTGAGCATGCTTTTCCTATTTTTGAGGTTTTAACTTTATTATGATTATTATTATTGCCTTTATTATCTTTATTATTTCTCATTTTCTTATGATTTATGTATTTAACGATTTATACATACATAAATATATATATTTATATACTTATAATTATTTTATAAATTTATAATTTTACCTTATTGAAAAACTCTTAATTTACGGTATTATATACATACATATATATATATATATATATACCTTACATATTCATGAATTTAGTAAATATTAGGTATCATATATGCCAATACATATTTAGTATACTATATATGTACTATATGGTATACATATACTACATATTATATATATTTATATAGTATTTGTTGTAAACTATGTATATTAAATGTTACATATGTATTATATGGTATATGCCGTATACCACAAGGCATATACTCTATATTTATATGTATATATATGTCTTATATACATATTTATAAAAATATACCACTACATATATACTATACGACTATATATATATATATATATATATACAAAAATAATTATACATATATACACAAATATATATAGTTTATGGCACAAATATGTATATATATACTATAGTTATTTAATGAAAATATTTAATACTAATTATATGTATTCCTAAAAAAATACATAATACATACTCTTTCCATATAATATACTTATGTACATACATGTATACATACATAGCCTAATACATGCATATATAATTCAATTTATGTATTTATGCAAATATACATTTATTAGTAATGTTATATTTATAAAAATGCTATACAAATACTTCATTTATACATGTATATGCTTATACTATACATCTATACTAGAAAAATAAATTACTTACATATTTCTTTTAATTCTTTCTTCTTCTTTTCCTTCTACTTTTCTTCTTCTTTTCTTTCTTCTTTTCCTTCTTTCTTTTTTTTTCCCTTCCTTCTTTTCACATTTTTTTTTTCTAGGTTTTGGTTTTGTTTGTGCAGAATTTTTTTTTCCAAATTTTATTTACTCCTTTTATTCATGTGAGTAGCTAGCTTAGAATTTAAGCTAAGATATTAACCAATCTTTCTTTCCATTTTTCTTTTATTTTCCACTCAACACATGGTAATTTTTTTCCCTCACGTGGGCTACTATTTTGCTCTCCATTTCCAAAACGTAGCAATTGGAGAAAAGAAGAAAAGAAAGAAAAGAGATAAAATGAAAAAAGAAAGAGAAGGAAAATAAAAATTAATAATAAATATAAGTAATTTTTCTAAACATATAAATTATAACAATACTCATCATAAATTAATTTTTAAATTTTTGTGAAAATTTATCAATTTAATTAGTTCCTAGTACAATTAAAATTTTTACAAGTTATTATAGCGATTTCATTAAAATTTTACGCGAATAGGCGATTTAGTCGAAAATTGCAATCGACTATAATTTTATCACTATTGAGTAATATTTAACTATTTTATAGGTTTATATTTATAATTTTACGATTTCAATCAAATTTAGGTTCAATTTTGATTAATGGTGTGTAAGTCAGTTTTAGGGTTTTAGTATACAATTTAAGGTTTTGATCATTTTGTAAGGTTTTCACTACTTATAATATATTTAGATCTATGATTTATTAAATTTTTATCTTGCTCGACTTTAATGACTTATCAAGTCATCTATAGTATTAGGGCTCAATTCCACTCTTAAATAGCTAAATTTGCAGGGTTTACAAGGGCATTGGTCTAGGCTCCCCATAAACCAAAAATACCAACCTATAAGGATAAATAGGGTTTTCTTCAGACTCAAATAGATACATCATCTCTTAATTCTCTAGTACGTCACCAAAAATCTACAAGCTCTAGAAATTTCTTTTTCCCTACCAATAACTATTTAACCCATAGCCCTAAGCAACAAACACTTCGAGAAGTATACAGGGTCTACTCACCAAAGTTAAATCCTCACAAAGGATCTATAGATGTCGCCAATAACTAAATAGCATCTTGCCCTACTACTGTCTAAAGACGACCCATCTAGTCATCAACTGCAGTATCGAGTCCTAATCAATAAGGCTTACATTAAATCTTAGAGTAGGGCTAATATAAATCTTACAAAATTACACGTAACAATTTAAATACTTAGTCTAGTTCTACCCCCACTCAACCTTACTAAGTAGGTTATCTAAATGTCTAGGATCAATATTTTAATTGCCATATTTGTGTTCATGCTCGAATACCACTAAATCTATCATGAATTGAGGATAATTTAGTCATGGCAGACACCGTATATTATCTGAAGAACCCCTAATTGGTTACCCATCCAATTAAGAACTCTTCACACAATATATAAGGCTCTACAACATACCAACTTTCCAAAACATACAAATTCAAAGGATATCATCACATAACATATTTATATAACATTTAAACTACAAAGTTTACAATAAACAGTAATTTAGTACATCTAGGTATATATTACTAACAAAACAAAAGTACATAAGTGAAAGTCTACATAGTCAGTTCTCTCATCATACTAAATGACCCACTTTTGCTTAGGTCCTTAAGCTAACTTATGACATTCCTCGGCCAATCTCAACGAATAAGCCATTCTACAGCAAAAGTCTAAGGGGGTATAAAGCTAAACTTAGTGAGCAAAACCCTCAACCACACCATAATCAAGTTATAAATACATTATATTCACGTATATGAATGAATGGACAAATAGAATGCCAAACAATACGTATAGTTAACTAGTCAATACACGCAACTTAGATTTAACACCCTCCAAAGTCAAGGTTGGAGTATACATGGTATCAATCAAATTAGGGTATTATACTAGAACTTACTTTACTACGAAACTCTATGTTCTGTACTTAAATCAAACAAGTCCTTTATTTTCATAAAAAACAAGTTATAGTATAATTGTGAGTAGGCCCCCATAGTCCACACTCACCTCTATATAGAGGCTTCTAGACTCAACACTTAGCTAGGCAGTTGGTAGCTCCAATGCCTAATATTCCCACAGGTCAGGGTAAGATCATTTTGTATGATTACACCGTACAAAACCAATAAATTTATAATAACAACCCTCGAATGGCTTTGCTTTACCTCCGTGTGATGTGATGGCCAGAATTATATCTATGTAATACATGTTGATGCAGGTACCAATTTCTTCTTATAGCCGAGTATAGTGAAGTCCAATTATGATGTGACCATCCAATAGTACACACAATCATTATCTATACTGCAATGCAACAAACAAAGTATTATTCGTACTTAAGGTAAATTCACAACTCAGCACATAATAACATACACAAGCATGGAATTGTAAGGTAAATACTCACTCGTCCATGACGACTTGCTCTAGTCATAGTAATCGATCAGAAGATCTTCGCCCGCGTCGAGATCACTTGATCATTACAATATGATAACAGTAGTGAGCAATTGAATTAACTAATGATTTTAGATATCTATTTACCTAATTTTACCTAGATTACTATCAATTTTTATCTAATTAGACTTTATCACTAATCATATGTAACTTTTTCATTCTATTTCTGATATTTATGAATTCATAGTCGTTTTTCATCGTTTTCGGATGAACGTTCATATGGTGATGTCTGTTTTGGATGTTAAAATCCATGTTTTATGATATAGACTAAATTTATTGAAATTCTAACTATTGAAGCTTAATTATTATTATTGGCTAGTTTTATGTTCTATTTTAGTAATTAATGGTTTCGTTAGCCATTTATTCTTACACTTTAATGATCTTATGGTTTATTATCTTAAAGCCTTATGTCATCAATTGCTTATGTCATTACTTATGTCATCAATTGCTTACGTCATGGCTTACGTCATTACTTACATCATCATCCATTACATATGTATTCTTATCCTTATGTATTTATACAGATTATAAATATGTTATATATATATACTTCTAATATACTAATATGTATACTTGTGTACTTATACGTATACCAATACACATACCCATATACACATACAGTGACAAACGTATTTTTATACGTATTTTTTATTGCTTAATGTTCCCTCTTAAGAAAGCTTCATAAATTTCATATTTTTGCACTTTAAGTGTATATTTAGCAAAGTATATGTATGTATAATTAGTATATACCTCTTTTTAGGTTATGTACATAATGGGTACTTATGTACAAAAGTCTTCATACATGTATTTATCAAGTGTACTCTTATATACACATACTTAAGCATATGTACATGTGTTCTTCTTCCATTTACTAAGGATTCCTACACTTCCAAGTATGAATATGAAGCTTCTACTTGCAGCAACACATATGCACATATTATACCAAATTTCTATACTAACCTAACTTATACAACTAACTACTACATAAGATAGAAAATCAAATGATAACATGTGTACGGAATCATGTGTAGAATCCATTGCACTAATGATTGTTTTCCTTATATGTTCATTTTTACCCTTTTGTATCTTATACATTACTTCTTGAGGAAATGCTATTTTTGTCTTTTCCCTTTTAGATAAGTTGTCCTAACTTATCGGTATAAATACCCATGTACTTGTAGCTATAAAAATTATTTTCTTCCTTAGGTAAACACTATTTGTTTACTCTCAAAATCACTCTTATCCTAACCCTTAAGCAAGGCTAAGTGGTGAGTAACCTCATCAGACCAATTTATGCATCATATTAGATTGTGCTATGAGTCCTTAGAAATTCCATTGGTGTATCATATCCTTTAGAGTTGTTCATGGGTTTTTACTTGCCCTTCATTTGCATTTGTCCTTTCATACATTCTTTTGAGCTTTCTACAAGTTTAGACCCATCCAGTGACTAGCCTTGTCTGTTCTTGGTTATAGTTCACACCTGGAGAGCTTAGCTCAAAAGTGGCAATAGATCAGCGGATAGAAGCAACTTAGATTCTTTAAGTGTAGGTGGTAAAGGAGAATAGGCTTCATTAAGCTCTCAAGTCCTTGTACTTGAGATCAAGTCAAGGGTCCTATAGCTTAATTCCCATTATTCCCTCCCAATTGATTTAGGTTTGGGATCAAATTTGGTTGGTCTTCATGTTGTTCTTTGTTTAATTGGTATAGCTAAGGTTAGCAATGTAGAACACATCAGATACTCTAAAGTCTTTAAGCAATTCCACTTAATAGGCATTATTGTTGATCTTTTGGAGTATCTTAAAGGATTCTTCAGCTTGGATGGATAATGTAGACACCTAATTTTTGCCCCCTTTTATTTTTCAAATTAGGTTATAGGGTACTAAATAAAAAAAAGTTCAAAAAAATAGAAAATTAAATAAAGCCCTAAAAAATGAAGAAATTTAGAAAAAATAAGA
Source organism: Lumnitzera racemosa (assembly GCA_024138005.1). Classification (NCBI taxonomy): domain Eukaryota; kingdom Viridiplantae; phylum Streptophyta; class Magnoliopsida; order Myrtales; family Combretaceae; genus Lumnitzera; species Lumnitzera racemosa. Next base: position 44,376,730 of record JAMXBC010000009.1, on the reverse strand, counting down.
ATTCTAGAAAAATATAAAAAAAATAGGAAAAAGTACAAAAAATAAGAAATTTAGAAAAAATAAAAAAAAAAAGAAATTTGAAAAGTCACAAAATAAAATAGGGTATTTAGAAAATAATAAATTTTTAGGTTGTTTAAATAGAATATAATTTCAATTTCAATAGTTTTAAATAAAAGGCTGTTGGATCTAGGCTTAGATTTGAATCTAACTCGGGCTAACTTAGTCCATATGTGCAATTAATTACATATAGGAATAAGGAAAAACCAATAGCTTAGCTGGATAAGCATCTAGACTTAATATTACATATGACTTGGAGATCTTGGGTTCAATCTACGAAAGGTGCAAAATGTATCTTTATTTTCTTTTCTCACTTTATTGACATGTCATCGCCACATTACGGGCTACGTCATCGCCACGTCATTTGCCAACTCACTTCTAAGTATGGTAGACACATTCCGACACACTCCGTCACATTCATACACGCGCAGCAATGTATTTAGTGCTACATATTGTCCAAGTTCGTCCAATCCAAAATTGGAAGAAAATCATATTGCATTTAATCTTTTCCATCCTTAACACGACCACGACACCTATAAACAGGGGTCTACTCTTCATTTTCAAAACACAACAAAAACTTCGAAACACTTTAGAAAAACAAAAATTGAAGTTTCCTCTATCTAACACGATTCCTCTCTCTCTAAGATAGCATTCCCTACAATATTTTTATGAAAACCACCACCATCAGATTTCCCAAGCCAACCAAGCTAACTCCAGGCGGATCTAAGCTGGAGTGAGCTAACTCAAGCCGACCAAGCCAATCTAAGCCGAAGTAAGCCAACTCAAGCCGAAGTGAGACGATCCAAGCTAAAGTGAGCTGACTTAAGCCAAAGTGAGCCGACTCAATCTGAAGTGAGCTGATTCAAGCCGAAATGAGCCGACCAAGCTGAGTTGACCTGGTTTTTCATTTTTATTTTTTATTTATTTATTCATTTGTTTATTTGTAAATGTTATAAATGCGAAAAAAGAAAAAGAAAAACGAATGAAAATAAATGAAAGAGAAGAAAAAAAAAGAGAAAAAAGAAGAAAGGAAGTAGTCTATTCATTTATTTTAATAAAAATAGATAGATTAAGTATAAAATAAATAAATAGATTAGTAAAAAAAAATCGTTCTCGCACTTAGAAAAATTAAGTTTTCTAAAAATAAGTGAAAATAAATAAACCTTTTTCCAAATTAGGACTATTTTAGAGTTTCAAAAAATAAAACACCAATTCAGACCTTTTAAAAGAATTTCCTTGAATAAATTGAACTGGGTAAAAATGTAAATGCGACCCTTTTTTCAAAAATTAAAATCAAACCACCTACTAAAGTTTTTTATAAAAGAATTACGTGCGTCTAATCCTAAACAATGGATACGTAGGCACCCATACATAAGTACAGGGCGACTTAAAATATGGATAGTTTTTATTTTTTCCATTTTTAGATATTTATGTAAATTAATCAATTTAGTCACATGTATCATAATTAGATTTTTTTAGAAATTAAAAAGGGTCTATTTGAAAAGCAAAGTTAAATTTAGAAAATTAAAAATGGTACCCGGTTAGGGTTTAATAAATTAGTCCCCGGATTCAGATCTCTAGTTTTTAAAAAACCATATTTATAATTTGGTTTTTTAATTGATAGACCGGTAGCTAAGTTATAACTAATCCACCCAATTTGTTATAACTCAACCCCTTTTCCAGATTTCAGGCGAATGGTGACTCCAAATCTTTTCAAGTTAGAAAAAATGGTCTTCTTTAAACCCTAGTCGAGGGTCAATATTAAACGGGTAGGGTTTAGTATTGATCAATTTAAAAAAAGACCTAATTTTATTGAAAGAACTGGGAGGATAAAAAACCAAGCTCAACAACTTAGCGACTCCATTGGGGAACATCAAGAGGGCTAACAACTTAAAAACATTTCGAAATTAAAATCCCTTTTCAAATTACCCACATTGTTTAATTATTTATTTATTTCTTTATATATAGATTTGTTTATTTATTGTTAGCTTTGTGTATATATTTGTTTTAATTCACATATTTATTTTGTAAATAACATACATTGGAGTGTGGGGTTTCATTTTTTGCATCAGAGATGCAGGGTAGATGCAGTCAGACCCAGGCCATCTTGGGATCCTAGGAGGAGGGCCATTGTGTAAGTTCCGGGCGTAGTGGGGCAACCACCATTCGGGGTCGATTAGGCCACCCTACTTAAGCTCATGTGACCAATGAAAGTGTTTTCTAAAAACAAGTGAGGTTACAGAGCTTAAAGACCTTTTGGAACCTACCCTAATTACATATACTTCATTCCAAACTCGAGTTAATACACTACCCTTAAGAAATTGGAGCCCTACTAATCGTTTAAGAATTTTTGCAAACAAGTTTTTAAAAATTACAGTAAGGTTACAACTTAAGAAGTAATATATTAACCTAAGTGACCTTAGCATCTGCAATCTTTATGTTTTTTTTTTCTATCATTGCACTAATGATTGATCCTTATCCATAAAATGTGTAGACTTTGGTTGGCAGACAACTAAGTGGATGATCAGCCAAGTAATAGGCCATTGGATACCTCCAGGTTTCGCAAGTATGTATTGAGAGATGAAATCGCCTATTTGAAATAAAAGCTCGAGTGTTTTAAAGCTCACAACCGAGCCCTAAGGTCCGTTTTGGCATAGGTCATTGGGAAAATTTATGAGATGATAAAGGACCTTAAGGCCTGTTCACAAGACTTAATGTAGAGTCTTTCCAATTCAAGTTTAAGGAGCCTAAAATAAAATTCCTAAATAAAGTTTAGGTTTTCTACCTTTGTTTTCTGTATTCTCGTCTTCCTTTTTCAAAAATAATAAAGCTCTCTTTAGTTCATCGTTCATCATTTTTTAAAATTCCCACCTTTAGAAATAGTCTTAACTACCATTTAATCTCATTTAGAAAAATATAAGCAAAATCCATAAACTTATAAATAGAAACTCAAAAAAAAAAAAAAACCACCATCCTTATTTATAAATTATTTTCTAAAAATAAACTTTACCTTTCTCTCTCTAAAAAAAAAATTGAAAACAAAACAAAAAATGAAAATAAAAGTTGCTAACAGCTATAAATGCTTACAGGCTTAAGGAACCAACATAAGCATAAGCCTCTGGCCCACTCAAGTGACCAACCTAAATACTTGGTTTTCAAACCACACAAGGTCCCTCGACTTATTAAGGAAGCTAAACATGAGCCTTAACCCATTCAAGCTAAGCACGAGCCCCTTAGCCCATTTAAGCCAAATATGAGTCCCTTGGCACATTCAACCCCAAATACAAACCCCTTGAATAAACATGAGCCCTTTGGCCCACTCAAGCAGCCAGCCCAAACATTTAGCTATCAACCCATACCAAACCTAGCCCTTTATCACCATCTAATCCAAATACAAGCTACTTGGCCAACACCAACCTTAGGCCCATTCAGGTAACCTACCCAAACACAAGCCACTTGGCTAAGAATTCAACCTAAACACTAGCTTACTTAAACACAAGCCATTAGGCTAACCAGCCAATCCGAACATGAGCCATAGCGCATTAAGGTTGCCAACCTAAGTACAATCGTCAACTCTAAAAAGTAACCAAGCTAAGCCAAAACCCTTGAGCTATTTAGAAAGCCAAGCTTAATCATGAATCAAACTAGAACTAGGGCATGATTTGAGAAACTATAGGGCAAAACCCGATCCTAGGCAAATAAAAAAGCAAACTCCTCCTTAAGGAACCACTAACTCACTTTTTGAAAAGTTTCGGATGAGAAGAGGCAAGCTATATCCTATATACTAACTTGAATCACCTTAAGAGTTGAGCGACATAATTGTGAGGATATTTTGGACTCATTCCTTAAAGGAGGTTCTTTTTGAATGTGATGCATAGATTAAAGTGAAGTTAGGCATTCACTTCTAAATCTTAAACACAATCATCCACTGTTCACCCTGTTGGACCTATTTGGAGAATTTTTAAATTTAAACCCTATCAAGAACCACCTTATAATGGGGCAATTTAGAGGTTAGGGTCATTAAGTAGAAGATAGGGGTAAGATTGGTTTATGCTTGTTTAAATAACATTAATTCAAAAAAAAAATTATTTCTGATAAATTATTTTTCTTTGAAATGAAGAAGAGCCAATTTCCTTTTTCAACCACCTTAAGCCTATATACTTGAAATCTATGGAATTAAGGCCTTGAATCATCAATGGAAATAGTCACTCTTGAGGCCAAAAAGAAAGAGAAAAATAATAAGAGATAGTGGGGTGAAGCAATTAAAAAAAGAAAAAAAGAGATAAGAAAAAAAAAGACAAAGAATTGGGCTCGAAAGTATAGGATAAAAAGCCCCAAGAAAGGTTTGACACCCCAATAGGGGCAAGCAAACCAAATCAAAAGGGCCAGGAGTCAATGCCCAAACAACCTTAGAAAACAAAAGGCCTTAAATCATACTCCTAAGCCTAGAAACCCAAATTTCCATATCTACACTAATACTTTGAGGCCTCTTCTACCTATACTAAATCACATAAGGCCTCCCCACCCATAATACTGCCCTTATACATGTAATAGCTCTTCAAATATTAAAAGATAATTTATCTTTAATAAAAATTGTTTTTGAAACAGGGGCAAACATGCTTCTAATTTTTCCCCAAGGTTCTTGATTTATACACTCGGGATTGATAAAAGTGTTTCTATCAAAACAAGGCTTTTCATTGATTTTTTTTGAAACCTTTAGACTAAAATCCTAAATTCATAAGGGTAAACTGAAAAAGACCTAATGAATTGGTCAAGAAGTATCACTTACAAAATGGACTATAATTTTTTAAACTGAAGTCGAGAGTTAAATCTAGATCGAGAGTTAGTAAGGAAGACCTTTTGACTAAACTTATTGTAAGTTACCTTCTCCTTAAGAAAGGAATGGCCTAAGATCACAAAAGCCCTAAGAGAAGCCCTAGGGACAGAGGCATTAAGAAATTGCACATGATTACCAAAAATAGGGTTGGTTATAAGATTGTTCCTTAATAAGAGTTTATACTTGTTGGAAAAACTTTCAAAAAAAAGTAAAAATAAAAAAAAAGAAGAGAGAGAAAGTAAAGGCTCATGACAAAATCTTTTATCTAAATCCATGTCGGCTCGAATAGCCAAGTTTTTAACCAACGTCATTCGTTTCCTTTCCAAGGTCATCATTTTTCTAGTTTAAGTCATTCTTCCCTAATTGTGGTTTTTAACAACCCTCAAACTCTTTTTTAAAATCAAGGGGCTTATCCCTACTCTTTTCCTTGTTCATAAATGGTTTTTCAACAATCTCTTTGTAAATACTTTTCTAAGCAAAAGTGTCTTTTGAAACTAGTTGCTTGCCTTATATTAGTTCTTCAATCCTTCATTGTTTTTCTTAGGGTTCAATCTAGCTCTTAGAGCACTAATCCCTCTTTTATTCTTTTTAGGGTTCCAAGCAGCTTTTAAGGCACTGTCCTGTCTTTCTCTTAGGGTTCAAGCTAGCTCTTAGAGCTATGATCCTTCTCTTATTCTTTTCAAGGTTCAAGCTAGCCTTTAGGGTACTATCCCATCTTTCTACAATGTTAGCTGGCTGTCAGAGCACTAACCCCTCCTTTATTTCTTTTTAGGGCTCTAACCAGCCTTTAGGGCATTGTCCCATCTTTTTAGGGTATTAGCTAACTCTTAGAGTTGACCCTTCTTTTATTCTTTTTAGGGCTCTAACTAGCCTTTAGGGCATTGTCCCATCTTTCTGAGGTGTTAGCTAGCTCTTAGAGCTAACCCTTCTTTTATTTCATTTTAAGGCTCTTGCTAGCCTTTAGGGCGTTGTCCCATCTTTCAAGGGTATTAGCTAGCTCTTAGAGCTGACCCTTCTTTTATTCTTTTTAAGGCTCCAGCTAGCCTTTAAGGTGTTGTCCCATCTTTCTAGGGTGTTAGCTAGCTCTTAGAACTGAACCTCCTTTATTCCTTTTAGGGTTCTAACTAGCCTTTAAGGTGCTATCCCATCTTTCTCTTAAGGTTTAAGTCTGGTCTTAGAGCATTAATCCCTTTCTTATTAGGTTTCTAGCTAGCCTTTAAGGCATTCGTTCATCCTTCTTAGGGTATTAGCTAACTCTAGGAGTGCTTTGCCCGCCTTAGTTAGTCACCTCATTAAGGTATGACCAAGTTCGCTCATTCTTTTTTAGGGTCTTAGTCAGCTCTAGGAGTGCCTTGCTTACCTTGGATAGTAAGCTCATCAGGGCACGACCAAGTTTGCTCATTCTTTTTAGGGTCTTAGCCAACTCTAGGAGCGCTTTGCTCGCCTTGGTTAGTCAGCTCATTAGGGCACGACTAAGTTCACTCATTATTTTTAAGGTCTTAGCTATCTCTAGGAGCGCTTAGCCAGCTCTAGGAGCGCTTTGCCTACCTTAGTTAGTCACCTCATCAAGGTATGACCATGTTCGCTCATTCTTTTTAAGGTCTTAGCCAGCTTTAGAAGCGCTTTGCCTGCCTTAGTTAGTCAGCTCATCAGGGCACGACTAAGTTCGTTCATTCTTTTTGGGGTCTTAGCTAACTTTAGAAGTACTTTGCCTTTATTAGTTTGTCAACCCATCAGGGCACGACCAAGTTTCCTCATTCTTTTTAAGGTCTTAGCCAGCTTTAAAAGTGCTTTGCTTGCCTTAGTTAGTCAGCTCATCAGGGTACGACCAAGTTCGTTCATTCTTTTTAGGGTCTTAACCATCTCTAGGAATGCTTTGCCCGCATTGGTTAGTCAGCTCATCAGGGCACGACCAAGTTTCCTCATTCTTTTTAGGGTCTTAGCCAGCTCTAAGAACGCTTTGCCCACATTGGTTAGTCAACTCATCAAGGCACGACCAAGTTTCCTCATTCTTTTTAGGGTCTTAGCCAACTCAGGAGCGCTTTGTCCGCCTTGGTTAGTTGGCTCATCAGGGCACGACCAAGTTTCCTCATTCTTTTTAGGGTCTTAGCTAGCTCTAGGAGCGCTTTGCCCGCCTTGGTTAGTTAGTTCATCAGGGCACGACCAAGTTTGCTTATTTTTTTTAGGGTCTTAGCCAGCTCAAGGAGCGCTTAGCCCGTTTCACTTCACTTTGTTAGCTCATACGAGCATGACCAAACTTCAATTAATCTTTTCATCTTTTCAGCCATCTCTTAGGGTGCCACCCTTCTCTTCTCAAAATCCCCAATGGATTGGACATAGGATAGTAAGCTAACTGTAACGCTTCTTAGCATAAAATCCACTCATGGGGTAAAAATAGTGCCTATTTTATCTTTATGGCAAAGTTTTGCTCAAACTTTACGACAAAGAGGGGCAGTTGTAGACACCTAATTTTTGCCCCCTTTATAATTTTCAAATTAGCTTATATGGTCTTAAATCAGAAAAAGTTCAAAAAAATAGAAAATTAAATAAAGCCCCCAAAAATGAAGAAATTTAGAAAAAATAAGAATTCTAGAGAAATATAAAAAAAATAGGAAAATAGGAAATAGTATAAAAAATAAGAAATTTAGAAAAAAAAAAAGAAATTTTAAAAGTCACAAAATAAAATAGGGTATTTAGAAAATAATAAATTTTTAGGTTGTTTAAATAGAATATAATTTTAATTTCAATTTCAATAGTTTTGAATAAAAAGATGTTGGATCTAGGCTTAGATTTGAATCTAACTTAAGCTGACTGGGTCCATATGTGCAATTAATTACATATATGAATAAGGAAAAACCAATAGCTCAGCTAGATAAGCATCTAGACTTGATATTGCATATGACTTAGAGATCCTAGGTTCAATCCATGGAAGATGCAAAATGTACCTTTTATTTTCTTTTCTCACTTTACTGTCATGTCATCGCCACGTCATTTGCCAACTCACTTCTAACTATGGTAGACACATTCCGACACACTCTGGCACATTCATACACGCGCAGCTATGGATTTAGCACCACATATTGTCCAGTTTCGTCCAATCCAAAATTGGAAGAAAATCATATTGCATTTAATTTTTTCCATCCTTAACACGACTATGACACCTATAAATAAGGGTGTACTCTTCATTTTCAAAACACAACAAAAACTTCAAAACACTTTAGAAAAAACAACAATCAAAGTTTCTTCTCTCTAGCATAATTCCTCCTTCTCTAGGATAGCATTCCCTACAGTATTTTTACGAAAACCACCACCATCGGATTTCCCGAGCCGACCAAGCCAACTCTAAGCCGATCTAAGCCGAAGTGGGTTAACTCATGCCGACCTAGCTAATCTAAGCTAAAGTAAGCCAACTCAAGCCAAAGTGAGCTGACCGAGCCAACTCAAGTCAAAGTAAGCCGACCAAGCCTATCAAAGCTAATGTGAGCTGATTCAAGCTAAGGTGAGCCGATCTAAGCCGAAGTGAGTCGATCTAATCCGAGCCAACCTGGTTTTTCTTTTTTCATTTTTATTTATTTATTCATTTGTTTATTTGTAAATGTTATAAATGAGAAAAAAAAAAGAAAAAAGAATGAAAATAAATGAAAGAGAAGAAAAAAACAAAAAGAAAGAAAAAAGAAAGGAAGTTGTCTATTTATTTATTTTAATAAAAATATATAGATTGAGTATTATATAAATAAGATAATATAATAAAAATAAATAAATAGGTTAGTAAACAAAATCGTTCTCGCACTTAGAAAAATTAAGTTTTCTAAAAATAAGTGAAAATAAATAAACCTTTTTCCAAATTAGGACTATTTTAGAGTTTCAAAAAATAAAACATCAATTCGGACCTTTTAAAAGAATTTCCTTGAATAAATTGAACTCGGTAAAAATATAAATGCGACCCTTTTTTCAAAAATTAAAATCAAACCACCTACTAAAGTTTTTTATAAAAGAATTACATATATCTAATCCCAAACAGTAGGTACGTAGGCACCCGTACATAAGTACAGGGCGACTTAAAATATAGATAGTTTTTATTTTTTCTATTTTTAGATATTTATGTAAATTAATCAATTTAGTCGCATATATCATAATTAGATTTTTTCAGAAATTAAAAAGGGTATATTTGAAAAGCAAAGTTAAATTTAGGAAGTTAAAAGTGATACCCATTTAAGGTCTAATATATTAGCTCCGAACCCAGATCTCTAGTTTTTAAAAAACAATATTTATAACTTGGTTTTTTAATCAATAAACCGGTAGCTAAATTATAATCAATCCACCCAATTGGTTATAACTTAACCCCTTTTCCAGACTTCAGTCGGGTGGCGACTCCAAATCTTTTCAAGTTGGAAAAAATGGTCTTCTTTAAACCCTAGTCGAGGGTCAATGTTAAACGGGTAAGGTTTAGTATTGATCGATTTAGAGAAGAATAATTTTATAAAAAGAACTGGGAGGGTGAAAAACCAAGCTCAATAGATAATTTGTTCCTTCTTCTACTCATGAACCTTTCTTTGCTTAAGTGTATCCACAATAAGTTACTAGGTTGAAATTGCTTCAATTTTCTTCCATCTTTTTTGTTCCTCGGTTGATCTACTAAGCAACTTTCTAGTAAATCTGTTGGAAAGATTGAGCTTTGTTCCTACTTCTTGATATTCTTAGTTGGACAATGGCATTAGAGTGTAATCAAGAGGAAGCTAAGGATTGAAACCACGGATGACCTTAAATGGTACATGCCTAGTGGTGGTGTAAACCCCGTGAATCTAGCTTTCTAAGTATAGAATCAAACGCTCTAACTATAGATGATTTCCTAAAGTCAATAGAGCCTGTGAGATTTAAAACCAATTAAAATCTAAATTTAAAACCTAAAGTGAATATGAAAAACCTTAAATTATCAATTGAACCTTTAATCGCGCATGAAGACCTTAAAACCTCAAATGTATGTAACTACAAAAGTTAACCTTAAACCTCATCAAAACCCTAAGATAACAATAGAAGACTTAATCGCAGATGAATATATTAAACCCTAAATGTGTATAAACACTAGAGATTGTACTCGAAAGTAATAAAAACCCTAAAACTATTACTTTAAGGATATAAAAGCATTAATCCACCATAATTTACCCTCAAACCCTTTCCATTTCATTAGTAAATAGCTAAAGATAACTCTCAATCATGCATAAATATTTAGAATACTTAAGTGATCCCTTAGAAACTGAGATATTACATCCTAGATCACATTCATCTTCTAAGTATATAACTAGGTTAATATTACATAGAGTTAGGAGTTTAGTTGATGCTTAGGTTATATGCAGTAAACTTTAATACTCTAATTGATACTTTTCATACTAGTTATACTAAGTAGCCTATCAAATGATGTATATATGATATAAATATGGATAGTTTTTATTTTTTCACCAAATGTCTCATTTCCTTAATTTTCCTTAATTACTACATTATGTATACTAAATGGCTTATGCTTTTGGAAAGTTGAGCAAGTCAACACATGTTGACCAAAGTTAAAAGGTTGACTAAGTCAACATTTAGAAAGTCAACAAAAGTTACTTTCACTTAAGAAAATATCTAAGTCATCTAATGATTTCTTTTCTTTTCTTTTCTTTTAGATTTTTCTTCCTTCTTCCCACTTTTTTTTTTTGCCATCCACTTCTTTCCCTTTCCTAGACCCCACTTGTTTTCCTTTTCGAAAAACAAAAGAACACAAAACAAAGTCCCTTTCTTCTTCTCCTTTCCCAACCATATCTTCCCTTTCCCTTTCACTCTTCTTTACTTTTCAACTTTGCATCCATATTCAAGAGCAAATTAAGGTATGTTCTTATGTTACTAGGTCTTGCTTCATATTCTTTACTAGTTAGATGAAGAGTTAGGTTAAGTTAAGTAGTTATGTGTTGTGTATATATATGTTGATTAAAGCTTAAAGTTTTAATCTTTATGTGTAGAGGTAGAGGAATCTTTACACAATGGAAGAAGATATATGTGTACATGTCTTTGAGTATGTGTACATAAGGGTATACTAGAGAGATACATGTATAAAAACCCTTGTACATAAATATTCATTATGTATATAACCTAAACTAAGGCATATACTAACTATACATACATATACCATGCTAAATACACCCTTAAAATACATAAAGATGAAATTTGAGAAGCTTTCTTAAGAGGGTCAATAAGGCATACAAAAGTACGTATAAAAATACGCATGACACCATATATCGATATAAGTATTAGTATATTTATAAGTACATAAGTATACATATTAGTATGTTAGAAGTATAAGCATGTATATAACATATGTATGAGTGCATAAGGATATATATATATATATATATATTCATATGTAATGAATGATTATATAAGTCATGACATAAGCAATGACACAAGTGATTGATGATGTAAGCAATGACATAACTATAGGTTTATAAAATAAGAAATAAGAAGAGTACATAAGAATTAGGTACATGAATTAGTAATACTAATGTAAAATTCCTTAAGTGTAAGAATCTAATGGTTAATTAAATCATTAAATACTAGAATAGGATATAAACATAAGCAATGAGAATAATTAAGCTTCAATGAGTTAAAATTTTAATAAGTTTAACCCATATTGTAAAACACGGGTCTTAACGTCCAAAACCTAAATAACTGCTTTGCTTGTTTGCTATCGTCTGTACGATAACCTTTTTAAATTGATAAATATAAGTATTAGACCAAAATAACCAATTATAATCATCGCATGTTTATGACTCAGTAAAGGTATGAATGGAGAGTATTAGCTTTGCAAAAATTTTAAGAAAAGTATTTTTGGAAAAAAAGCTTCTCTACTCTTAAATATATTTTTGTATGATCTCTATAAGGGATTAAGGATCCATAAATAATATTTTAACGTTGAAGTAAAGCTAGTATGGAATCTCTAATTGATAGCGAGAGGACTCACTTTATTGTGCCTATGAGGCCTCGAATAATTTTGGTTGCTAGAAGACTCGCATGTTTGTGTCCAAGGGGCCTTGGATGGTAGATGGTCCTATTTTAGGATCCACCTATTTAGATTAGAACTCTTTTCTCGACTAGGGTAATAGTCAAATGTTGCCTAGAGGGGTGGTGCCCTTAGGTAGCCTCATGTGGGTAAGTACAGGGTATAATCGAAGTGTAGATGATGTAATTCTACACCTTCCATAGTCCCGAACTCCTATAGACGTATTGCTTGCATTCATTGCGCTTGCATTCATTTTGTACGTAGGTAGCTTGCTTGCATGTGTGATAATAATGTATGATAACTTGCTTGAACGATAATGATGAGGGACGAACTCACCGAGCTGTTTCATGCTCATTCCTCCTTAGTTTCCTTTATAGGTTTACTTACGATAGGATTGGGATATGTCTTGAGTGCTAATTGCAAGATGAAGATATGTATACTAATATTAGAAGTAGCTGAGTACTCTTTAGATGATACATAAACATCCTCTGTAGAAAATATTTATATGTTAAAACTTACTATAATTTAATTTTTCTTGTATATTTTTTTTATAATGTTAGTATATCTTATCTTATTATTTGGTAGGGGATACTAATTCCCTGCAGTTTTGAGGAACTGTAAGATATCAGATATCTACATTTATTTATATTTGTATGTTATGTTATGTTACAATAAATTAATTACTTGAAAATTAGTAATCATAGTGATTTATTATTTAAAGTCTTGCAATCTCTGACTTGCAAGGCGGTTTTCATATCATAGGTGCATACATATTATGGAAATTTTAGTTAATCCTACTAGGCCCCCTTTAGGGTCTTGACAGGTAACTTGTATTATTCTGTTGTAAGAAAATTCTACCATAGGCAGGCCGACATCCTAGTTAGTTAAGTTCTTCCTTACTGCAGCTTGAAGTAATGAACCTAAAGTGTAGTTGACGGCCTCTATTTAGCAATCAGTCCGAGGGTGATAGGGAGTGTTGAAAAGCAGTTTGGTTCCTATCTGATACTAAAGAGTTCTCTAAAGATGGTTGAAGAACTTTCGGTTCCAATCTAACACTATGCTTCTCAACACTCTGTATAAGTAGATGATCTCCTACAAAAAGTGGAAAGCAATAGTTAAAGTGTCATTAGTGTCACAAACTGAGGATGGCCTAATCATGGCAGACGTTGTATACTATACAAAGAACCCCTAATTGGTTACCTTTCAAATCAAGAACTCTTCACGTAATATACAAGGCTTTACAACCACTAGTTTCCCAAGAACATACAGATTTACATGATATCATCACACCAACATATTTATATAAAATTTGAATTACAAAGCTTACAATATACAGTAATTGAGTACATCTCAGTCTATAATATTAGTAAAACAAAAGTACATGAGTAAGAGTATAAATAAACTGTTCTCCCTCAATACATAGGACAGCTCGCTCTTGCCTAAGTCCCCAAGCTAACCTGTAGCATCCTTCAGCCAGCCTCTACAAATAGGCTATCTTACTGCAAAAATCTAAAGGGGTGTAAGCTTAAGCTTAGTAAGCAAAACCAATCAGATCTGGGTATTATATTAGAACTTACTTTACTACGGAACTTACGTTCCATGCTTAAATCAAATAATTCTTTTATTTTCATAAAAACCAAGTTCTAATAAAATCGTGAGTGGGCCCCCGCAATCCACACTCACCCTTAAACGGAGGCCTCTAAGCTCGACTCTTAGCCAAGCGATTGGTGCCTCTAACGCCTAGTGTTCTCGTAAACCAGGGTAAGGTCATTTTATACGAGTGCACCGTACAGAACCAATAAATTAATAATAACCCTCGAATGGCCTCTCTTTACCTCTATGTGATGTAACGGTCAAAATTGTATCTATGCGATGCATGTTAATGCATGTTCCAGTTTCTTTTTATAAACTGTGTATAGTTAAGTTCAAATTATGCTGTGACCATCCAATAGTACACACAATCATTTTCTATACTATCATGGAGCAAACAAAGCATTATCTATACTTAAGGTAGATTCACAACTCAATACACAATATCATACAGATGAATTTCTCGAACCCCACACAGTAGTCAATTAACAATAATAATTTAGTCTACTGCCTACAATCACAAACAAGTATAGAATCATAGGATAAATACTCACTCGGCCACGACAACGCATCTTAATCGTAGTAATCGATCGAGAGATCCTCGCTCACCTTGGGATCACCTGATCCTTACGATATGATAATACTAGTAAGTAATTGAATTAATTAATAATTCTAAATATCTAATTACTTAATTCTACTTAAATAACCATCAACTTTTATCCGGTTAGACCTTATTATTAATCGTATGTAACTTTTTCGTTCTATTTCTGATATTTATGAATTTATAGTCGTTTTTCATCGTTTTCGGACGTACGTTCACACGGTAATGTCCGTTTTGGACGTTATGACTCATGTTTTACCATATGAACTAAATTTATAAAAATTTTAACTATGGAAACTTAATTACTCTTATTACTTATATTTATATTTTTTTGTTTATACTTAATTAAGTATAATCCAATTTAGAAAGTGTATTAGGGTTTACTAATTTAGGTACCTAATTATTATACACTCTTCTTATTTCTTATTTTATAAACCTATGCTTATGTCATTGTTTACATCATCAATTGTTTATGTCATCACTTGCTTATGTCATCATATGATTCCATCATTACTTGCATCATCCTTTGCTTACCTAAGCCTTATCTCATGATTATATGTTTTATGTATACTTATACATAATGTACATATACTTATGCCTTTCCTCTACTTATATGTATACTAGCATACTTATACATATACTTATACTTATACCGTATTTATACTTATACATATACTCATATACGTATACAATCATATACGTATTTTTGTACAAACTTCGTATGCCTAATTTTCCTTTTAAGAAAATCTTCCTAATTTCATTCTTTTGTGTTTTTAGGTGTGTATTTAGTATAGTATAGGTATGTATAGTTAGGATTTGTCTTAATTTAGGTTATCTAAATGGTAAATACAATATACCAAGATCCCCATACTTATATTCTTTTAGTATATTCTTATGTACACATACTTAAGAGCATATACACATGTATTCCTTTCCTCTTCTTCATGATTCCTAACTTCCTACACTTAAAGATGGAAACTTTATGTCTTATTCTTCAAGATCACATATCACATATATCTACTTATCTAATCTACTTAGTTACTTAACTAATGAATAATATAAAGCAACATAAAGTAACTTGATTACATGCCTTAGTTTGTATTGGAATTATAGAGACAAAGAGGAAAGTGTTGAAAGTGAAAGGGAAGAAGAAGGGTCACTGCAAGGAGAGGATTTTACTTTGTTTCTTTTTGTTTTGTTTTGATTATGGAAGAAAGGAAATGGTGGGGTCTAGAAGGGGAAATGAATGGATGGCGATTAAGAGGAGGAAGAAAAGAAAAACCAGAAGAAAAGAAATCATTAGATGCTAAGATATTTTTCTTATGCATTAGTGTCTTTTGTTGACTTTTCTAATTGTTGACTTTATTCAATATGTGTTGACTTAGTCAACCTTTTGACCTTGGTTAACATGTGTTGACTTTGTAAACTTTCCTTAAGCATATGCCATTTTGTATACATAATGTAGTAATTAAGGAAAATTAAGGAAATGGGGCATTTGGTGAATTGATTAGTAAAAATAGATTATGAGGTCTTACTTTAGGTATTTATAGCCTATATACATCATTTGATAAACTACTTAGTGTAACTAGTATGAAAAGTACTAATTAGGGTATTAAGGTTCACTACATTTATCCTAATCTTCAACTATACCCTTAACTCTATGTAATACTACCTCAATCATATACTTAAGAGATAAATGTAATCTATTATTCATTATCTTAGTTTCTAAAGGACTACTTGAGGATTCAAAACATATATGTATGATTGAAAGTCATCTCTAACCTTTTATTAATGATTTGGCAAAATATGAGTGTTATATTATCAATTAGGGTTTTAGGGTATATTATGATGAATTAGTGCACATATATTCTTAAGGTGATCATTTTAGGGTTTCTATCACTTTTAAATAAAATCTTTAGCGTTTAGATGCATTTAGGGTAGAAAAGTTTCTTATACAATTGATTAATTCTTTTAGGGTTTTCACTTTCATTAGCCTTATCAATTCCTAAATTATCTAACATAGTTGAGTCTATTTCAAAAGCTAGATAAAAAATTTTAGAGGTTTACAATTAGTCTTAGTACAGGGCACAAAGTATGCAATCTTACTAAATTTGTCTATGAAGATCATCACATAATCTTTACCTCAGGCAGCTTAGGGTAAACCGAAGGCAAAGTCCATACTCAAATCAGCCCACGGTTTTGTCGGGACAAGTAGAGACATAGGTTTCCTTTTCTCAACATAACATTTTGCCATCTTGTAGATTATACAACTTTTAACTACACAGTGCACCCTACGCCTCATTTTCGGCTAAAAGAACCTCACATTCAACATCTCATAAGTCCTTCTTTCTCTAAAATGTCTGGAAAGTCCACTAGAATGAGCTTCCCTCACTAGAAGTTCTCTTAAGGAACGAGTCAACACACATAACTTACCTCTTAGAAATAAATATCCATCCTTTACATGGTAATCATCTATTATTTTTCCTTCCCTACAACGCCTCAATATAGGACCAAAATATGGATCTTAAGAATACTGCTCCTTGATGCTTGCAAACCTTAACAGTTTGATCTATAACTTAATAAGAAGAATATGCCTTCTTGATAAGGCATCAGTAACCAAATTGGTTTTTCCTTGTTTATACTTAATCAAAAAATTGAATCCTACTAAGAATTCAACCCATCGAGCTTGCTTCTTAGAAAGCTTAGTCTGATACCTAGGCTGCGTATAAATAATAAACTCTCTTGGTATAAGGTAATTTTGTTGCACTTGAAGATCTCAGATTAGCACAAGGAGTTCTTTGTCATATACAAAGTAGTTTAATTGTGGTCCTCTCAACTTCTCACTATGGTATGCAACTACTCAACCCCCTTACATCAACAGAGCTCTTGTACCAACACCCGATGCATCATACTCAAGTTCAAACACCTTCTCTAAGTCAAGCAAAGCCAATACAAATGCAAAGGTTAACCTCTTCTTCACCTCAACAAAACTTCAATCTTTTCTTTCTCCCCACTTGAACTCTACATTCTTCTTTATCAACTCAGTGAGGGGTGTAACAATGGCACTAAAACCTTTAACAAATCAATAGTAAAAGCAAGCTAGTTTATGGAAGCTTCTCACCTTTGAACATGTGGTTAGAGTTATCCATTCAACAATAGCTCGGATCTTCTTAATCTCAACACGTCGGCCTCCTTCACTCACAATATATCTAAGGAAGACTACTTCTTCCTAAAAGAAACAATACTTCTTCAAGTTTCTAAAAAGCCTCTCAGCTCAAAGTACATCAAATATAGCCCGGAGATGGTTGGCATGACTCAACAAGTCAACATTGTACATAAGGATGTTATCAAAGTAAACCACGATACACTTTCTAATCAGATTTCTCAACACATAATTCATCAACCACATGAAAGCGCTTGAGGTGTTTGGTAAACCAAAGGCCATCACCATCCATTCGTATAGGTTATGTTAGGTCTTAAAGGTAGTCTTCCATTCATCTCCTTACCTCATATGAATCTAATGATAACTAGACTTTAGGTCAATCTTCCTAAAGATTCTATCTTCATTTAGTTCATCAAGAATATCATCCAATCTTAGGATAGGGTAACTATACTTGATTTTTATCTTGTTCACAACTTTGCTATCCACATACATATGCTAAGGACCATCCTTCTTTAACACAAGTAATGCAAGTACAGCATAAGGGCTAAGACTTTCTCTTACGTCTCCCTTCTCTAATAGTTCCTTAACTTACTTCTAAAGCTCAACAACTTACTTGGGATTCATCCAATAAGCATGCTCATTTGGTAAGGTAGTACTATGTAATAAGTCAATGCAATGCTCAATTCCTCAGAAAGGGTTTAGTCCTTTAAGAAACTACTTAAGGAATAGGTCAGCATACTCATCTAATAGTTCTTGAACCTCTTTAGGAAAAGCTTCCTCCTTCTTCTCCAATAGTCTTCTAATTAGTAGAAAGGTTAGCACATCAGATTTAATGGCCTCTCAAAGCTAGGATTATCTCAATACTAATGTCTTCTTGGATCCTCAGGTCAATTTTGGTTGTAAATTACTCACATAGCTCGAGGTCGGAGGTTTAGGGTAATGTTCTTCCTGTCCTTCTCGAATGGGTACGTATTCCTAAATTGATCATGAATGACCCTTTGATCAAATAGTTACGGTTAGCCAATAATACATGAGATGCACATACAAGCAACACATCATAAAGAATCTCATTGGAGTAATTCCCAATGGAGATTGACAGTAGAACTTGTTGAGTGACATATAGTGCTTCCTTCTCATTTAGCTAATGTAACTTATATGGCCTTCGATATGACAAAGTTGGCAACATAAGCTTCCTACCCTCTATTATGAGCATACACACTTGCTCATTCACCTTCCAAATGATGTGAAACAAGTTCTCTTGTTGCTTGAACTTAGTAGATGGCTCAATGCTTAGGCCTCACCAAACAACTAAAGTTAGCTTATTCAGGTTGTTAGCATATACATTTTTTTTTTCTATAAGCTCTTCACTACGTACCTAGCTTCCTCCTCTAGTTCGAGCTTCCCTTCAAGTTTCTTATCAGTAATATCTACTTCAATAGTAAGGACATTGCCTCTAATAACCATGGTACATCGATTGAGGCATTGAACAACTATGTGACCAAAATCCTAGCACATAAAACATTTAATCTAGCTTGTCTTTTTTCTTGATCCTTGACCTTTTTCATAATTCCTCTTGAATACCTCTTCATTGGCAGGGCGACTCTTCTACTTAGAGATGACTTCACTCCTCTTATTTGGTTCAATACAATATTAAGTATGATTGCCAACATGGGTAGGTCAACTCAATTGAGGATGGATTAGCCTTCCTCCTTTGTCTCTCTACCAACTAAGCAATCATTATAACCTCATATAGAGTGACAAACAGTTGTAAATCTACTATATCCCTAATATCTATCCTCAATCTAGTTAAGAATCTAGATACTATTCCAGCTGAAGGCTCATTGACCTCGCATCTCATCATAAATACCTGAAACTCTCACATATATTCATTAATAGTGCTTTTTCCTTTCTTTAGTTCTCAGAGCCAAGAAAAACTATCTTGCAAGTAAGTGTCTAGCACAAATTTGGCTCTAAGGACTCTTTTCATTTCAGGCCAAGTACTCACCTCTCTATACCCATCTCGTCTTCTCATGGCCTAAAAGTTTATCTACCATATTTTAGTATAACCTAAGAATTCCATAGTAGTAATTTGAACCTTATCATAGTTTTCATATTGGTACTATTCAAAAACTCACTTTACCTTTTTTTCCTAATTTAAGTAATCATCAACATTTCTAAAGTCGACGAAGCTCAGAACTTAGAGTCTTATATGGTTGGTAGCCTATGGTGCACGAGATTTATCCACTACTCCATAATACTCATCTCTCTTATCCTCATCTACTTCACCTAGATTTATTCTTCTTTCTACATATCCTCCTACTCCTCCACCTTGATCTTACTGTGCTAGGAGTTGTCTTTGAACATGTTGGGCATCTTGTGGAACTCCTTTGACTTTAAGAGTAGCTTGGGGAATATTTTGAATTACCTTAGCAAGTTGAGACACCAATGCATGCATAGCTCAAGTCAAATCTACTATCAAGTTAGTCATTTCATCTAGTCACCCATTGGAGCTTCTAGGGCTATTTTGTTGACCTTTATGAACAACACCATTATTTTCATCTTCAATACCATCATTAACAATTGAGTTAGTCATTCTTCACTCAATCCCCTATCTCAACAATAAGTATTACTCATATCACCCATAAATAGTACGTAATCACTTCCAATCTATCAACCTAGTAACTATACAATAAACAACAACAATTTAACTAAGCTTTAATATAGAAATCAAACACCACTGCTAACTTCATCGAACCTAACATAAAAATATTCAACTACTACTTTCTTAGTTTTCCTTAGATTGGAATAAAGCATTATAAAGAGTGGTACAACAACCACCAAAATAAAGCAAAGCCACTACTTCTACTAATCACTCAAACACTAATAGTTAACTCATATAAATCCTTAACAGCTACTTCACTAGTTAATACACATGTACATAAATGGCAACTACTACAATGGAACAATACAGTAGTAAAATAGTAACATACCTAATGAGAACTTCTACTCTAACACTAAGATGATACGCCGCTCCAAGGATAGACAAGGACAGCCATATTTAGGGAATCGGTCCTAGCTTACATGAAGTACAAAATGAAGGATGGAATGCTAAAAAATAAGCAAAAGTGATTATCATCTTCAAGGATATGACACACCGAGGAACCATCGAGAACTCTTGAACTAGCTCAATATGAAGTACAAGTAGTTTAAAGAAGACACTCTCCACCTAGATTTATTTAAGGGTTAGGATAAGAGTAAGTAAGTAAGCAAGAAATACTTATGAAGAGAAAACTGAGTATATTCAATAATGTTAAGGTGATGATGATATCTCACAACTACAAAATATAAGAGTATTCATTCCTGTAAATCAAGGGAAACCTACTAAATGTGGAAAAGACAAAAAGGGTAATGTCTAAAATAAGTAATGTACAAGAAATGTAAAAGGGTATAAAAGAGAAATCAAGAAAACATATGATTCGTGCAACAAATTCCACTTCGCAAAAGGCTTGGACGTGGGTGGAAGTTATAGGCAGGCCTCTACACGAAGCAAATAAAGGATAGTCAAGCTAGCTGATGTTGAGCTATGCTACAGATTCTTCTAAGGTGAATCCAACTTAGTCGTGTTCTATGTAGCTCGAAACAAGGTTAGCTAAGCAAGTAGGTGAGTGAGTTGAGCTATTAGCTAAGCAATCCTCAAGTCGACATTTAAAGACAACCGATAGGCACAAGAGACATTAGCTCAAAAGTCACAACAAATCAATGAATAAAAGTAGCTTAGATTCTTCAAGCGTGGGTTAAGAAAGGAGAATGTGCCTCACTACACTCTAAAGCCCTTATGCTTAGGCTTAGGCTCGAGTTGAGCTATCATTTGAAGCTTATGAAATCCCTAAAAACTTGAGGTTAACCTATGGTATCTTTATTGTACAACATGGTGATAAAGTGTGGTGGAATTCTATGAAAAAGCTTTGCCTCAACCCATCACCTAGAGTGAATTTAGAAGAGAATTCAAAAAATAATGTAACTATAAACCCTGCGAATCTAGCTTTCTAAGTATAGAACCAAATATAGATAATTTCCTAAAATCAATAGAGCCAGTGAAATTTAAAATCGATTAAAATCTCGATTCAAAACCTAAAGTGAATATGAAAAATCTCAAATTATCAATTAAACCTCTAATCATAAACGAAGATCCTAAAACCTCAAGTATATGTAATTGCAAAAGTTAACCTCGAACCTCATCAAAACCTTAAGTTAATAATCGAAAACTTAATCGCATACAAATATATTAAACCGTAAATGTATAAAAACATTAGAGATTGTGCCCTAAAGTAATAAAAACCCTAAAACTATAACTTTAAGGATATAAAAGCACTAATTCACCATAATTTATCCTAAAACCCTAAGTGATAATATATCCTCCATATTTTGCCATTTCATTAGTAAATGACTAAAAATAACTTTCAATCATACATAAATATTTAAAATACCTAAGTAATCCCTTAGAAACTAGGATATTGCATCCTAGATCACATTCATCTTCTAATTATATAACTAGGTTAGTATTACGTAGAGTTAAGAGTTTAGTGATACTTATGTTACATATAGTAAACATTAATACCCTAAATGACACTTTTCATAAAGAATTATACTAAGTAGCTTACCAAATGATGTTTATAGGATATAAATACTTAGAGAAAGATCTCATTACCTATTTTTACTAATCATTTCAAAAAACCCAACATTTCCTTTCATTTCTTAATTTTCTTCCTAATTTTTCTTAATTACTTCATTACGAACATTCAAATTACATGCAATTCTAAGAGAGTTGACTAAGTCAACGTTTGACTAAGTCAATGGTTGACCAAGTCAACAAAATGTTATTGTCATCTAGAATTCTCTCCTCCTTTCTAATGAGTCTTTTCTTTTCTTTTAGTTTTTTTCTTCCTTTTCTTCTTTTTTGCCGTCCATGCCTTTTCCCTTAGGACCCTACTTGTTTTCCTTTTCCAAAGCACAAAGCACAAAAAATAAAACAAAACCAAGACCTTTCCTTCCCTCCATAATCGTAACTTCCCCTTCCCTTTCACCTTTCTTCATTTTCAAACGTTGCATCCATATTCAAGAGCAAATTAAGGTATGTTCTTATGTTACTATGTCTTACATCATATTCTTTACTAGTTAGATGAAGAGTTAGGTTAGGTTAAGTAGTTATGTGTTGTGTTCATATATGTTGTGTAAGGCTTAAAGTTTCAAGCTTTATGTTTAGAAGTATAGGATAGTCTTAGCACATGGAAGGAGATGCATGTGTATATGTTTTTAGGTATATGTACATAAGAATATACTAGAGGAATACAAGTATGGAGATCTTTGTACATAAGTATTTACTATGTACATAACCTAAACTAAGACAAATACTAATTATACATATCTATACCATGCTAAATACACTCTTAAAACAAAAAAAAGAAGAATGAAATTAGGAAAATTTGGCATACGATATTTGTACAAAAATACGTATATGACCATATAGGTATATGAGTATGTGTATAAGTATAAACACGGTATATGTATAAGTGTATTAGCATACATATAAGTATAGCAAAGGTATAGGTATATAGTTAACATATGTAAAAATGTACATAAGTGTCCATAATACACTTAGGCATAAGGTAAGCAATGATGAAATTAAAAGATGACATCATCCATGACATAAGCGATAATACAAGCGATTGATAATGTAAGCAATAACATAAGTATGGGTTTATAAAATAAGAAATAATAAGAGCACATAAGAATAAGGTATATGAATTAGTAAACCCTGATACACTTCCTAGATTGGATTAAACTTAATTAAGTACATGAATTACTAATACCAAGGTAAAATTCCCTAAATGTAAGAATATAATAGCTAATTAAATCATTAAGTCCTAAAATAGGAGATATTAGGATATAAATATAAGTAATAAGAATAATTAAGCTTCCACAGTTAAAATTTTAATAAGTTTAGCCTATATCATAAAGCACGAGTCTTAACGTCTAAAATGGATATCATTGTGTGAACATGCATTTGAAAACAATGAAAAACGACTATAAGTTTGCAAATATCGGATTAGAATGAAAAGTTCCTAAAGGAAGTCTCATAACTTACAAATATAAAAAAATAGTTACTATTAAGCCCATCGAGTATGGTAAACCCTATACACATTATACTTGGGTTATATTGAGGGAACTAAATAAATTACAATAGACTTTTAGTTAACTAAGGAGTCTGACTTCTCAGAATACTTATAAGTTTTAGTATTTTGATTTAGGCATTCAATATCGAGTTCTGGAAACCCCGAAGACTTAGAGAATGAGTAATAATCTAGGTGAGAGAGTTCTAATAATTTGCTACTTGCTTGTGCATGTTGCTTGTATGAGGTCTTGTTGCTTGTTGTTGCTTGTATGTATGAATGACTGCTTTACTTATTTGCTATCATCTATATGACTACCCTTTTAAATTCATAAATATAAGTATTAGACTAAAATAACCAATTATACTCGTCGCAAGTCTATGACTTAGTAAAGGTATGAATGGAGAGTGCTAGCTTTGCAAAAATCTTGATAAAAGTGTTCTTAGATAAAAAGCTTTTCTACTCTTAAATATATTTTTGTATGATCTCTATAAGGCTTTGTGGAGCCATAAATAATATTTTAACGTTAAGGTAAAGCTAGTATGGGATCTCCAATTGATAGCGAGAGGACTCACTTTATTATGCCTGTAAGGCCTTAGATAATTTTGGTTATGAGAAGACTCACATGTTTGTGCCCGAGGGGCCTTGGATGGTGGATGGTCCTAGTTTAAGATCTACCTATTTGGATTGGAACTCTTTTCTCGACTAGAGTAATAGTCAAGTGTTGCCTAGAGGGGTAATGCCCCTAGGTTGCCTCATGCTGGTAAGCTGAGGTACCCTATGCAGGTAAGTACAGGGTATAATTGAAGTGTAGATGACATAATTCTATACCTTCCATAGTTCCGAACTCCTATGGATGTGTTGCATGCTTTCATCGTGCTTGCATTCATTTTGTATGTAGATAGCTTGCTTACATATGTGATAATAATGTGTGATAACTTGCTTGAATGATAGTAGTAAGGGACGAACTCACTAAGCTGTTTTATTCTCATTCCCTTTTAGTTTGCTTGGCAGGTTTACTTATGATGGATTAAGATATGTCTCAAGTGCTGAGTGCGAAATGAAGATATGTATACTAGTAATAGAAGTGCTGAGTACTCTTTAGATGATTAATAAACATCCTTTGTAGAAAGTATTTATATGTTAAAACTTACTATAATTTAATTTTTCTTGCATATTTCTTTTTATAATGTTAGTATATCCTGTCTTTTTATTTGGTAGGGATACCTATTCTCTATGGTTCTGAAGAACTGTAGGATATCGGATATCTCTCGTTATTTATATTTATATGTTATGTTATGTTACAATAAATTAATTACTTGAAAATCAATAATCTTAGTAATTTATTATTTAGAGTCTTGCAATCTCTAACTTGCAAGGCAGTTTTCATATCATGGGTGCACATATGTTATGGAAATTTTAGGTAATCCTACTAGCCCCCCTTTAGAGTCCTGATAGTAACCCAAACCAATAAAGGGAAAGGTCGATTAAGAAATCACGGGTCATCATAAGATGAGTCAATGATAAAGAATCCTTTTAGAGTAGAATGTACCCAAGAGCATTGCTTGAGAAATTGTCCATGACTACAATATAAATGCTATTGTTATGGGAAGACTGGATAAAAGTACAAGTAGTGCCCTATGAAAAGTAGGGTATACCATAGCTATTGAAATTGTTGACATGTCTTTTCTAAGTGCCCCTAAAAGTAAGCTAAACAGAGGCAACCAAGTGACCTCTCAAGGAATTTGAGTAAGTACAAATAATATAAGAGAACAATGTAATTCATAAAGAGATTGTATGAACTTATCATGATCATTGGGAAGTAGTAATGATAATAAAGACTATGTATTATGTATATATATATATATATATATATATGAATGATGGATATAGAGTTAAGAATTAAGGTCTCAAGTGTGCATGTGAAGGGTACCATAAGAGTACTTCGACGAGAGATTGTTATCATCAAGTTTTGAAGACAAAACTTATTGTATGGGGGGTAGAATGTAAACCCCGTGAATTTTCCAAACAAAGGATTGGAAGTTAACAAGATTTCTTGAAAGATACCCTTAGTATTGGCAAGATAACTAACCTTGAACCTAAGAGACTACATTTGAAAACCCTAACTCAAACTCCTAAAACCATAGATAGTAACCTCAACCCTAGTTTGACCCTAACACTCAAAGCCTTGAAATCTTGTAAACAAATGCTAATAACTTATGTTAAGCCCTAAGATCAACATAATTTAACAAAACCAACCCCAAACCCTAATGGAAAGAGACCAATTGTTGAAGCCTATGAAAATTGCTAAAAACCGAAAAGGGTAAACTAAGCTAAAAATGAATATTGATATAGACAATACTAACAATAAATTTGAAACCCTAAAATGAATACTAAAACCCCTAACTG
The DNA here is from genome assembly GCA_024138005.1 of Lumnitzera racemosa. Classification (NCBI taxonomy): domain Eukaryota; kingdom Viridiplantae; phylum Streptophyta; class Magnoliopsida; order Myrtales; family Combretaceae; genus Lumnitzera; species Lumnitzera racemosa. The sequence continues at coordinate 44,350,870 of JAMXBC010000009.1, read as the reverse complement.
AACCTTCAAACCCTAAACCTTAATTATAAGCCTAATACACGTCTAATACACACGAACCTTTAAAATGATTCTAGAACCCCAGTCTATTGTCAAAAATCCTATTCCATATAGTAAAGTCTAATTTAATAGTAAAACTATTCACTAATCATGCACTAATTGCTTAATTGTTCTAAAACGTACTAACGTAGCAACAATTGGTCCGAATTCCTTAAGCAAGTTAGGCAAGATGAGCCAACGGGCTTAACTAACTTAATTAGACACATTAAACCCTAATTAGTGTCAAGTGCAATAGTAATTAAGATAAAGAAACTCAATTACACCTTAATCCACTATTTAGGTATTTCATCATAATTAATTATAAGTCAATAGTGATTGATCATATGAGACCAAAGTAATATATGAAAATATCTCCTTAATAATGCCAACATTATGCTTGGGAAGACAATGTAAACCTGAACTTTCAAATTCGAACTCGTAGTTAAATATAAGAGTCAATAGATAATCTTTAGATTTGCTTAAGATATAATGATAAAACCCTAAATAAAACAAACAAACCCTAAATAGCAAGTCATGAGCCTTAACTAAAAGGTTGAAAACCCCTAAAGGAAGTAAATCCCAAAAATCCCAATTATATGCTTAAAACCCTAAGAAATTTAATACATAGAAAACCCTAATTCAATGACAAGAAAACCCTAATGTCACTAAGGAACCCTAATCATGTACTAAAACCACTCACTAAGTATAATCAATTTCACTAATAACCCAAAAACTTTAAGTATTAATTATGTATGCCATCCAATAACTATAAATGGACCGAAATGCTAGGAAAACCCTAAGAAATTAGATAATATAAGTTAATAAACATAATTAAAGTAATAGGATTTATCAAAACCCTAAACTAACCTTAATTAATTTCAGTTCACTTAATCGTATCTAATCGTATTAATTAACTTAATTACACCCTAAACCTATGACTAACTTCCATTATATCTTAGATAGCAAAAAGATAAAAGAGATTAAGGACACAAGGACAAATGAATTAGTTGTCAATTGTCCTTTAAGGGGATAAAATAATGCTAAAGGAGGCAAACCTTATAAGAGTACACTTTTTCCCTTAAAAGCATGTATTAAGACCTCTAATTTGAGCTTGTGGTCCCCTCGAGCCCCCCTTAACTGCTAGCTTTGCATTCCTCTTTCCCTTACTCTTCCTTTTCTTCCATTTTTCTCAAACACTCTCCAAATTCTCTCCATCTCTTAGCTAAACACCCCTCTTTCCCTTTCATTCAACCATCCAAACACCACACCACCACCCACTTTTCCTCTCCATCCACCACATCCCATGCCTTCCTCCCTCATCCCACTCCCTTATTGACAAAGAACTACCTCCAACACACAGCATGTAAGGAGAAAGGGAAGGCCACCAACTCAACTCTCAAAGGTAAGGCTATACTAACATTCATTTAGGATTTCTAGTTTAATCATACTTTCCAACTTCCAAAACTTTTTTAAACAACTAGATTATAGAAATATAGTAAAAGATAGAGTAGAAAATAATAGATGAATGCATTACATAACTTTTTAGCTAGGTATATTCACTAACATGCACAAACATGTAGAAATAAGTAGGTGTTGGTAGGAAAAGTGACGAAAACACTAGGAACTCCTATTTCCTTTGCATTTTGCTACTTGTAAGGTAAGTTTTCTTCACAGTTTACATTTATTTGTTGGTAAAACAAATTTCCCTTGGTGAAAAATCTAGCTAGAGTTCAATAATGTGCACTAAATGAGAAGTTACAAGAGAAATGGAGGAAAGCCCTATCATATCCTAGTATAGCATAGGATGTACCATCACACAAGAATACCTATTTATATTCAACAAAGTTCTATTTATAAAAAAAGAATATTACAACAAAATTCAACTTTACACTTGTTTATATAAAAAATTACATCCGTCAAACTTTTTAAACCTAAAATATAGTATAGTTTTTTTTTTTTTTATTTCATATGCATAGATCCTTCATAGAACTGTGATCAAAATACAACAAGACTTCTTTAAAAGTGGTTGACTCCATCCGATGCGCTCTCAAAAAACTTTTCCCTAACTAATGTTGATGCCTGGTTAATTCTCTTCATAACCTATGGATACACAAGTATCCCCCCAACTCTTTATGAGCTAAGTAAGACTGGATAGAACAAGGTACAAAATAAGCATAACACATATTCACAGAGATTAATACTACAAAGCATTTAATTTCATAACCCGAGTTATCAATACAAACTATCTATGTAGGAAATTTTTGCCATGCTCATGCACTTGACATACATCGGTATCGATATCCTATACTTTCCCAATTCTTCATCCGATTAATTGACATACTTGACATCTTGATACAATGTTTAGGAACCTCGGGTAACAAAGTTGCCTAGGAGTAAGACCCCCAACAAAAACCACCCACTATAGTAGGTCACACATTGCAGCTAAAATAAGTTGAGCAATACAGTTCTATATGCTTAAAAGCCAACTCAATAGTATTCAAGCTTTCAGAAACTCAACCCATAAGTCCTTTTATACCATGCCATGAATGCAATAAACGGTATAATAACTAAGTATCAAGAACAAATCTCAAGTTCTACATTAGAAACAATTCAACTATCTCAACTTCAGATTTGTTTCTCAATTTTATATTACATTCCTTCACATAGGGTTCACTTAGGTGAATACCCTAAAGGATAGTTATAACCCTATTTTTAGTGGGCCTATGATTCGATTAAAAGTACTATCCAAATGTTTCTAATGATCAATGAAACTAAGAACTTAAGTTTACATTTAGAAATAAATTGAATTTTTCCAATTCAAAAACCAATTATCAAGAAAACCTAAGCTTGAAGAACTATGAGCTCTAAAGTCACCTAAGACCCTAACCCTAAAACAATTAGGCACTTTTGACCTTAAGTGACTAATAGATAATTTAATTTGAATAATTTCATTCAGCTTTAAAAAATTTCACAATTTTATAAGTATCGAATCATAAAGTACAAAACAATATAAGATGAAAATCCTAAAACAATTCCCTATAAGACCATACTCTTATCTTCATGTCTAAGCCTTACATATAAATAAGTAAACCAACCAATCACCTTAGATGACTTATCAATTTAAAGTTGGAATCATTTATCAATTGATAACTTATCAAAATCTGGTGATAAGACATTTTCCTTATCACCCCTTCACTTATATTACATATGGATAATCTTCCATAAGATTTCACATGCTTAACTTCATTAAATGAGACAAGACAATTCCATGACCCCAAAGGACACTCCATGGCCGGTTTGAACAAGAAGAAGAAGGGGGGCGTGCTCTTGTCTTTCACCCATCAATCACTTTCTCTTGCACACCACTATTCACTCCCTAATGCTTACATCATCAATAGTTGCAATTGTTGACTTTTGTGTAAGCTACAAGTAAACAATTTGAAGACATCTTAAACACCCATTTCCCTATTCCTCTTGCTTTCAATTTTATTTTCACTTCCTCTTTCTCTCACTTGAAACAAACATAAAAGAAGAAACAACCTTACCTCACAAAATCCCTCATTTGGCTGCCACTTCCAAGCTCCACTCACAGCACTTCCATTTTCTTTTCTTGTGTCATTTTCTTCCAACATCTAAGATCCTTTAGAACCATTAAAACCTTCCTCAAACCCTACTCCAAAAGATCAAACAACTCAGGTTTCCAAAAGGGTGCAAAAGAAGGAAGTAAAGTTAAGAGTTTAAGTGGAACCTTTGTGCACAACCACCATATTTTGCTTTAAGGATAAATAAGTGTTTTTTGTGATTAGTGGGTTAGTGTTCATGTTAGGAGACTTTTATTTCTTGAAGACATGAGTATGATTGTAAGTTGTTATAACACCAAAGACCATCCTAAGAAACAAACTCATGAAACCCTTGCATGAAGTTGAAACATAAGCATGTAAAGTTGGTATTTTGTAAAGATAATTGTTTAACACTTTGAATGGAAGATTTTAAGTTGAGAAAATCTTGAAACAAGAACTTAAATGAAAGATGAACAAGCTGGATGTGAGGATTCAAAGATCATTTGGATGTTGATTTTATTTCCATTAAGCTAAACATGCTCAAATCTAGACTTAAGTTAAGGAAAAATCCATCACATGAAGTTTTACAAGAAAACCAACTTTGTATGACATAAGCTATGACATGGAAGTTGTAATAGGTGTGAGATCTTCTATTTTTTTGTGTAAAGCATGAGCTAAAGAATCATCCCATGGAAGAAAAGTGAAGTTAAGATTTGAATACAAATAGTTTAAGTTCATCATCTAACACCTAAACTTAAGGAAATGATTAAACAAGTTAAAAAACCAAGTTGGAAGCCCTCATATATAAATTGACCAGACTGGAACATCCTTAAAAGACACTTAAAAATATGATAAAACCATGTGAACAAAGTGAAAAGATCAACAAAAGCATGTATAGCAAGTATACAAAGCGTAAAACTCAAAACCAAGCCAAAAACTTTCAAAACAAGCCTAAAACTCTAAATTGGGCCTTCATTAAAATTTTGACCAGCACTTTAAAATATTAAGAAAAGTTTTTTTGAAGCCCACAAGAAATCCACCTAAGACTCCATAAGCCCAACAAAGTCACTAACTTTAGTTTGAACAAAAAACAAGCCCATTTGATAACTTAAGCCCACTAAAGATCCCATGAAGTGTTTGTTAGCCTTAGGTGTATAATGAAAGTTGTAAATCTGATCTCAAGGAGTATTTTGAGCTTAGGATAAAATCTTAAGACCAAGCCCAAAGGATTTCTCAAGTTACCAAAAAGTCCATTTACCAAACAAAGCCTAAAAGCACTCCAAAACATAAGGATCGCTACTATTCTGGCCCATGGACAAATATGTATACCTCATTTCAAAAATCTAACCTCACTATGTTAAATTACACTCAGAAATGATGAAGATTGACTATAAGATCATAAAAATCAAATTTAAAACGAAAAAGTTATACGCGAATAAATTTTTAAGTAAAAATCGGAAAAAGATATAAAAACTAGTCAAGAGTATAACTTAAGGGATTTTAGGTTAGTATCCTAAGTTTATATCAATTCCTTATAGTATTATGATTTCAATGATTAGGGGACACTACATACGGAGACAATTTACCGCCAAATTACTTTGACTAACCGCATGGCGGAGTGAGTAAATTCTCAATGACTATTTACTTGATTTTGCTTGTAGAATAGATACACCTAAACATATATATATATATATATATATAAATTTGGATGCTTGTAGGATATGGGAAATGTATGTGTATGAATTTGTGGATGAATGCGATGGCTTATTAATTATATAATAATGGGATTTGTTTGTAATAATTTATACATGCAATTGTATGGAATGAAATTGTCTGATCACCTTGAAAATCGAGTTAATCACTTATACAATTAAGAAATTAAAATGAATCATGCATTCCCCATATTGCATACGGATAACACCAACTGTTGCTTCATGTAAAAGATGAAAAGGGACTCATAGGAGAGCAAGCCTCGTGTAGGATTGGGCACTAGCTATGTCATCATTTATATTAAATCTTTGTCCTAAGTTGATGGGCTTACTAGGCGTTAGGAGATGCCAACCGTCGGTGAGGGGCAGTATCTTACAGCTTCTACTTAGGGCATATGTTTGTGGATTGCGGAGGCCAACATACCGCTAGACTTGGGATTTTAAAATATGATTTGTTATTCGGTAGAAAAAGTTACACAAATATAAATATATATATTTACAGTTTTGTTTTAGCTTAAGCATAATAGTGCAAATGAAATAAAACCCAAGATTTAGAACCCGGATTTAGGTTTAAGTCAGTCAATTATCTTCAAACCCCGACTATAGGGGGTATAATTCTAAGTCATATGCAGTTCCTAGGTTACTACATGCATTGTTTAGCATACTAATTATTCATGCATTTATATGATTGTACATCTAATAAATTTCTGCTATGTGATACTAACGAGGGTATTTATCTCACTAAGCTTAAACTTACACCTGGATAGATTTCTTTTGATGTAGGAAAATCTCTTCGCTAATCTAGGCCGATGCATACCAGTAGTAAGTCTCGCGTAAGGATGGGTTAGAGCGATCAGAGAACGAAGAGGACATTTTGTAATAGATTTGTAGATAACTAATTACTTTTGTATTTTTTTTATAACATAGATTAAAATTTCTAATGCAGTTCCCTTATGAATTGCATTTGTTTGTAATATTCTTTTGGTGTAGGTCTTACGAGTCCATACGTTTAGTTAATTTATACCATAGAAATAATTTTTTTTAAATTGCTCTATATTACTTATCTATGAACCTAATGATAATGTATAATAGAAGGAGCCTTGTATGTTGTATGAAAGGCTTGCAATCAGCAAAGGGGTTGATAGTAAACCTTACACGGTACACGGTGACCTACCATGACAACGATACTGTTGGGTTATAATAATAGTTCAGTTTTCAAGTTTTCCAAATAATAATACACATCGGTGAATTAGTCATACATAAGGAAACATCTCACTTAGTCAACATACTTATTCAATAGAATCATGTATCCAATTCATCTAAAACATCATTACAGTTTACAACTCAACTAACTCTAAGTCAAGTAGACATAGGTCCACTTACATGAAAACAAAAATATCCACTTACCCAGCTTGATAGTAGCATAAAATCCTAAGCCTCATGATGTATTCCTTCCTCACCTATCACACCTAGGATAATACATATAGACCCTAAGTCAACTATGGGTTAATACCAAATTCTTATAAGCTTTCACTATCGTGTTTCCCCAAGCTTATTTCGATCATATATTAATCATTTTTTATCCGATTTAAGTAAATTTTATATTGTCACAATCATTATTTTGAGTACTATTAACATGCCTTAAGAATCAAGACTAATCAATTTTGTCAAAAGTCCAAAAATACCCTTTTATATTACCAATTTGACTATATATTATCGTAACTTCATAATTAACTCAAATAAACCCCAAATCTAAATTAAAAATCCTAAAATTCCTCTTTTTCCAAGCTATTCAACATTCATTATGTTCCTAAAAATACTAATCGTTTACATATTTAACAAATATCCTATTAGTACTAATTACTATATCATATATTAGGCTAATGTATATGTTTATAATATGAAATACATAATAAATAGTATACGAACCCAATTAATTTCATGAAAAATCCTATTGACGTACAAAAATATTTTTTTTAATTAGTGACCATGAATTATATTAAACTAGCTATTACTTATTTTTACGAAAATAGCAGTTTTAACATAAAATTAGTGAAAATTAAGCAAATAAATGAATTTAATCACAAGATAAAATTCAAGTGGCCTAAACATCATTATGAAGTTCCAGAAAAAATAATACGTAAGGCTCGTGTTTTGATTTTATCAAAAACTAATTAATTCAACAAAATAACAAAATTTCTAGTTTTATCCAATATAATTACAATAAATAGTAGACTTTATTTTTTTCAAATATTCTTATTACTATAATTAAATACATATATTAATTATATTACATACAAAATTTCAGCATGAAAGGACATTATTTAATATTTCTAAAATTTAATATAATTTTTGTCCAAACAAGGCTATTTCTTGAGCACCCTCTATTTCCACTAATTATTTAACTAAAATAAAATTACTACATTAATCTACACATAAAATAACTCCAAAAAACCAAATTTCACAATTATATAACATCATTTTCTATTTTTAGAAAATTTACAAAGTTTCGGCCAGAAATTTAGTTTACTTAAACTGGCCATCTAACATTATTGGAAAAGCTAGCCTTGCCACCTTCTATTTAACCCCAAAAGGCCACTACAACAAGACATCTATAACCTATTGAACCGACCTAGACCAGAACCATTCTTTATTTTTGTTCTATTTTTCTTTTTTTTTCTTTTTTTTAAATTTTCTTATGTTTTTTAGATTTCCAATTTTTTTTTTTTAATGTTTGCATGCCTTATTTATAATTTCCAAATGGATTAGATTTAATAAAAATTAGACATATGGCATATACATATCATTTTGTTTATTTTTTTAAGCATGAGGTGTCAATTTCTTGTATTTTAACTTTTGACTCATATCCTATGCTACCACATCATTAAATGACTCATCTAATCTTTTTTTATTAATTTTTCATTATTTTATATTAATTTTCCTTATTTTAATAATTTATTATTAATATATATGTATTTAATACTTATAATGTATATCACACGTAGATATATGTACATTACATATAATTCGACTTCATTTATTATTTTTATAAGCTAAATCACTTATCTTTAATATCTCACTATATCTAAAAGCTTAAATTTTATGTTTTCGATATTTATTAGCTTTATTGATAAATTGACGTTCTTTCTTAAATTAATATTTTTATATAGTTTATTTTGAGAAATTAGCTTTACTTAAATTACTTCATCTAACTTTTGTAACCTTATTGTGAAATTTGAAATAAAACAAATAACATAGTTAGGCATCTTAAATTTAAGAGCGTGAATCCTAAAGTAATTGTATGGGCTCGAAATCCTGGGCTATTACATCCTATCCCTCTTATAAAAAGTTTCATCCTCAAAAATTAACTACGAGTTGAGAAAATATCAATTTTTTACTTTACTCTAGGAAAAGAATAATCGATGGTAGCATTGTTAACCTTGTGCGAACAATTTAGGGTAATAAGCTCTCATTGACTTAACAGATTACCATATTACTTCTTCAGTAATGTATCGACTCCACAAGGCTTTCACATACTTAATATCTCGATTCCTCAATTTTTGAACCTTAGTATCCAAAATACGAATTAGATGCTCTACATATGTAAGGTTTTCTTTTAATTCCACTAGAGGTACATCTAATATCTTTATAAGATCGCCTACAAATTTCTTTAAAGTTGAGACATGAAATACGTTATGACTTCCTGCCATGTCATTAGGAAACTCAAGTTCATAGGTAACTTTCTCAATCATTTTCTTAATTTGATATGGTCCAACATACCGAAGACTTAGCCTTCCCTTAATACCAAATCGCCTTACACCCTTTATTGGTGATATCTTCAAAAATACCTATTCACTTATTTGGAATTCTAACAGCTTCCTCCTAACATCCGCATAACTTTTTTGAAGGCTCCGAGCAATTTGTATTTATTCCCTTATTATGTATACCTTCTCCTTAAGATCTTATAACATTAACGGTCTAATGACTTATTTGTTCCCTACTTCATTCCAATATATAAGGGATCTACATTTACGTCCATATAGTACTTCATATGGAGCCATCTGGATAGTATTATGATAGCTATTATTGTAAGAAAATTCTACCAATGCCTAATGGTCATCCTAACTACCTCCAAAATCCATTACACATGCTCTCAACATATCTTCTAGAGTTTAGATTGTTCACTCCAATTGCCCATCACTTTAGGGATGATAAGCAATACTAAAGTTCAACTTAGTTCCCATTTCTACTTTTAAGGATTGCTAAAATCGAGACATAAAACAAGAATTACGATAAGATATTATTGACACTGAAACACCATGTAAACGAACTATCTCCTTAACTTAACTTCTACTAGTTGAGAGAATGTCGCCATTTGCCTTATGGCTAAGAAATGTGTTGATTTCATGAGCCTATCTACTATAACCCATATCATAACATATTATCTCCTTGTCCTTGGTAAACCACTTACAAATCCATTATTATATGCTACCATTTCTACATAGGTATAAGTAAAGGTTGTAACAATCCTCTTAGTCTTTGATGTTTGGCCTTCACCTTCTAGCAAGTCATACAATGCAACATATACCATGCCACATCTCCTTTCATCCTTGCCTACCAAAACTTCAACTTCAAGTCCTTACACATCTTATTATTCTGAAGGTACAGGGAATATCTCACGCTATGAGCTTCATTAAATATCACCTCTTTAACTTTTGAATCCTTTGGCACATAAAGTCGTTCTTTAAATCTTCACATTCATGCATAATCAATTCTAATAAGTGTAACTCTACTCTTATTGGCCAACATACTGCTTTCTTCTCTTGTTTTAACTTCCAAGCTTAATTTCTCTATTTCTTCAATCAATTCACATTAATTCGTAATAAGTGTAGTGATACTACCAAACTTCTTCCTAGTTAATGTGTCAACCACTGCATTAGCTTTCCTAAGGTGATAATGAATTGTAAGATCATAATCCTTCAATAACTTTAGCCACCTCCTTTGCCTCAAATTCAATTCCTTTTGTATAAAGACATACTTTAAACTTTTGTGATCGGTATATACCTTACGTTTCTCCCAATATAAGTAATGCCTGTATATTTTTAAAGCAATTATCACAACAATGAGTTCTAAATCATGAGTTGGGTAGTTCCACTCGTACGGTTTGAGTTATCATCACCTTATCATTTTACATTAATATGCATCTTAGTCCATTTCTAGAAGCATCACAATAAATCGCATACTCTTTGGGTCTATCCAGTATCATTAATATTAGCGCGGTTAACAATCTTCTCTTAAGTTCCTGAAGACTTTCTTCACACCTATCATTCCATTCAAATCTAATGCCTTTTCATGTCAATTAGGTCAATGGCATAGCTATTTTAGAGAGTCCTATACAAATCTCTTATAATAACCAACGATTCCTAAGAGACTCCTCACTTCTATTATAGTAGTCGACCTTGTCCATTCTGTTACTGCTTTCACTTTTGTAAGGTCGACTGCTATTCTTGCACTAGATACTATATGTCCAAGAAATCCTACTTGATCCAACCAAAACTCACACTTCTTTAACTTCACATAGAGTTTGTTGTCTTTAAGAGTTTAAAGCACAATCTTTAAGTGATCTATATGTTCCTCCTTGCTCCTTGAGCATTTGAAGATATCATCAATAAACACAACTATGGACTCATCTAAGTACTTTTTAAAGATACGATTCATCATATCCATGAATGCAGTACGAGCATTCGTTAGCCCAAACAACATCACTAAAAATTCATAATGCCCATACCTAGTCCTAAAGGCACTCCTATGTACATCTTCTTCCTTAATTTTCAACTCATGGTAACCGAATTGTAAATCTATTTTCAAGAATACTACGAATCCCTTCAACTGATCGAATAAGTTATCAATCCTAGGAAGTAGGTGTTTGCTCTTTGTCATCACTTTATTCAATTCTCGATAATCTATACATAATCAGAGACTTCCATCTTTCTTCTTAACAAATAACATAGATGTGCTCCACAGTGATGCACTTGGCCTTATGAATGCCTTGTCCAGTAGCTCCTATAGTTGCTTCTTCAATTCCACCAATTTTGTAAGAGCCATTCGATAAGGTATCTTAGAGAAAGGGGTAGTAACCAGTATAAGATCTATAGTGAATTCTATTGTCCTATCTTGTAGTAGTCTAGGCAAATCCTTAAGAAAAACATCAGGTTATTCAAACACCACTGGTATATCTTCTAATCTCACCTCTTGATCTTGGGTATCTACTATTGAAGCTAAAAATCCTATGTTACCATTTCTTACAAGCTTCTAGGATTTACTTGCTGAAATTATTTGAGGGGTTACCTTTCTAGGGCTTCCTTTAAAGAGAAATTATTCTCCATCAGGCTTCTTAAATACCACCATCTATCCTTTACAGTCCACATTCGCTCGATGTTCAATTAGCCAATCCATTCCCAGTATAGTATCGAATTCCTTCATATCCAATACTACTAATTCCCAAGCAATTTACATAGATCTATACACACATTACTTCCCCTTAACTTTTGTTGCACTACTTGCTCCCCTCTAAAAGGAGTCATTACTATCAGATCATACCTTAGAATCTCTACTGGAAGTAGATTCCTACCAACATAGTCCTTGGATACATATGAATATGTTGCTCCCATATTAAACAATGTATAAGGATAGTTATATTCTAGGCGAACCAATCCTAAAATAACAATCACAATTATATCATTACTCTAGAGTATAGAGTTTAAGTAAACATACAACACATGATCAATTGAAGAAATTTAGAAATCATAGGATTCAAGACTTGAACCTACAACTATGTTGTCATCCCTACCTTCTTCACCCTGGATTGCATACACCCTTCCTTAAACTCTAGGTTTGGCTCCAACGTCTCCTAATCGGTTATTTCTATTGATAAGTCCTAGCTTATTAGCTTGATTTTGGTCTAGTCTTGCCTACTAATCCACAGTACACTAAGTGGCATTATGTCCCATTTAACGACACTTATATTATTATACACTTCTAGGGTTTGGGTTCTAACATTGCCTAGCCATATGCTCGGCTTCTCCATACCTAAAACATTTCCCTTATAGTTTTGGACACTGCATAGCTCGATGCCTATCATTACATTTCCAGCAAAGTGGCATAGTTCCACATGGACTTTGATTCTTGTTAGGGGGTTGATAAGCCCTTTTTCCTCTTATCATTTTATGGCTACTACTAAAAATTACCATGAATTTCCTTTTCTTACTTTCTATTTCTTCAGCTACCCTTTATAAATCACAAGCTTCCTCAATCAAACTAGTCTCATTGATCAAATCAGCATATCGCACCAACCTTGTCCTTTTCAACTCAACTTGAAAATAAAGATCAAGTCTAGCCCTAAATCAACCAACTTTAGCAAGTTCATTATTTTATACCACTTTTGGGGAAAATTTCAACAACCTTTTAAACTCCCATTCATATTCTTCAATAGTTCTTCCCGCTTACCTCAACTTATAATATTCCTCATACATTTTCTTCTTCATACATTCAGGGAAGTACTACTCTAGAAACTCATCCCTAAAGGCATCCCAATCTATGGGCTCTACAATTTTCCATTTCTTACTCTTCTACTAATTATTCACACATCCATCCAATACAATAGCAGTAATCCCTACCCTTCCATTATCTTCAACCTCATATACTTCAAAAGCTTTTTCCAACAAATCGATCCATTCTTTCGCAACTAAAGGGTCAGTTTTTTCCCTGTCAAACGATTTCAATATATGTTGCACTTAAGCTAACCTATCCCCATTCACCCTACTAGCCCCAACTAAAGTAGTTGCAAGTTGCTATACCACATCCATTACTTATATGGGTAGAGCTTGATTTGGTTGAGGATGTTTTTCCTCCTTAATCTATCACCTAAGAGTAGTTGATGAACCAAGATCCCTACTTGTACGCACATGCACCATTTTCTAGATAGCAACAAATACAATAGACATAATCAGTTTTCTTATATTGGTTGCCACTAACAAAGTTAAGTTAGTACTTCGCTACCCCACATACCTCACATATGCCTAATACTACAATCCTAAATTTATGCTCTGACATCACTTAAAGGATGTCACATCCTAGCATGGCACAAAATATACCATCACATAAGAATACATATTTATATTCAATAAAAGTTCTATTTATATCAAAAAAGTACTACAATGGAGTTCAACTTTACACCTCTTTATATAAAAGATTACATCCATTAAACTTAACCAAACCTAAAAAACAATATTTTTTTTTTATTTCATATGTACAAATCCTTCATGGAACTAGCAATATTTTTTTTTTATTTCATATGTATAGATCCTTCATGGAACTAAGATCAAAATATAACAAGACTTCTTCAAAAGTGGTTGACTCCATCTAACGTGCTCTCAAAAGACTTTTCCCCAACTAATGTTGATGCTCAGTCAATTCTCTTCATAACTTAAGGACATACAAGAATCCCCTCAGCTCACTATAAGCTAAGTGAGAGTGAATAAAACAAGGTACAGAATAAGCAAAACACACATTTACAGAGATCAATACTATAGAGAATTTAATTTCATAACTCGAGCTATCAATACAAACTATTTATGCAGGAAATTCATGCCATGCTCATGCATGTGGCATGCATTGGTACCAATATCCTATACTTTTCCAATTCTTCATCTGATTAGGTAACATACCTAAGCATTTAGATACAATGGGCAACATACCTAAGCATTTAGATACAATATCTAGGAACCCAGAGCAACAAAGAACTACTTGGGAATAGAACTTCTAACAAAAACCACCCACCATGATTTGAAAATCTAACATATAGTCGGTTACACATCATAGTCAGAATAAGTTGAGCAATGCAATTCTATATACTCAAAAGCCAACTCAATAGTGCTCAAGCTTTCAAAAACTTAACCCGTAAGTCTTTTCATACCATGTCATGAATGCAATAAACAATATAACAACCCAGTATCAGTACAAATCTCAAGTTCCACATTATAAATAATTCAACTACCTCAACTTCATCTTTGCTTCTCAACTTTATATTTTATTCCTTCACATAGGGTTCACATAGGTGAACGCCCTACATGACAGCTTAGTTTCCAAGTTTTCTAAATAAAGATACGCATCACTATATCAATCATACAAGAGAAAACATCTCCCTCGATCAACATACACATTCAACAGAATCACGCATCCATCCAGCATATCATTACAATTTACGACCCAACTAACCCCAAGTCAAGTAAACATAGGTCTACTTGCACGAAAATAGAAAGATCCACTTACCCGAGCTTGATAGTAACGTAAAATCCTAAGCTTTACAATGTAGTCCTTCCTCACCTATGATAATACTCACAAACCCCAAGTCAACTACGAGTTGATACCAAATTCTTATAAGCTTTCACTATTGTATTTCCCCAAGCTTATTTTGATCATATCTTATTTGATTTAAGTAAACTTTATATCATCATAATCATTATTTTGAGTAATATTAAGATATCTTAAGAATGAAGACCAATCAATTTTGTCAAAAGTCCAAAAATACCCTTTCATATTACCAGTCCAACCATATGTTATTGTAACTTCATAATTAACTCAAATAAATCCCAAATCTAAATTAAAATTCCTCTTTTTCCAAGCTAGTCAACAATCATTATGTACCTAAAAATACTAATCTTTTCCATAGTTAACAAATATCACCTTAGTACCAATTACTATATCATCTAGTAGGCTAATGTATAAATTTATAATATGAAAATACATAATAAATAGTATACAAACCCTATTAATTTAAAAAAAATTCTAGACTTACAAAAATATTTAGTTTAATTATTGACCATGAATTATACTAAACTAGTCATTATCTATTTTTATGAAAATAACAATTTTAACTCAAAATTAGTGAAAATTAAGCAAACAAAATGAATTTAATCACAAGATAAAATTCAAGTGTCCCAAACATAATTATGAACTTCCATAAATCATAATACGTAATGCTCATATTTTGATTTTATCAAAAACTAATTAATTCAACAAAATAGTGAAATTGCCAATTTTATCCAATATAATTACAATAAATAGTATAATAGCTTATTTTTAAAAAATTTTGTTACTAAAATTAAATACATGTATTAAGTATATTACACATAAAATTTCAGCTTGAAAGGACATTATTTAATATTTCTAAAATTTAATCTAATTTTCATCAAAACAAAGCTATTTCTTTAGCATCCTCTATTTTCACTAATTATTTAACTAAAAAAAATTACAAAATTAATCTATATTTGAAATAACTCAAAAAAACCAAATTTTATAATTATATAACATCATTTGCTATTTTTAAAAAATTTACAAAGTTTCGGCTAGAAAATTTATAAAGTTTCAAGTTCACCTAAACCGACCACCCAACCTTATCGAAAAAGCTTACCTTGCCACCTTCTATTTAACCCCAAAAGGCTACTACAATAGGACATCAACAACCTATTGAACTGGCTTTGACTAGAATCGCCCTCTATTTTTGTTATATTTTTTTCTAAATTTTCTTAAGCGATTTTCTTTTGTTTTTAGATTTCCAAAATGTTGTATTTGATGCATGCATGCCCTATTAATAATTTCCAAATGGATTAGTTATAATAAAAATTAGACATGCGACATGCACAATTAAGAGGTCTATAAATGTTTGGACCAATAACAAAAATTGTAGTTGTAATCTGTCAAAACAAATCACACCATGATAATGTACATCTAAAATGATGGAAAATGACTATAAGAATGCAGAAATTGGAGTCAAAATGAGAAAGTTATGGTAGAAATAAATTTAAGTCAAAACCAAAAATTATAGCGAAGATAGTTAGCTTAATAGAAAATTTCCCTTTTCTTATTCGTATTTCCTCATGATCGTTTCAGGCAATCCCAACATTGATCCAGACCTACCTACGAACTGCTATCACCCATAGTTCATCATAGTCGAGTAGGTATTCCAATGACTATTATACTTGATTGTGCTTGTAGATTAGTTACATTTAATTATATGACTACTATTAATTGGTTGCATGGGAAATTGGGAATCATGCATATGATTGATTATTGCTTGTCTTGTATGCCAAAACATCATAAGATATATGAACCAAATTGAGTGATAAATTAATAGTATCCTTTTGATATGGTGATTATCTACGACGATTGTTTGGTCACTTAAATAAATTGGACCTAACTATATTTGACTTATTAAATTAAATGGTCATGCAAACCATGCTTGAAAAGGGACTTATTGATCTTTATAATACACGTGTGGGATGGAGGGGTCTTGTAAGGGTTGTGATTATTATATTTGAGTTTTCATATGGTGCATATGTATAACATAACCCCATCCTAACCTGTAAGCTTACTAGGCATTAAAGATACCAACTACATAACAATGGGGCGAGTCCTAGAGTCCACCACTTAAGGGCAAACTTATGGTACTCACATCCACACCTATGGCATAGACTGAATATAAAAAAAAAAAAAAAAAAATATTGACTGCCATATGAGGTTATTTGGTAGATTAGAAGTCGAAGTGACTGGAACCTGGGTCTGATAGACCATCATCACTAACCTTGGCTACGGAGGCAAAAAATCCAAGCTATATACAATTTCCAAATGGCTGTATATACATGGTTGTTGCATTGCATATGATTTGTCTACATTCATATGGTTGTTAATTTACCTTGCTTCCTTTTTCTTAAAAGGTGTAATATGAGAAATATCTCACTAAGCTAAATATAACTTACCTTCTTATAGTTTCTTTTCTAAGTTAATTGAAAGCTAGGATTTGGTTTAGGACTCAAGTGCAAAGCATTCCAACTAGTAGAACAATAGATGAGTGGGAATAGAATTTGTTTATATGTTAAGGCTCTATAACATTTAGTGACTGTTGTAATTTATAAAATTGATATATCTTGTCTTATTATTTAATAGGGGAAACTAATTCTCTACAGTTTCGATGGATTGTGGAATATTAGGTATTTATAGATATTTTAAGTTAAATTAATAAATTATGCATTAAAGCCATAATAACTAATTAGTTAATCTTGCAATCTCTGACTTACAAGCTTGTTTTTCTATCATATTAGTTAATCTTGCAATCTCTTACTCATAAGGCAGTTTTTATATCGTAGATGCATACGTATTATGAAGATTTTAGATAATCCTACTAAGCCCCCTTTAAGGTTGTTACATAGGTTCTACAATCCTTAAACGTGCTTGTATGTTAATTGCTTGCTAAATAATTGGTTTGATGCATTAGATGTAAAAATAATTCATTTAATCCTTTTTATTCATGTTTAATTGATAATTTGGTGCATGATTTGTAAAATAATTATGTAATTTGTTTGGCTTTTGTTTATTCATATTAAATTCAATGGTTTAATATATGACTTCTAAAATAATTTTTCAGATTCATTTTAAATTTAATTACTTGATATAAGACTTGTAAAAAAGTAAATTGTTTGGTTCTTGTTTGTTCTTATTGAATTTAATAATTTAATGAAAGTATGTAAATATGAGTTGTTTAATCTTGTTTATCAATTGAATTTTATAATTTGATCTAAAATTTTGTAATATAAAATATTGAACTAACCATATAATATAATAGGATTGGTGTAAATATAAATATGTTGATGTATTGTAAATTGGTTTTAAGATCTAATATTATAATGTGAAAAGCCTTGATAGTATATGTCATGCCTCAAAGACATGGAGTTCTAATAGCCCTACCGTATGAACCATTCTAAAATAAAAGTTTACCTCACAACTGTTATTGTAGAGTTAGTTTACATAAGGTGAACCCAACTCAACCATTTTGAAGTATCCAATTCTATATCTTCCTATTATAAACCTGTTGTGAAATCTTTAAGGATGATTATAAGAATAGAATTTTGTAACCAAAGCTTTCTAAAAGAATTGAACTTGGTTAGTAGTACTTGACAAATAATTCAAGATTTACAAGTATTTGCAAAATTATAGTTACAAATGAAATGAAAAAAAGTCCAAAGAGAGGATTATAAAAGTCCACTGGTTTACAAAGCTTAATACACATTTTATTAGTAGAAAACTAGAGGGCCACTTAAAGAGACCTTAGTAATTTCCCTATAAGTTAGTAAAATGAATATTCAGAGTAGAGTTAGCTAATTATTCATAATCTTCACTTCTCGACCTTGATTTCTAACCTTCTAAAATTAAATGATGTGCTTGCCAATCTACTATGGACCTGTAAAATAACTATAAGAGAGTAAGCGACAACTTCTCAATAAGTGGGATGGAGATAGAGGTACATATTTAGCACATCACAGGCAAGTTTTTTAACCAAGTTAGTTAAATGCAATGCATGTATTAACAAATGCCGTCTACAACATTACCTAATCCATTATGAAATTAGAGAAATTGTGACCGCTCTAATCCAAGTTAAGGGGTTTGACGTTACATACTTACAAATCAGAACCAAACCGAAACTTATGTAATGGAAAATACCCTCCACCCAAAACCACCTTCAAATGATGGCTCCCTACCTTATCAAGACCCCTTCTCCTATCAATTAGCTTAACTAAAGGTAGGGAAAATACCATTTCAATTATCCTCATTAAAGGAGTCTGTGTTTGGTCTAAGAATCTTAACTAATACCCTTGGTGGTTTGCGATACATGTTAGGTTAGAAGTTAGGCTGAGTTTGAGTTAATTCATTCTTGGTGTTATCAACCAATTCAAATAACCCAAACAAAATAGAATACACAAAACAACCACAGCATAAAGCTTAGCTCCTACAGCAATAGTAATACAAGACTCAGGCACATGCACGTCACACATGCTACCAACTAAATTCTAACCATAAGCCAAAGACATACCCAAGCCTCCAAGTATTGTAAAACAATACCCCAAAATGCTACAAAGCATTGATCTTACTTACCTTGATATAGTATCACTTTATCCTTAGTAATCATGCACGTCCTTATTAATATTTCCCTAAAATTAATACAAAATTTTAGTTCTTATTCACCATATGAAGTAATAATTTATTTTCAATATTAGGCTTTCTTTTAATCAAAGTTAAGTGAGTTCTTTAGTTGTTTATTAAGTTTTTAGTTAAGTGAGTAGGTTTTAATCTAGTTTCTAACTAAGGTTCTGACCTACTATTCTAAGTTAAGATCTCATTTAGAAAGTTTATGAGTTACATTCCAACTCTAAAAAGGGTGAGAAGTCCAAATATAAACCATTTTCTGACCTAGGCCAATTTCTAGTGTATAGAAAATATTCAAAGCCAAGCCACATTCTAACCCAATTTTTGATAGAATTTTTTACCCTACTATTACTTCTACATTTTATTACTTTACACTTAAACTTAACTCGCCTTGAGTTATAAACCATAACAAGCTTATAATTTATAGCAAGATATCAACTAAATTACTATAGCCATATACTACACTCTTCATCAATGCTTCACATGTACATATAGAATTTCTTAAGAAACCTTAGATTAAGCATACATGTCACTATATTTCAACCTAAACTCATAAACACTCAAATGAAAACTCAAGATTATTCACTTTTAGCTGTTGCATGTTGCTGAAAACAAATTTAAAGCATGTTTTTGTGAAAATTCATCAAAGTTCTTCTTTGCAAACCGTTTCTAGCTCATTATTTTATGGAAAATAAAAAATTTCCAAAAATTCATTGATTCAATTAAAACAATCCAACTATATAGCATCAAAGTATAATATTTTAGGAGTCTATCCATAAAAATTCAAGCCAAAACTACATCAATTAGTTTTTCAAATATGCGATCTAAAATCGTTTATCGGGACGTTTCTTAAGGATCCTATACTAGTACTCAAATTTTCAAAAATCTGGTTTGAGATTTGAATTTTTCATCTAAAAATACTTATAAAAACCAAGTTTTATAATTTTTAAAAGTCACTTGCTATTTTTAATAAAATTTTGTTATGATTGAAAAAATCGGACACGCTCTAAAACATTGTGCTTCAGCTGCCATTCTGTGGATTCGGTATGTCGGAAGCTCCTTTTGGGTGGGGTCTGCTTGCGTATAGTGGGGATTAACCTCGAGTTTCCGTTTAATACTCTGACCACATGCGACCAACGTATATATATATATATATATTCCCGATTTCGTTTCCTCTGATTTCTCCTAATATATATTTCTACACTTCAATAGGCCTTAAATTTTGTGACTTTATCTAAACTGTAAGATGGAATGATGGATAATTGCTTAATAGATACCCAAGTCGATCAATTCCCATGCAAAAACCCACCCGTCCCCATTTTACATTTTATCAAATATTTTGTCAATGTTAGGTGTCTTAAGCTTATGAGTTTAGTTTCCACTTAATTTAAGAAGCCTCCACGTCTGATGTAATGCCGTTTCGTAGATTTAATGGTTTTAGGCTTTTATGTAATAGTTGTTTATTCATTTGTCTGAAGTATTTTTTATCCTCTTCTCAAAATTTAAATTCGTAGGTGCACTTTGTCCAGTTTATGGCCCCATTGCTATCCTCAACTTTAGATCGATTTTCTTCTTCTTCTTTTGCCTCTTTTTTTTTTTATTTATAGTCGCCATATAATTTTAGATGCCAACTTCCACTTGCCAATTTGTTGGGTCTCGCAATACATGATAATTTGCATGATATTGTTAACTTGGAAAACCTGGTCATTTATAATAAGATGTTGGTGTTATAAAATAAATGCACAATGAATAGTATAACATAGTTTAATTTGTCAAATAATAATGTGATGCATGTTGTCATTTAATGATGGACAATATTATGCTTTGAGAAGCTGTAGCATACGACATTTAAAATACAATATGGTGATTGGTATTCTTATAAATTAATAAATGTTACAAATTGTGACCCTTTTGTAAATTATGATATTATGATCCATTTATTTGCAATATGTGGCGTGTAATAAAGAACCCTAAATGCGATATATATGGTATTACGACATAGCCTTCTTATTTATAAATGTAGTATAATTTTATAAGACATGTGAATAGTACATGTGATAGAATAGAATATGTATATGATATGATATTAACATGTGATGGCATGAGATAATTGTTTCTCATATGATTGTATGGTATACTATAAATATTTTGCCTATTATAAAAGGTTTTCCTTTCAAAATAAAAACAGATTTTTCACAAAAAACATGTCTTGTCACCTTAGAAAAATATTTAAAAAAATAAAAATATCTAATTGGTTTGTTTTTCAAAATTAAAAATTTCTAGGTATGACACTATATGGGGACTAGTGGTGTCATTAATTTGCGAGTAAGAATCAAAACTTACTGATGCAAAGTCCTTCCACTACTATGCACCACTAAGTGGTTGTCAACCAACTTAGATGTTGCCTTTCCTATCAGGTGGTGGTGGCCACTTATTTCGAGGTTGTCATTTGATTTAGTTTTCACACGTGCTTAGATTACGTACTAATTTTTCTAATTTTTGTATTGTTTTCCTAATTTTTCAAAAATTCCATATTTTTCTCCCAAGTTTTCCTAAGCTCTCTATCCATCTAAAGAGTATAAAATGAGTAGGTTTGATATTTATATGATAGGTGGTGTAAGAGACAAACTTGCCATGTGTCAAGTGGTTTTTGAAACCATGGTCTCCACTTGTTTTGCCTCCTAAAACCATAGGCCATCCCCTGTTTTATTTCAAAAACCATAGATTGCCTCTTGTTTTGGTTACCAAAACCATTTGCCGCCTACTTTTCCATAAAGCCACTCTTAATTATTTTATTTGTTAATTTCTTTGATTATTTTGTATTATTCCTTTATAAACACAAGCTTCTACAAGAGACTTCCAAGATTTTACCAGACACTATTCCCAATCATATTCCCTTCTTATCTATATGTTTTGGAAATATAAATTATATTAGTTAAGCATATATCACTTTAAATGATATTTTGAGTCTAGTCATGATATTCACTATTTAAATGACTTTCAGTTCCAGTTAATCCAAAACTTTATTTCACAAATTAATTTCTTCTAATTTTTATGACCTAGCCATGACTCATCACACGTTTACTGTGTAACTCTAATTTCCATTGTGATTTACAATAATCACTTTATATTTTTATCTCCATCACCACTTCAAATTAGTTTAGTTTATCTTGCAAGATCCACTATTCCTTATCTCCAATCAATTGGTCATACTTTCTTATCAAGTTCTCATCTTAAAATATAAACTTAAGCGTTAACTCTACCTTACCTTTGATTCTCATCATTCATCAATCTCTTCTCGTATTAAGAGTTAATTATCATCAAACTTTCGTCTTATCAACACTTAACCAAGGCT
Organism: Lumnitzera racemosa; assembly: GCA_024138005.1. Taxonomy (NCBI): domain Eukaryota; kingdom Viridiplantae; phylum Streptophyta; class Magnoliopsida; order Myrtales; family Combretaceae; genus Lumnitzera; species Lumnitzera racemosa. The sequence goes on along the minus strand of JAMXBC010000009.1, from coordinate 44,328,173 downwards.
TCTTGCCTCCATTTCTTATGAAATCTTCTTATTTTTACTTCAATTCTCTCATAAATTCTAGTTTATATATATTAATTGAACTTGTCTATGATTCATAATTATCACTTCCACTACCATTCGCTTCATATTGTCCAACAATCATAGCTAAACTTATGAAAGTTATCACTATTCCTTCTAGTTTCGCATCTTTGATTATTTTTCATGTAATGCTAACATTTCTTTTAGTTATGATCAACATCATAATTAGGGTCTAGCACTCTTGTCTTATATCTACAATAACTTATCTTATATAGAGTTTCTTTATTTATCCTACATAAACCATGCTTTATGGTGTTATTTCCTTTCCATATTATTGATGGTCAAATTTCATTCACTCAACCACTCGGCTATTGAAATCCTGAGTAACTCCATTCTCGACTAATGCTGAGTAATATAGATTTGTATCTTATTTTAATTTAAGGAAAGTCATCCAAACAGTTATCACTTGGCACAGTTATATTATATAACTGCCCACTATTCGTACATTTCAAGAATGTACTTGATAGAGAGGTCTTCACATATCCCGATAATCATGCCATTAACTGTTGTTTCGGGGACTCAACATTCACCTATAAATATAAAGAAGAAACAATGTAAGAGATATCTAATAATTCATTATTACTCACTTCGACTCTTCCATTTGGTGCCATTTGTTTTTTCTTACCCATCCACATGGCTAAGACAAGATTAACTAAAAGTGTAAGTGCTACTACTTCACCCCACCACCTTTTGGCTAAGCTAGAGCAACTTTGCCTCGACTTAGCCAAAGAAAACCAAGAATTAAGCAAAAAAATGAAGAGATCCTTATTCTCATTCATAATAATGTCTACCTAAATCAAAATAAGGAGTCCGATGATCACAGCACTAAGAATAGCGACAACTCAATCTATTGGCTCAAATTACCAAAAAAGCAAGTGGAAGTTATAGTGGGACCTCTACCTCCTATGCTAAAAAAAAATGACAAAGGAAAGCAACCATAATAAGTGCACCATGCTGGACCCTCACATGTTAGGACCCCTATTTCAATGAGTAAATAGTTTCAAATTAAGAAGAGCCCTTTCATCCTCGAGATTTTAGAGGATGTTATACCACAACACATATGGTTGCCACAATTTGAAACCTATATGGGACAAGAGATCCAAAATATCATTTGGAGTACTACCATACTTTAGCCAAGTTGCACTGCTTAAGTGATGCCGTAGCCTGCTAAGCATTCCCCTCAACATTGAGGAACGCAGCAAGTACATGGTTCAAACACCTAAAGCCAAACACTATTTCATGTTTTAAGGATTTTACCAAAAGTATTCCTTCAACACTTTCTTGCAAGTAAGCTTCTTGTTAAGGATTCTTCCATTCTTAACACAATAAAGCAAAGATCAAATGATTCGATCAGAGATTACCTAACGAGGTTTATGGCCAAGATGGTTTAAATTCTAGAATTGGACATGAGCATAACCCTCAACGCTATTATAGATGGTGTCAAACCCTATGGAGACTTTCAATTCTCTCGCTAAAAATAAGTCATAAACTTTTGCTGAGTTCAAAGCTAAAGCTACGTATTACATCAAACAAGAAGATAATATAAAGGTTCGCCAATAAGTTGATTAAAATAGAGGAGACAAGAAAGGTGACAAGAGGAGAAGTGCGAAAGATTGACTTTAGACGGACAATGACCAATGTAATAATCCTAAGAAAAAGAGGCCACGAATTCCTACTTATTCGGTCCACACGCCGATTAATCGTCTAATTTCAGACATATTAGTAGAGGTGCGTAGGTAGAGAGACATATTGTAATGGCTAGAAAGGATGAGAGGAAACCCATAAAGACAAAATTCCAACAAAAACTATGATTTCCATCCCAACAAAGGCCATAATCCTAAAGAATGCATCCAATTTAAGCACGCTATTGAAGATGCAATTCGACAATGGCATTTGCTCAAGTTTATGGCACATGATGGTAAGAATATTAAGCGACCATCTCAAAGGAGATGAGAATACTAAGAGAATGTTACTTGACCAGATATTGCTGGGAAAGATATAAGAGACAAAAACTCCAGTAGAGCACCTAATGGAAAAATCAACATTACTGTCGACGAACCTTTTGCTAGAGGCTGATCAAGCTCTTTGAGCTCAACTAATGCCATTAATTATGTTTGCAATATCCAAGACTTAAAGGTCAAAGTCAACACTACGATTTTTTTCATAGAAGAGAATTCTAAAGGTATCTAAAGGCCGCATGATGATGCATTGGTGATTAGTGCTAAAATTGCTAACTTTGAGGTCAAGAAAATTCTCGTTGACACTAGAAATTCAATAGCCACTATTTTTCAATACACTTTTGATCAAATGAGATAGAAGAGCAAAGCGCAGCTAAGATCCTACATCTATGATTTCTATGCCTTCAACAATTAACCCATTTGGGTAACTAGAGTAATCTCTTTACCAATCCAGATTGGAGATGACGAGCATGTCACAAAAGACAAAGTAGACGTCACTGTTGTCAAATGTTGGTCCCCATACAATATGATCATGTGACAACATGTCAACATTATTCGGCATCATCCCATCCATTGCTCACCTCAAAGCCAAATTCTCCACTCTAACGGGAGTCAATGTATGCAAAGGAGATCTATAGTTGCTAAGATCTTTGTATATAAGGGCATTAAGGCGAGAAGAAATTTTTCAGGTGGAAACTTGTCCAGAAGGAAAGTCAATCAGCAGAGATAATGTCAAGTATGAAATGGAGAAATTTTCATTAGGAGGTGATCCTAAAAAGATGACTAAGATAAGGAAACACTTCCCTGCAAATATCTATTAAAGTTTAATTAACTTCCTGTAGAACAATGCTGATGTATTCACATGGTCCCCTTCGGACAAGTTAAGTATCCCTAGAGACGTCTTGGTACACAAGCTTTAGATTGATTCAAGTAGAAAAGTGATCTAACAAAAGAAGAGGCATTTTTCCCCCAAGAGGCAAGCAACCATAGAAGAAAAAGTCCAAAAACTCTTAAAGGCAAAATTCATTCTAGAAGAGCCTTATCCAACTTGGCTAGCCAACTGTGTATTAGTCAAGAAGTCTAACGGTAAATGGCGCATGTGTATAGATTTTAAGGATCTTAATAAGGCTTATCCCAAAGATTGTTTTCCTCTACTAAGAATTGATCAGATGGTTGATTCAAATACTGGGTATCCATTGCTCTCTCTTAAGGGTGCTTTTCCCAGCTATAACCAAATTAAAATGGATGAGGAAGACGAGATTCACACATTATTCATCACAAATTTTGGAACATATTGTTATACAGTGATGTCCTTTAAGCTAAAAAGTGCTAGCATAACTTATCAATAGCTTGTCACTATGATGTTCAAGCCCCAAATACGTCGAAATGTCGAAGTGTATGTTGACAACATCATTGCAAAAAGCACGATAAGAGATCAACATCTTGTTCATCTTAAGGAGACATTTGCTACCTTGAGGACGTATAACATGAAGCTGAATCCACAAAAATGCATCTTTAGTGCTACTTTAGGAAAGTTCCTAAGGTATATGGTCACTCGAGGTGGCATCAAGGCTAATCCATGAAAGATTAAGGTAATTAGAAATATGAAATCTCCTCGTACTGTCAAGAAGGTTCAGGAACTCAATAGGCAAATAGCTACCATTAACAGGTCCATGTCGAGAAGCGCAAATAGTTACATAGAATTTTTTAAACTTTTAAAGTGTTCTAGAGATTTCAAATGGATGGAAGATTCCAAAAAGGTATTTAGTGAACTTAAAGAATTTCTCTCACCACCCTCAATACTCTCAACAGCTATCCTAGGATAAAACTTGTATTTATGATTATCCATCAGCTGCCAAGTGCTTTCTTCTATATTTGTCCGAATTGATGGCAAGGAGCATTGACCAATCTATTACGTAAGTCATGTCCTGCAAGGACTAGAGTATCAACATACCAAAATTGAAAAATTTTTATTAGTAATGGTTCTCTCAGCAAGGAAGTTAAAACTATACTCCGAAGCTCACCAAATCGTAATCCTTGCTAATCAACCATTGTAACAAGCTTTACAATGACCAAATTCTTCGGGAAGGATGATGAAATATGCTTTAGAGCCAAGTGCCTATGGTGTATAGTAAAAACCTAAAACGGCATTAAAAGCTCAAGTACTAGTATATTTTCCAGGTAAGTTCACAGGTGAGGAAGATAGCTTGGAAATTGCTAAGAAGCCTATATGGTATCTTTATTTTGATGGTTCTTCCACAAGAGAAGGAAGTGACATGGGCCTTATTTTGCAAAGACCCCATAATGTCAAGGTTTATTATGCCTTGAAATTTGGATTTTCAGCCAATAATAACGAAGTGGAATATGAAGCCTTAATAGCCAGACTTAAATTAGCAAAGGAAATTGGTGCTGAGAAACTCAAAGTTTTCTCTTATTCACAACTAGTGGTGAATCAAGTCAAAAGAAGTTATGCGGTAAGAGAAGAAGAAATGAGCTAATACTTATTGATAGTACGAATGCTCGTGAAATAATTTCAACCCTTTTCAATTCACAAAATACCAAGGAGCAAGAATATTGCCGTTGATAAGTTATCCAAGCTGGCCAATATGGCATTTCCTAATTTGAGTGACAAACTCTTTCTCGAGTTCCTCCCATACAAGAGTTTGTCCATTGTCTCGCAAACCTATGAATTAGCTCTTTTCTCGAAAGAGAAGTCTTGGATGGATTCCCTTGTAGATTATTTAAGGAATGGTGTCCTCCGTGATGATAGGAAAGAGGCTCAAAGATTGGTTTATCAAGCCACAAATTATACACTAGTAGATGATCAATTATACAAATATGGTATATCCTAAACTTATCTTCAATGCCTTCCTTTAAGAGATGTTCAACAGGTGTTATCTAAACTACATAGCGATGTATGCAACAACTACATAAAAGCACAAACGTTGTATATCCATGTGTTGCAACTTAGCTATTATTGGCCAACAATGAAATATGACACAAAAATAGCTATTCGACATTATCCACAAGGCTTAAAGCATGAAGCGCCAAATCATGCACCTTCTACTAAATTATGCTACTTATCTAGTCCCTAGCCCTTTGCTCAATGGGGTTAGACATACTTAGACCATTTTCGAAGTCTATAGCTCAACAACAATTCATTATTGTTGTAGATTATTTCACAAAGTGGGTAGAGGTCGAAGCAATGGTAAGGATCATGATCAAAAGGTTGAGGCAATTGTTTTCAACTTCATAATATTAAGGTTCGGAGTCCCATTTATGATAATTATGGACAATGGACCCCAATTTGACAATAACAAATTTCAACATTTTGTGAGAAACATGTCATCTGCCTAAATTACACATCTATAGCTCACCCTAAGACTAATGGGCAAATCGAAGCTATTAATAAGATCATCTTACACAACTTAAGGAGGAAGGTTAATCAACCCAAAGGAAAATGGGTTGACAAATTGCCAAATATTTTATGGGGATACCGAACTACCCAAAGAATTGCAACAGGGGAAATACCCTTCAGATTGGCATATGGTATGAAAGCAATTTTGCCGATTGAATTGGACCTACCAAATATATGCATGCAAAACTTCTATGTGATGATTAATCAAGTCAGCTTAACAGTAAATGTGGATAATATTGAGGAAATCAAAGATGTCGCAAGAGTGAGAGTTGTAGCATATCAACATAAGGTAACCAATTACTATAATCAAAAGGTACAGCATAAGGATTTAGCCTGGAGATTTGGTTTATCGGAAAGTAGAGGCAATTAGTGTATGAGAGAAGTAAGGGAATCTCCGTGCAAATTTAGAAGATCCTATTATGGTCTGGGAAGTCGTTGGATAGGGGGCCTATTGATTAGAAAGGTTGGATTGATCAATCATCCCTCGTGCATGGAATGCCGAGAACTTGAAACTTTATTTTAATTAATTCCTTTGATGTTATGAAGCATTTCCATTTGTCTTGCAAAGCACTAGCCTGTTTGTTTCGAAAGGCAATCATGTTTGAAGTTACAACTCTAAATTGTTTGTCTTCCTCATCTTTTTATGATCAATGGTTATTACCATGTTCAAACTATATAGTGAACAAACTAGTATTTAACAAGTTTAAACTTATCACAGTTAGTGAACATTATAAATTAGTCAAAAAGCCGAATGAGTGTATTACTTCATTGAGGTGATCCCGCGGCTCAAATAAGACAACTGGTCCATGTCTCAAATGACTAATGGACAATGTCTATAAAAAGACACCTAAATTAGGCATGTGAAATAAAACATGCCAAGAAACAATAAAGTGCACAAAATAAACTATGCTAAAATTACTAAATTACGCATGAGGAATTGTGCATAAGATAACAAATGTAATGGCAAATTTTCTACCCCTTGGCTGAATACTATTCACACAAAAGATAACAAACTAATTACAAGGGAAACAATCTTATGATTGATTCTCAAACTAAGTAAAGGCATTCTATTGATTAGAAGTTTGAGCCTTATTAGAGCACATTTCCTTTTCAGTGCTTGGGGTTTTGGAATAGGTGGATTTCTCTTTGTGCTCATAAGGGATTTCCTTAGATAGATGATCTTCATCATCTCCAAGATCTACGATATGAGCCTTGTTATCACCTTGCTACTATCTTTATGATCAACATTAGCAAAGTCTAAGCATGAGAGATCATAGTCAGGGTGAAACTTGAGGATTTCTTTTCTTGTTGCTTGAACCCCCTCCAATAAATTTTTTCTCAATAATCTCTCGTATTGCCAACTTGGTGTCACGATTTCAAGTACCTCTTCAAAAGAAGGCCCTTTCCTAGCTACCTCCTCTAGTTTGGCAATACGGCTTTATAGCCTAAAGTTGTTGGTGTCTAGTCCCTTTATTTGCATCCTGAGCCTATCTTCCACGTTACTCATTAAGCTGAGTGTTCAGCCCAAACCCCAACACTCTTCTTTCTTTTTCTACAGCTCTTCCTTCAAATCTTTGGTCTCCTTATATTGCTCATCAACCTTAGCCTTAAGGCTAGAGACTTCATCAACAGTTAAAGAGTGTGCTAATTTCTCAATAGTAAGTTCATCCTAATAGTTTCTGGCCTCTATCTCAACCCTTATTCTTGTATTTTCGATGACTATAGTTTGAGCCTTTAAGGAGTTGTATGTGTCCTCAATATTCTACAACAAGTCAATACAGAATGATGAATTCCCTAAACCACTAGGTAAAATACATTAAAAAAATGACTATTATTACCTTTTTCATTTCTTTATTAGCTTCATGCAAGGCCATTAGAATGTAACTGCTGATTTGTAAACAAACAAGATTGTTAGCAATCAAATATGCCTAATGATTGAAAGGATTCAATTGATACTTACATCATATAGCTTGGTCACGATGTGTGCCTTATTATAACCACTAACCCTATCGACATCTTTCTTTGCAATCTCCTTGTCCTTAGGAAGAATAACACCTTCCATTAGGGCCAAGGATTTTGTCCTATTGCCCAAGGCTAAATTAGTATGTAGGATGTTGTGACTCTAGCATGGAACGAAGTACTGACCAACCTACATGTTAAGGGCGAATTCAACACTACTAATGCCAAAAGCTTTGGTTTGTACTGCGTCCTTTGCCCTTTCATATAGTTCCTTAGATCTCTTAGCAAGAGGTTAGCCAACGAGTTTCTTCCCACTTCTTTTGTTTGTACTCAACACAACATCCATTAGGAGTGATGACCCTTCAACGACCTCAAGATTGGTGACTTTAGCCTCACTTCAGGCTTCGATTTCTCGACCACCATCTCTCGGCTCTATAAATGGAGGAATATTTTTGGTTAAAGGGGCCTCATTTTGTGCAACCTTAGCAAACCTAGGTTTCTCACTCCCTTATTGCCTCCCTTTTCGACAAAAGACCTTCTAGGCCACTACTTATTTTGTCACTCCCTCTTTTACTACTTTCTTGATAGCAGTTAGCCAAGTAGCAACAACCATAGAGGCCGTACATCTATTGGCTTTTATTTTTTGGCCTTTACTTAGGCCAACAACTTAGTAAGATTTACGTCCCCAACACCTATTGATAAAGGCATATGTTTTATGTTTTAAAGTGCAAATTAAGATAAAATTCTTATTGATTTTATAGAAATAATTAAGAAATGGTACTTAATTATTTTCATTTGGACATTTCAAGAATTAGAGGATTTAACAGTGAAATTACAAACGGTTTAGAGGAATTTTAAGCAAATAATTGAAGTTCGAATCAATATATATAAATTGGAACTAAAGGTAGCCAGCTTAATGGCTAGCTTACAACTTACAACTTGTACTGGTAGCCTTTGATGGCTACGCCACAAGCCTTGGATGACTATGCCGCCAGCCTTGCACTTATACTGCCGGCCTTCATGAAAACGAAACTTTACGCAAGCCAACCTTAATTTTTCATATAAATAGCTTATGTTTCATCCTTTGAGAGATTTTTAGATATACCTTTTCCTTAGACGTCGAGAGTCATAGAATAGTTTTTAGATAGTTTTTCAAGAATTCTTCAAGAGAAGCACTTTGATCATTGAAAGGATTTTGCTTTTGCTGTGGAGACCAAGATTGAAATTGAAATTAACGATTATTTCTTTCCAATACAAAATTGGTGACATCTATTTCAATTATTCTTATGCAACTCTATGAATTATTTATGCTTTCAATTATGAACTTGCTTGCAATTTCAATTAATATTTGTGTTTTTGTTTCCAAATCCATAGCTAACTAAAATTATTTGTGGGAATTGATGAAACCCTAGATAGTTAAGATGATCATTATGTTCATGTTATAGGATTAAGAGATATATAGATGATTCAAGATTTCAATTTCTATGATTTCGATTATAATTGTTCAATTGATTATAATTGTTAGAAACCCTAATGATACAGGAGTTGATATAGGGTTTGTTAGAAGTTCTTAATTAATTTAATTAATCAATGTGGAAGCAAAGTTAATTGAATTAATTAGAAATTATCTAAAGATTAATGCAGTGTTCGGCAATTGATTATTCACTAAGACATTAAGGATAATTGATTTAGGACATTAGATAATCATAGTATTGGGAGATATATGATTATAATGTAGAGTCTACTGTTAATTAGAAGATTCGGAAGTTGACTAATTAATTAAGGGTTTAATCCTCAAGTTTTAAGCTATAATAATTTCATTTGAATGACCATATAGCTATTAATCTATATAATATGATAACAATTTGATTTGCATAATCTAGGGTGGATTCTATTTTCCCACAATTCTCAATTAGTTGCTCAATTTTAGATTTTTCATAGTTATTTTCTTTTCAATAGTTTTAGAGTAATTATTAGATTAATTAATTTAATTTTGATTGCCTAAATATTGATAAGAATTAGCATAGGATTAGTAATTTTTTAGTCCTCAAGTGATTGACAACCTTACTCTCTCTATATTACTTGATTTTAACCTAATATACATGCTAGAGTATTTGCAATATATATATATATATATAATATAGTTTAAGCGAATCACCTATGTTTGTAATAAAAAGATAAGTATATTAACAATAAACACACAAAAACTAACTTATGTACTCTATACTGAGTGGAGCTCAAAGGCTAGATTATCCTTCCCCTAAGGAATGAGATTGGCCTTCCCTTAGTAGTTGTACTTAGCATGGCTATCTCTTAATAGCATACCTTCTTTTCGGAGAAAATTAGCTCTCCATTTTTATATTGCCTAATAATTCTCTCAGCATCCCAGAATAACATCTTGTTTTTCCTCCTCTCCTAAATCTTATTTACTACAATGGTATCATTCGGCATCAATTTAATGTCCTTCATATGGATTGATTCAATCCATTGGGTCCAAAAACCTTGAAACAATAGATACGAACTTGCCGTACCATTTATGGATCTTAGACTCCAACTCATCTATGAACTTCTACTTGTGCCTAGCAACCATAAAGTACCAACCATTAGGCTACCTCCTAATCATAAAGAAATACTGAAATAATTGAGGTATAGCCCTAACTTCAACGTCTTCACAAACTATCTCGAAAGCCTAAAGAAGCCGATAAGTGTTTAGTGAGAACATACTTAGTACAACTTGGAAATAATAGAAGAACTACTAAACAAAATCCGAGAATGGGAAGCATAGTCCAAAGTTGAGATATTTTAAATAGATATGAAACTAATGTTCCTTGGGAAAGCATACCCTTTACTCTTCTCTCGACCTCTTAAGATTCCACGTTTTAAGGAGGTCTTGCCAGTATTTGTTATATTTCGAAACAAGAACTCTATCAGCAACACTGGCCACTTCATCTAATGAATCATTGAAGACTAAATGATAGGACGTATGACAGCTGTCACCCTAACTACAATTACACCATAGGCACTAATAATTGTTAGATCCTTGACAACTGTAGGATTTCTATCTCAGAACACATCTCTAATAGTAAATTATCAAGTATCTCTTATAGTATTTCTTCTTCATATTGATAGTGGAATTTCATTCACTCGGCCACTTGGTTATTGATATGTTGAGTTAACTCCATTCTTGGTTAACGTCGAGTAACATAGATCTATATCTAATTTGAATTTAAGGAAAGTGGCGCGAATAGTTATCACTTGGTACAATTGTATTACATAACTACCTACTATTCCTACATTTCAAGAATGAACTTGATCGAAAGGTCTCCACGTATCCTAATAATCATGCCATTAACTGCTACTTCAGACACCTAACATTCACTTATAAATATGAAGAAGAAATACTATAAGAGATACTTGATAATTTACTATTAGAGATGTTTGATAATTTACTATTATTCACTTAGTCTCTTCCAGCTTTCATTTATTAACTTATACATCGGAGTAGCCATACTAAACTAGCCTGGGTACCTCATAGCCTTCTCTTTCTTTTACTCTCCTAGTCAAATCCTTGAATACAAGAGTTCACTGAAGCAAATTTTGGTAATCAAATTTCATTCACTTGGCCACTTGACTACTGGCATGCCAAGTAACTCCATTCTCGACTAACATCGAGTAACATAGATCCATATTTGATTTAAATTTGAGGAAAGTGGTATGAACAGTTATTACTCGGTATGGTTATATTGCATAACTACTCACTATTCCTATATTTCAGGAATGTACTTAATACAAAAGGTCTCCACATGTCCCAATAATCATGCCATTAATTACTATTTCAAACACTCAACATTCACCTATAAATACGAAGAAAAAACACTATAAGAGATATTTGATAATTCACTATTACTCACTCAATCTCTTCCAATATTCATCTATTGACTTAAGTATTGGAGTAGTCATATCAGACTAGCCTCGGTACTAGATTAGCCTCATTACCTTGTAGCCTTCTCTTTCTTTACAAGATCAAAGTCTTAATCCAAAATCACCTAATAACACATATCTAACTTCATACTGTACTAAAGCGTTTTATTTTTCACTTGATTTAATCTACCAAATTCACATCGTATTTCTTATCTCCTAACATTCTTTACCCCTTTTCCTTGTTCCTTATCTACATGGACCACTTAGATCCACTTCATATACAATATTGCTAACTTTGTTGACTTCTCATCAAGCCTTTCATGCATCTTTCCTCTTTTTTTTTGACACTTTAGTATGTTTATTTCTTGAAGAGATCTACACTAGCCATCAATAAGAGCCTATTTCTATCAACATATTCTTGAAATTCAAATGAATGAGTGGCTCTCATATCATAGAACATATGAACATATCTATCTCCCATTTGTACCAATCCTAACATGAACAATTATAGTCATGTGACCAAACTTAGCTATTGAACACTACAAATATATATATATATATATATATATATAAATATACATCATATCCAAGTAACATTCTACTGAACTTTCTTCAAGGCAGATATCATACCAAAGTAACCTTTTACTGGATTTTTTATAAGACAAGTACCATGTCCAAGTATCCTTCTACTAAACTTTCTATAATTCTTAGTTAGAAGTTGTACTTTAGGAGAACCTTCTACTACACTTATACCTTCTGCAACACCTTATACTTACTTGTTCAAGTAAAGGAGGTTTTACATTATTCCAAGATTTAAATCTCATGCCTTCTATCACATTACCTTAAGTCTTTCATTTACAATAAAAAATAAATCCAATATTCTACTATTTTTCACTCAAGTGTACCAAATCATTCTCACAAGTCATACTTTATGATGATCCTTAGCTTATGCTTATGATCTTCAAACCTCTAGAAATACCTTATTGATCCACTCTATCTATACTTCAATCCATACAATCTACAAATTCCTTAATCTTAAAATTCTCATAACATTTTGAACCCATAGATCTTGATTTTCTTAGGCTTACCCTAATTCTCTTCTCAAAATGACCATAACCCATAGGATTCCCAAGCATTTCTCAATTACTCTTCAAAGTCAAGCTCAACCCACGATATTTTTTAATCATGTTGTAATCATTTCACTAATGTGTATAGGATCGTATCTCTTAGACATGCATTAATAGCAATCCTTACCTTATAACTCTGATCCATAGATCTTTATAAGTGCCTCAAAGATTCACCTTATCCATATTTCACACTACAAGATCCATAGGAATTTCCTAATCCTAAGATTTATACCATATTTACTCACTCTTTGCATTTTTTCATCCTTATCGGTACATAACATTTAAAGTTTCTTCCAATCACTCTTCATCCATCTTCATAGATAGCAAGGTTTGTAAAGCCAACATTAACTAGCTTCTACACAACAGTTTCTACAAAACAAGGCTAAAACAACCTAATTTCTAGCCACCCCACACATCTCACAGATGTCTAGTTCTATGATCCCTAACTTATGCTCTGATACCATCGCTGTAATGCCCTGCCAAGACAGTTCACTACATGCCATCCCTAAATTAGGGATACAATTGAGTTAACTTGTTTTGACTATAACAAATCTAAATATACAAATGAAATAATCATATTTCCCTTTATTGATAATAGATATTACTTATGAATACTTTACAACATGGGTCCACTAAGGAATATCACCTTTCAATTGTTTTAAAAACACTACATAATCCAATCCATGACTACATCATTATACTCCAGCAAATTCATCAAAACTTATGGGGTAGCATGGAGATCTTCTTGAGTGTTTACAACCTAATATCAACATATAATCTTCTAACTAAATGCTCTCTTTCCCCTATCCCAATTTCCAAGTCCTATCATTTTTTGCCTTTTGTGACCTATAACTTAGGGATGCACAAACAAACATCCCCTCAACTCTCCATAAGATAAGTGAGAGTGAATAACACTAACAAGGCATAATAAGTTTAGAAGTAATAAAAAAATCTAAAACTTAGATATTTCAAGCATATAGCAAAAATTACCTAGCCAAGTTAGCATGTATGAACATCTCCAACAAATAACAACATAATAGCAATCAAATATATTTTTAGCTATGTTACATCAATGCTTAACCTATAAGTCCATGCAAAGAATGCATGCCATGCTCATGCACGTGAACAAATGCATGGGTACCGATATCCTAACCCAACTTAGGGCAATTAGGAGTTGTAGAGGGATCCCTTAAATAATTTTAACTTAGGGTTATAGTAAATAGCCAAAAGTTCCAGTTAAGTTGAAACTACATGTAGTGGCCAAAAATCCCCAGTGTATAGCTAACCTAGCTAGAACCACATAAAGTGTCTAGAAAAACCTAACATATAGCTAGCTTAGCTAAACTACATAAAGTGGCCAAAATGATTGAGAAGCGTAAATCTATGTGCTCAAAAGAAACCTAGCCTAGCCCAGCATTATCTCATTTTCGTGCCATACCATGTTATGCCATGAATATGCCGGTGATATATCAACACAATATCAAGCATAGTTTCTGAGTGTACATTTGAATCTAGCATTTCATAATACCTAGTTGGCTTAGTTTTTCTCTTATATAATAACACATTGTTTAAGCTTTGCATTTATTACCATTTAATTATCTCGATCTTACTTTAATGTCTTGTCATAAACTAAAACCTTGTATTTTCCTAGTCTCAACAACATCCTCATAGTCATCAAGTAACATATCCAAGCTTCATAACTAAGTACATAAGCATCACATATTCAGCAAACAACATATCCGAGAATTTTGAATTTAAACACAAGCAACCAAGGACATTACAATGAATTATGCAACTCAAAACCAAGTAAATAGACATAAATCTACTCCTAACACATAATATCCATTAACTTGAGAGTAATATTCCTCATTTTGAATAGCATCTTCAAGTTCCTCATTATTCGGGTGACCTAGAATTGAGAGTTATGCTTCGGTATTTGTCTAAGTTATGTAAACATTTTATTAAAGCTTAAGTTTTTAGGTAAGTATACTTCAATAGTACCAAGGACCCTCTACACGGTCCCTTGTTAAGGTCCTTAACTTCTACACAACCTTCTACTAAGGAAGGGTCCTTATTGACTTTATTACTTGTACCTTCTACTCAAATATTTAAAAAAAGTGACATCTTTCCATGAAAATATATTGAAAGTAACCTAGGAGTACATTTTTTCATAAATTTCCAAGTTAATTTGCTATTTCTAACAAATTATGGAAAATCAAGTATGAATAGAAATCCACTAGTATGAAGTACTCCGACCATCATGTGGCACCAAGTGGTTGTCAACCAACCTAGATGCTACTTTTCCTATGAAGTGGTGGTTGCCACTTGTTTTGAGGTTGTCGTTCGACTTAGTTTACATACATGCCTAGATTTTGCTGTGATTTTTCTAATTTTCTTATTATTTTCCTAATTTTTTAAAAATTCCATGTTTTGCTCCTAAGTTTTCTTAGGTTCTCCATCTATCTAAATTGTGTAAAATGAGTAGGTTTGGTCTTTATATAGTAGGTGGTGCAGGGGACAAACTTGCTATGTGTCAAGTGGTTTTTAAAAACCATATTAATGAAACTATGGTCTCCCTTTATTTTGCTTTGTAAACCCATAAGCTATCCTTTGTTTTATTTATAAACCATAGATTGGAACTTATGCTAGTTTCCAAAACCATTTGCAACCTACTTTTCTGCAAAACCACTCATGATTACTTTATTTGTTAATTTCTTTGATTATTTTATATTATTCCCTTATAAACATAAGCTTCTCTAGGAGAGTTCCAAGTATCTACAAGGCTCTATTCCCAATCAAATTCTTTTCTTATTTATTTGTTTTTAATAAATAAATTATACCAGTTAAGCATATATCACTTTAAATAATATTCTAGGCTTAGTCATAAGCTTCATTGTTCCTTAAATTCAAAAGAATGAGTGGTTCCCATAGCACATAATATATGAACATATCTATCTCCCATGTGTACCAATCCCAACATGAACAATTATAGTTATGTCACCATACTTAGCTACTGAATGAAACAAACATATATAGAATATACATCACATCTAAGTAACTTTCTACTAAACTTTCTACAATGTAGATATCATATCTAAGTATCCTTTTACTAGAGTTTCTATAGGATAAGTATCATGTCCAAGTATCCTTTTCCTAAACTTTCTACATCTCTTACTTAGAAGTTGTACTTTAGAAGAACCTTTTACTGCGCTTTCTATAATAACTCGGTTAAGGATTTATTCTCATATGAACTTCTACTATACCTCTACAACACCTTACTCTTGTTAAAGTAGAGGAGCTTCTACATTATTCCAAGATCTAAATCTCATGGCTACTACCACATTACCTTAGTTATTTCATAGAAAATCAACAATGAAACCAATGTCGTATTCTTTTTCACTCAAGTGTACCAAATCTTTCCCATAAGTCATGCTTTATGATGATCCTTAGCCTATGCTTATGACCCTCGAATCTATAGAAGTACCCTAATGATCCACTTTATGATAGGAATGAACCCTTCAGACCCATTAACATAGCTTAACCAAAGGACTACTAGGATATACCCAACGAGTTTTAGCTTGAGCACCATTCGAGGACAAGGATACCATCACCAACAAAGGATTACTTCACTTTATCCAATTTGAAAGCCGAACTTTGACCATGTTCAATGCAATACTCGAGCTACCAAGCACCAGGTCCTATTCCGAGCCAAACTATTCAAGCATCGGATCAAAGTTAAGATGTCTAGTTACCTAACCTTAAGAGGCTTTTATCAACACCTTATATTCAAGCTCCGGCCTACCATAGATCAGGTCAGCTAAGTTTCCTATTCTACTTTATATCCCCTTTGAGTTAATTCCTACCAGTGTCAAGCTATTAGAAAATTTACATTTTTGGAAGCAGCTAAGCATCAATTAACCAACCACCCTAAATGCGTATCTTTTGATCCTTTTACTTTTCGTACCAGTACTATTTTCCATTTTTTCCCTTTTTAAGAATGTTGTGGGAATATTTTGTGTATTATCGATTTTGTCTTTCCCTCATTTATTGTAACCTTAGTTGAGGTTATATAAATACTGCACTTCTTGTGTACACAAACATCATACTTCTATTATTAAATTATAGAATTTTCCTTTTTGGAGTAACCTACTTACTCTCTATTATTCTTAGCTCTTATCTAGCTCCTTCAACAATAATTAGTGGTAAGTGACCTTAGTTTGACATTCGTGTGTCATATCGAGTGTTCAGATTAGGTCAAGTAGGATTAGTTGGTATGTTATATCCAGTTGGTAACTATTCTAATTTGCTAAGCCCCCATTTTGTTTTCTTTTCATTCTTGTTCATTGTAGTACTCCTTCATATATATAACCCCTGAGACGCATCAGCTTCACTGGTATTAAAGCATAATTCCTAGAGAGAGTATGTGAAGTGCAGTGGATTTTTGTTCGTATTGACTGTTAGTGGTTGCTATGTTCTTCCATAGCTGCTACAATGTGTTCATGTAGAGTGTGCTAAAGTTATGTTTAAGCATGTTTGAAGTGGTGAGTTGAGAGGTAGTAGTTATGCGAGGTAAGAGTAATGGTCTTTATTACTCTATTCTACTTTGTTTCCTTACTACGAAAACAGAGTAAGGTCCATTTTAGTATTACCTTATGTTGTGTTGAGAGTTGAAGTAGCCTAAATGCATTAGAAATATTATAGGTAGTGACTAGAAGGGTTTTGTTGAGTATTATGCCGTCAAAGTTTTTAGGAGGTATTGTACCATATCGAATTCTTGCATTTATAAGGTTATTGATGACTAAGATAGTGGCACTCGTATTGGCCATCGTCAACATGAAAGTAATACCCAAGGGTCTGTTGATGGTAAACTTGATAAACTTACTAATCTTATTGAGAGTCGCATTACAACTATGCAAGACAATAGGCAACATACACAAGGTGTACCTAATCATGGCTGAGCAGAAAATGTATAAGATCAAAGATATGGCCATGTTAGCCAAGCTAATTACCCAGCTTAACCTCACTAAGTTGTAGGAGTAGCAGACTAAAGTGCTTGACGAAGACTTGAGTTAGATGAAATTGAGGAAGATAAAGAGGAAGATGAATAGGAAGTAGATGTAGATGTCGATGAAGATGTTGATGCCGATGTCAATGGAGAGGGAGAAGAAGAAGGGGAGTACTATGAGGTATGAAAGCAAGTGTGTCGAGCTCCTTGAGGACTTGACAATGTCAAAATCCAAATTCCGACCTTTATTGGTAGTAGAGATGCAAATGAATACCGAGAGTGGGAAGAGAAGGTGTTTAACTGTTATAAGTATACTAAAGCAATAAAGGTTCGATTTGCTACACTTGAATTTTCTAGATTTGCCACCATGTGGTGGAAGAATCTAAATGTGACTAGAGTCAAGACTTAAATCCTTGTATTCATTAGGCCTTCCCTCTCATTATCCCAATAGGATCTAAATACTATTTGAATGGATAATTCTTGAGAATTAGAACTTAAATCCTTGTACTAAACTAGATCTAAAAATTGGTTAGAATAAGAAATCAATTCTAACATAGTTATTTAAGTTAAGTAGTGACAAGACTTAAATAGCTAGCTAATAGTGTAGGTGAGATATTCATAATATAATACTCCTACTATAAGATAGAATTTACAAAAAAAAGAGTTGGATAAATTTTATGAGTGTGAGTAAAATCCTTGTTTAAACTATCATAAATACTCTATTAGCATGGCCACAACGATCTTAGATGATTGTTTACTTGTTACTCATACATCTTTTATAAAGAAATCCACGTCCTAATATTTAGAAATTGCTAAAACCTACGCTTAATTCCATTATAGCTTTTACTTCTATTAAGATAACTTACATGTTCTTTTCCTTAAAATTGTTCGATCGATTGCCTAGATTATAGTAGAAATAGTAGAATTGAGTACTTATTTATCTTTCTAAACTCTATTCTTTCCTTCACCGCAAAATACGACCTTTTGTACTATCAGTAAACCAATATGCTTTCCATTTGTTCATTGTTTCCACTAAATTTATTAATTTCTATCCATAAGTGAGTCCATTAGTAGTATAGCATTCTACTATTTTAAAAGGGGGCAAATTCTTATTTGTACATGACATTAAGGGAAGTAAGATCGTGACATTAGATACAAGAACACTTATGCCTTTATAAAGGATGAGAAGAAGATTATACTGTAACCTATGACACCAAACTAGGTGAATGAGATGTATAATCAGCTCACCCAAGCTAGTAAAATGAAGGCATTGGTGATGGTTAAGAGAGAGCTCAGAGCTTCTAAGAAGGCTGATGAGCCTATGTTCTTATTGGTGAAGAGATTGCTGGAATTAAGCAATTTGCAAGATATACTTATAGAGGTTCAAAAGTGTATAGATAAATTATTCTACCTATTCCCAAAAGAGTTACCTAAAGTACTACCCCCAGTTTGAGACATTAAACACTATATTGACTTACAACTAAGCATAACCCTACCAAACAAACCTACCAATAAGATGAACCCTAAGCAAGTTACCAAGTTGAAGAGATAAGTAGACCAGTTGATAGAGCATAGATATGTGAGAGAGACCATGAGCCCTTATGCAATGCTAGCTTGAAAAAAGATGGTTCATGGTACATGTGCATCAGTAGCTGAGTCATCAACTATATTACTGTAAAGTATAAGTATCCCATACTAAGGCTCAATAACATCTTAGATGAGCTATATGGTGCTCGAATATTTTCAAAGATTGATTTGCGAAGTAGCTATCATCAAATTTGTATGAGACCTTATGATTAGTAGAAGACTACATTATATGGTCTCTACAAATGGTTGGTTATGCCATTCAGACTTACCAATGAACCGAGCATATTTATGAGGCTCATGAACCATGTAATGTGCTCCTTGATTGGATGATGTGTATTCATGTACTTTGATGACATATCGGTGTATAGTACTGACCTGGCCGACCATTTGCAACATTTTTTAACTATTTTTGACATTCTATGGACTAAGAGATTGTATGGGAACTTAAAGAAGTGCACATTTTGCCAAGGTAAAGTTGTCCACCTTAGTTATGTAGTGTCAAGAAACAAAATCCGAGCTGATGAGGAGAAAATCTAAGCTTTTTTGGAGTAGCTAACGCCGAAGAGCATTATTAAAGTCTGAGGCTTTCATGGCTTAGCTTATTTCTATAGAAGGTTTATTCGGAACTTCAATACATTGCTACCCCCACTAACCTAGCTCACTAAGAAGATTAAAGGATTCCATTAGAATAACCAAGCTGAGTAAAGCTTTAAGGAGATAAAGGAGAAGCTTATTACTACACGAAAAAAGGGTCAGAATGGGTCAAATGGGTTTGACGGACGAGAAGTGAAATGGTTGGTTTCAATGACGAATGTGAATGGATATAACTCACCAAAACACAAACACAATCAAGGGTTTGAGCTCGAAATAGGGTTTGATACAACTCACGAACATAAAATGTTGCTGGGGATTCAAATGAAGGTTAGATACAACTCACTAACCGGTTCAAATGATAGGGTTCACCACAATCTTAAGGAAAAGATGGATAAAAATATAGGAAAGATTAAAAAGTTTAATCGATACTCAATAATCAGGCAAATGCTAGCTCATGAGTAGCATTGCTCAAAAAGGAAAATATTCCAAAAAGTACATAAATATACTTTTTTGTTTGATTTTGTATATTGATGTCTCCATCTGTCCTCTATGATGTTTATAGATGTTGCTATTTGTAGCAAGTCCCAAACCCTAGTAGCAAAACTGGAAATAATGTACATGGCCTTAAACCCTAAAGAATTGGGCCCATAAATAAAATAAAGGAAAAACATGTACAAGAATACAAAATTGTGTGTTTTACAAGGGGAGTTGGCATGCAATCACTTAACATGACCTAGAAGGAGTAGTATTCGAATTAGATGGGGTCAGTAATTGGATGTACAAGTTTGGGAAGGAATCCTCAAAGTTTTGCAATGTTTAGCTGAGACACTAAAAAGGTTAGCCCATAATTGCCAAGTTCTAGAATCAGTTGGTATGAGTCTCTCGATGCTATGCCGAATGGTTCTTTAGTCTCGAGTACTCAGCCTTATGATATCTTAGCACCTTAGCTGATGACAGACTTGATGCCAAGTGTTTATCTTCCTTCTTCTCATCCTTCTAGCTACTGCTCAGCCTTGGTAAGCTTTGATAAGACTCGACTTCAAACAAGATTACCTTGGCTTGGATATAATCAAAGGCTGATTCCCATCATTAGCCTTACTAAACTTTGGCAAGCCATTTGAATTAGAATGCGATGCTTTAGGTATTAGTATCAGTGTTGTACTAATACAAGAGCACCAACTTGTTACTTACCATAATAAGAAGCTTAATAATGCTGCACTGAATTATTATATGTACAAGAAAGAGTTGTATGCCATTTTTCAAGCTCTTACTATATGGTAATATTATCTACTACCTCAAAAGTTTGTGATTTATACAAATCATGAGTCCTTAAAGCATCTTGGGAATCAAAACAAACTTTCAAAGAGGCAAGCAAAATGTTTGGAGTTTATGGAAGGATCCTCTTACATGATCAAGAATAAGAAGGGTAATGCTAATATGGTTACCAATGCCTTGTCACATCGACATGTCTTACTGACAAGCTCGCAAACAAAGTTAATAGGATTTTCCCTTATTTCTAAGCAGTATGCTCACAACCTACACTTGGATCCTATAGTTGAGAAGTGTCAAGATGGAATTGCTATTAAAGGATACTTCTTGAAGGATGGCTATCTATTCAAGGAAAGGAGATTATGTATACTAAACTGTTCCACTCTCAAGTTGTTGGTTAAGGAAGCTTTTCATTAGGGAAGCTTATAGTAGAGGATTATTAAGGCATTTTGGTGAGAACAAAACTATCGACCTGTTGAGAGAGAATTTTCATTAGCCTGGTATGGCCAAGGATATCCATAAGGTTGTCAATAGCTGTAAAGTATGTAAGAGGGAGAAAGGAAAGAAGGAACCAAGTAGAGAATATATGCCCTTACCAACATCAACCTCCCCTAGGCTAACCCCATCATAGACTTTGTCCTAAGGTTGGCCTAGCATCTAAAAGGAAGAATTTGATCCTTATAGTTGTAGATTGACTACACAAAATGGCACATTTCTTTTTGTGCCACCAAACTAACGACACTGTATATATTGTTGATTTGTTTTTACAAAAAGTCATTTACCTACATGGAGTCCTGAAGTCCATTGTTTTAGATCAAGATACTAAGTTCTTGAGCTACTTTTGGAAGACTATGAAAGAGACTTGGCACCAAGCTTATGTTTAGTTTGAGTAACCACCCCCAAACTGATGGCTAAACTAAAGTAGTAAATAGAACTTTGGATGCTTTACTCTAAGTTGGGGTAGGACAGAATATAAAGGATTAGGATCTATGCTTACCATTATGGAGTTCGCTTGTAACCAAACTATCTATAATACTACCCGAAAGACTCCTTTTAAGGTTGTTTATGGCATGAACCCAACCATCCTATTATATTTGATTAGTACCTACATAGCTCCTAGAGAGAGCCAGTTTGAAGTTAGCAAAGCTTAGGAACTACATAGACTACACTAGCAAGTGACCAAAAAGATCTCCAAATTCAATGAATGGTAACATGAGATTAGTAGTTGAGGCTATTGAGCTATTTCCTTCAACTTAGGAGACCTAGTCTAGATCTAACTTAGCTGAGAAATATTTCCCTACCTTAGGAAGAGCAAGTTATCACCCAAAGCTAATGGTTTATTCAAGATCCTGAAGATCAACTACAATGCCTACCAGATCGAGCTACTTGAGGATTATGGTATCTCTTCCACATTCAACTTATCAGATCTAATTTCCTACCATCCAGATGAAGCAAGCCTAACTAAAGAAGACCCTCGTAGTTCAAAAACCATTCAAAGATAAGGATTACATCACTGACTAAGGATTACTTCACTTTATCCAATACGAATGCCATGCTTTGACCGTATTCAATGGAATACCGGAGCTACCAAGCACTAGTTCCTATTTGGAGCTGAGCTATTCAACCATCCGATCAAAGCTGAGATGTCTAGTTGCTCGACCTAAAGAAGCTTTTATCAACACCTTGCATTTGAGCTTCAACCTGTCCTAAATCAGGTCAACTAAGTTTCTTATTCTCCTTCAGACTGTCTCTAAGCTAATTCTTGCAAGTATGCATTGTTAGAAAACTTACATTTACGGAAGCAATCAAACATCAATTAACTAACCACCTCTTGACGCTAATTTTTTAACACAGAATCCCAAAATGATCTCTTTATTTTTCATACTCAGTACTATTTGTTAGTTTTTCCCTTTTTAAGAATGTTTTAGGAATCTTTTATACATTATCCATTTTACTGTTTCCTCATTTATTATAACCCTAGTTAAGGTCATATAAATACCTCACTTCTTTTATACGCAAACATCATACTTCAATTATTAAATTACAAAATTTTCCCTTTTAAAGTAACCAACTTGTTCTCTATCATTTTTAACTCTTATATAGCTCCTTTAATAAGAGTTAATGGTGAATGACCCTAGTTTGACATTTGTATATCATATCAAGTGTTTAGATTAGGCGAAGTAAGATTAGTCATAATGTAATATCCAATAGGTAGCTATTTAGATTTGCTAAACCCCTTTTTATTTTCTTTTCATTGCGGTGCTCCTCCATATCTAAGACTCTGGGGACATATCACTCTATATATACTTCAGTCCACATGATCTATAGAAATTCCTCAATCCTACAATTCACATAGCACTTTACATCCATAGATTTTGATTTTCCTAAGCTTACTACCATTCTATCCTCACAATGGGCGTAACCCATAGGAATCCTAAGCATTTCTTGAATACTCTTCAAAGTTAACCTTAACCCACGATATTTCTCAATCATGTTGTAATCATTTTGCTTAAGCGTACATGATAATATCTCCTAAATATGCCTTTATAGCAATCCTTATAAAGTGCTTAAGAGCTAAGTTAATCACTAGTGCTTATCATAAAAGCTAGTAATCAAGTAGATCCTTCGAGATATTGAAGAAAGAAGGCAATGAATAAGTTAGCAAACACAGTAGCTTTCATGAAGCTGCTCATAGTATATAACACACTAATGAGCATAACACAACTTAGTATTTCACTTAATACGACACACAAGCTAATACCAAGGTTCACTCGCCATTAGTCTCAAGATACCGGGTAAGATTAGATAAGACTGTGAGAAAGGGGATACACTTATAGAAGGGTATCTTATAAGAAAAAAGATATTCATTAAATGTAAGGTGCATAAGTGTAAGATCCTTGCAACTACAATCAAAAGAGCTACTTATAGAAAGTCCTTTAAGGCAATAATACAATAAAGGAAAATTACATTAAAAAAAAAAACAATGTGAGAAAGAGATTCCTAGAATGCTCAATGAAGGGTAAATATGACAAAGGATAAAAAGGAATATAGTACAAGTGTCAAAAAAGTAAGAGAAAGGTGGCGACTTGTCAATGGGTTCATGGTGTGGGATCTTGGGGCGCTGTGGCTAGTTTGAGCTGATGTTGGGGTTGCTGTTAAGGAACTATGCTTAGAGCTACCGAGATGATTGAATAATATTGTAGTTTAGTAAGCTGGAAGAGTAGAGCTCAGCATATAGTGTCCTCGGACTTAGCACTCGATAGGTTAGCCTTGGCACTTAGCAAGTCAGTCTTAGCACTCAATAGGTTAATGACAAAGCAAGAGTCTGAGCAAAGAAAAGTATGTCCAAGCTGTATCCTTAAGGAATTCTTCCATAGCTATTCCATCTACTAAAGCTCATCCTCATTAATCTAACAAGAGAAAATCCTCCTAGTCAGAGAATAGAGGCCTTGTTGAAGATTTGCCCTCAAATCTTGGTCTTCTTTTTCTTCTTCTTCTAGCACAATTGATGGGAATCAAGTCACGGGACCTTTAACCAGCAACTGAGCCTAAGGACTGGAAGGCCTAGCACAGTAAATTCTCTTGTTCCAATCGACTCCTACAGAGGTCGAGTATTTCCTTGCAATGCAATACACATGCCGAACAGTATGACGAACTATTTCTCGCAAATAATGTACCAAGAAGCGAAATGCTAAGAGAACAACCAATCCTCATTCTCATTCACACCTAGCTAATTACTTACTTGGCATCACCCTTGCCAAGATGATGAGAGATACACTCCAGACTGACTCAGCCACCCCTGCTTAGACAAGCAAGATGACTGTACTTTTTATCCGCATCTTCCAATGGCCCTACCAATACAGCATCACTACATGTACAGAATCATATGTAGGATCTATTACACCACTTTTTTTTTTTCTTAAATATTCATTTTTACCCTTTTGTATCTTATACATTATTTCCTTAAGAAATACCTTTTTGTCTTTTCCCTTTTGGGTAAGTTGCCCTAACTTATGGTTATAACTAACGTTGTAATTGCAACTACATCAAAAAGATTATCATTAATACACTTAAGTATTATTCCTTCCTTACGTAAATGCTACTTGTTTACTCTTGGCATTACTCTTATCCTAACCCTTAAGTAAGGTTAAATAGTGAGTAACCTTACTGGACCGATTCATGTGTAATATTGAATTATGCCATGAGTCCTTATAAATTCTATTGGTGTATCATATCCTCTAGAGCTATTTGTAGGTTTTTGCTTACTCTTCATTTGCATTTGTCCTTTCGTCCATTCCTCATCACTTCCTTTTTCTAGCTTTTTGTAAGCTTAGACCCATCCAGCAACCGGCCTTATCTATTCTTGGTCATGGTTCACACTATCTTGGTATCAAAGTAAAGGTTTTGTTTAACTCGTGGTTTGTGTTTGAAGTCTTGTTATACTATGTTCTACATGTGTGAAACGGAGCAAGTTACTGTATCCATCTTAGTTGCTGTGTTTGCTAGTTGTTAACTTCCTATAGTGTTTGTTTGAGTTTTGAATTTGTGAAGAAAATGATAGACCTAAGTATGAATGTTGGTATGGGAGATGACAATAGTAAAGTTTTCCACCATAGACGAGAGTCTCGAGGAACCCTGAGAAGCACTAATGAAAGATTTAATGACATAACTAACCTCTTAGTAGATCTGGCCTGAGCTATTCACACGTTAGCTTGCCAACCAACTAAAGCCATGCAACATACCCTACAAGTTGCTAAACCCATTAGAGGTCAAAACCCAGCTCGACCTGTTCAAGGTGGAAGAGTAGGTGGAAGAGCAAGACAAAGGATAAACTTGAGAGAACTAGATGAAGAGGAAGAAAAAGAGTATTTTGAAGAAAAGCACATATGAGTCCCTAGAGGATCCGACCATGTGAAGCTTCGGATTCTAAGCTTCAATGGATTTAGAAATGTTGACGAATATTTAGAGTAGGAAGAGAAGGTAGAGCGTAGTTTTTATTATTATCAGTAGGAAGATTACTAGAAAGTGAGAACTACTACTATTGAATTCTCAGGATATGCTGCCAAGTAATGGAAGAATTTCCAGGCTATGAGGAGGCAAGAGGGCCATCGGGAAATTAATACTTGTGTTGAGACGAAAAGAATACTCAAAAATAGGTTTGTACCAAAAACTTATTTTCAAGATACTTTCACTCAGCTTCAAGAGTTGAGACAAGGAGGCCAGACTATTAATGGGTATATTAAAAAATTTCAAATGCTTATGATCCGTTGTGAAGTCGATGAAACACTAGCTCGAACAATCTTAAGATTCATTATTAAGTTGAGAGGTGACATTCAAGACATTGTGGAACTCTAGTGATTTACCACAATGGATAAGGCCATCAGAATAGCCCAACTAGTAGAGAGGCAAAGAAGGAGCCAAGTACCAATTAAAATACCAACTAGCTAACCTAGACAAGCGAGTCACCGAGCTCAGTCGAGTACCAAGACGAGCCAAAAGATGAATGTCCGAGCCAATAAAAAAGGCCAACCTAATGTTGAAGTGCTAACTATAACTTATGAGAAGGGGCAATGGTCAAGTAAGAAGACGAGCTAGATCAGGTGCTCCAATTGCCAAGGTTTTAAACATATGGCTGCTCAGTACCCAAACCAACGAATAATAGTTATCAAGAGAGATATCCCAAAGCTAAAAGTAGACAATATAAATGAGGAACCCGAAGAGGAGGAGAATACTGCTAAAAAAGAAAATACCAAAAAAGATCTAATTGAAGAAGATGTGATCGTGGAGGACTTAGACTAGTTGATCATGGTTATCTGACACACAATGAATATGGAACCTTCACGAAAGGAGGAGTAAAGAGAGAATCTATTTCATACCACCTGTAAGGTGAATAATTAAGTATGTACCCTCATTATAGATAGTGAAAGTTGCACTAATGTAGCATCAAAGGATCTTATTTCGAAATTGAAGTTGTTGATTGTTGTACATCCAAAGCCGTATAAGTTGCATTGGTTGAGTGAAAAAGGGGGCACTACATGTCACTCGACAAATACTACTGTCGATCACTATAGGAAATTACTCTAACTAGACTCGTTGCGATGTACTACCTATGTATACTTCCCACGTGTTACTAGGTAAGTCATGGCTAGAAGAGTTATCCTTGATGGCTACTTGATAGAAGAGTTATCCATGATGGCTACAAGAATACGTACATGTTCGAGAAGGATTACTAGAAGATCACACTGAACCTAGTGTCACTAAGAGAAGTTAATAAATTGTAGACAAAACTTGCACGCAGATCAAAGAAGGCTCTAACAATAAGTAGAGCTAAGCTCCAAAGGGCAATCAATGCTAACAAACCAACCCTTATGTTGGTCAGGCGCCTATTAGAGATGAAGGAGCGAGATAAACTACCCTAGGAAATCAAAGAGTTGCTAGATGAGTATGCCGACCTATTCCCAAAATAGTTACCTGAGGGGTTGCCCCCAATGCGAGGCATAAAGTACTACATTTACTTAGTACCAAGTGACACATAGCCAAATAAGCCAACCTATAGGATGAATCCTAAATAGACTACTAAGCTCCAACGATAATTCAATGAGTTACTAAAGAGAGGATATGTTAGGGAAAGCCTTAGCCCTTGCACTATACTAATGCTTCTAGTACCGAAGAAGGATGGAACTTAGCGGATGTATGTAGACAGCCGAGTCATGAACAAGATTATAATCAAGTACAAGTATCATATCCCAAGGTTGGAAGATACGTTAGATGAATTAAGTGGAGCCAAGATTTTTAACAAAATTGACCCTAAGTCTGGCTACTATTAGATTCACATAAGGCTAAGAGACGAGTAGAAAACAACATTCAAGACTCGACATAGATTATATGAATGGATGGTCATGCCCTTCGGCTTATCAGATGCCTTAAATACTTTCATAAGACTAATGAATCATGTGTTGAGACATCTAATCAAGAAGTATGTCCTGGTGTACTTTGACGACATCTTAGTCTATAGTGCCAACATGCTAAGTCACTATGAACATTTTCAAGCCATTCTGGATATCTTCTGTACTAAGAGATTATTCGGCAATCTCAAGAAGTGTTCCAGGAGGAAGTGGTATTCTTAGGCTATATAGTTAATGGGGGAAGCTTATGAGTAGATGACGAAAAGATCCGAACAGTTGTAGAGTGGCCAATTCCTACTACTTGTGCCGACGTAAGAAGTTTCCACAAACTGGCTTCATTTTATAAACGATTTATCAGGAATTTTAGCACCCTCATTGTGCCCCTTTTTTTGAGTTAACAAAGAAAAACACCAACTTTTGATGGGGAAAAAGGGAGGAGAGGAGCTTTGCCGAGATAAAAGAAAGATTAACCTCTACCCTAGTATTAGTTCTACTTAACTTCAAGAACACATTTGAGTTAGAATGTGATGCATCAGGCATTGGGATAGGTACTATCCTAATGCAGGAAAGCCAACCAATTGCCTTCTATATTGAAAAGCTTAGAAGACTACAGTTGAATTATTCCATGTATGACAAAGAACTCTTAGCACCAATCTAAGCATTGCAAGTATGGCATCACTATTTATTACCTAGAGAATTTGTTATATATACTAGCCATGAGTCGTTAAGATACCTCCGAAGTCAAACCAAGTTATCAAAGCAGCAAGCGAGATGGGTTGAATTTCTTAAGGGATTCAATTTTATAATAAAATATAAGCAAGGAAAGAGCAATGTCATTGTAGATGCTCTTTCAAGAAGACATGCACTTATGAATGAACTGCAGATTAGACTGTTTGGGTTTGTAAATATTAAAGAATAGTATTCTGAGGATCTATACTTAAGACCCATAATTACGCGATGCATCAATGGAAGAACAATAGATGAATATGATGTGGAGGATAGCTACTTTGATGGTCGATCCATACTTAAGTCCTCATTGAATGGTCGATTCTTTTATTTGAGAATGAGGAGAGATGTGCATTGAAAGCTATGTGATGTACAAGAAGGTAAACTGCCAAGCCAAAAAGGGGAAAGCAATGCCATTGTCGATTCCAATGAAATCATAGACTAAATTAAGCACAAACTTTGTTCTCGAATTACCATGAACTGCCTAAGGCAAAGATTCTATAACGATCATCGTGGATGGGTTCAACAAAATGGCACACTTTATGCCCTACTCTAAAACTAATGACGCTTTAGTTATTACTGCTCTTTTCTTGTAAGAGATTATACAGTTACATAACATGCCAAAGAGTATAGTCTTCGATAGAGACCTGAATTTTTTTAGCCATTTCTGGAGGACCTTCTGGTGTTAGATGGAGACCAAACTACTATACGTCACTTCCTATCACCCCCAAACTAATGGCTAAACAAAGGTGGTTAATTGTACTTTAAGATCACTGCTTTGAGTTACAGTGGGCAAGAACTTAGCTGATTAGGACATCTACTTACCCATGATCAAATTTGCTTACAACCGAACAGTACATGACACCACTAAGTAGACTCCCTTCAAAGTGTTGTATGGTTTCAATCCCGAGTTGCCCCTCAATCACACCTCTGCACCTATACCCATGCAAGAGGACCTTGACGCGAAGACTAAAGCATAATCCTTTCTACACATCTATGATAAGGTCACTCAGGACATCAACCAAATTGCTAAAAGAATGCAAGAGAAGACCAAGGGTAAGATGACTAAGAAATTCCAGCAAAGAGACTTAGTATGGCTGCACCTTAACAAAGAATAGTTTCCGAGCAAAAGGAGGAATAAATTATCTACAAAAGTTTAAGGACCCTTCAAGATCATCCAGAAAATCAATGATAATGCCTATAGGTTGGAGCTACCCAATGATTATGGGATATCTGACACCTTCAACATTGTTGACCTTAGTCACTATCACCTTAACGGAGAGCTAACCGAAGATCATACAGATTTGATCCCAAATCTAAATCAACCCAGAGGGAATGATAGGAATCAGGCTATAAGACCTTTGACCCGCTACTAAGCCCAAGGATTAAAAGGCCTGGTACAATAGATTCTCCTATTCTAGCTAACTCTTGCTAAGGTCGAGTATTTCCTTACCAATGCATTTGTATGCCAAGCCATATGATTACCTATTTCTCGTAGATAATGTGCCAAGAAGCGGAATGCCGAAAGAACAGCTAATCTTCATTCTCACTCACACCTAGCCAATTACTTACTTGGCATCACCCTTGCCGAGATGACGAGAGATAGACTCCAAATTGACTTACCCACCCCTGCTTGGACAAGCAAGTTGACCATATTTTTGTCCACATCTTCTAATAGCCCTATAAATACAACATTGCTACATATACAAAATCATGTGTAGAATCTATTACACCACTGATTGTTTTTCTTGCATATTCATTTTTATCTTTTTATTTCTTGTACATTATTTCCTTAGGAACTACCCTTTTTAACTTTTCCCTTTTGGGTAAGTTGCCCTAACTTATAGGTATAAATACCCTTATAATTGTAGCTACATCAGATAGATTATCATTAATACACTTAAGTATTTTTCCTTCCTTACATAAAAACTACCTATTTACTCTCAGTATCACTCTTATCCTAACCCTTGAGCAAAGCTAAGTGGCGAATAACTTCACCGGACCAATTCGTATGTCATATCGAATTATGTTGTGAGTCCTTAAAAGTTTTATTGGTGCATCATATCCTCTGGAGTTATATGTGGGTTTTTGCTTACTCTTCATTCGCATTTGTCCTTTCACCCATTCCTCATCACTACCCTTTTCAAGTTTTCTGCAAGTTTGGACCTATCCAAGAACTAGCCTTATCTATTCTTGGTTACGGTTCACACCACTGGTGCCCTTAGTTCAGCTACTTGTTTTCTCAACTTGTCTCTTACATATCAGCTTCATTCATCAACTCTCTCTTATGGCCTAGTCTCTATATCCTTTATACAAAGATAGTAAAGTTATCCACAATTACAGCAAGGTCTTGCAATTGCTCATGGGGCCTATTGGGTAACACAACCACGACCACGACCACGACCATGAGCATCACTCTCGACATCATTAATCTCTCCTTAAACACTAATGTTCTACATTGTCAATATAAAACTTCAAAAAATCCACTATTCTACAAAAGATTATACACAACTTTGATAATATGATATTGCACAGTGACTTAAGGACTTACTCTATTTTTCCACTAAAGAACAAAGTATTTGGAATAAACACTATAACAAGAAGTAACTATGACAATACTTAGCTTTTAGTCACAACCTCAAGCTTTGATACCAGGGTTATATGATGTACCTAAGAGTTAAGTTAATCACTAAGGCTCAACATAAGAGCTAGTAATCAAGTAGATCCTTTAAGATATTGAAGAAAGGGGGAATGAATAGGTTGGAAAACACAGTAGCTTTATGTCACACTAACGAATACAACATAACTTAGTATTTCAATTAGTATGATGCAAAGCTAATACCAAGGTCTACTCGCCACTAATCTTGAGCTATCTAATAAGATTAAATAAGAGTGTGAGAAAGGGGATGAACTGGGTATCTCGTAAGAACAAGAATATTCACTAACTATAAGGTATGTAAGATGTAAGATCCCTATAGCTACAGTAAAAAGGACTATTTATAGAAGGTCCTTTAGGGCAACAATACAATAAAGGAAAATTACATAAAAAACAATGTAAGAAAGAAATCCCTAATATGTTCAACAAAGGGGAAATATGACAAAGGACAAAAAGGAATATAATATAAGTGTCAAAAAAGTACAGGACAGGTGGCAGCCTGTCAATGGATTCGTATTCTAGGATCTTAGGGCGATGTAGCTAATCTAAGTTGATGTTGGGGATGTTGTTAATGAATTATGCTTAGAGTTGTCGAGATGATTGAACGATGCTATAATTCAATAAGCCGAAAGAGTAGAGCTCAACTTATAGTGTTCTCAGACTTGACACTCAGTAGGTCAGCTTTAGTGATTGGCAAATCGACTTCAAGACTCGGCATCTTGATGATTGGGCAAGAGTCTAAGTAGAGCAGAGTGCATACAAGCTCTATCCTTAGGGAATTCTTTTACAACTCTTCCATGTACTAAAGCTTATCTTCAACATGCTAACAAGAGAGAATCCTCCTAGTGAGAGATCGGAGGCCTCAGAGGCGGGTATGAGTAAAGGGTATAGAGTTGGTAATCCATTGCCTTACCTTGTATCTCTAATCTATAGATCTCTAGAAGTACCTCAAAGATTCACCTCATCCATATTTCAATCTACGAGATCCATAGGAATTTCTTAATCTTAAGATTTATACCATATTTACTCATTCTTTGCATTCTCACATCCATACTAGTAGATAACATTTAAAGTATCTTCTGATCATTCTTGATCCATCTTTATAGATAGCAGGGTTTACAAAACTAATGTTAGCTAGCTTCTACACAATAGTTTCTATAAAACAAGGCTTAACCAACACAATTCTTAGCTACTCGACACATCTCACACGTGTCCTATTCTATGGCCTTTAACTTATGCTTTGATGACACTATAATAGCGCCCCATTTAAACGGTTCACTACATGCCATCCCCAAGTTAGGGGTATTACGAAGTTAACCTGTTTTGACTATAACAAATCTCAATATGCAAATGGAGCAATCATATTTCTCTTTATTGGTAATAGATATCACCTATGAACACTTTACAACATAAGCCCAGTAAGGACTATCACCTGTCAATGGCTCTAAAATATTACATAATCCAATTCATCATTATATCATTACACCTAAGTGAATTTATCAAAACCTATAAGGTGGCATGGAGATCTTCTTGAGTGTTCAAATCTTGGTATCAACACATAATCTTCTAAATAACACTCTCTTTGCCTCATCTTAGTTTCTAAGTCCTATCACTCTTTGTCTTCTATGACTTGTAGCCTAAGGATGCACAAACAAACATGGCATCAACTCTCTATGAGCTAAGTGAGAGTAGATAACACAAATAAGGTACAACAAGTTTAAAAATAATAATCAATCAATACTTGGATATTTCAAATGTGTAACAAAAATTACTCAACCAAGTCAACATTTATAAACATCTCTAATAAATACTAACGATCAAATATGTTTTTAGCCATATTGCATCAATGGCCAGCTTATTTTGAAAAATAACTTAGTGTCACTAACTAATAAAACTAGAAAAAATAAATAAGATTAGAGCTTTTGGGTGAAAAAAACCTTAACTAAGTCACTTTCCTACAAATCCTCAAAAAAAATAATTTTCAGAAAATATTAACCAGAGAACTAAGCTCGAAGGCTAACCTATTAAGACAACTTCACCATGTAGAAATTACAATAAGCTAATTAATGGACCTTAATCTTTATGATTTTCCTAAAAATGCAAAAATATGAAAAAATGTGAAAAATGCAAGAAAATGATTTTTATGGTTTTGTTATTATGAATTTAAAAAAAATATTTTATAAATTTTACAATTGTCTCAAAGGTACCTACGTACTCACTAATCGGGAACAAATCAATCGTAATTCTTATTTTCTAAAAAAAGATTTAGTGGATTAACAAAATTTATTCATAAAAACGAGCTAAGTTTTTTTTTTTTAACTAATTTATTTTTATTGATAAAAATCTTAAAGAAAAAAACCTAATTTTTATTGTCCAATTTTTAAAAACCTAACTTAAAAAAAATAAATTCATATTTTTATTTAAAGAAAAACATTTTCTATGTAATAAAAATTTTTTAGAAAAAACTCTAAAGTACCTAAATGCAATTTTTCATTAAATATGCAATTAATGTGGAAAACATGTCTAAGATACCAAAATCATGGAAAAGATGTTTAAACTATACAAAATATGCCTAAACCATAAAAAAGATGTCAAATGGTATGATAACTATAGAAAAGATGTGTTCACCCTAAGGATGTAATTTTTTAGAAAAATATGCAATTTCATCTTTAAAATGCCATTTTTATCTAAGGAATGCAATTTCATGAAAAAAAGAAATAAAAATATGTTAATTTTTAGAAAATATGAAATTTAGGGAAAAAATGTAATTTTTATTCAATATGTCAAAAAAAAAATTAACATGCAATTTAAGGGAAAAAAATATAATTTTTATTCAATATGCCAAAAAAGAACATGACTTCTATCATGGGTATGCTAAATGTATAAAAACTGCAAACACATAAACAACCTAGAAGCAAAACTCAAGTTAACACCTATTCAATATGAACAAATTAATTAATTAATTTTGGGAAAAAAACTAATATATATTTATATACATATATATATATAGCATGCATGCAAATAAAAATCATGAACATAAAAACAAAACTTTCAACCATAATAAAATGCTACTACTAAGAACCTGCGCAAAAGACAAACTAAGTTAGTATTAGATTTAATGATAAAATAAACTATCTAAACCCAAAATAATAATAATAATAATAATAATAATAATAATAATAATAATAATAATAATAATAATAATAATAATAATAAAGCAAATAAAATAAAACAAACTAAATCTACCTATTACAAGTGCTAATGTGTGGGTTGGATCCAATAGTAGATCTAGGAAGTTATTTACGAGTCAGATCAGGTCAAGTTCAGGTCACCAACGATAGCAACAAATTCAACTTCGAACGGGGACTTTTGGACACAAGATTGAATGGATACTTCAACTTTTGTGAGGAAGTGATTGGTGAAATTAAGATTAGTACTAACACCGCAATGTTTTATGGTGATTTGATAGTATTTGAAGAATCAAACAATGATAGTGGAAAATTGTATTGTAGTTACTAGAGAGAGTCTGGCATTAGGTGGTAGTTGAACAATGTTTGCTATTTGTGCATGTTGTTGTAGGAAATAGAAGATGGGGCAGTGACGATGAAAGTGATAGAAAGTCCCCTGTTTTTGTTATCTAAGCTTCCTTTATAGATTCTTCTAATTATATATTAGTTGAAGCTTAGATTCATCCATATCATCTATGACCATATCAAAACAATGACTCATCTCTATCAACTCTTCATCAAGTAGACATTAATAAAAACCTTTCAAAGATTTGGTAATTTTAATAATTATTTAATAAGGTTAGAACTAAATCCGCAAATAGGATAAAGATTTGATAGGATTTATTATTAAAATCGGGTTCTAGAAATTTTCTTCTTTCCTTTCATTTTCCCATTGTTTCCTAGATAGAAGAGGGGAAAAAATGAGGGTTACATACCATGCATGCAGACCCCATACATACCGAAGGACTATTAAACCCATGACTTAAAGGATCAAGACAAGCATCTTATCCAATTATGTTGTTGGCTTTTCTTCAAAAGTTTATGCACTTCTTTTAAAGTTAAACTTCTAAGTTTAGGCCAATTTTAAAGTTTATGTTTTCAAGCCTTGGCCCTATTCACTCTTTTTTATTGTAAATTGATTGAAACATATTTAAATAACCCATAAATTCAATTTAATAAATTTCAAGTCTTATTAATCTGATTAAAATTTGTTTTTAAATTTGACAAAAGTCCATTTTACGATCTCAAATATTTTACTAGACCATTTTTGAAAAAATATACTTTTCTAATAAAGTCCAATTTCTCAAAAGATTTAGAATTTACTAAATTGTATGTATACTTTTGAACTTTACCCCATCTGACTATAATTAACTAACTAACTCAACTTGAACACTTTTGACACTTTGTAATTTTCAAATTTTTACTTTGATTTTCATTTTTCAATTTTTATTTTTTAATATTTTTTCAATTTCTCATTTTTTTGTATTTTTTCAATTTTTTATTATTTTTTTGTAAACCTAGCCCAAAAATTTTTTAAAAAAAACTAAAATTAAAATAAAGGATAGCAAAAATGAGATGTCTATACTATGCTTGTATACATGAACAAATGCATCGATACTAATATCTTAACCTAAATTAAGCCAACTAGGAGTTATAAAGGGATCCCTTAAATAATTATAGCTTAGGGTTGTAGTATGAAGCCAATAGTTTCAACCTAATTGAAACTACATGTAGTGGCCAGAAATGCCGAGCATGTAGCTGGCCTTGTTGAAACTACATAAAGTGTCTAGAAAAACCCAACGTATAGTTGACCTAGTTAAACCACATAAAGTGGCCAGAATGATTAAGGAGTGCAAATCTATATGCTCAAAAGAAACCCAACCTAATTTAGTATTGTCTTATTTTCAGAAAAATTTCAGGTCATTTTCATGCCATGCCATGTTATACCATGAATATACCAGTGATATATCACACAAAATCAAGTACAATTTTCAAATGTACATTCGAATCTAACATTTCATGATACCTAGTTAGCTTAGTCTATCTCTCATATAATAACACATTGTCTAACCTTTACAGCAAGTACCATTTAATTCTCTTGGTCTTACTTTAATGTCTTATCATAAACTAAAACCTTGTATTGAGTTCGCTTAAGTGAATAACTTAAAGGTTGAGCCATATCCTAATGTTTTCCTAGTCTCAGCAAAATCCTTATAGTCATCAACTAACATATCTAAGCTTTACAACCAAGTACATAAGCATCACATATTCAACAAAAAACATAGCCTAAAATTTCGAATTTAAACGTAGGCAACCAAGCACATCACAATGAATTACACAATTCAAAACCTAGTGAGTAAACATAAGTCTACTCTTAACACACAATATCTACATATCCCTCATTTTGAATAGCATCATCGAGTTCCTCATTATTTGGGTGACCTAGAATTAAGAGTTTTATTTTAGTGTCTATCTAAGTTACATAAACGTTTTATTAAAGCTCAAGTGTTTAGGTAAGGATACTTCAGTAGTACCTAAGACCGTCTACACAACTTTCTACATTGTCCTTTTATTAAGTTCCTTACCTTCTACCAAGGAAGGGTCCTTATTGACTTTATTACTTATACCTTCTACTTAAGGTTGGTCCTAGGATTCGTGGTTAAGAAAGCTTCTACTGAAACTTCCTCTAAAAATCCATCTTTAGTTTTTCACTTTATGCTTCACTAAGAAACCTTCTATTCAAGCCTCTACTTAGATCCATTTTAGTTTACTCAATTTTATATCTCACCAAAGACCTTCTATAGAAGCTTTCTAGTGACTATCACATTAAGGCCTTAATGGGTAACCTTCTACAGAACCTTCTACAAGGCCAAATAATGCCTAAACTTACTAAAACTCTACACAACCATCAGGACCTAGTGACTTTGAACACAAACCAACAAATTCACCAATTCTAAAGATGAATTCTAGATTTGGACAATTTTGTAGAAACCTACACTTGCTTGTTTTTAACACATTGACATTTTAGTTTTACAAAAATGACACTATTAAGCTTATAAAAATGCAATATATCACATGCTTGACCTCTTTTTCTTTATAAAACTCATGCAACCACGTAAAATATTATTCTAAGACCAAAACTATGGATAGAAATTAGATTTGACTAAAAATACTCAAAAATCCATTAATTTGCCAAAATTTCCAAATTTGCTAGTTTTTAGCAAATCAAAATTAACAAAAATCTACCAAGAAAATTTAGGAAGACTTTTGACATAAAATGAACATAAACATTCTAACAAGTCTACAAAAAGAGTTTGAGCTTGAAACAACAATGTTTTCCCTTCCAAAAATCAGATAAAAAACTTGCCTTAATTGGCTTGTTTCTTAAGAGCAATATATGAGCCATGCATATTTTGAAAAAGTGACATCTTTCCATGAAAATATATCAAAAACAACTTAGGAATACAATTTTTCATAAATTTCTAAGTTAATTTGCTATTTTTAACAAATTATGAAAAATCGGGTATGAATTAGAACTCATTGGCATGAAGTCGTCCAACCACTATACGCTACCAAGTAGTTGTCGGCCGACTTAAAAGCTGCTTTTCCTATTAGGTGGTGGTGACCATATCGTGACCGTATCATGACCCTAAGGGGGGCCTAGTAGGATTGCTTAAAATTTCTATATTACGAGTGCACCTATAATACAAAAACCATCTTATAAGTTAAAGATTGCAAGACTCTAAATAATTAGTCACTAAAATTTTCAATTTTAATTAATTAATGGATATTTGATAAGCCATAGTCTACAGAACCACAAAGAATAGGTATCTCTAATCAAAAGATAAGATTAAGTAGTAAAGATTTAGAACATAAACTTACGAAAGTTATAATATCTAAATATATTATTAATAATTATCTATAATAATTCAAACCATTTACATAGTCTATCATCAAATTTTAACTTTTAAGCACCTTGACACTGGTATTCAACACTCAGCTCTTAATCTATTCTCGATTATCTATCAGCCTACAAGAGAAAACTATTGGGGAGTAAACTACAAGAGCTTAGTGAGTTGTCTTTCATACTATACCAGTAAGTAAGTTAGCAAACAATTTATTAACAAAAATATGGATGCATAAACAAGTAGTATGCTAAGCAATATAAATGTAGTTAACCTGTAGTACATAAAACATCAGATTCAATACTTTTTGAAATAAGGGTTGGGGATACATCGACACCAATCATAATCAAGCTCTAACACCTAGGTTTTTAACCATATATAAATATATATAGAAACTCCCTGTTTGATGAAAGAAGTTTCTATTTCCAATAGTTAGTAGTATACAAATTTTTAGATCTAGCGATAAAGTAGCCCCCGCAATCCATATTCACACCCTACAACGATGTTCTCTAGACATAACCCCTAACCACCCATAGTTAGCGTGTCTAGTGCCAATAAAACTCGCAAACTAAGGGTAAGGTCTTGTTGTACCAATACTCTTACACTGTACTAATCAAATTATGTGAGAATCCATCCCTCTAAGGCCCTTTATTACTAACTGTGTGAGGTGATCGCCGAAACATTATATGCAACGTTCGTGCTTATGTATGATCCATTTAATTTTAGTTGAATTGAATATAATTAAATCAATTTATAAGGTGATCAAACATTATCAACAAATCATTCAAATTATACAACCATCAATCATATAACCAAATCTCCAATTATCACACTTAACAGTATTTTGCACAACAATCAATTAATATCAGACACATGCATAACCCGAACCCCATGCATCAAGTTACTAATATTTAATTTATGTATACTAACTACAAGCACAAAATAAGTATAGAGTCATAGGAGTACTCACTTGGTCATTAAGTTTATCAACGATCGTAATAATCTACTTGATAAATTAGTATCTATATCAAGATCACCTAACATTTAGGGAATGTGAAAGGTAATGAGTATTTAAGTAGAATAACTAAACTATTTATATATTTGGTGCTAACTACTTAAATTAGTTATCTCTTCTTAGGAAATGCTCAGTTTGAACATTTTCCTTAATCATGTATAACTTTTTCAATTTAACTCTAATTTTTATAAACTTATAGTTAATTTCGATCGTTTTCAGATGTACTTTCTAGTAGTAAGGTCCGTTATGAACGTTGTAACCTGCAGTTTCGACAATTA
The DNA here is from genome assembly GCA_024138005.1 of Lumnitzera racemosa. Classification (NCBI taxonomy): domain Eukaryota; kingdom Viridiplantae; phylum Streptophyta; class Magnoliopsida; order Myrtales; family Combretaceae; genus Lumnitzera; species Lumnitzera racemosa. The sequence continues at coordinate 44,288,764 of JAMXBC010000009.1, read as the reverse complement.
TGTAAAAATATTATAAAATTCATTATTTTAACTTAAATAATTATAAAATATTATTTTAAACTTTTCTTCGTATAATTACTATTTAATAAATATTTAAATATTATATTTTGTAATTTTCTTATTTTTACGTCTATTTTACTATAATTACCTATTTTTGCTAATATTGTGGTTTAAGACTTATTAATTCAAATTTTGTACTTTATTAATTTTCTAATTAATTAATTATTTTATTATTATTTTTAATTACGAATTTAATTAATTTAGCTAAGTGATGATATGGCAATATAAGGGAATACCACGTATCACTTTTGAATTTTTGTACTTTTTCCACATTTTCTTATTTTTGTATTTTATGTCGTACATATATATTAATATTTGTTACTAAATTTTTCTAAATTAATTATTTTTTATACAATTTTCCTAAAATTACAATATATATATATACTCATATTTTGCAATATATGTATATATATTCATATTTTACTATTTTACTCTATTTATTAAATTAATTTTATAATATATTATGTATGTACTATCAAATATACTCGTATTTATACATATAATATATTATTCACATACGCATTTTCATACGTATAATATACTTATGTATTATAATAACATAACTTTAAATATTACCTATACTATACTATGGGTTTTTATATATACAAATAATTGTATTTTTTACATATACATATATTGTTATATTACATACATATATATATACCAAAATACTTAATATAAATAATATTATACATAAATACATATACATAGCTACTACATCCAAAGATATATATTTGTACATATTAAAATACTTAGTATACATAGTATTATACACATTTATATGCACACCGAATATATGCTCTAAAGTAGTATTTTTGTATTTTATACCTACATAAACATATACATATAATTTTGATGACATATTATACATACAACATATAATGAAAATTATACATATCTAAATATACATATAATATACACATAAATACATATATAAATATATATGCATCTGGGCTTTTATACTACATACTAATTATAATATGAATGTATACATGAACATACTTTAGTATTTATATAATTAGGAATATTTATACATAAAGAAATAGAAATCCTACATATATTTCTAATACAAGATCTTATAATACATATGAATTTTATAAAGTATGTATATATGTACAACACATAAGAATGAATATTACAAAATACACGTAATATACATACTAATTATTATCTTGATCTAAAATCCTCAAGCTTCTTCTTCTCCTTCTTCTTGATTTACTTGTTGGATTTAGTAAGTAAAAGGATTTAAAAAAAAAAAGGGAAGATAAGAGTTTCATAGTTGGAGGAATGGAAATGGTTGTGCGTCATTTTGTTTCTAATTTGGAAACAAATGTGTGTGTATGTTCTGCTGACCATAACCAATAGGGGAAAAGTAGAAAAAAAAATAGAGTGATTAAAGAAAATGAGAAAAGAAAATATAAGGTATTAAATGGATTTGACAAGTTCCATATCAATTAGCTTTATTTTATCCACATAATTAGATACTTAGAAGTAAAAAAAAAAAGAAAAGAAAAGAAAGAAAAAAACACACACATACATAACGTAAGCTACTGCACAATTCTGGAACCAATGTGACAAATGGGGAAAATAAGGAGAAGAAAAAGGAAAAAGAAAAGAAAGGGAAAAGAAGGAAAAAGGAAAATAAAAATAAAAATATTAGGTTTTCCAAATGCAAAAATTATAAATTTAGTATTTATAAAATAATATTGAAATTTTATAAAATTTTATTAATTTAATTGTTACCTATTACGTTTATAATATTTATGAATTATTTCAATGTGTTGTTAAGAGTTTTACACAAGTACGTATTTTAATTAATAATTATAATCGATTAAAGTTTTCGTACTAGTAAGTCATATTTATTCATTTTATAAGCTTATAATTATATTTTAAAGATTTTTTGTCAAGTTCAAGTTAAATTTTGAGTATTTACGTATACATAGGATTTAGGGTTTTTATACGTGATTTAGGTTTTAATCGAATTTCTAGAGTTTTTATGACCAATATTATAGTCGATTTCATAATTTAATGGAATTTTTATCTTACTCGACCTTATCAACTCATGAAGTTATCTACAGTAATATAATTCAATTATATTCTCAAATAGCTAAATTTGTAGGGTTTATGAACTACTTGTCTTGAGGTTGTCATTCAACTTGGTTTTTATACATACTTAGATTCTATATTGATTTTTCTAATTTTTTTATTATTTTCCTAATTTTTCAAAAATTCCATATTCTTTTCCCATGTTTCCATAGGCTCTCCTTTTATCTAAAGAATGTAAAATGAACAGGTTTGGTATTTATACAGTAGATGGTATAAGGGACAAACTTGCCATATGACAATTGGTTTTTAAAAACCATGGCCTCCCCTTGTTTTGGCTCCTAAACTCATGGGCCATCCTTTGTTTTATTTCCAAAACCATGGATTGCCTCTTGTTTTGCTTCCCAAAACCATTTGCAACCTACTTTTCTACAAAACCACTCTTGATTATTTTATTTGTTAATTTCTTTGATTATTTTATATTATTCCCTTATAAACACAAGCTTGTCTAAGGGTTTTCCAAGCTTCTATAAGGCTCTATTCCCAATGATATTCCTTTCTTATTTATATATTTTTAATATATAAATTATATTTGCTAAGTATATATCACTCTAAATAATATTCCAACCCTAGTCATGAGCTCCACTATATAAATGACTTTTGGTTTCGATTGGCCCAAGACTTTATTTAACTATTTCACATATATGTATTAGTTTAGAAATACGATTTCACACAATAATTTCTTCTAATTTTGTAGCCTGGCCATGAATTTTTCACTTAATTCCATTAACGTCACTCAATGTTGTATATTCAAGGGATTTGGAACTTTGGGGCATTATAAGGTCCGGCCAACTTACCTTATTGGATCCCCAATTATCAACCAAATATTGAGAAAGCCAACCTAATCTGAAGAGCCAACCTATTTGCATAACCAAGTTGTCATGGCATGCAAAGTATTGTCCTCTTGGGACAAAGTAAGGCCAAGCTTACTAAGAGCTCGAAACTAACTCTCTTAACATGTTCCACAAATCACACTCCATAAGTCTAGGTTTGCCGAAGTATCAATGCTAAGCTACCCATGAGCCCTACTGTTGTGGGCTTTATCTAAACAAGTTAGCAACCATTATGCACCAAATCTTCTGGCCTTTTTATCAAAGGCACATGCCCTATTATTGTTCCTATATAATTATCATATATGTGAATACGAATCCATCTTCCTTTTTTCTTAAATATTAATAAATATTATAGAATTTAGAATTTTGATTTTAATAAATAAAAATTTTATTTTGATATAAAATAAATTATTTAAATTTATTGTAACTGGGTTCATGAATTATGGTCAACAAACATTACAAGCTGCAAGGTACATTGGTCAGGGGTTCATGATTACCTTATCCCACGCAAATCGTTTACCTGTAACGATTCAATATCCATATGAAAAATTAATTACATCGGAGCGTTTCCGCGGACGAATCCATTTTGAATTTGATAAATATATTGCTTGTGAAGTATGTGTTCGTGTATGTCCTATAGATCGATCGAAGACTACTTGAAAATGGCTCTTCTGCTCAGAAACGAAATGTTCCAAATGTTCCTGGAAATTCTTGCTCCCATTGGATCATTTGTATCTATATGCATTAGGATCCTACCCAACAATGAATTTTCCTTTTAGCCATTTATGCATTTATCCTTTCATTTTTGTGAAATTACTGTAATATAGTTTTTACCCCCTTTAGTAATTTTAGATGTTGCATTACAGTCTTAGTTAGCAGGGTATAAATATCCCATGATAACATTTTTCATAATGTGACATGCCCCTTTTGAATTTATCAAATTCTCTCTGCTCTATATGTTGAGAACCTTAACCCCTAGCTCATAGCAACCCTTAAGGAAGGCTATATAGCGAGAGACCCTTTAACCTAGACCAATGAGTGACATTTAGCAAGTTATAGGCTATGTTGAGCTTAAGTGGTTTATCATATCCACTAAGCTACTCAAGGATTAGCTTAACCTTGTTACCCACATTTTCACCTAAAAACCCATTTCCTTTTTCTTTAATAGATTCAAAAGACCCATTCAAGCTATGGTAAGATCTCATTTAGGGTTCATGTTTTTAGTCGTTACACATGCTAACAGCTCACATTCCTATCATCTTGGTATTAGAGCTCAATATATGACTAAGGCCATGCGCATCTTGAGTAGTGCTGTGTGTATTGTTAGAAGTTTAAGCTACAATTGTAGTTTAAGCTATTGTTGTTATTGTACATAGTTGTGCTCTATTTTTTGTTCCTTGAAACAAAATACGGAGTTGTTGAAGTAAAATAATAGTTGAGTGTAGTTGTTGTTCTATGTGCTTGTTTTGCTATTATAGAAGGTGGTGGTAGTTGTTAAGAATAATAGTAATAGTTGTCATATTGTATTTGTTGTGCTATTATTGTAGTAGGTTTAGTGATTGTTGAAATAGCGATGTTAAAGAAGTGGTTGTTAAAGTTGTATATCAAACTATTGAGTAAAGGGCTAATAGGAGAATAGAGGTTGTGGAGGAAGAAGAGAATGATGATGAAGAGTTTTATAAGGTCAAAGAAAGGTTAAAACAAGCACTCTAAGATGGTAGATTTGAAGGCTAACCTAATAGAGTTGAGAATCTTGTTCGGTATCCCCAAAGAAGAGTAAAATGACCTGCTCATCGAAGAATCAATCTTGATGATATTAAAGAAGTTAACAAGGAGTTTGATGAGGATTAATATGATTAGGAGCATAGTTTAAGCTCCTACAAGTATTGATAATGTGAGAGTTCAAATTCCAAGCTTATTAGGAAGTAATAGCACTAATGAGTACTTAGAGTAGGAAGAGTAAGTTAAGAAGTTGTTCGGGTGTTATTATTATGTACAGGAGGATAAGGTTAGACTTACTACCCTAGAAGTCACTTGGTATGCTTACATGTGGTGAAAGAAGTTACATATAATGAATATAAGAGATGGTAGACAAGGTGTGAGAACTTAGAAGAAATGAAAAGAGTCATGTGAGGAAGGTTCATTCTTGATTCATATTATCAAGATACTTTTGTGAAGTTGTAGAAGTTGAGATAAGGGAATCGATTAGTTGATGAGTATGCGCAAGAGTTTCAAACATGAGATCAAATGTAAAGTAGAGGAGCCTAAGGCCGAACCATTTCAAAACTTATTACTAGCATACAATATGAACTCCAAGATGTTGTTGAGTGCAATATCTTTCACACCCTCAAGGAAGCTATTAAGGTCGACCAACAAGTTAAGAGATGGAAGATGAATAGACCTATCAAACTCTTGATTCTCAACCTATTCAATCAGTCCGACCTATCCAAGGAAGTAGTAGGAAGCTTAATAGCTTAGAGCTAAGCAAGAAAGAGGGCATTCAAAAGGAATGGGGATGGAGTAAGGAGAGAAAGAGAAGGAATCTAAAAAGCGCAGACCTTAGGAAGAAATATGAGCGAAATCAAGTACTTTAAGTGTAAAGGCTTTGGATATATGGCTACCTAGTGTCCAAACCAACAAACTATGGTTATTGAAGGTGACGTATCAACCTCTAAAGTATACAATACTAACAAAGAAGTCATTGAAGCTACAAAACGATTAAAAGACAAAGTAAATGTCAAAGTTACAAGCATGGTTGTTAAAATTGTAAGTCAACAATACATTTCTACAAGTTTATGATTTTATAATGTTTTTCTTAATTAAAATGGATGTAAAATCATTTATGTGCAAACTTTTAGTAGAGTTATGAACTTTTATATACAATTCTACAAGTTTACGATTTTACCAGTTTTATATGATTTGATACGATTCTACCAATTCTATGCATTCAAATGAATAGTAGAATCACAAGTTTGACAACCATAGTTATAAGAGATAACATTTATCCAAAAGAAGGTAACATGCTAACATTGGTGGTCTACTGAGCTATGAGTTTGGAGCCCAAAAAGAGAATGAGTAGCATAAGAATCTATTTCATACTACACGTAAGGTAGGAGATCAGTTGTATGTTTTGACTATTGATAGTGGTAATAGTATGAATGTTGCATCTACAAGATTAGTTGAGCAATTACACCTAACTATCTCTCCCCATCCTAAATTGTACAAGTTTCATTAGCCGAATGAGAAGGGATCATTACATATTACAAAACAAGTGTTGTTACCAATTTCTAGTGAGAGTTATAAGAATGAGATATTGTGCATTATGCACTTTTCCATATGTTAAGAACCTTAATCCCTAGCCCATAGCAACCCTTAAGGAAGGTTATGCGGCAAGTGACCCTTCAACTTAACCAAATGAGTCACATCTGGTGAGTTATAGGCCAAGTTGAGTTTAAGTGGTGCATCACATCCACTAAGCTGGTCTTGGATCAGCTTAACCTTACTACCCATATTTCCACCTAAAAACCCATTTCCTTTTCCTTCCATAACTTTAAAGGACCCATTCTCATTACAATAAGACCTCATCTAAGGCTCACATTTTCAATCATTATGCATGTTAATGGTTCACATTCCTATTAAGTAGCTTCCCAAAGACAATTTATTTTAATTTTTGAGATCCAACTGAGAGGTCCGCGTACACCCTTCGTCACTACTCGAAGGCCATCCCCCACAATTGAATGACTCTTTAGAAGAACCAAGGCCCTCCTCTCAAGCTCATGAATTTTCTCTCTCACTCTAATCATCCTCGATGTAGTCATGTCACAACAAGAACACAACCAGCCCTTAAATGTGGGGATATGGTGTTTAAGTGCGAAACAAAGGACTTATGTTGATGGGAATCAAGCTTCTAGACCTTTAACTTGATCAAGAGCAAGAAGACTAGCAAATCTAACCACTCGAGTACTCAATGGCAACCTAAATCAAAATCGACCAACCTATTGAGTAGCAACTTAAATGATCATTCCCAAGTCTTCTAACCTATTTGGAGTACTACATCAATAAGCCTTAACCTATAAGAGGCACTAACACCACTCATCCCTAAGAGCCCGACCTACCACAAATGGCTTAACCTAACAAAAAATCCTAAACACGCTAATCTTAACATTACCAGTTAAAATTTGTTATTTGTAGGTGCGCCCTCTACTTCGAGTTCAATACGTATTCCTACAAGCACATTATATACAACTCAAATCAAAAGAAGTCACGTGTGTACTTCGTGATTGATCACATTACACGTAACTAAAGAAATGACTTGACTTACACATATAAGATGATCAAGCGAGTTAAGATAGGGAAGAAGAGTAAGTAGTCTTGGTAAGCTTTAACATATAAGGTGATAGGTGAAGTAGCATGATAGCATCAAACTCTACAATGGATGAAGAACAAGATAGTGTTCTTAGGATGTTCAAGTGTCTAATCTTTGAGATGGGATTTTAGTACAGTAACGGCATTAGTTAGAATTTGTCTCCCATCCAAATGAGGAAACGAAAGGGGTATTTATGGGAGGTGATAGGTGGATTTGATCCATTGGATTATGATGTTAATCAATAGCTAAGATTGAAGCCTTTTATAAATGGATCTCAAATAGGCTTTTTCATAGGCTTAGGCCCAAATAAAAGGTTTTATTATCTTTTAACGTGACCCCAACCAAGAAAGGCTGGATCAAACAAACCAATCCAACGAGCCCTAATCCAAGCCTACCATGTTAAATCTCCCTTAATCATCCTGAATTCTTATGGACTTAGCTCTCTAAGCCTTATTACCCTAGCCCAAATGGTTAAATCCATTTCATTATTAGGCTTAAAGCCCATGAGTCAAGTTTAGCCATCTACATTTTGCCCCTTAACCAAAGTCTGTTGGATAAAGTCGAAGGAGTTTGGGCGTTGAATAAGCCTTTAAAGAAGCCAAGTCACTGCTTGGCCTATACGTACTATAGAAGAGTTGCACTACTACCGGCACATCTATATAATTGAAAATTTTATTTCTTTGGTGATTCATGACATAGATTGTTAGATATCTCTTCTAGATTTTGATGATAACAAAAAGAGATAAACACTAGTGAATTAACAAGTGTACAGGTATTTAGAAAGTTTAAAATGCAAATTGAGGTACATTCAGAAACTTATTTAGAAGGTCTGAATTGATTGAAAAAGAAACTGGTTTGAAAATCTTCAAAGAATGTTTCAGAAGCTTTTATAAGAAGAATTGGTACAAGACTTCAAGAACTTGCTTAGAGACTTCAAAGAAAAGAAGATTGATACTCTTCAGAAGGTTATTCAAATAGTCTAGAAAAGTATAACATTGAAAATTAACAAAATATCATATTTGAGGTGAATAAGGCCTAGCTCCACTAGATTAGGTATATTAGGGAAATATACTTAATCCTATTTCACTTAGATGGAATTAAGAATCCAAGGGGATTATTTTTTAAGTGAACGTATCTTTGGATAATTCAAGATAATATCTTACATTGGATAAAGATAAGGTTGGTTTTGGATCTTATAGGATTTCAATTTTAAATCTGAGGTTTATCTAGAAATTGCTAATCAAGCATATCTTAACATCAATTTTAAATCTAAAGCTTATCTAGATATTACTGATCAAATTGTCTCTTATCAAGATAATTTGATAAGATCAGGTTTAAGTTCAAAACTCTAAGCGTTTCTCTAAAAATATCTATGGATTATCTTTAACATTCAAAATGGATAAACATAAAGTGAAGATAATCTTCAACAAGTTAGCTATTAGAAGACTCCAATATAAAAGGAAAAAGGATTCAAAACGTCAAGTACGTCTCCAAGAAAATATTGTTATAATTTATATGTTTAGAAAAATTACATATATTTATTTTTAATTATTATTTTCTTCATTTTTCTTTTTCTCTTTTCTTTCTTTTTCTCTTTTCTCCTTGTTGCACGTTATGAAATTAAAACCAAAAAAATCAGAAGTTAGCAGCCTACGTGATGTATATAAATTACCAAGTGTTGATTTTACAAAAAAGAAAAAATTAGAAATCATTATATTGTCTTATCTTAATAAATTTAAAGATTATGTTATTATCTTATTTTATCTTCTTCTCTCCCTAAATTGCTGATCACGTGGGAATAGAAGAAGAAACAAAGTTTGGAAAAAAATTTCAAAACAAAAGAAGAGAAAAATCCTAGAAATAAAAAAACGTGAAGAAGAAAGAAGAAAAGAAGAAGAAGAAGGAAGAAAAGAAGAAGAAAAAAAATCAAAAGTAATAGATAAGTAAAATTATTTTGTAAGTATAGATGTATATTATATAGTATGTACATGTATATATGTAGTATTTGTATTTTATTTTTGTAAATATTACATTATCAATACATGTATGTATGCATAAGTACTTAAATTGAAATATATATGTATGTATACATGTATGTACATAGGTATAATATATGATAGGAGTATGTAGTATGTATTTTTTTAAGGTTACATATAATATGTATTAAGCATTTTTACAAATAAGTTAGATATATATATATATATATGTACACATGAAATGCTTTGAATATATATATATATATATATATATATGTATGTATACAAATTTATTTTCATATATATATATATATATATATATATGTAGTCATGTAGTATATATGTAGTTGTATATTTCTATAAGTAGTCATATATTCTTAAATACATAATTTACATATGGCATATATATATATATATATAATATAGAGTATATGTATAACATATAGTGGTATATCGAATATAACATATGGTATATGTATAATATATAGTATACATATTGTATACCGAATACTATATATATATATATATATATATATCAAACATTAAGCAAGTAGTATATAGTATATATAATATAATAATACTTACTAAATAAAATAAATTCATAATTACGTAAGGAGTGTATATATATATATATATAATACGGTAAAGTAGGAATTTCTCATTAAAGTAAAATTATAAAATTTATCAAATATACTATAAGTCTATATATATATGTGTGTGTGTGTGTGTGTGTGTGTAAATCGTGAATATAAATGAATAATAAGAAAATAAGAAATAACAAAAATAATAATGACAATAATAATAATAATTATTATTATTATTATAATAAGGCTAAAATCTCAAAAAGAGGAAAAGTATGCTTAAAATAATAAAAATATCAATTATATTATTTAAATAATTATTAAATTGTAAATATATTAAGAAAAAGTAAAATTAATATTGTATAATTTTTAAACTAAAATAATAAATTTTGTGATATTTTTATATCATAATTCAAATTGCGAGTCACAACGTTCAAAACGGACCTCGTTATGAGAAAATACGCTCGAAAACGATTAAAATCGACTATAAGTTCACAATGATCAAAACTAAAATGAAAAAGTTACATATGATTCGATAAAAGCTCAAATTGACAATTTCACATAATTAGGTGAAGTAAACCTTACAAATTATGATACTAGTTTAACTTTAAATTCCCAAACTTATAAATTTTTATCATTCATAGTTGATTTTGATATAGACCCTGATCTGCCACTAGATTACTACGACACCTGAGTTGACTATGGCTAGGTAAGTTTTTCTTAATAATTCCATACTTGTTTGTGTTTGTAGTTAGTGAATATAAGTTATGATCAATAAATGAATGTGTATGGGGTTAGGTTATGCTTATGCATGATAATTGTTGTTAATGGTGAATTTACTTTAAATTACAATAATGTATTGATTGTTACATAGTAGATTCACTAAGAATTGATTATTTATGACTTAGAATGATCATTGAATAAATAAAACCTAATTTTATTCAACTAGAAAAGTTAATTTGGATCATACATAATCATGCACTGCATAACTAATTCCGGTAGTCATATTACACGAAGGTAACGAAAGGCCATACGTAGGTTGATTATTGATTGTTATAGATTTCGTACGGTGCACAAGTGCGATATAACCTTACCCTGGCCAGCGGGATGACTAGGCGTTAGAGGTGCCAACCGCCTAGCTAAGGGTCAAGTCCAAAGGCCTTCGTTTAGGGGTGAGTGAAGGTTACGTAAACCTACTCACAATCATATGTAAAACTCATTTTGATAAAACTAATAATGGAGATACCATTACATTTTTAATATGAAACGCGGAGTTTCGTTATAAGATAAGTTCTAATATGATACCCGGATCTGACTGTGCTGATATATCTCCAACCCTGACTTCGGAGGGCGTTAAATCTAAGTTGCATGCAATACCTGGTCACCTGCATGTATTTGTTTGGTATACTGATTGACATGCATTCATTTGATTGAACTTAACTATTGTGTAACTTAATTCTTGTATGATTGAGGGAAATTATCTCACTAAGCTAGTTAGCTTATACCCTTGTAGTCTTCTTTTACAGGCCAATCTATTTATGGAGTCGGGCCATCGCATGCCCGAGGTTAATGTTCTACACGGGGTCAATGTGGGAGCTAAATGTGATTAAAGAATATTTCTGATAGTTTATAAAGTTGAATATGTAATCGATATACTGGTTTAACTTAAAACATGTTTTAGACATCTTATTTGTAAACTTTTGTATAAATAGACCATGTGTTATGTTTTTATAATTTATTATTTATAATGAAATGATATTGCTTATGCTTACACACTCTTGGTAGTTAGACCCGTAGCCGTAGCCGTAGCCGTAGCCGTAGCCGTAGCCTTATGTATCGTATAAAAGGGTCATCAATTGTAAGGGAATTCAATCTGCAATCCTTTATATGGTATACGGTAACTGCTACAACTAGCCCCCTTGGGTCGTGACATAGATACCTAGTAAAATTGATGTAAGATAATCCAAGAGACTTCTTAGTGTGTAATGTTGCATCACCAATAGTTGCATGTATCGTCTAGGCTGAGTTAGGTTGTAGGTTGCCCCCATGTAACACATATTAGCTGAATCTTCGTTCATACAAAACTTCCTTTATGTGAACCAGTTTGTCCCCTTCATTCAACTCATGCAAATTATCTTCCACGTAAAATTACCCTCTATATCCTAACTTTGCAATAATGATTTAAGCTAACTTCTTCAAAATATGTCTTGCATATGTTTGTCCTAAAGGAAACAAAATTCCAAAGAAGACCAATTTCATTATGATTGGCACTAATCCTAAGAAGGTCGAATTCCATCAATCACTATAATTTCAACTATTCTTAAAATTTTCTTTAGTCTCTCTCTCTCTCTTTTTTTTTTTTTTCCAAACGTATCCATAACTCACTTCCAGTGTGAATTAACTTAGATGATATATAAAATATCCTTTTCCTTTTGAGCTTGTTGTCCATAATCATTAAGCTGAACATCCATGGACTTTCAAACAGTTTGGAATATTACCATTCTACAGCATAATACAGTGAACTTGAATCTAGCATTGAACCCATTCTCCATATAATTAATAAACATAAACATTGTATATTTCACTAACTATCAAATGGATAAGATCGCATTTACCCTGAGAATATACTCGCATGTGGATGCATGGTCTTTTGAAATGAGGTATCACGTTCTAAACGCATAAGATATTGGAGAATATTTTCTATTATACGCTTTTCCCATTCAAATATCATCCATTTTCCAAACTCCTCCCCTACGATCATAGAAAATTTTCAAACAGTTGATTGTTTTCAACTCTCTCTTTCTCTAGCTTCACCTTTAATTACCTTCAACCATCTGTGATCACAGTCATAACAACATAGCTCAACCTCCTTCTCTATCCTAACCTATCCTTTCTCTCTTTAGCCCTCAACATAGCTACAAACACCACATCATCACGTTTATAAGGTAAGCAACTCCATCCACTTTCAACCAATAGTGAATAGTGACAACAGCAGCAATCTCAACCAAATACAACAGCCAACTCCTTCTTTCTATCATTATATCATTTATTCCCATTCATTTTCACTCACAAACTTCTACATTTGCCTTCCTTCATTCATTCGTCATCACTACTTCAATTTTTTTGTCATCATCATCAGTTTTTATTCTAACTACACTCTTATACACTTGTTGATCTTTCAACTTTATTCTCTCTAATACATCACATACACTTTTTCCTTCATTTTTTTTCATCTACATTTTTCTACTTCCATTTACATCCATATTACCTTTGTCTTTCATTATTCCCCACCCCCTACACATTTCTTTTCTACTTTGTTTCATTTCATACCATACACTTTTTTCTTGATTCAATGTATACTTTATTCGACATAATGTGCGATAATGCACCATTTGACCTGAAATCTGAAGGTTGATAGTAAAATATTGGAGGCAACGATTGAAGATAATTATCAAAAATCATAGTTAGTGCTTAAAGACCTAGAAAAAACTTATGCCACTTTCAAGAGATTGAAGCAATCGTTAGCAAAGTTTAAGAAAAAGACTGCTTAAAGAATTCAAAGCTAATTAAGCAGTTTGTTAGTCGGTGACTTCCTCCACCTTCCTCCTTTTCTCTTTCGAACTTTTCATCTATATATATAATTTTTTCTCTTTCGAACTTTTCATCTATATAAGTACTAGTCTTCAATAGATATAACCAAGATGGATAAAGACATCAACCTAAGAACAACACCAATATCTAAAGCTCCGTGATAGTCAAGACTTGTATCTCAGTTTATACCACTCTCTATTCTTCAATAGTGAATTTCTTGCAAATAGCTCATACCAGTACCAAGTCCTTCTTCTCTCTTTCTTTAGCTAAAGACTCGCATATACTTCTCCTTTTACTATTGCACCTTGAAATGATGCTTAAATCAACCTCTCTATGAATGTATAGTATTCCATTGCTTTTTGTTTCTTTTGTTGCCATCCTATGTTGTGTCCTTAAACTTAAGCCAAAAGATTTGCACCTGCTCTTGCTCTTTTCCATTCCTAATCTTCTTTCATTCGAAGACCTAAGTCCCAACTTATTATATGCCGAGCCTTCATCAAGTACATAAATGCATAGAAACTAATCGAGTGAGAAACAAAGGTTAAAGCTTGATAGCTGTCTAAGTTGTCCACATGATATGCCACCATTCACAAATCGCACATTTTAACTATTTCATAGGATATGTTCAACAAAATTTGAGCTTCTTCTTTTTTTTTTTTCAATTTAAGATAACCTAATTATAGCTAGAGCCTCCCTAGTCCTTTTATTAAACACCTTCCACACGTTTTCAAGTTGAAGCTTTACAATAGGTTAGCCCACACCATGTCTGATACATAGTTTAGCAAATTTAAAATGTCCCTATATTCTTTTTTTTATTCCTTCTTCTTCTTCTTCTTTTTCATCATACATTTCCAACCTTCAAACTTATCAAAGTTAGTTGCCACCAATGAAGACAGTTCCACCAATCGAAAATTAAAGATTGAAGACTAAAGCTACTCTTATTGAAGACCGACATACAATAGTTGAAATTTCCATCATAGGAGACACTAGCAATGATAACATCACCAAATTTTATCACAACAAAGATCAGTGTTGCCTAGAGACAAAAACTTAAAGACCGTAGGAAAGGAATAGAGTTTTAGAGCTTAAAGGCCAAAGAATAAAGCTAAAGCCAAAGACAAGCAGAAAAGGAAAAACTAAGAAAGCTACTATTAAAGAAGACTGAAGCTTGTAAGAGAACTAATGAAGCTCGAAGACTGAAACTGTCAAAATGGTTTGTTGCCAATAATCATGATAAGTAGACCAATAGAGATTAAAGAACGATATTTCACTATAATGTTAAGAATTTCTCAATAATTTGAGTCAAATGGCTAGAACCTTTTTGTAGCCCTTCGAACACTTCATGGCTACATCAAATATACCTACTCCCATATCCAAAACCAAAAACTCACTCGCATTTCCTTCTACACAAATGGAACTCCAACACCTAATACTTAGGTATCCACACGCATTACCCTAGTTTTCAATTCTGTATCGATACCCCAAGAGCTCATTTGGCTAAACCTTGTTTCATGAAACAAGTAATGATATTTGTCTAATAAACTAAATTTCTAACAAGCATTTCCTTAAACATAACACATGCAGTAGCAATTTCTTTAACATATATATACCCAAAACAACATTTCAACCTGACCTATATTACACTCTCACCCTAGGGTTATATATTGCATACACAAATGTAAAAACTTCTCACTCAGATTAGACTTCGATACTTGATACACCATCCATTCAAGGCCAAGTCGAATACCATTTACACACCATATACAGTCGAAGTCATCTAGTCTTAGATAGCTCGAAAACACAAGTAGTCCCTTTTTTTCGAACATTTTATTTACCATCTTCAAGAGTAAAACCCTAATTACAATAGTATAGAGAAACACAATTTCTAACCAAGTGGGTTTTAAGACTTTTGCATTTTGTTCCTAGGCCATAAGAATTAGAAGGAAGAAGATTTTTTTTTAGCTTAGGCTTTAGGGGGAGGTATGATGACAAAGAGGGAGAGTAAGATGTTGCGAGTGTATTCAACGAAGTTGTGTAAAATAGAAATTTCTAACAAGCTTCCAACCTTCGACTATTGAAACAGCAGGAGGGTCTTCGACATTTCCAAAGTTAAAGAGTAGAGTGTGCCTTTAGAGTAAAATTTAGATTTAAGGTTTTACAGTATCTTGTCTCTTATAATTAGTATGATAAAAAGAATTAGAGACCTAGATGAAAAAGTCGAAATTAGCGAAAGGGGGTATGAGAGGAGTAGGCTTGCTTTTTTTGGTATCCGAATGAAGTTGTTCATGTAGGTGGATCATCCAAAGTCGAAGTGGGCTTTATCTTTCGTGGGGATATGGGTAGAGTGAGCAAAGTTAATAGGGGAGATCGAGCCATCGACAAATGAGGACAAATGTCAAAGAAATTCTCCTAATATACAACGTTCTAGCTCTTAAAGATTGGAGAATGCTACTTATATTGCCTAGTACTAATTTACAACGACACCTATCCATCTAAATAAAATTTGTATCGATAAATATATAGCTAATAGGATTTGTCCCGTGGACACATGAGCAATCCACCAGGGCATCCTTAAGTGAGCTGAGATCTATCCCCGCTACTTTTGGCCTTTGTTGGCTCTTGATCGACACACACTAAATGTATCATTGAGATGGCACCAATAATATCATTGATGTGTAATGAGTAAAGAATTTATGAATTTCCTATAGCATAGCTTCATAAACCTTAAACCTCATAATATATGAAACATCCTTTATTCTTTCCTTATGGATTATTCTATACATACCCGTTTGGTTTTGCAACGATGACAAATAATTACTTGATCCCCTTTTTCATGATTCTCAGTTTTCAAGTTAGTTCAATGTATATGCTTCGCCCTTCCTCTTTGTTTTTTTACCTAACACACGGTATTTTTAATAATGTTGAATTTCTTTCTTTTCACCATATGACTAACTTGACCATTGCTATTCAAATTTGCAGGTGATATTCGAAGATGGGTAAGGAGTCTAAGAAAAAGATACCAAACAAGAGTAAGGGCAAAAAATTATTAACCATTTAGGATGGTCACATTCTAGCCATGCCTTCACCGTGGAACAAGTGACTTAACATAACAATAAAAGAAGATTCCTTTTAGGGTAATGTAAGAAGACAAGATTTATATAAGCAACCGACTGCTCAAGGTGCCTTACACTTCATAAGGTGAGAACCTTATGTGCATGAGAGTGCAAAATATAAAAGGATATTTAATGCTCTGATTTAGAAACAAAAGGAAAGAGGTCCTACTATCTGAAAGCTTGTTTCACTTTCCTTGAATACCCATAGCTGATTGGGCTAATTAGGTAAGTCATATTTTGAGTAACTCAGCATTTGTTGATACTTTGGAGAAAGTAACCATATATTTCCCAGTATATATTTCCTCTCATTTTAGTTTTCCTTGATCTAATGACATGGAGATTTAAAGGGTAATAATATGCCATTGGAGCACCTAAACGCACACATTTGTGACTGTATGGGGTGAGATCACACCTACTCTCAAGGATATCAGCATCCTCCTACATCTCCATGATTTTGGGGTAACCAATATTACTACATCTAATGTTTCAAAAGAAGACTGAAGCTTAATCTCAACTTTGGAGGTCGAAAGAAAGAAAGCCATAAACACCGACAAGAAAGGCACTTTTAATGCCTAAGCGAGACATTTCTTTGAAGGGAGTGAAGAATACGAATGAGTACCAACACTTTTACTTTTGTCATTCCATTTTGATAGTTTCATTAAGTTATCTCATGAGCAATCTCTTCTTGCAGGTATGAATTGGAAGCTTTTCTTGCTTGCAAGCTATCTCTGTATGTGTTTCTCGGCAGCCTAAAGGATAGCGTAAGCCCACATTTATTTCACTTGGCAGTTCGTATAGCATGTGGAGAGCATTTTACCTTAAGGCTATTTTACTTAGGATCATTGTATAGACATCTCAATCTTTATCATAAGGCTTCCATTCAATCAATGGGTCAGTATGCTATTACATCCCATGCAGACATAGTATTCTTGCTTATCTTCTTTTGTGAGCACTATAAAGGATATTGTGGCTCCTATCTTAACAAGCCTAAATGTAATGAGTTGTGGGCTTGGGCATAGGTTAATAGGTGACCTTTGGGTGCCTTGTTAAATGTTTTGGACAACTACAAAGAAGTCACTTTCCACCCTTACGCCAACAAGACACCTAGGTAATTGTAATTCCCACACTTTTATCCAAAAGGCTCAAAAGATATCATGAATTTACTTAGTACAAGAGAAAGACTTGATGCTATTGAAGCCGGTTTTATTCTTTGGTGCTTACCCAAAGGTCTACCCTCTTTACATAGCTGGGTTGACTCCTCTAGTCGTTATCTTGAGTGTAAAGTGATGTTATACACACCACATCGAATTGCTCGATAGTTTGATTTCGACCAAGGAATCCCTTCATTAATATCAATTGATGATGACTTTGATGAGTGTTGTAGATCATTGAGCCTAGATGATTTGATAAACATCCACTTGGGAGTGAGATAGTTGTTTTTCCATCTATGTGTCGCTGTAGGATTACTTCTACTGGTTAGCTTACATATTAGACAGATTATTTGGAAGACTTTAAGAAATATGTGACTACACCAATCGAAGGGGAGCTTCCTGTGAGGACTATTTATAAGGATGAATTCATATTTCAAGCTCCCATTGAAAAGAAGAAGTCACCTTATGGTGCAAAGAATAAAAACAAGAAACCTCATTCCACTCCCAAGTTACCTATCATCAGATAAATCAAGCGTTCATGTATTTTTGAGGTATTTTGTTAATTTCTTTCTCCCGATATTTATATTTTTGTATCTCATGACTTATTTACTCATCACTTTTCTTTATTTCTTTATAGGACAAGGACAATAGAAATATTACTCTTATTCCAAAGAATGATAAGACATCCAAGAAAATCCCTTTCGTCCTTTCTCCTTTCCATGTCTAACATAGTCTGAGGAAAGCGCCTTAAGCGAACGACCATTCTATTGAGATTGTAGATGATGGTGAAAGTGATGATGAGTCCATAGATACTAATGAATCTCTTAACAATATGAATAAAGATTGTGACGGAAGTAATCTATTAGGTAGTGTTGGTGATCAAGAGGAAAACCCAGACTAAACCAATACAAAAGTAGATAAACCAAAATAGTCGACCAAAAATTAGACTCAAGTTTTGAAAGAGTTAAGTAATATCATTGATCGAGATGACCATGAGGCAATACACTTAAAGGAAGCCGATATCCAAGAGCATACTAAGGTTCTGAGGGCAATAAGACTATTTAATAGCCAGCCAAATAGTATAGTAGGTGGCATTTCCTCCAGTACCGTTACAATTGATGATATCACTCCAATTTATAGTTATCACATCCCAACATAGCACAGGATGTACCATCACACAAGAATACCTATTTATATTTAACAAAAGTTCTATTTATAAGAAAGGAGTATTAAAACGGAGCTCAACTTTATACCTATTTATGCTAAAAGTACATTTTTCAAACTTATCCAAACCTAAAATAGAGTGTGTATTTATATATGTTTAATATGTACAGATCCTTTATAGAAATAAGAATAAAATACTATAAGACTTCTTCAAAAGCAGCTGACTTCGTCTTAAGTACTCTCAAAAGACTTTTTCCCCCAACTGATATTACCCTATCAATTCTCTTCATAACCTGAGGATACACAAGTATCCCTTCAACTCTTTGTAAGCTAACTGAGAGTGGATAAAACAAAACACAAAACAAGTAAAATACATATTTACCTAGATCAATACTATAAGATATTTAGTTTCATAATCTAAATTACCAATACAAACTGTTTATGCAAGAAATTCGTGCCATGCTCATGTATGTGACATGCATCGGTATTGATATCCTATACTTTTCTAATTCTTCACCGATTAGTTGACATACCTAGGCATCTGGATACTATGTCCAAGAACCTAAGGCAATAAGGAGCTGCCTGAGAGTAAGACCCCCAACAAAAACCACCCATTGTGGTTTGAAAATCCAAAACGTAGTTGGTTACACATTGTGGCCGGAATAAGTTAAGCAATGTAGTTCTATATGCTCAAAAGCCAACTCAGCAATTTTGAAATTTTCAAAAACTCAACCCATAAGTCTTTTAATGCCATGCCATGAATGCAATAGATAGTACAATAACCCAATATTAGCTACGAATCTCAAGTTCCACATTATAAACAATTCAACTATCTCAATTCCAACTTTGTTTCTCAACTTTATATTATATTCTTTCATAAAGGGTTCACTTGAGTGAATACCCTAAAGAGCATTTCAGTTTTTAATTTTTCCAAACAAAATTACATATTGATGAATCAATCATACACAAGGAAACATTTCACTTTTTCAACATATATTCAACAAAATCGGCTACTTGATAGTGGCATAAAATCCTAAGCTTCATGATATATTCCTAGCTCACTTATCATACCTAAGAAAATACATACAGACCCCAAGTCAACTACAGGTCAATACTAAATTCTTTTATGTTTTCACTATTGTATTCCTAATCTTATTTCGATTGTGCCTTATTCATTTCTTATTCTATTTTAATAAACTTTATATCGTCACAATCATTATTTTGAGTACTATTAAGATATATCAAGAATCATGATTAATCAATATTGTTAAATGTCCAAAAATACACTTTTGTATTACTGATTCGACCATACATTAATATAACTCCATAATTATATCAAATAAACCCTAAATCTAAATTAAGAATCCTAGAATTCCATATTTCCAAAACCGAACAACACCTATTATGTTCCTAAAATATCATTCTTTTACAAATTTAACAAATATCTCACTAGGACTAATTACTATATCATATATTAGGCTAATATATAGGTTTATATCATGAAAATACATAATAAATAGAATATGAACTCAATTAATTCCATGAAAAATCCTATATACTCATAAAAATATGTAGTTTAATTATTGATCATGAATTATACTAAACTATCTATTATATATTTTTATGAAAATAGCAATTTTAACTCAAAATTAGTAAAAATCGAACAAATAAGTGAATTTAATCACAAGATAACAATAGAGTGTTCCAAACTTAATTATGAACTTCTAGAAATCACAATATATGGGGCTCATACTTTGATTTTTTTAAAAACTAATTAATTCAATAAAATAGCAAAATTGATAATTTTATCCAAAATAATTAAATAAATAGTAAACATGATTATTTTTAAAAATTATTGTTACTAAAATTAAATACATATATTAAGTATGTTACATACAAATTTTAAACTTGAAAGGACATTATTTAATATTTCTAAAATTTAATTCAATTTTCATCTAAATAGAGGCATTTCTTAAGGATCGTATATTTTCAATAATTATTTCACTAAAATAAAATTACAAAATTAATCTACACATAGAATAACTCCAAAAAACTAAGTTTCATAATTAAATAACATCATTTACTATTTCTACAAAATTTACAAAGTTTCAGCCGGAAATTTGGTTCACCTGAACTGGCCACCCCACCTTATCAAAACACCTCCTCTGGTGGTGCTTTCTTTGACCCCGAGGCCACCACAATAGGACTCCTATAACCATTTGAACCGGCTTAATCAAATTTCGTACTCTGTTTTTGCTCTAATTTTCTTTTTTTTCTATTTTTTTCGAAATTTTCTTAGGTATTTTTCTTATATTTTTAGACTTCCAAAATGTTGTTTTTGAAGTATACATACCCTATTTATATTTTCTAAATGGATTAGGATTTGCAAAAATTTGACATGTAGCTTACACATGTCATTTTCTTGATTTTTCAATGCATAAAGTGTCATTTTCCAGTGTTTTGCCTTTCGACTCATCAATTCAAATTAATCCTTGGCTACTACATCATGGGATGACTCATCCTTTCATTTTTATATTACTTTTCCATTTTGTATATTAATTTACCTAATTTTAATTATAATTTCTTATTATATATGTGTATTTAATACAAATAATGCATGTTCTATGTTTATACATGTATAATTCAACTTGATTTATTATTTTTATAAGTTAAATAACTTATTTCTAATATCTCATTGTATCTAAATGCTTAAATTTCACGTTTTAGATATTTATCAACTTTAGCAATAAATTGACGTTTTCTTAAATTAATATTTTTATAGTGCTTATTTTAAAAAATTAACTTTACTTGAATTATTCTGTTTAAGTTTTCTAACCTTATTGTAAAGTTTGAATTTGAACGGATAACATAACCCAACACCCTAAATTTAGGGGCTTGGATCCTAGGGTAATCGTATGGGCTCAAAATCCTAAGGTATTATAATAGTCAAATTCCTTTGCCAACGGCTCATGACAATATCAACCCTATTTTAGCTGTTGAGGTACCAAAGAAAATTAAGGGAGGTATACCCCATACAGTGGTAGTGGAGGCACTTAGGCCTTCAAGGCATGTTCTTCATTTCATGGATTCACAGTTCCCTCGGATCTTTTACAGTTGCTAGAGGACTCGAGGGCTACGGAAGGTAATTTTTGGGTTGGATCAATTTGTCTCAATACTGGAATGATGAATACCATAATAACCTTTCTCAAGAAATCTATTTCATTTATGGAAAAAACCTAGGAATCAGTACCTACCCATGACTTATAGCTCTTGGTAAGCAATATTGCTGGAGTATGTGGCTTAAACTTCAACTTACCAAATATGGAGTTAATTGCTTTTAAAGCTGAAAAGATACTAGAATCATAAGATATTATGGAGTGATACGATCAACTTGAGGTGGAACTTAAAGAGGTTAAGCTAGAAATGCAAAAGCGTATTGGAAACATAGATCACAAAACTTCCATTAGATTAGTACTTTGTTGTTGAGTGATCTTCGTTTAACCCTTTTCGTTTATGTTTTGGACCTTTATGCATGCTTATAGAAACTAAATGAAAGAACACTTCTCCTTTGTTACTTGGACTTTCTTATACTTTTTATGTTGTTGAATAAATCATCACACTGACTCAGTTCTTTTACAGGCATTAATGATAGCATAATAGTTATAGTGCACGTTATATTTAGCAGCACAATCATGACATATGCCATAATAACTTTAGGTTAAGCTTTAGGAATTCTTCTAAATGAATAAAGAATCGAATGTTGTACATTTCATTTGCAAGCAACATCTAATTGTAATTTACAATCCATCATCAATAAGAGTAACATTCAATGTGTTGAGGGGGTATTGCCTACTTCTTAACCCTATTGATATGACTCTATGTAGAATTAAGATAGGGAAATTAAGTTATGTACAAAAAGTGTCATGTTTTATGCTTAAGAGACAATACTCTTGCTAATCAACATGACATGAACCTAAGGCCATCACGTACTTAAGATGCAAAGCTCTTACTAAGTAGCAACAATGTGATGCTTATTCTAAATAAACATTGAATAGAAAGACAATAGACTGAAGGCAAGCTCATATGACTAAAGACTGCATATTTCATTTGAACTATGATATATCATACTTTTTATACATGAAACTTCTTAATGTATTGGAAATTTATAGGTGCTGTGATGGGATCAATCATGGGATTCCATAGCTTGTAGTATTCACCTTCGTGTACCTCCTTAGTAATGAAAGGCCCTTCTTACTTGGATGTAAATTTCAGTGCTGAAATACCTCGATGCACATGCTCGGCTACACGATGTACAACATCACCCTATTGAGATGATCTCTTCTTCATTAGTCGATCATAAGCCACTCTAAGTCCATGTTGATAATTAATGAGACTATGCTTGCAACATCACGCTTGTCATCTTACACTTTCGAATCTATCATTCGTAATATATCGAGTTCAAGCTCATCATTTATGGCCAATCTAACGAATGGGATCAAGACCTTTATTGGAACCACCACCACAACTCTATATACCAAAGAAAAGGGGGTCGTTTACGTCGACCTTCATTTTGATGTCCTATAAGCCCAAAGCGCTAATAACAGCTTATCATACCATTCCTTATGATTATCATGTACCATATGACTAAGGACTTTTAATAAGCTTTTGTTCGTTGCCTCAACTTGCCCATTTTGGGTAGTAGAGCGTGGATTTGACATCATTGATACTATAAGAAGCCAGTAGTTGATAGATATGAGAATTAATGAAAGGAGTTCCATTGCTAGAAAGGATATACTTCGGGATCCTGAATCTACATATAATGTTCTCCTTTATGAAACTTGCAACAACTGGTCCCATTGCTTTCTTTAGAGGAACTGCCTCCACCCATTTTATAAAGCATTTTGTCCTAACCAAGA
The DNA here is from genome assembly GCA_024138005.1 of Lumnitzera racemosa. Classification (NCBI taxonomy): domain Eukaryota; kingdom Viridiplantae; phylum Streptophyta; class Magnoliopsida; order Myrtales; family Combretaceae; genus Lumnitzera; species Lumnitzera racemosa. The sequence continues at coordinate 44,264,910 of JAMXBC010000009.1, read as the reverse complement.
TCCAAATGTATCCCTTCGATGGAGGATTTATAGGTCTAATAGGATCAAATACCCATGTATGAAAAGGTCAAGGAGTCGCAACACTATAAAGTGTAATTGTTGGGGCATGGATAGCATCATCGTGTTGCTAGCAAGCAATGCATCTCTTAGTGAAATTGAAAGTGTCTAATCCCATCGTGGGCCAATAATACCCTCTATCAAGTAAATAATAATACAGCTTTATTCCTCCCTGATGTTCTCTACTTTCTCTAGCATGTACCTCAGCCAAAATCGTTTCTATTTCAAGAGGGGCAATGCATTTTAAGGGTTTCTCATGAATGATACCTTATAAAGTTCACCCTCATGCATGAGATATTTTCTAACCTTGCACTTTACAAGTCTAATGTATGTACTATTCGTAGGTAACACATTATTTTCTAAGTAATTAATGTACAAACGCCTCCATTCTCCTTCACTAGATACAAAATTGCATTTTCCTTGATTGGGTAACTCAGAACATTTGGGACAATGTGATTGAACTTAGAGCACATCCTTCACCACCAAGGGCCAATAATAACTAGTATATTGAATACAACGATATAGCGGCAACCCTTCCTCTCCACACCAAATTTGGTGATATTTGTCCAATTTAAGGTAAGCCTCTTTAGATTCAATACAATAGGACAATATACCTTCTAAGCCCTTATAATACAACATTCCCTTAATCTTGACAAAGTTCTTCAATGTTGAAATAGAAGCTATACTAGGATGCACTAACTATTCCTTAAGTAGGATGCACTAATCATTATGTGCCTCTTCATCTTCCTCAAAGAAATTCAATGCTATACATAGGATAGATTTCTTAACTATTTAGACATTTATACCATCACTTGTATCTTGAATCGAAATCTTGGACGCTAAAGTGGCTATTGCATCAGCATATCGATTCATGGATCGTGTTATGTGCTCATATCACAAAGAGTTAACCTTTCTGATGAAGGCCTACATTACAACCCCATAAGGTACTAACATAGGTTCCTTTAATCTAAATTCACCTGTAGCTTACTTAATCATAAAGTTTAAGTCACCTTGAATACATAAATTGTATGCCCTGACTTCTTAAGCTAATAACAAACCAAGTGACAATGCTTCGTATTCAACTTCATTAGTAATGCATCAAAAAATCGAGTTTGAATGCCAATTGTACCTCATGACCCTCGGCTGACATTAATACAACTCCTACTCCCCAACCCTGATTTCCCACTAAACCATCAAATTGCAACATCCATTCTCCTTCTGTTTCAACCATCAAAGAATCCTCGTGGAACTTAACTAGTATATTATCTGTACTCAACCCCTCTTGCATTTGGGAAATGTGCCAGGAGATCAGCCAAAGCTTGTAACTCTACAACCTTAAGGGATTGTACCAAAATATCAAACTCTCTAAGGAGAAGCAACCATTTTGCTACTTATCCTAACAAAGCTAGTCGAGATAATAAGTACTTGATTGGATCCGAATGAGTCACTAGATGGATCTTATGCGCAAGAAAATAGTGCCTTAGTTTCTACATGGTAAATACCAGTGCGAGATAATGTTTCTCGCAAGCTAAGTAATTGATCTCACTCCCTTAAAGGGTTCAACTCAAATAATATACAAATCACTCTTGACCAACTACTTCTTGTGGAAGCAAAGCTCTAATAGATCTATCGGTAGAAGTGAGATATAAGACCAAAGGTTTTCCTTTGATAGGCATGGTCATGGTCTATGGAGAAATCAAGATTGTCTTAATCCTCTAAATCTCCTCTTCATGGATTCAATCCCATTCAAATGAGCTTCCTTTTTTCAAAAGTTGATGCAATGGATATGAAATTTCTACAAGTGTAGGTATAAACCTTCCGATGTATGAGACCTTTCTTGTAAAGGTTTTTAATTACTTCAAGGTGGTAAGAGATGTTATTGATCTTATAGCTTGCACTTTTGTAAGGCTAACATCAATTCCTTTTCAATACACAACAAAGCCAAGAAACTTCCTTAAAGGCATACCAAAAATACACTTAAGAGGGCTCATGCAAAGCTTATATAATCAGCATCGTTCAAAGACCCTTTATAAATGAACCAAATGGTCAGGTGCCCATTTAGACTTGATGATTATGTCATCAACATAATCCTCCATACAATCATGCATCATGTCATGAAATAGAGTAGTCATTACCCTCTAATATATGGCACCTACATTCTTAAGTCCAAATGGCATAACAATGTAATAAAAGTTTCCAACTAGTGTACGAAAAGCTGTATACTCTGTATCCCCTATAGCCATCTTAATTTGATTATGTCCACTAAAGCTATCCATACATGAAAATAGCTCATGACCTACGATTGCATCTATCAAAGTGTCAATATTAGGTAAGGGAAAATCATCCTTAGGACAAGCTTTATTTAGGTCTTGAAAATCTACACACACTCTTATATGTCCATTCTTCTTTCTTATAAGAACAATATTAGCAAGCCAAGTAAGATTTTCATTTGGCCTTACAAAACCAACTTTTATCAATTTCTCTACCTCTTGCTTGATTTGCACTTCACTGTCAGGACATAAAACTCTTTGTCCTTATTTTATAAGCGAAAATGATATTCAATCTATGTACTATAAGGCCAGGATCCAATCCAGACATCTCTTCATAAGTCCATGCAAACACATCCCTGTACAGCAACTCGGTAATATGAACCTTTATTTCTTACAAAGAGACTCTTACTGATGAAGATTATCCGTCGCGATTCTCTTTATCACGATAAGTCCAATTCTTCTATTTCATCAGCCTGAGACTTCATTTGATCTTATAATTGTTATAGGGCAGGCTGAACTTCTTGCACTAGTATAGGATCTAAAGTAAAGAGGTACGCCTCTTCAAAACCCTTAAACCGTCATAAGCAGTACACACACCTTCCATCCTCACTAATAAAGCTTTCAATTTTAGTAGATTGCTTATTCTTCTTCCTCCCCCCACGACATCCATACATCCTTCTCTTCTTTTGTTGGTCCTCCTAAGCTTCTTCCATCTAGGCAAGGGAACACCAGATGGCTTAGCTATGGCTATTTCCCCATCTTCAGCAAATTCATTAAAGAATCCCAACTTAGTAAAATATGACTCATGTTGTTCAAAAGGACTTTTTGTAGCTAGAATAAACATATCTTTTCCATTCTAGTGTCCTTTGATACATAGGTGTAACTTTAAAGGAATTAAATTGTGATCATGAAACCACTTTCTACCTATAAGTAAGTGATATTACACAAGCGCATCAATCACATGAAAAGTGATAGTGCTATAGATAGGCCCAACATTAAGATTGATGTTAACATATCCAAAGAGTTAGTAGGGGCATGACTAAAGCCATTTATCAATATAGGTTGTCTAGTTAAGTGTCAAATATCAGTCCCTATGGCTTTGAACGTATTCATTACCATTATATTCAAGGAGGAACCATTGTCAATGAACTTTTTTAAAACTAGATAACCATTACAGATACCCTCTACATATAATGGACAATTATGGTTACAGCTTGTCACATACATATCTGCTTCAGTGAATAAGATGGCGTTCTCATGTACATTAGCTGTTCTCATGTACATTAGCTATTCTCTTTACAGGCTACGCTACGCCATACTCTACATATTGACCTTTAGAGATCTATATATGTGCAACCACTGCTGCAATTGTAACATTTTCATCAAATCCCAACAAATCGAAAAAGTTTCTAAAATTTGCAATCTTCAATAATGTTGTAACAAGAGGCAAATAGTCATCATCATAAGTTTCCATGGACTTTACTTACTCCTAGAGGGTTGTGCATCAACCACTTCAATCAAGGAAAGTTCATGGCTAATGACATTGATAGTACTTCTCTGGTTGTTATAAGCTAGAAGTGGATTATTTCTAACATCATTATTGTCTATAATTAACTCTCCACATGCAATCTGTTCATTGAATAATCTCTTCAGGATGGAACAATCCTTAGTCAGATGATCAATACTATGGTAAAATCTACAGTACTTAGGATTGCTCTTCTCTTCATTTGTAGGGAGACATTTAACCCTCAGGAGTTTAAGTTTCCATCGTGCAAAGACTGATCCATCATTTATGTACCTTTACCATTGGGCAAGGATACATCAGTGTAGGCTTAGAGTTGTAAGACTTATCATTTCTAGGTTTCTTCATTTCTTTTTGTGATTCACCTTGAGCAACATTTACAAACAAAGCACGCTTATTAAACCTTCTAGCTTTATTCCTTTACTGAGCTACTGAATTGTTTGTCCTTCATGTGTTCTCAACTAATGCAATAAAAGAAGTTAACGATAGGTTCTCGAGATAAATTGAATATAAATCTTAACCAACTCTCTCTCATCACAAATGTCTTGTATATGCAAAGAGCATTCTCTAAAACCGCTTAATATAATCGATGAGATCCTCCTTAAACCTCTAACAAATTCATCCCATGTTAATGAGAGTCACCCTTTCCTCAGTAGAGAAGAATTTCTCCAGAAACATCCTATACATTCCACCCCATGAATTGACTGATCTTAGCAAGAGATTAACATACCAAGTGTAGGCTTTCCCTATGTAAGACTTCAAGAATTCCTTCAACTTCATATCATTATCTAAGCCATAGACTTCTAGTGTCTCAATAAATTTCAATAAGTGTTCCTTAGCGCTCCCCTTCTTCTTATTAAATAACATGAACTTCAGACTCACATAGTCCTTTAGATATGGCTTGATAGCGATGTGCGAATGGTATGGGAGCTTCAATTCTATGATGGCTAATGTAGATTTTGCCTATATTTCTCTCATGTATACATCCAAATTCTCTTTAGTTACAAACAAAGCCCTTTGAGTAGATGCTTCTGTCCTTACTAGCATCACAAGAGCAGGGTTAGTGATGTTCATAAGAACAAAACTCGCTAGAACCGAATTCATAGGGGTAAGGTGCACAAATTCAACAATTATAATACGTAAAGTTATACACGAAAACTATGAACCTCCCATCTGAATTCCTTAATTTATCAATTCAGGCAAGGTATGCTGTGTAGGTACAAGTTCTACTATAGGAGGTTGTTTATCAACTTTAAGAGCATCTTGCTTACCAATATTCAAGGGATTAAGTGGCTAAGAAGCCTATGTAACATATTATTACATCACATTAGAGGGACCTGCAATAGTGATCCCTAGTTCTACAATAGCAAAAGCAACCAAAACAGGTACAAACTAAGAAAACATCCCTTAAAGGTCTTTTAGATTATAATTAGTTTATCATAACTCTCACAATAGTTGTGCATTATCGGGAGCAACTTCTTGAGTACCATTTCCTTGATTCACACCTCTCGCTGAAGGTAGATTTTGATTATTGGTGACAACAGCACCATCTTGTTCTTGATCATTATTATCCATAGGATCAACAAGTCTTCTTCGCGGGGGTACCATGACGTGAGTGTCAAATCTACCCTCCCTATTAGAGTCTCCAAGAAATGTATAAGGTTCAAATCGAAAGAGGTCACATATATACTGCATAATTGATTAGGCTACACATGACTAAGGAAATGACTTGAATTATATGTATAGGATGATCAAGTAAGTTAAGATAAGGAGGAAGAGTAGGTAATCTTGATAGGCTCTAATACGGAAGGTCACAGGTGGAGGAGCACAATGGCATGAAACTCTACAATGGATGAAGAATGGGATAGTATTCTTAGGATGTTCAAGTGATTAATCTTTGAGATAGGATTCCAACAAAGTAATGGTGTTAAGTAGAATTTGTCTCCTGTCTAAATAAGGAAATAAAAGAGGTATTTATAGGAGATGATAGGTAGATTTAATCTGTTCGATTATAATGCTAATCAATGGCTAGGATTGAAGCCTTCTATAAATGGATCTCAAGTAGGCTTTTCTCATGGGTTTAAGCCCAAATAAAGGCTTTATTATCTTTTAGTATAAGCCAAACCAAGAAAGGCTGGATTAGACAAACTGATCCAAGGCCCTACTCCAAGCCTACTATGCCAAATCTCCTTATCACTCTAACCCAAAGGGTTAAGTCCATTTCATTATTAGGTTTGAAGCCCATGAGTTAAATTTAGCCTTCGACATACACATACACTTAATACCTAGAATATTCTACTTCTAGAAGGATTACAAGATTGCCCTTCTCCATTTTACATTCGTACATATAGTTGTCCTTATCCATTTTAGTAAATTAGCTAGAACAAGTAACCCTAGTAAGAACTGATATAAACGATCTCTTGTATTGCTATTGTAATAAAAAAAATTTCTGCATTATTAAACGAAAATTATCTCCTTGTATTTTCTTCTCACATTGAGAACCTTACCAAACCCAACTCATAGTAACCCTTGAGCAAGATTATGCCAACAAGCAACCCACTATTTTAGACCGATGAGTTATATCCGGTGACATAATAGTTCGTTAGTGCTTAAATGATGAGTTACATCTACGAGTAACTTACAAGGCTTAACCTTTTTCTTTTATGTTTTCCCATCCAAACCCATCTTCTTCCTTTCTCCTGTAGCTAACTCTAGAGGAACCATCTACGCGATGGTAAACCCTCTTCCGAGGCACATCATCATAGTATTAGAGCTCAAGGTTCTAAATAAAGCCACAAGTTTAAGTTGTTGTAAGATGCTGCTCTATTGTTCTGGAGGTAAGTGGCTAAGTGAGACTATATTTGTGTTGTGGGTATATTGTAGTGAGAAGTTTATGTTTTATGGTTTAGGTTTTGTTATAGGTTTTGAGGCCGATGGTTGAGTATAGGTAGGTATACTCTATTTTGTTCCATCTCCATTGTATGTGATAAAGCAACTAAGAGGAGTGTGTTTGTAACCAAAGGTATTGTTTCTAGGTTCATTAAATCAACGTAGTAATTGTAGTTGTTGCGAATGTAAACATGACTGATCTGAGTATTAACGCTATGGTAAGAGACAACAATAGTGATGTTCCTGGCCACAAATGCCATGTAAAATCAACTACTGATGAACGACTGGATTGAATGGTGGTGACGATGGACAATATGATGATGCTGATGCATAGAACGGTGATTGCAAGGGTAGATGAGACCCGTAGAGTTGGTAGCCGAATTGATGTTAACACCCTAATAGAGAACCAAGCTTATCAAGGTATCTATCAAGCTTAAGAGGTTCTTCACAAGGACTTAGATCACCCAATTCATCAAATACAAGCTAAAGGAGTTGAACGGTGATTTTATAGGAGGTCAGAGTTGATTGGGGGAGACGAGAGTGAAGTAGAAGAAACCTATGAAGAAGAAGAGAGAAATGTCTGAGCTCCTACAGCAGAACAACGAGAAGTCTGACCTAACTGAGCACCCCCATATGCTTGAGACTTTCAAAGAAGAGTTGATCAACAATTCCAACCAAGGATGAACTTAGGAGAGGCTAACGATGAGGAGGAGAAATTGAAGTGGAGTATGAAGAGGAGGAGCGACTTGTTTGAGCTCCTATAGGATTAGATAATATGAGAATCCAAATACTGAGTTTCTTAAGAAGTGGGAATGCCGATGAGTATTTAGATTGGGAAGAGAAAGTTGCGAAGTTGTTTGACTGTTATCAGTATGTTAAAAGGGATAAGGTCAAATTAGCTACTCTTGAATTTGTTGGATATGCCTATATGTGGTAGAAGAAGTTATATGCCATGAGAGAACGAGAAGGACGATGAGAAGTGAGATCGTAGGAAGAGATGAAGAGAGTTATGCATATGAGGTTCATTCCTAAATCATACTATCAAGATACTTTTTCCATATTACAGGAGCCCCAACAAAGAAGCCGAACTATTGGTGATCATATATAAGAGTTCCGGATGCTGATGATTTGCTATGAAGTGGAAGTACCTAAAGTTCGAACTATCTCTAGTTTGTCATTAGACTAAGATTTGACTTTTAAGAAATTGGTGAAGTGTTATCTATTAACACTCTTGAAGAAGCTATCAAGGTCGCTCAATGAGTTGAGAGGTAGAGGAGAAACTGGCTTTATAGCAATTTCAATGCCCCACTAACCAACCTACTGAAGCTGGAAGTAAGAAGCCCACTAGCTCCATGCCTAGCATGAAAGAGGGGCAAACCTTCCAAGGAGAAAGAGTGAGGTTAGAATAAGGAGGAAAGGAAAAGGAATTTGAAAAGGGGTAAACTTTTGGATGAAAGATGAGTAAGATGAAGTGTTTCATATGGCTTCCCAATGCCCAAACTGCCAACTATGGTCATCTAAGGAGATGAAGTGTATAGCACTAATGAGAAAGTTAGTGAAGTTGCGAAAGAAGAAGTTGGTGGAGTGAAGGTAGAAGTTATAGGTGAAGAGATCTATCCTAAAGAATGAGATATGTTGACCTTAGTGATTCACTAAGCTCTTGTATGGAACATGATGAACAAGAAAAGAAACAAGAGAATCTATTTCATACTACTTGTAAGGTAAATCAACAACTTTGCACTATGATCATAGATGGTGGTAGTTGTACAAATATTGCATCTGTTAAGATGGTTTAACAATTAAAGTTACTAACCACAATGCACCTGAAACCATATAAATTGTATTGGTTGAATGAGAAAGGGTCATTACACCTCACTAAACAAGTAACATTACCCATTTCTATTAGAAGTTATAAGGATGAGATCTTATGTGATGTACTACCTATGTGTACATCTTATATGTTACTAGGCCAACTATGGTTTTTTAATTGAAGAGTCATGTATGATGGGTAAGAGAATACTTATAGCTTTGAGAAAGATAGCCAACCTATTACATTATATTCTATGACTCCAAGCCAAGTGAGAAATATGCAGTCTAAACTTATCCAAAAGACTAAGAAAGCCTTAGTAATGAATAGATCTAAGCTTAGAAAAACCGTGAAGGAGAACGAATCGACCTTTCTATTGGTGTAAAGATTGTTGGAAATAAAGAAATAGACTAACCTACCAAAGAGGATGAGGAGCTATTAAAAGAATTTGTTGACCTATTTCCTGATGAGCTACTTAAAGGATTGCGTACAAAACAAGATATAGAGCATGGCATCGATTTACAGCCTAGAGCTTCATTGCCTAACTAACCAACCTATCAATGAATCCTAAGGAAGCAGTCAAGCTGTAGTGACAAATTAATGAGCTTGTTAAAAGAGGATATGTTCTAAAGAGTATGAGTTTGTGTATTGTACCCGCATTATTGGTACCTAAGAAGGATAGAAGTAAGAGGATGTGTATAGATAGTCAAGTAGTGAATAGGATTACCATTAAGTATTCTAAGCTAGATGATATATTGGATAAGCTACATATAGCAAGTATATTTTTGAAGATTAACCTAAAATTAGGATACCATCAAATTCTAATGAGAGAAGACGACAAATGGAAAATAGCCTTCAAAACTAGACATTGACTATATGAGTAGCATGTAATTCCATTTGGATTATCCAAAGGCCCGAGTACTTTTATGAGACTTATTGATAAAGGTTTGCCTAAAGGCATAAACCTAACTACTTAGAGCTACTTTCGACCTAACATCCGACTACATCTCCTCTTTACCTTACTCCTGACCTCTTAAAGGTTTCACTGATCATGTAGGATAGGTCAACAAAGGTTGGAAACTTGAACTTTTGTGAAAAGGGTTTAACCAGGGAAGGTCAAATCAACTCCTTTTAGCTTAAAGCAACTATATTTAGGTCAAATCTTGACCCAGTCAGCTTCAAAGAGATCAAATTCTAACATTAAGCATAAACAATTAGCTTCCTTGTCCAAATAGCCACCATAACATCGGCCACATTCCCCAAAATCAGGGAATGGTCTTAAACTTAATTCAAGAGCACATGCTGGAATTAGAGGGAATGGCTACAACATTTAAAAGGATCCTGCAGCTATAAAAGGAGGTCCAAGAGTAATAAGTAGGTTTTTCTAGACTTTTTAACACTCTACCTATTATTTTTCTATATCTATCATAAACTCTACCTAACTTAAGCATCAGAGTAGCAATGCCAAAGTTGCCCTTATACCCCCTTAGCGTAATTTATCCTTGTTTTGCAAAGTGCTTATGAGTCTAGTGTTCAAGATATCATCTTACCAAAATTTGATATCAACAATTAGCACCATCCATTTCTAAACCATGATATGGCTAGATCTAAGTCGCGTAATATCAGCACTTTGGGGGGGAATAGGGCCCCTCGAGCGATTCAAGAGCAGCAATGACCATCACAACATACTCCTAAAGTATGCTAGGTTAAGGTACCCAATCAGGTGCCTCAAAATCAACAACAACAAAATGAAGATTCACAAATAGCACAATTAGAGGCATTTTGTGCTAAGTTTATGGAGTTAGAGGAGGTCTTAACTACTAATAGTGAATTATGCCAAAGGCTTAACAAGAGAGATATTACATCTTCTTCCACTCCTTAATTACAACAAGTGGAGTGTCAAGTTAAATCGATGACACCAGAAGAAGCCTTGTAATAATTGCATAAGAAAGCTCCCATGATGAATGAAGACAACTAGTAACAAGGACAGGAGCCATGATTGGAGGAGAATTGCCAACAACAACCATCTTTGCAAAACCCCACTATACACATGTACAAGCTACACTTAGTGGAAGAGTATAGAATGTGACTGCTTACCTTTCACAAAAGGCCATAACAGACATAAGTATACAAGAATTAGAGGATTATGTCAAGAAACTGGCTACTAAAGGGACCTCTAGGAAAGAGGTAGACATGAAGGGCAGAAAAGTCAATCCATTCATATACAGCATCGTTGATGAGGTATTAGTTAAAATTCATAGGTGACCAAACAATTACATGCAAACACTCTAAGATCCTAAGTTCTAATACAGCAAGCATATAAGTTCATATCAATTTAAGATATTTTACAAGCAAGATCAATCATATCAAGCACATACAAAATCCCATTTACCCCAACATGCAACAATTTCAGTTATCGAATATAATTTAGTATTTTGCTAACTATAAGCACAAACAACCAAAGTAAGGGGCGGTATACTCACTCGGCCATGATACTCAGCAATGCCAATAGTCCTCTACTGTGTCCAAGTCAATATCCTCATCACCTGAAGAAGATAATTAAGGTCTATAAGCATTCTATTTGCATTAGCTAACTAGGCTTACCACTCACTAACCTTGAGTTAATGGTTTTCAAAATTCGAACATATTTTCTTCGTTTTCACTCCGTTTTTAGTGATCTTATAGTCATTTTCATCATTTTTGAATGTTATTTCATTTGGTGAAGTCTTTTTAAGTTTCTAAGTTAGCAAGTTTTCGGTTTGGGCTCTAAAGGGTCGTGGGTCGAAATGGTAAGTTAGGTCACTTTAAGGTTTAGGCTTGGTTTTGGGTCTTAGGCTTAGTTTTGACTTCGAGCGTTATACTTAATAATTTAGGCCTTCTTTTAAGTATTTTAAATGGGATTTTTCTACCCAACACCTTAAAATTTTAAAGTGGGACTTGCTGTTACTCTTATGGGTCCAAATGGGCCTTTTTTACTAAATTTAGAGCTCTAAATGACTAAAGGGCCTATAGTAGATGTCTTGGATGGGCCTTAGGGGGTTTAGTACGCCTTTTAATTAAATCATTCTAAGCCTTCTAACCTAAGGTTCAAATCTAGTCGCTTAGCTACATAGGCTCTAAAGTTATTACTTTGGGGCTTTATGTACCTAAATCACTATTTAGGGCCTTGGGCTCAAGCCCACTTATCTTTTTAGGCTTAAACTCAACATTAGACTTAATTTTAGCCCACTTTTAATATGTTTACAGATCTGCACATTAAGGTCTTAGTGTTCATTAACACCATTTTTAAGCCTATAATCACTAACTAACTAGTTTAGGGCCTTAATTACACTTTAGCCTACTTAACTTGATTAATTAAGTCCTAAATCATACTTAACACTAAGTAAACATGTCATTAAGCTAACAAACAATAATTTACAGATCTGATGGGTTCATGAAATTGTCATCCATTAAGTGCTCTTAGGGTCAAATCCTTCATTTTCATGTAACACTTGATTTTTATAATATTTCTACTTAAGTAATCTATGTTTCTACTAATTTAAAACCTTAATCACTACATTAAAGTATGTGGAAATGTTGTGAGGGAACATACAAGGGGTGGCATGTGTGGGAAATGGGGATTCTATCAACCTACTCAATGATTTACTACTAAAACTAATACTACTCTACATTACTTAATCTATTTGTGTTATATCTTCTACCAAAAATTGTTTTTCTTTCACTAACCTTTGTTTTCACTTTTAGGGATTTGCTGTCAAGTAAGGTTCAACCAAGAAAAAATTAGTTTCTAACATTAATCTACAAGAAAACTAAGGAAAACCTAGCCAAAGTACTTACCAAAGTAAGGAATGGAATGTCCTCTTTGAGATGAGTGTACCTTAAGATTGTGAGTATATGTATGTGTTGAACAACTAGGAGAGGGTATGTGTGAGGTATGAGGCTTGGTGGTGAGTGATTTTGAGCAGTGGTGGTGGTGGCGTAGGGTCCAGCAATGCAATGCGTATATGTAGCCAAGAGGTTAAATTGGAGAGGGATTTGGGGTTGATGTTTGAGAGAGTATTTGAGAAGATTTGAAAATGTTTTAGGTTTTGAGAAAACAAAATGAAGTAAGAGAAAATGGTAGCCGATCTTGAGGTAGGGGAGGAGAAAGGGGACAAGTTGTGGTTGTTTAAGGAAATCAAGAACAAGGCTTAAAATGGGGACCATGTACTATTTGCCAAATTGAGTAAGATCTTATCCTCTTAAGGTATAAGATATTTTAAGGTGGTTAAGGGTTTGTCTTTTGGTCCTTAATCATGTTTAACTTGTAGCTAATTAAGATGTAATGGGGTTGGCTATGGATTAGGGTTTGATTAGGGTAATTAATGGTAATTGAGCATGATCAGGCTAATTAAGTGCGATTAAGATGCGTTTAGGGTTTTGTTGGACTTTGACACTTACTTTAGTTAATCTAAGTGCCTTACATGTGTACTTAAGGTTTCTTTAGGGTTTGGTGTTCGTTTATAGTAGTTTGATTCACATACGAGCTCAAAAGTTAGGATTTCAATTGTTTAGTTCTATAAGTCACTTGTGTTGGTCAATTTAACCTTACTATTAGTGTTTATTTGTGGTATTAAGATATTTGATCACTTAATTAGGGTTAAATGATCATTTTAGGGTTTCATTATCATCCTAGGGTTTTTCAAGTATCAAGGTTCTTACTCGTTCAACTAGATTTTTAGGGCTTACTTCAATTAAGGTTTTTGGTTGAACACTTAGGGGTCAATTCCTATACCTAGGCTTTATTATTATGTTTAGATGGTTCTAAGGACAATTTGAGGACTCTTTCACCTTATTCCACTTTTAAGTTATCGAAGTTTTGTATGGCTTACAAGTATAATTTCTCTAATCTCACAACGAATCGATGTTATATCCCAACATAGCACAGGATATACTATCACATAGGAATATTTTTTTATATTTAAGAAAAGATCTATTTATACAAAAGAGTACATCACCAAACTTAACCAAACCTAAAATACAGTGTTTTCCTTTTTTTATTTCATATATACAAATCCTTCATGGAACTAAGATCAAAATATAGTAAGGCTTCTTCAAAACTGGCTAACTCTGTCCTACGTAATCTCAAAAGACTTTTCCCCCAGCTGATATTGATGCCCAATCCATTCTCTTCATAACCTGAGGATACACAATTATCCCCTCAACGCTCTGTGAGCTAAGTAAGGGTAGATAAAACAAAGCATAAAACAAGCATAACATACATTCACAAAGATCAATACTATAGAACATTTAATTTCACTATCCAAGTTATCAATACAAACTGTCTATGTAGGAGATTCGTGTCATGCTCATGCATGTGACATGCATCAGTGCCGATATCCTATACTTTTCCAATTCTTCATCTAGTTAGTCGATATACCCGAGCATCTGGATTCTAGGTCCAAGAACCTAGGGGAATAAGGAGCTACTTGAGAGTGTGACCCCTAACAAAAACCACCTTCTATGGTTTGAAAATCCAACACATAGTCAATCTAGCTAAAACCACATATTGTAGTCAAAATAAATTGAGCAATGCAATTATATATGCTCAAAACCCAACTTAGTAGTGTTTAAGCTTTTAGAAACTTAACCCATAGGTCCTTTTGTGCCATGGCATGAATGTAGTAAATAATACAATAACCTAATATTAGACATGAATCTCAAGTTCTACTTCATAACAATTCGACTATCTCAACTTTACAATACCTTCTTTCATATATGGTTGACGTCAGTGAACACCCTAAAAAACCGTTCAATTTCCAATTTTTCCAAATAGAAATACATATCAATAAATCAATCATACATGAGGAAACATTTCACTCAGTCAACACACATTCAACAAAATCATGTATCCAATCGATCTAACACATCATTACAATTCACAACACAACTAACTCAAAGTCAAGTAGACATAGGTCTACTTACACGAAAATAAAAATAACTACTTACTTGGGCTTGACAATATCGTAAAATCCTAAACTTAAGGATGTGGTCCTTCCTTACCTATTACACTTAGGAAAATACATACAAACCCCAAGTCAATAGCAAGTCAACACCAAATTCTTATAAGCTTTCATTATCGCGTTTCCAAGCTTGTTCTGATCGTATCTTATTCATTTCTTATTTGATTTCAATAAACTTTATATCTCCACAATCATTATTTTGAGTACTATTAAGACATCTTAAGAATCAAGACTAATCAATTTTATCAAAAATCCAAAAATACCCTTTCGTATTATCGATTCGACCATACTTTATTGTAACTTTATAATTAACTCAAATAAACCCAAAATCTAAATTAAAAATCTAAAAATTCCTCATTTCCCAAGTGGGTCAACATTCATTATATACCTAAAAATACTAATCATTTACATATTTAACAAATATCCCATTAATATTAATTACTATATCATATATTAGGCTAATATATAGGTTTACAATACAAAAATACATAATAAAAACTATATGAGCCCAATTAATTCCAAAAAAAAATCCTATGAACTCACAAAAATATTTAGTTTAATTATAATCATGAATTATACTAAACTAGATATTATTTATTTTTAGGAAAATAGCGGTTTTAGCTTGAAATTAGTTAAAATTGTGCAAATAAGTGAATTTAATCACAAGATAAAAATCAAGAGTTCCAAACATCATTATGAACTTCCAAAAATCATAATACATAAGGCTTACAGTTTGATTTTGTCAAAAATTAATGAATTCAACAAAATAGCAAAACTATCAATTTTATCCAATATAATTACCATAAATAGTAGACTTACTTATTTTCAAAAATTCTTGTTACTAAAATTAAATAAATATATTAAGTATATTATGTAGAAATTTCAACTTGAAAGGACATTGTTTAATATTTCTAAAATTTAATTTAATTTTAGTCCAAACAAAGCATTTTCTTAAAGACCCTATATTTTCAATAATTATTTAATTAATATAAAATTACTACATTTATCTACACATAAAATGACTTTAGTAAACAAAGTTTCATAATTAACTAACATCATTTGCTATTTTTAGAAAATTAAGAAACTTTCAACCAGAAACTTGGTTTACTTGAATCAGCCACCTCCAACCACCACTAAACCGCTACAACTTACTAGAACATGTCCACTAGTGGTTATTTCTTTGACCCTAAATGGCCACCACCATAGAACTCCTACAACCCTTTAACCAGCCTAAACCAGTTCCATGCTCTATTTTTGTTCTATTTTTATTTTTTTATTATTTTCTTAAGCGATTTTATTCTTTTTTAGATTTCCAAAATGTCGTTTTTAATGTGTTCATGCCCTATTTATAATTTGAAAATGGATTAGATTTATTAAAAATTAGACATGTGGTATATACATGTCATTTATTTTTTTAAGCTTGAGGTTTCGTTTTGTTGTTAATTTAATGATGACTCATGTTTTCCAACTTATCTCATACAACTACCTAGGTTTGATGACTCATCCATTCATATTTTTTATTAATTTCCTATAATTTTATATTAATTTCCCTTATTTAATAATTTATTATTAATATATATGTATTCAATACTTATAATGTATATCACATGTAAATATATGTATATTATATATAATTGAACTTCATTTATTACTTTTATAAGTTAAATAACTTATCTTTGATATCTCGCTATATCTAAAAACTCAAATTTCACGTTTTTGATATTTAATGACTTTATTAATAAATTGATATTTTTCTTAAATTAATCTATTTAGATAGCTTTTTTCAAGAAATTGACTTTACTTGAATTCATTCATCTAAGTTTTCTAACTTGATTGTGAAGTTTAAACTGAAACAGATAACATGACCTAACACCCTAAATTTAAGAGCTCAAATCCTAGGGTATTACAATTAGATAACATTGTGTGATGGCAATTACTTGTATACACACTGCATCTAATTAACTTAGTTGAAAACCCTACTAATAATTGCTGAATGCATACTTTTGTCTTTGCCCACTTACTAAGCAATTTGTCACTCATTCTCCTATAGTTTGTTTTGCAAGTTTCGAATGGATTATAATTACTTACCCAAAACTAAAGCACAAGCAAACCAAGACGGAAAGTGAGGCGTAACAAGAAATGGCTGGTTCTTAATGTTCTTAGTATTGACTTTTCTAACTTTTAAGGAAAATTATACATAACTCCTCAAGAGACTTGGTAGTTTTCAATATTTTAATCTGTATATGAAATGATAGGTACTTGTAGGATTTACTACAACTCCTTTGCAAAGTCGAATTACAAGTTTATTTTTAATAAATTATTTCAAAATATTATTCTACAGGTTTATAATAAATTGGTATTGAATTGGATGCATCAAAGGGCTAGAGTCAAGTATGCATCGATTAAACTAAGTCTAAGATAACAGTCGTAAGGTCAATTTCTATCTTAAGATGGCTCACACAGTAGGATTATTACGACTTTACCTTTTCAGGACATAACAATAAGTATATTGGCTATAAATCTTCTCAAGGATGACGAACTACAAACTATAAATCCTCTTAAGGATGGTAAACCAAAGGTCATAAATCCTCTTAATGATAACGAGCCAAAAATTACAAACCATCTTAAGGGTAACGAACTATTAAGAGTCTAATAAGCCTTAAGTTCAACAAATGGACAACGAGCTATTAAGGGGGCAAGAAGTTTTAAGTCCAGTATGTAAGAATCTTACTAAGAGTTCCCAACTTACTTAAGAAATAACAAAACAAGCTAGTTGATAAGTAATTTAAGTCAACCGAACAACACTAGGAAAGCTCATCCCAAGATGTTGGAGATTGATTGCATTAGCTACAACAATGCAAAGATAAATTTAAATTTCGAAAAGAAGTCTCCCAAGAAAATCTTACACGGTACTAAGGTAGGCATACCAACCTAAAAGCAAACATACATCAGAAGGATAAATAAACAAAAGAAAGGAAGTCATTGGTTTGGAGCTCAAGTATAACACACATCTTAAGCATTGGACATAGAATATTATTTGGTTAAGGGTTGACGAGAGGATTTGGAGTAATTACTTCTTAAACTTCAAGAGCTTTGTCTTTGTTTCTAGCATCAATAAGATCAACTATAGGATTACTTGCATCCTTTACTGTCTATTCCCCTACCTTAAGCTCTTTAACTTAAGCTAAGGCATTTCCAGCCTATCTAGTGAAGTTTAAGCAGCTAAGATTATACTCCAGGTGGTGGATTAGAATTTTTTCTCTGGTGAAGTTGATCTCATCTAACACCTTCTAATGCATTAACCTTTTGTATTCTTCACTCTCCTAAATGTCCTTACAAGCTTTGTCATAAGCCTTCTAGTACATCCTACTCTACCCCTCAACTTCAGCCATTTTAATTATTCAATTCTTCATGCAAACTCTGTAACTAAGCAACCTCCTTACTATGTTTACTCTTATGAGTCTCAATCTCACTCTAAGCTCCTTAGAGGTCAATCATAAGCTAAGAGTTCTTCCTTTAGTCTTTCACTAAGGCCATCTGCTTTTCTTCCTTTATTTTAGCCTTCTCTTTCCATATCTTGAGCTCTTCTTCAACCTTTGCCTTCCCTTCTTCTAATTTTTCTTTCTTAGCTCCAAACCTCTCTTATAGATTCTTATTCTCAACATCTACATTGGCCACTTGATTCTTTGCCTCTTAGGTGATCTAAAAGTGGTAAAAGGCAAAGTTATGATCTTAAAGAAATCAAAAGAAACTTGAAAACAAGATCGAACTAGAGGAATCATGGCATTCTTTCCCTCGAACAAAGCCTCCACAATCATTAGGAGCCATTAAGAGCTTTAAAGAATCCATATAAGGTCAGGAAATAGACAACAAGCTTAGTAAGGTTAAAGTTACGTAAGTGAGAAGACTTACAAAATAACAACTTAAAGCAACTAGGTGAAAGAAGCCATTTGACCCTAAGTTTTAGCAAAGCTTAAATGCATTGGTCAAAGGTTAGACATCATTGTGTTAAATGAATCCCTTTGAGCAACTCTAAGGCCACCTGACTATTCCTAACGCAAGCCAATTATGTTAACATTCCAAGTTAGGAAAAATTGCAGTACCTCAATGTTTTGCCTCTAAGATGTAGTAATTAAGCTCAAAATCTTGAAAGGAGCCTCCTTCCCTAATAGGATTATTGCAGTTACCCTCTGCCTTGAGCTTATCATACATTGGAGTTTTTCCCTTCATAGGTTTCCTCTCCAAAGGAGGACATTCCTTAACGTTCGGTTACTTCTTTGGTTTAACAACCTTAGCAACCTTGTTCTTTACAATAACTTTATATTGTTGCAAATCTTTGGTACTTTTGAATTACTAACCATCCTTCTCCTTAGCAGCAACAAAAGTAGTAGGTTTAGCTACCAGTTTTGCCGAGGCCTTTGGTAGTATCTTAACTTAAGACTTAGATGGTTGTTTAGTCAGGATTTGCTTAGAGGAGGTCTTCTTGGGACCCTCCTTTCCCTTTGATCTACCGACCTTCACCTTAGCAAACAGATCTTTGGAATTATAGTCCTTAAGCATCATATCTACAATAAGGAACTTAAGAGATTAGGTCAAGAAAGCAAGAAAATGGGAATCAAAGAACTTACTAAGACCATGCTGAACAAGAGCAAGGGCGACCATCCTACTCCTAAGTAGACATAAAGGTTCCTCCTCTTATGAACCCCTCTCAGTATGGCAAGATCACAATGGCTTATACCATGCTCAACCTTAATTCCCCTTTTTAAGCCTTCAATATTATCATCAAAAGAACCACTAGCACCTTTATCTACCCAAGCTTCATCCTTTGGAAAGATCAGAGTACCATTAGAATACTTAGAGATTACTCATCTATATCCCAAATAAAGATGTTGTAAGCCTCCATGATGACATCATGAGCCCTCTAATCATTGAGAAGTAGACACTTAATGTCTAATAACTTGATCAACTGACCTCAAGCAATTGGGAAGTCTAATAGAGTAGTCGCCCTAACTATAACCCACTTCTATTTCTACTCGTAGATTGAGGACTCCAGTCTAACAAAAAGCTTCCAACGAGGTCTGGCACAAATGTAAAACTAGCCATCTTTCTTTTTTAAGGTAAAAAAGTACCTAAACAAAGTAACACTAATGCTAACCTCTAAATCTTCACATATACACTCAAAAGCTATAAATAGTCTATAAGAGTTTAGGGCAAACATAGAAGCACATAAACGGTGATTTGTAACGTAAGACCTCTAGAATATGGTAAAGGGAAACTTTAAACTAACTTCAAAGTATTTTTTGAAAAGGGTAAACCCTTGATCAGCTAATGCCGTGATTCACTCATGAGGTTAAGGTCTCTTAAATGATTGGTCTTAACGGGCACCTCTAAAACTAAGTTACATAACATTAAATCCTTATTCATTTACTACGCTTGCAACACCATTTAGGCTCGTATCATACTCAATTCCAACATATAAGGGCAAGGCAGGAGACTTACCTTCATCATCTGCAAGATAATTGTCAAATGGATGCTTTCGAATCTTCCATGACCTAAGAGTGCAAACTCTTACCAACATAATATACCTAGTCAAGTCCCATGGATAGCCAACAACATCTGGATCTAACATACTAGGGGTTCTTCCAAAAAGGGGGAATCACCCACTTAATGTGCAATAGATAGCTATTGGCTCCTCTCTTAGACATAAGCTGAGTCGCAAGATTTAGTAGATGATAGAGTTTACCATGTTGAGACTATTGCTGCAAGTGAAGAATAAGGGAAAAATATGTGAAGTGTAAATTGAAGAGGGATGGGATTGAAGAAAATTAGAGCAATATTGTAAGAATCAACAAAAAGGAGAAAGCAAGTGAGAAGGAAAAGGTTGAAAATATAAAGGGATGGATTTGGCAATAGTTTTTAAGGGATTTAAAGCCACTGCAGTTACCAATTAATGTGGTTCTCAATTTACTACATACTAGGCAGATCAGATGGTCTAGATGAAGTTGCTATCCCAAAGGACACGCATGAATGATGACACGGTCGTACAAATCTCGATAGCAATCCAGGAAACATTACGTTTAACAATTGATACTTCTCCAACAAGCTAAGTAAAAGATAATGCTCTGATAACAATTTACCACCTTGGTAGATCAGATTTAAAGCCTATGATTTAAATAATGGAAGTAATAACCTAAGACTATCCTTAAAAAAGGAGAGCATAGCCATTCGAAATGATACTATTACTCTTGTTAATAAACTTATCAAGAGGAGTCCGAAGCAAATGTTGATAGAGGTATTTCCTAAAGGCATAAACCAAACTACTTAGAGCTACTTTAGACCTAACATCCAACCACATCTCCTCTTTACCTTACTCCCAACCTCTTAAATGTCTCATTGATCATGCAGGATAAGTCAAGAAAGGGTAGAAACTTAAACTTCCATGAGAAGGGTTTAAATAAGGAAGGTTGGATTAACTCCTTTTAGCTTGAAGCAACTATCTTTAGCTCGAATCTTGACCTAATCAGCTCCAAAGAGTTCAAATTCTAACATTAGGCACGAACAATTAGCTTCCTTGTCTAGATAAGCACCTATTAGCCACCATAACATTAGTCGTGTTCCCTAAAATCAAGGAGTGGTCTTAAACTCAATTCAAGAGTATGTACTAGGATTAAAGGGAATGGTCACCACATTCAATAGGATCCTATAGCTATAAAAGGAGGTCCAAGAGCAATAGGCAAGTTCTTTTAGACTTTATAGCACTCAACCTATTATTTTTCTATATCTATCATAAGCTTTACCTAACTTAGGCACTGGAGTGGCAATGTTGGAGTTATCCCCCGTACCCCCTTAGCTTAATTTCTCCTTGTTTTGTAGAGTGCTTATAAGTCTAGTATTTGAGGTATCATCTTACCAAAATCTGATATCAACAAGTCTAATGAACCATGTGTTGAGAAATTTGATCAGAAAATTTTGTGGTAGTATATTTTGATGACATTCTTGTGTACAGTCTTGACCTATTTAGTCATATAGGTCACCCCATATTGTATTTGAGGTACACCAATCTGAAAAATTGTACGGTATTTGAAGACATGTTGTTTTTGCCAAGAAGAAATTGTATTCCTAAGATATGTCATTAGCAAAGGAGGCTTTAGGGTAGATGAAGAGAAAATACAAGCAATTATAGAATGGCCTACATCTACGTCACATACAAATGTCCGAAGTTTTCATAGGTTAGCTTCTTTATATAGAAGACTCATTCTAAACTTTTTAGTTCTATTACAGCACTACTTACCAAGTTAACCAAGAAAAACAATAAGTTTCGAGAGGGAGATAAAGAGGAGAAGATCTCTATTGAGCTAAAGAAGCAGTTAACATTAGCCCATGTACTAACTTTACTAATTTTAACAAAAATTTTTATTTAAAGTGTAATGCATTTAACATATGGATTAGAATAGTTCTCATGCAAGACTATCTACCTATTGCTTATTTAGCAAGAAACTCAAAAGACGTATGATGAATTACTATATGTTTGATAAAGAGTTATATGCTTTGGTCCGAGCTATGCAGACTTATCAACATTACCTATTGCCTAAGGAATTCATAGTATACTCTAATCATCAAATGTTAAAGTACTTGAGGAGCCAATCGAGATTCTCAAAATGGCATATCAAATGGGTTGAGTTCTTAGAAGGATTCTCATTTGTGATCAAGTACAAGTGAAGGAAGGCTCACATAGTCACAGATGCTTTGTCCAGGAGACATGTGTTACTTTCCAAACTACAAATGAGATTGTTAAGGTTCATGAACCTAAAGGAACAGTACACTTAAGACCCTACTTCAAACCTATTTTTATCTAGTCTAGAGAAGGAAGAACATTAGATAATTACTTCATAGAAGATGGATATCTTTTCCAATTTGGAAAATTATGTGTGCCGATGATTCACTTAAAATATATATATATAAATACATTGCAAAGACTCCAATAAGTACACTAGGCTAAAATCAAGTAATATAGAGAAAGTAAGGTTGTTGATCCCTCGAAGACTAAGAAATTACTAATCCTATACTAGTTCTTATCAATATTCAAGCAATCAAAATTAAATTAATTAATCTAACAATTACTCTAAAAATATTGAAAAGAAAATAACTATGAAAAATATAAAATTAAACAATCAATTAAGAATTGTAGGAAAACAGAATTCACCCTAGATTATATCAATCAAATTGTTATCATGTTATATAGATTAATAGCAATATGGTCGATCAAGTGAAATTATTATACCTTAAAACCTAAGGATTTAAACTCCTAATTAATTAGTCAACTTCTACATCTTCCAATTAATAGTATACTCTAAATTACAATCATATATCTCCCAATACTATGATTGTCTAATGTCCTAAATCGGTTATCCCATATGTCTTAGTGAATAATCAATCACCGAACATCACATTAATTTCTAATTAATTCAATAAACTCTACTTCCACATTGATTAATCAAATCAACTAAGAATTTCTAATAAACCCTATATCAACTCCTATATCATTAGGGTTTCTAACAATTATAATCGAAATTGATAGAAATTGCAATCATGAATCATGCATATATCTCTTAATCCTATAACATGAACACTATCATCATCTTAACTATCTAAGGTTTTATCAATTCCCATAAATAAATTTAGCTAGCCATGGATTTGGAAACAAAAACACAAATAATAATTGAAATTGCAAGGAAATTCATAATTGAGAGCATAAGTAATTCACAGAATTGCATAAGACTAATTGAAATAGATGTCAGCAATTTTATATTGGAAAAGATAATCTTTAATTGAAACTTCAACTTGGTCTCCACAGCAAAAGAAAATTCTTCTCAATGATCCAAGTGATTCTCCCAAAGAATTCTTCAAGAGCTACCTAAAGACTATTCTATAACTCTTTAAGTCTAAGGAAAGTGTGTCCAAAAGTCTCTCAAACAATGAAACATAAGCTATTTATAAGAAAAATTCGGGTTGACTCACGTGAAGTTTCTTTTTCATGAAGGTCGGTGGTGTAAGTGCAAGGCTAGCTTTTAGGCTAGCGACATAAACATCAAGGGCCAATGACATAGACATCAAGGGCCGGCAATGTTGACTTCAAAGGCCGCTGGTGTAAGTTGTAGGCCAATGGCATAGACATCAAGGGCGGTCGTGTTCACTTCAAAGGCTGCTAGTGTAAGTTGTAGGTTAGCTTTTAAGCTGGATACCTTCATTTCCAACTTGCATGTGTTGATTCGGACTTCATTCCTTTGCGTAAAATTCCTTTAAATCGTCCGAAATTCCACTCTTGAATCCTCTAATTCCTAAAATATCCAAACGAAAATAATTAAGTACCATTTCTTAATTATTTCTATAAAATCAATAATAATTCTATCTCAATTTGCACTTTAAAACATGAAAAATATGTCTCTATCAGCCGATCTATTTGGTACGTGACTTGCTCGTTAGAGAAGCCTATAGTAGAGGATTATCTAGCCACTTTAGTGAAAAGCAAACATTTGAATTATTGAAGTCAAGGTTCTATTGGCTAAAAATGATAAGGGATGTACATCAAGTTGCCGAGATGTATATAACTTGCAAAGAAGCCGAGAGCCAAGCTAAATAAAGGCAAGCCATGCCCCTATCCATACTCAACAAACAATGGACCAATATGAGTGTAGACTTTGTTCTTGGGTTACTAAGGACAGCAAGAGGGAGTGATTTGATTATGGTCATAGTAGATCAGTTTAGTAATATGGCATGCTTCGTGCCTTACCACAAACTAATGATGTTTTGGCTATATCTTTTTTGTTTTTACAAGAGATCATGAAGCTACATGGAATTCCTAAGAGTGTAGTCTCAAATCGAGATCTGAAATTCTTGAGCCAGTTCTAGAAGATTTTATGGTAACAATTGAGAACAAAATTGTTGTTCAGCACATTTTGTCACCCCTAAACTAATGGGTAAACCAAGGTCATCAATTGTACCTAAGGATCTCTTCTTCAAGCTACAGTTGGATGTAATTAAGATGATTGGGATTCCTGCCTACCTATCATAGAGTTCACTTACAGCCGTTTTGTCCATAGCACCATAAAGAAGGATCCTTTTGAAATAATGTACAGATTCAATCCCCAACTACCTTTGGATCAAACACCAAGTCCAAAGATTGACCAAGAAGACCAAGAAGCCCTAGACTAAGCATAAGCCTTCTAGTAGATCTACCAGCAAATAATAGATCAACTGACCCAAGCTGTTAAAAACTTAGTATGAGGAAGACAAGGAAGGAAAGGATAGGCACAATTCTAACTAGGAGACCAAGTATGGCTACATTTCAACAAGGAACAATTCCCGACTAAGAGAAAAAGCAAGCTATTGCCCTGAGCTAAAGGACCTTCTGAATCCTCCAAAAGATCAATAAAAACACCTATAAACTCCACTTTCGGATTAATATGGAATCTTTGACATCTTTAACATTGATAATCTTAGCCTTTACATTCTTAAAGATGAAGACAACCTAAAAGAACACTCCAAAGATTTGATCCCAAATCCTAAACAACTCAAAGGAGAAGATGGGAATCAAGCTTCCAAACCTTTAACTTGATTAAGAATAAGAAGACTGTCAAATTTAACCACTTGAGTACTCAACTAATAACCTAAATCAAGTCCTATTGACCTACTGAGCAGCACCTTAAATGATCACTCCCAGGGCTTCCGACTTGTTTATAGTATTACCCTCATAAGCCTTAACCTACAAGAGGTACTACCACCACTTATCCTTGAGAATTCAACCTAACAGAAGATCCTCAACATGCCGACCTTAACACCACCCATCAGAATCTATTATTTGCAAGCACACCCTCCACTCCAAGTTCAATACATATTCTTATAAGTACATACATACTTTACACCTAAAATATCTTGCTTCTAGAAGGATTACAAGGCTGTCCTTCTCCATTTTATATTTGTGCATGTAATTGTCCTTGTCCATTTTAGTAAATGATCTAAAACAAGTAACCTTAGTAAAAACCAGTATAAATGGTCTCTTGTATTATTGTAATCAGAAATTTTCTATATTATTGAATGAAATTTATGTCCTTTTATTTTCTTCTCACATTGACAACTTTATCAAACCTAGCTCACAGCAACCCCTGACCAAGGTTGTGCCGATGAGCAACTCACTATTTCGAACTAGGGAGTCATAACCGATGACATAGTGATTCATGAGTTCTTGACTGATAAGTCACACCTACGTATAGCTTATGAGGCTTAACCTTTTTCTTTTGTGTTTTCCCATCTAAACCCATCTTCCTCCTTTCTTTAGTGGCTAACTCCAAAGGACCCATCTACGCCACGGTAAGCCCTCTTTCGAGGCATATTACGTGCACCCTTTTCGTAAGGGACCTAATGTAACCCCAACCATCCATACATCCCCCCATCAAATGACCTTGATTGAATAGCAGCTCAATTAACCTCTTAGAAAACTTAAATGCATCGTATAGCATTAAATGCCTTTTAAAAGACACATTACTTAAGACAATATGGCTACTAAATAAGTTATTTGCTTGAGGTGTGCTTTGCCCAAAAAGAGTATGCTATCGAAACCTACACACTACTGGATAAGGATACCCCAAGCACAAGTAAAGACTTTAGACCCAACAAGAAACAAACACAGTTAAAATGAGTAAGGTAATGTTCAACTCGCATCATAGACAAGCAGATCAAAGGACTTTCAAAAAAATAAGATAGCTTAGGCTACTACTATAACGACGATGATTATCATCTATTCAAGCAAGAGAGAATAATGAATGAATGAACAAGAAAGTAATGAGCAGACTATGCACAAAAAAAGGGGGTTCGATTCATTGAGCAATCAATTCTTTATATTTTAGATAGAGGGGACTAGCTTCTCGACTTTCTAAGAAAAGGTAAATGGGCATTGCGCTTAAATTACATATAGAGTAAGCAAAAATAAAAAACCAAAAGGCCTACTCCACTTAGTCAACTACAACATTTTCCTCCTCATCACTAGACTCCTCCCCATCTCTAGCCTCACCAATGCTCTCCTCAATAAAAGCCTTCCATCCCTCTCCACTAGCTACAACCTTTAGGTTGTCAAGCCACTCTAGAAAGTCAAGTCTACCTCTAGTAGTTGCTAATGAACCTGGTCTTAGGCCATCTATACAATAGCAAAGCCATGATTGATGATGACTCCTTAACCAAAGGGTTGTTCAAGGTTTCAAGGAACAACCGCCACTTCACTTTGGTAAAAGGCCCCCTCCATTAAGAAACTCGACATCCCTTCAAGCAAAGCTTACCCAAGCCCCTTCTAACTCTTTCTACTAGCCCTTAAGCTCAACTCACAGCTTTACCGCCTCTTCCTTATAAGCCTTAACAAAAGCCTTAGCCTTCTCAAGCTTGACCTCCACCTTCCTTGCCCACTCCCTAAGCTCCTAATGTTGGCAATCTAAATCATTGTACATAGACAACAAATCACTATACTGCCTTCTCTCCTTATCTAAAGCACCATAAAGCCTTTCTACTACAGCCTTCACCCGATTTCTCTTAAACCATTAATATCCACTGTCAAACCCTATTTCAATTTCCTTAATTTAACCTATATTAAGCCCAACCTACATAAAATAAATTACTCAACATTAAACTAAGAAAAAGAATTTTTTTTTTTTAAAATGGAGTCACCAATCGGTTTAATCGGTAAAAATATAATTAAGGTTTTTTGGTGAAAAAACTCTAATTTAACCACTATTTTGTGGATTTTCTAAAAAATTTAATTTTTAGAAGATTGAATCCAAAAAACAGGTTCGGGAGCTAACTTATTAAGACTAAGCTACCATATGAAAATAAAAATAAAAATTGATGGGCTTTACTTTTTATAATTTTTCTAAAAATATTAAAAATATACCTGAGTTCACAAAATGTAACCAAAAATGATTTTCTTATTATTTTTTATTATGAAATTCTAAGAAAAGGGAAAAAAGTATTTTTATTTTTTTAATGGTTACCTGAAGGTGCCTATGTACCTACTAATTAGGATCAAACTGACCATAATTCTTTTTTTATAAAATTTATAGTGAGTGAGTCATTTTTATGTTGAAAACTGAGCCGAGTTTATGTTTTTATCAATTTATTATTTTAAGAAAACAAACCTAAAAAAATCTAATTTTTCCAAATTAAACAAAAAAAAAACCCTAACTGACTATCTTTTAAAAAAAAAAAACTCAATTTAGATTTTTTTTAGTTTTCCAAAAAACCCCATATGTCAAAAATATTTTCTTTATTAAAAAAACATGATTTTTCAAGAAAGACCTAATTTAACAAAAATTGCAAAATATATAATAATAATAATAATAAAAACCCTGCACTTAAACACAAAAAAAATTAATAATAATAATGAATAACCAATAAAGCAAATTAATAAAAATTACTAAAAATAAACAAAATAAAATAATAATAATAAAAAAAACTGGAAAATTACATAGCATCGGACCGTCAATGTTGAGTAGTGAATTAGGTATGCATAGACAACATTGTGGGTAAGTACAGGTGATGCTGGGCAAGCGTGCAAGCATGCAAGTGTATACAAGTGAAGATTTAGGTAAGTGTACGGGCGAGCGAACACGAAGACAAGGATGGGTGAAGACTTGGGCAAAGTATAAGCAAGCGAAGGAGAGCATACGAACAAGTGAGGGTAAGGACCTAAGCGAGAATGACGGGCGATGTGGGGCGACACAGGCAAGGACATTTGGACGGTGACTCGGGCAACGGTGGGCATTGGCATAGGACACTAATGGGCGTACAGATGGGTGATGCTTAGGCAATGGTTTAGGCGAGCATGGTGGGTGTCTAAGCAATAGACTAGACGTGCACGACAAGGATCTAGGCGACGCTTAGGTAGTAGTGATGTGCGACAGCGACATGGATCTGGGTAGTGGTGCGGTACGGTAGTGTTAGGGTATTGTGATGTTAGGATGGCACGTAGTGCTTGTATAGCAGTATGTAATGGTGTATGGTAATGCATGGTGTCACGTAGAAGCACATGAGGGTGTGTTTTATAGGCATGTGATTTTTTTTTAAAAAAAAACTTCCACAAATCTTTAACCAATATGTTATTTATAAACTCCAAAATGAATCTTTCGTATTAATTGCAATTTAACCTAAATTCACCCTAGCTTCTAGAAACCCTAGCTAGTTCGAGCTTTTCTTTTAAAGCCCAGTCCGATCTAATTTAGCCCAATAATTTAATAAATCCTAATTTTGAGCCCCTAAATTAGCCTAGCCCAAAACTAATTAATTCAACCCATCTCAATAACTGATCCAACAACTCAACTTAATCCAATTCGACACAACTTGACTCTTAACTCAACTCCCTATAGGACAATAAGCTACTTGTCAAGCTTATGATTCTAAGGGCTCATCATCATTTAGGATGTCAATAACCTGAACCACTAAATTAACCTATGACAACTCACCAAGTTGTCCCCTAAGCTAGCATCCTTAACCTCCTTAATCTACTGAAGCTTGTCTTCCATAGCTTGATCGACACCACCGCCAGATGCAATAGCTATGTAACCTGAGGTCGCCCTTAAACTTAGAGAAGCAGTAACAGCCATAAGGATTGCCTCCACTACATTCCAAAGAGCCTCGAGGATAGTTTGCTACCTACCCCTTTCTTTTTCTTACTCTTCTTTGGAGGACACTGCAAGTTATCACCCTCTTCCTCTACCTTAGCCTACTTCCTCTTCCTTAAGGCTCCCACTCTTACATCATCCTCTCTATGATGGCTAGTAGCTTCTCTTTAACCTTATTAGAAGCTACCTACATAGCTATGAGCATAAGTAATAACTTAGCAAAAGTGATAAAACTAAAAGTAGTAACCTTAACTACTGAAGACGAATAGACGTAAGCTCCCCCATTACGGTAACGACACGATGTGGGAGATAAGAACCTACCTCCCCCTCAGCAAAAGTTTAGTGGGTACCTATCTCAAACTCAAATATCCCCTTATTCTCATTATAGTTTCGACAAATCATCAACGGGCAGAGCTTTTCCAATTAGTGAGGTCTAACTCCTCATCCTTTGTCTCCTCATCTTCGCCTCCCAAGTGACTAATAGGCTTTCTTCGAATGGGCATTGTCTAAGATGTTGGGAATTTTGGCCTCTCTAGTGTTCGAATATGGAAGAAGTACACCTTCCACTTCTATGCCTTATTTGGGAAGATCCTAAGCAGCTTCAACCCCCTACTTTGCAAAGGGATATAGATTAACCATCTGAGCACCTCTCACTTAAAACAAGTACACAAACAATCGAGCGATAAGCCTTTGCAACTACCATAAACAAACTACCTCAAATCCTAGCAATTATGCCCAAGCGTTCATATGTAAGGAGCTTAAACCAACCCTAAAGTAGTTAAAAAATTCCATAAAAAATTTCAAAAACAACAACCGCAACCTAACTCAGATGGCTTCATATACAAGATAACACACACCTATTTCAAGGATTTCTAAAAAATTATATCTAATTCAATAGATTTTTTTGCCAAAGTGTATGAATTTTTTCTAAAGTCACATATAATTTCTCAATACAAGTGTAATTTATAAACCCCACAAATTTAGCCTTCTAGATATAGTATTGAACTGAAGTGTCGTAGATAATTTCCTTGAGTCAACAAAATAGCATAAAATTAAAACTTTAACTTTGGAACCTAAAACGAATATAGAAAACCCTAATGTACAATTTGAAAATCTTAATCGCATAAGAATAATTCTCAACCCTACGTACGTATATTCACAAAAATATGAACCTGAACTAAGCAGAAACCTAAACTTTAAATCTAAGATTATAAAACCCTATAATTTACCTTAATGCTGTAAAACCCCAAATCAATAAAATTATCGCTAAATATGCAAAATCACATCAAATTGCTACGAAAAATTAGAGATGATTTTAAATAATAATAATTAATTAAATTGAATAAACTAAATTTAATGAATTCATAAAATTGCAAATTTAACCCTACATGAACATATAAGTTTGGTCCTATACATACATATATATATATGTTTATCCTACCAATTATTTTCTTAAATACATAAAAAAAAATGTATTATATTACATATTTTTTACTAATATACAGCTAGATATTATGTAAACCCCACAAATTTCCTAAAATAAGGGTTAGAAGTTAATAGATTCTTCTAAAAGATACCCTTAGTGCTGGTAAGATAACTAATCTTAAACCTGAGAGACTACGCTCAAAAACCCTAATGTAAACCCCTAAAACCCTAAATGGCAATCTTAATCCTAGTTTGACCCCTACACTTAGAAGCCCTAAATGTTAACTCCCAAAGTCAACTAAATCTAACAAAACTAACACCAAACCTCAATGGGAAAGGGATTGATAGTTAAAGTCCAAGAGAGCTCCTCAAAAACAATAAAAGGTAAACTAAACCAAATAATGAATATTGGTATAGATAACCCTAATAATGAATTCAAAACCTTAAAATGAATACTGTAGCCCTTAAATGAACCTTTGAACACTAAAATCCTAATTGAAACCCTAATATATGTGGACCTTTAAATTGTAAAACCCTAAGCTACGATCAAAAACCCTAATTCAACTAATGTATTCTAATTAAATAGTAAAACTATTCATTAATCTAAGACTAATCGCTTAATTGCCTTAAAACCCTAATCTACCCTCTAAGACATACTCAAACAGGAATAATTGTCTCAACTCCTTAAAATAATTAGACAAAATGACCCAATGGGCATAACCAACTTAATTTGATACATTAAGCCCTAAAATGCACCTAATTTGTATCAAGTGTACGAATAATTAAGAGTAAGAAACTTAATTACCCCTTAATTCTCTAATCAGGGTTTTACATCATAATTAACTATCAGTCAAGAGCGATTAATCATATAAAGCCAAAGGAATTATATGAAAATGTCTCCTTAATGATGCCAACCTTATACATGGGGAAATAATATGAACCCCATAAACTTTTGGATCCGAACTCGGAATCAAATATAAGAGATAATAAGCAATCCCTATAACTACTTAATATATAAGAATAAATGATATAAGAATAAAAACCATAAATTAAACGATTCAACCTTAAATAATAAGTCATAAACCTTAAGTAACAAAGTCAGAAGACCCTAAAGAGAGTAAAACCCTATAACCTTAATTATACGTGTAAAATCCTAAAAACCCTAACAAGTTGGAAACCTCAAAATGATGGGAAAATATCAATAAACTGAGTAAAACCTTAATTGGAAGTCTAAAACCCCAATTCAACTAATAAACCCTAAGTGTATCGTTAAACCATTCACTAGTTGTAAATAATTTCTCCAATTGCTAGGAAATCCTAAATCGCCAGCCTCATACAAGATTCAAAAACCCTAATCGATATTAAATAATAAAGGACTCTAACAAACAAAGTAATATAGGTCAGTGAGCTTAATTAAAGTGGTAAAATATGGTAAGACCTTAGTTACGCCCTAATTAGGCCTAAATTTGTTAATTAATTACAATCGCAATTAATTAGCTTAATTACCCTCTAATCCATCTACCAACTCTCATTACATCTTAATTAGTACAAAGTCAAACTTAGTTAAAAACAAAAGACAAAGGATTAATTGAGAATTAGAGAACACTTATCCTTAAGGAGACAAAATCCCTCCTCTTTTGACAAAAAGTAAATAAGGTACAATAATACTAAGAGGGGATCATGTACCCTTATCCCAAAATATCCACCTCTTGTCTCCCTTAATCTACCTTCAATATTTTCCATTTCACCCCTCCAAAACCCTCATTTAAGACCATTCTTCATGCATAGAAAACCATAGGAAACACTCTTAAGAAACCTAAACAAAACCAAAGGAAAAAAAGGAAGAGAACAAAATAAGCTGTTGGACTCTCCCTGCGTACATCAATGCCTTTTTGTCCTACCCCCACCATATGCCACCAAATGACAAGCCACCACCACCAAAATATCACATACACACCTTAGTTTCTTGCTAACAAGCACTTGTCCTCAAAAGAGTAATTTTCGACTTTGTTTTTTGGTAGAAAGTTGGAACTCGTACAGGTTAGCCTAAGGTAAAACTCACCCAACTTGACTTTCTTATTCATATAAGTTATACCTATGATTTAAGAGTTTAAGATTAGAAATACTATGTAAATATGTCATAATCATGTATGCATCATTTTAGAGCCTTATAATTACACATTCATTCATATACTTAGCTAGTTTGCTATTTGTTTTCTAAAAGTGTAGAGGATAGTTTTATACAAATAACTTGAAAAGATGTTGATTAAACTCCATGAAACCTTAAGTACCATCCATGCCACCCCCTCCTTAACTTGTATACATCTTGTTTTCACCATGCTAGGTGATATTATCAGCTTAAAACAAGTAGACATGTGATTAAAACAAGAAAACACATTAGAATGAGTGTTGGATAGAAGAAGTTAAAGGAAAGCCTAAATGAACCCCACTTGGCCGCCACTTTCATGAAAGTTTCAAATCTGTAAATTTTGATTTATTACCTTAATAACTTAATTATTTAGTGTTAAGTATGATTTAGGGTGTAATTAACCAAGTTAAGTGGGATAATGATGAGTTAATGGCCTAAATTAGTTAAGTTGCTAATTAAGGCCTTAGGAATAATGTTAGAAACCCCATTAATGAGATTAACCAGATTTAGAACACTCAGTGAAATGAGTTATTTATTGGATTCATTAGGATATTTAACCCATTGGAATAAGTTAGAATCAAGTTTAAGGTCGTAGAATACAAATTAGGCCTAAACTAAATTAATTAGTTATTAAAGCTTTAGAAATATGATTAGGAGCCCAATAAATGAAAAGAACCAGATCTAAATCCTAATAGAAAATAGACTTATCTTAAGGTCTTTAGTGGGCTTAAGCCCAAAATCATAAGTGGAGTTGGGCTTAAGGCCTTAAAATGCAAGATAAGCCCAAAAGCTCTCAAAAGAACCAAGAATAGAGCCAAATAGCTTAGTGACTATATCTAAAGCCTAAATTAAAAGGCTCATAAAACAAAATATAAAGGGTCTATTAAATCTAAAAGTACATTAAAGCCATCCCTTATAGGCTCCTTAGTAGATAAGGGCCTTAAGCTAATAAAAATAGTTCATTTAAGCCCATAAGAGCAACACTAAGGCTTAAGGTGAAAATTTAAAGTGTTAGGTAAGAAAATTCTGCTTAAAATACTTAAAAGAAAGGTGAAAATATTAAGTGCAAGGCCCAAGATCAAAAGCTAAGCTCAAATCCCAAAACTAGGCCTAAGCCCTAAAGTAACCAAACTCAACATTTAGGCCTACAAACTTGTAAGGCCCAAACCAAAACCTTGCTAATCCAAAAGCCCAAAAATAACCTCACCAAATGAAATAATGCTTGAAAACGATAAAAATCAACTATAAGAACACAAAATTTTGACTTAAAATAAGAAATTTATCTTCAAGATACAAAATAAGAAGAAATTGGGAAATTATAACGAAGCTAGTAAATAGATAATGTTTAAGATGAGTCTTATTTACTTTAGTTACCTTACTCAGGTGATTTGGGATGACAAGTTTGAGACTACTAAGGATTATTGGGAATACTTAACTTCAAGGCTAAATGAGTATACCGCTCCCTATTTTACTTTTTTTTATGCTTATATTTTGTGTGCCATCTAATTATATATGATAATTGAACTTGATGCATGTTAGGATATATGGGAACTTATGTATGCCTGTTCTAGTTAAACTATGCTTGCAAAATATCTTAAGATATTTCAAACACCCTTATTTGCTACATTAGAATGTAGGGCATTAGAGTGTTTGGAATATACTTCCTTAACTACCATATGAATCCTAAATTAATAAATATTTAACCTATAATTAAACTAGACATGCATTACATCTTACAACATGAGTTAAAGGGTGTCAGCACCACACAATAAAGCAGGAGATCATGCTTGGATGGATCTATGTTGAGATTATGTATTGTGAATGTTTATCATACAACGTATTTTGTGTAATATGTTATTGCCTGAACCTTTAAGAACTACTCAACTTCGAGGAGTGCCGCCTTCTACTTGAAGCCGAGTTGTGTCTACTACTGAGAGTGGTTATATTATTAAGAGATTTCGTACGTGGGTCCTGATGTACCTAAATAATTCCTAACCCAAGCATCAGTAGGCGTGAAAACCGTACTATACATAATTACCGGCATACTATATATACTATTGCATTACATATGCTTATCCATGCATTCATATGTTTTATTAATAACTGCTTGATATTATTTGTTAGTAAGGTAAGGGAGATTACTTACTAAGCTAAATGTAGCTTACCCCCAAATAATTTCTTTCGTAGGTCTTGCAAAGCTAGGGCTGGGTTGAGATTCAAGTACAGAGTGCTCTATTACGCTGAGAAAGTAGAATGATAAGTTTAGAAAAGCAAGTAAGATAGTTGAATTAAACTTTTAGAAGTGTTTGGTGGCTTCATGATTGTTGGAATTTAGATACCCTTTCTTATTGTTTGGTAGGTGATTCCGACTCTCTATGGTTCTAGTGACTATAGATTATTGAATCACTTATAGATATATATATATATATATATATAGTTAAGCTGAAGTATGTATATTGAATAAGTACCCTTAGAAACTTACTAATTAGAACCTTGCAATCTCTAACTTACAAGGCAGTCTTTATATTATGGATGTACACGTGATATGAAAATTTTAAACAAAACTACGAGGCCCCCTTATTGGGTGTTACATATAATATAATTTATTTTGAGTTGTAACTAGATTAACTAAGCTAATCAACTTTCTTTTGGAATTCAACCTCTTCCTTAACTAGGGAAAATCATCCCATCATTACCCTAAACCTATTGTATTATAACCTAAACCTAGCAACCTAATAAAATGTGACAAAAAGGAGAAAATCTTTTTCCCTTCTTTATGCCTTTCATGTCTACCATGAAGCAAACAAATCCACTATTAATTTGTTTTGCCTTCTTCCCATTACATCACATATAAAATATCCTTCAAAACAAGGCTGACCAACAATTAAAGTTAACCAAGTATAAAAGTTTTCAAATCATCCTTTCTTCATACCTTTCACATCTTGCAATGCCAACATTAAATCAATCTTTATTTCTTTTTATTTTGCAATTCTAAGAGACAAATATACTATCCTACTCCTCCTTTCTTTTGACTAGGCATAAGCAACCAAAATGCTTGATTCTTCTTCACCAAATACAAATTCTCTCACCTTATTCCCTCATAAACCTAACCAACACACATATACATCAATTTATCTTTTGCCATTTTTCATTTCCATCAACTTTCTTCAATAAACCATTACATACATATTCTAATATATTTCCACTACCCTTTCTTCATCAAAAATGACGCAAATAAGCAATATTCTAGGAGTTTAAAGGAATAACAGAAGATATTCTTGCAAAGATCTCAACTCACCATTTAAAGCCGCCTCCAAGAAGTAACTTAACTAGTTTGTTTTGTTAAACCTCTTTTTATGTATTTCTTTTCTTTTTATTTGTATTTTACTATTTTTTTTATGTACTTTTGTTTTGTTTTCTAGTTCTTTAGAAGTGGATAAATGTAGGTACATTAGAAAATCTTGTAAAATGATTTCCTCTTTTCATGTAAGTATAGGAATTTGTACTAGAGAGAAGCTATGTATTTTGTCTTCTTAGAAAGGCATCAACACTTGTATACATTTTCTACTTAAGCAATAATGTGTGCAATGTGAAGTATTTGTATATATATATTCATTTGGGAAAATATAAATATATATATGTATATGATTGTTTTCTTAAAATCTAATAGTAAGTTGTAAAATGTATATATATACATATGCATGCACATGGAATGGAAAAATTGTAGGAAATTATCTAATTATATCTTATTTTTCTTGGCTTAAAATAAAAGCATATGAAAAATAGGTTATTGGTATATTTCATAAAATACATGTAAGAGTATAAGCATACATGTACCTAGACGCCCCATGTGCTAGGTTCTACTTATATGCTTATTTTATATTAATATTTTTGGATTTGAAATATATATACGAAAATATACATATTTGGGCATATATATTTTTATATTCCAAAAATAATATGTATATACACATGTATAATATGAAAAACACAAAATAAGCATATGAATATACTCACATACCTACACTTATTGTATGTGTGTGTATGTGTGTGTGTGTGTGTGTGTATAGTCATATTTTCTAGTTTTTTAGTATAGATATATAAAAATATATGTATTTATGTGTATTTATATATATTCTGAAAATTATATATATATTGTAGGTATTTTCTTTTCTTAAAAATTTAACAATGAATAGATGTGGTCGTGACATACTATGCATAATCTAGAATATTTCTTTTATTTAGTTATTTTATAGCATAATATGCAATAAATTTACATTATAAATTAGTGAAATGAGAAAACCCAATAAAATTAGTAAGAATCCTAAGGAATTCCCTCAAGGTATTCATGATTGGAGGATTTAAAAATCTAATGCAGATTTTATTTTCATTAAAAATAGTAATTATAAATTAATTTAGAACATTTAGCATAATATTAGTTAGGATAATTAGCAATTTAGGGCCTAAATATGTTGATTTGTTAAAATTAACCAAATTGGACTTAGAAGTCTACCCAAAAAGTCTACTTCTAGATTTGGTTTGGAGAGAAAAGGAGGTTCAAAAAATTTATTTAATTATAATAAGATCAAAATTGTGTAAATAAATTAATCTCATAAGGTATAGAATTGGAAAACTAAAAGAAAAAACTCATTTAGGGCTAATACATAAGAATTCAGCCCAAAAAGGAAAAGAATCAGAAAACATAAAATTTAGTAAAATTATCTAGGTCCAAAAAAAAAATTTACAAAGCCTAACAATTATCATGACAAAGTCAATTTAAGTTTGGATTCAAAATTGCCTATACAATATTATGAACCTTAGCGGTTTTGGTCAAGTGAGTATTCCAATAACTGTTATACTCGATTGTGCTTATAGATTAGTCGTACTTAATTGTATGACTACTATTAACTGGCTGTATGGGGAATTGGGAATCGTACATGTGATTCATTATTACATGTCTTATTTGCCAAAATATCATAAGATATATGAACTGAATTGAATGATAAATTAACAATATCCTTTTGATATGATGATTATTTGCAATGATTATTTAACCACTTAAATAAACCAGACTTAACTATATTTAACTTATTAAATTAAATGGTCATGTAGGCTATGCATTAATAGGGATTTATTGGCCGTCATGCTATGCGTATAGGATAGAGGGGTCTTGCAGGGGTTATGATTGTTATACTTGAGTTTTCACACAGTGTACTCATGCAACAAGGCTTCGCCCTAACTTGCGGGCTTACTTAGCACTGGAGATGCTAACCACATAGCAATGGGCCATGTCCTAGAGTCCACCACTTAGAGGTGAGTAGATTAAATGTGCTACTCACATCCACACTTGCGTCATAGGTTGAATTAAAAAAAAAAAAAAAAACAAAAAGGAACGAAAGTAAAAGAAAATAATATTGATCGCTATGTAAAGCTTTTTGATGGATTAGAACTTGGAGTGACTGTTACCTAGGTATGATGGACCATCATCTCCAACCCTGGCTATGGAAGGCAAAAATCTAAGCTATATACAGTTTTCAAGTGACTATATATATATGGTTACTACATTGCATACAATTTTTCTGCATTCATATGGTTGTTAATTTAACTTGCTTTTTTTTTTTTCTTACTTCTTGAAAGGTATAATAGGAGGAATATCTCACTAACTTAGATGTAGCTTACCCCCTTATAGTTTCTTTTACAAGTTATCTAAAAGCCAGGATTTAGGCTAAAACTCAAGTACCGAGCATTCTAGCCAATAGAATAATAGATAAGTAAGAATATAAAGATAATGTATCTAGCTAGATGATACTTTTATAATAAATATCCAATAGAAGTATTTGAAATTTGCATACCTAATCTCATTATTTGGTAGGGAATACTGATTCTCTATGGTTCTAATGGACTATGGAATATTGAATATCCATAGTTATTTATATTTTAAGTTAAATTAATAAATTACATATTAAAAGCTATAGTAATTAATTAGTTAGAGTCTTACATTATTTTAACTTGTAAGGTAGTTTTCATATCTTGGGTACACCATATGATATGAAGATTTTGAATAATCCTACTAAGCCTCCTTTAAGGTCGTTACATAATTCATATCCTAAGTATTTTAGTGCTCAAAAGTATTATATAATTAAAGAATTTAGCCTTTCTATGTTTGATCTTGCAGGTCCTAAGACTACCATACCCATTCAAGAAGCCAAAAATCAAGAAAAAAGAAGAAAACATGGAGCTAGGACTACCGGCATGAGGGTAAGTACTAACTTGACAATATTCCCAATTACGATCATGCTAGTCATTGATTTGAAGAGCCAACTTGAGCAATTGTCAAGTTAGTACACATGCTAGCATCTAAAACAAAATATGTGAAAATATCATAAAGAGTATACTATATCAACAGGACGATAATCCTAATTACTGTCATAACTTTATATTGGACCCCAAAGCAAAAATGCGCTGTTTCATTAAAAAAGAAGAGAAGCAGTGCCTAACACGTGTCTACTGGCATGAAGGTACCTTTGCTTACCATCCTACCGATAGTGCCCTGATTTAAAAACATCTTCATTTTCTACAATTTTACTTTGCATTTTCTAGGGTTTAGGGTTCTAGTTTCTACCACTCTCTTCTCTTTAGGCAATCTTAGGTTACTTTTAGGGTAGTTCTATGATTTCCATAGCATTGTATTGTATTTTCATGATTGTAGCATAAACTTTTAGTGGATCTTAGCTCTTTTCAAGGTTTAGGCTTTTGGATTTCCATTACATCTAAAGAGATTGTTAGGAAAATCTCAAGGAACTCCATTACATCCCTTTATATGGGCAAGTCGGGGGGGAAGGACAAGCGGTTCTCTCCACTATCAAAGCACTTACTAACTACTAGGACATACACCACATCCTAGCTATCTACATGTCCCTATTAGCAAACAAATGACTTAAATCCTTCACAAACACGAATTGTTGACGTAGCTCACATGCCAACGCTCCATACACGCCAACTTGTTTAAGAGGTCATTAATGTATGCTGCTCTTTCTAAGAGACCATCATTATGTTTTGAGCAACCCAATAGTCACGTTAATCACACCAAAGATCACTACACACACTAAATAGTCCTTGCTAAATGTGACATATGCCACTTCAGCCAACAATGTGCATAGATTCACAATATGGAACAAGGCTTCCGTCACCTCGAGCACGTAGTACTGGCAAACCAAAAAGCAAAGAGAGTGGTTTTTTTTTGGAGGGGAGGGTGTGGGTGGGCACACAAAGTGTTGATACCTCATTTTGGGTCAACTAAAGGCCTAAACATGAGCATATACCTTTTGAGCCTCCGTAGTGATTGGTCAAATAATCCCCTTGCCTTATCTGAGTGCTTTACTATGATCGAGCATAGAGCCCACTAACAAATGCTTTAAAGGCTCACTCTTTAAGCACCCAAACCCTAAAGGTCTAGTTAACTATCCAAGCAAACTTGAACTAAGAGGGACAACTCCACCTTTAGGTACAACCCATTGCGTAAGGACATCCCCCACTCAGTAGGCTTTCCCTTAGAGTCTAGCCCCCTACTTATAGATCGTCCAGATGATCTTTCTCGTATCCTAATGATCATTTGTCTTTAGTGCACGCTACCCTCCTAGACTCATTGATTGTGGCCTGACACCTATGGTAGAGCTAGTACACCTAGCGTACTCTAAAGATATCAGAACCCTATATTACAGACATAGCTACTAGTGTAGTCATGGTTGACTAACATCCAAAGCCACCTTATCAACCCTTCACCACATATCCCCTACTAGTAGCTAGTATGGATGAACCTTCAGCCAACACATGGCCCAAGTAATTGTACTCATTGCACTATCATAATGCAAGGAGTTAACAAGTAAGGAAATTTTATAAACCCTACTATTTAAAGAACATATAAATCAACTAAGAGTACTTCTCGATCATTCCTAAGGATTAACTAAACTAAGAATTTCATTTTACACTTAGAAAACAAACTTAGTTTTTCGATTCAAGAGTTCATTATCGATAAAAACTTGAACACAAGAATAACAAACTTTAAGTCATCTGAAACCCTAAACCTTAGTATAGTTAAGGACATATGACCCTAGATAATTAAGAATTTAATTTGAATAATTTTATTCAACTCTAGAAAATTAAAAAGACTATATGAGAAGCAAATCATAACTTACTAGTTAATTTAAGAACCAAACCCTAAAAGAATTACATATAAAACAATTCCCTTATCTTCACTTATAAGCTATGTTACATATGGATAAGTAACCCAACCAATTACATTAAATAACTTATCAATTGAGAGTTAGAACCAACTATCACCTAATAACTTATTAAAAGCTAGTGATAAGACCATTTCCCTATCCTGCCATAACTTATACTACATGTAGATAAGTTATCATAACCCCTTCTCAACCTTATTTTAAAAATGTGAAATGACAAGGAACATGCCCCTAAGGGGACATACAATGGTTGGTTGTAAGAAAAGGGGATGAAGGGCCATACCTTGTCAATCACACATCAAACCATTTGTCTTTCATAGGCACTATTCACCCCTTATTAGATACATTATACATACATATCAAAGTATGGCATATGTACTTGATAAATGCCAACAAAAAGGAGCTTATTAGATTCATTATACAGACATATCCAACTAGTACACTCTCTCTCATTTTCTCTCCTCTTTGATTTCCTTTTTCACACTTCAAAGACATATATCAAAAGAGGAAACCAAGCCCCACCAACCCTACACTTGCTGCTACATATTTGCACCTATATACTCACAACACAAACTTATTATGTTACCTTCCATTGTCTGCCTCAAAAGCCATTTCAGGAAACCTTAAAACATTCCCAAAGCCTACCTCAAACATCAAGACTTTAGTTACAAAAAGAGCTTGCAAGAAAGGGAAGGAAAATAAGGAGCACAAGAGGACTCTTAGTTACACAACCACCTATTTTTACACTTTTAGGACAAGTAAGTTAATTTCCTTGTTAAAGTACTCCGGTATGCCATGTTAAGAGACTATATTTTCATAAAGATATTGGCATGACCATAAGGTGATAAAATAGCTAGACTACCTTAAGTAATATGCTTATGAATCCCTTGTATAAAGAATGGACTATGAGCATACCAAGTGGTATTGTATAAAATGCATGTCTAACACTTAGAATGAGAGATTTTAAGTTAAGAAAATTATGAAATGTGTACATAAATGAGAGGATAGCATGCTAGACGTGGAGTATATGTAGGTCATTTACGTATTATTTTCACTTTTATTAAGTTAAACATACTTAAATCTAGTTTTAGGTATAAGAGAAATCCAATATATAATGTTTTATGAAGAAATCAACTTTTTGAGATGTGAACTATAGCATAGAGTTTATGATAAGTATGTGATCTATCATTTTTATGTAGTAAATAAGCTAATACAATTATCTCATGGGAGAGAAGTTAAGTTGGAGTTAGAATATAAGTGGCATAGGTTCTTAATCTATTACCTAAACTTAAGGAAATGATGAAACAAGTTAGAAACCCTTGAACCGAACCATCCAGATCTAGAATCCTAAGAAAACTCACTTAAAAATATGATAAAATAAAGTAAACAACGTGAAAAGGCTAACCAAGGCAAGTATAATAGGTATATAAAGCCTAAAACTCAAAAACCGAACCTAAAACATTCAAAACAAGCTTAGAACTCTAAGTTGAGCCTTCACCAAATTTCGGACCAGTACCTAAATTACTTAAGAAAAGTCATTTTAAGACCCATACAAAGTCCACATAAAACTCCCTAAGCCAACAAAACCACCAACTTTGGTTTAGACAAAAAACAAGCCCACAATCCCACATATGAGTTCAAGAAAATGTTGATAACACTAAGTTCATAAGACAAGAATGGAATTATAATTTTGAAGAGTGTTTTAAGCTTAGAATACAGTCCTAAGCCTAAACTCAAAAGATTTCCTAAGATAACAAAAAGCCCAATAACCAAACAAAGCCTAAAAGAGTTCCAAAACAAGAAGACTGCTACTATTTTGACCAATGGATAGAATTATAGGCCTTATCTCAAAAATATAAGTGCACCACATTTAAAGTACGTTCAAAAATGATGAAAATCAACTATAAGATCAAAAAAATTTGATTTAAAATGAGAAAGTTATATATGATTGAAGTTTTAAGTAAAATCGGAGA
Source organism: Lumnitzera racemosa (assembly GCA_024138005.1). Taxonomy (NCBI): domain Eukaryota; kingdom Viridiplantae; phylum Streptophyta; class Magnoliopsida; order Myrtales; family Combretaceae; genus Lumnitzera; species Lumnitzera racemosa. The sequence goes on along the minus strand of JAMXBC010000009.1, from coordinate 44,221,916 downwards.
AAAATACAAAACTAAGTTAAAAATGTAACTTAAAAGAATTTAGCTTGGCCTCCTAAATTTTATTTCAAATTCTTATAATATCATATTTGCGATATTCAAGGGACCTGACTATTAGAAATAACCTACCCCCAGATTATTATAATTGATCCGCCATAACTGAGTAAGTGATTCTCAATGACTTCATAATTGGTTTTACTTATAGTATAGATGGACTTAAATTTATATAATAAACTTGAATACTTGTAGGATATGGGAAATGCATGTGTATTGTATTATGATTGAATTCTATGACTTGCTAACAAGATAATAATGGGAATTGTTGTGATGATAGTTATGCATAGTTATATGGAATGAAAGTGTTTGATCACAATAGAAATTGAATTAATTAAGTATTTGATTAAGAAATTCAATGAGTCATGCATTTCTCATATTTGCATTATAACTATACCGACCAGTACCTTATGTAGAAATTTGGAAAAGGTTCACAGGAGGGGGGTCCTCCTATAGGGATTAGGCAAAAGTTATGCCATTATTATATATTTGAGTATCTATCCAAGCTATTAGGCTTACTAGGTTCTAAGGTACGCTAACTATTAGCGAAAGGCTATGTCTTATAGCTTCTGCTTAGGGTATGTAATGTGGAATGAGAGGACCACTACACCACTAAACTTGGGATTTTAGCATAAATTTTGATTTTTGAAAAAGGAAAGTATATTTTTGTATAAAAGGAAAAATTTGTATGTATTACATATATGTTTAAGTCGATTTGAGCATGTTGGTGTAATTGGAATAAAAACTCAAGTGCTATGACCCAATTGATGGTTTGTATCGGTTAATTATCTCTAACCTTAACTACAAGGGGTGTAATTCTGAGTTGCATGCAGTTGCTAGATCGCTACATGTATTGGTTAGAATCCTAAATATTCATACATTCATATGATGTGCATTTAAATTATATTATTTGTATGGCATAGCGAAGGGATTAACTCACTAAGCGTAATCTTACACCCCAACAGATTTCTTTTAATGCAGGACTACCTCTTCGTTCATCTAAGCCTAGGAATGCCCGAGGTAAGTTTTAAGCTGAGACTGGATTATGTGTTTCAAAGAGCGAAGAGAGAATTTTGTAATAATGACTTGTAAATACTTATTTACTTTTTTTTTATTCTGTAAATAGAATTCCTTAATATAGACTCTTGTAGAATTTAAATGCATTGTAACATTTTGTTGTGGAATTCTATGAATCCACACTCTAACTTTAGTATTTTTGTAATTAAATGATAAATCTTAGTTAATATGCTTGATATTGCGTATTTATAGGCCTGATGATAACATGAAGTGGAAGGAGTCTTGTGTATCATATAAAAAGCCTATGATCAACGAGAGGGTTGATCATAGATTTTTATGCAATATACAGTAATCTACCATGATAATGATATTGTTTGGGTCATGATAGATTCGAAACCTTAACGCAATACAATACACTTAACACACCTTCATCCACCAAACTCGAGCACCTCTCTTTAAGAGATAAGGTACTCAAGCACCTCCTAACTCCTTTGCTCTGGACCCTCCTTACTAACTTAAGCAGCAAAGGGCCCTTGTGGACAAATTCACAGAGGGCTTTTTGCAAGTCACTTTAAGTAAGGAGCTCAGCTAATGCCAAAGCCCAACAGTAACCCTAATCGAAGGAATTGAAGCCTAATTCCCCTTACCACATCTAATTGATTCCATACAATCAACATTAGAAATTGAGTTCATATTTTGTATTGTCATGTTCTTATGAATCCAACTACACTAATATAATTAATTTTGGATGAATATAAGATTCATGGAGAATATCATTTCACGACGACTTCTCTGAAATTTGAACGTAGTTATATGACTAAAAACTACATTTTGTTATGAAGGCAATAGTATATGTTATATAATATTAATCAACAGTATCAAAGAGCTATTTGATACTTTAGTTTGTTTTATAATATACACATATCAAGAATTAAAGTATAATATGTAAATATCCATCTATACGTTGATTTTCCACAATATCATAGGACCATCTTCTTACAACCTATGATTTGTGATCCTAGATTTTGTAAATATTACATGTATACCTATATTTCATATATATATATATATATTCATATCAATTACACATAAGTTAACCATATAATATGTACATATATAGCATCTATTACACATACACTAGTGTATTTATCAAAGGTAAATATATGTATATATATATATATATTATATATTTGTGCATGGGATAAGTGTATATGTATGTATGCATTAAATTAAGCATTAACATTTATAAACATTACCTTATAAGATTATTTTGTTGAGTAGCCTAATAATAAACAGAAATGAGTAATTATTCTCAAGCATGGTATAACAGCGTTTATATAGTATCAAAGTCGTACAATATACTTTATTGTACATGGGATAAGTGTATATGTATGTATGCATTAAATTAAGCATTAACATTTATAAACATTACCTTATAAGATTATTTTGTTGGGTAGCCTATAATAAATAGAAATGAGTAATTATTCTCAAGCATGGTATAACAACGTTTATATAGTATCAAAGTCGTACAATATACTTTTATTTATGTTGGAACAAATTGTGCATGTAGCAACTCTAGGAGGGGCCTAGTAGTATTGCTTAAAATTTCCATATCACGTGTGTACCCATGATAAGAAAATTGCCTTGCAAGTCAGAGATTGCAAGTCAAAGATTGCAAGATTCTAAATAGTTATTTCCTAGAGTCTTCAATTTTAGTTCATTGGCTCATTACATAATATAAATAATTATGGATATCCATTTTTCCACAGTTCCTCAAAACCACAAAGAATCGGTATCCCCTACCAAAATAGTGAAATAAGATAGACAATTCTAGAAAATTCTAAACTTACTAAAGATACTAAACTTAATTGAGACATTAGTCGTTTTACGGATCATTCCGAATTAATTACACAAGCTTTTGATCACATTGATTCAATGGTAGCACTCTGCACTCGATTCCTATCCTATTCCCAACTATCGATCAACCTACAAAGAAAACAACTGTTGGGGTGTAAGCTTACGCTTAGTAAGATAATTACCCTCATCAATACCGCATGATAGAAATTTATTAAATGCACAATCATACGAATGCATAAACAATCAGTATGCCAAACAACGTATGCAGTGACCTAGGAACTGCATACGACTCAGAATTACGCCCCCTGAAGTCGGGGTTTTGGAGATAATTACCTACCCAAACCGAAATCCGGGTTCTAGATCTTGGGTTTTATTTCATTTGCACTATCGTGCTCATGTCAAAACAAAACTCTATACATATATATATATGTATATATGTATACTTCCTTTACCAAAATCAAATCATATCTTTTAAAATCCCAAGTCTAACGGTGTGGTGGCCTCCGCAATCCACAAATACACGCCCTAAGCAGAAGCCACAAGACTCGGCCCCTCGCTGACGGTTGGCATCTCCCAGCGCCTAGTAAGCCCATCAGCTTAGGTCAGAGACTCAATATATATGATGGCATAACTAGTGGCCAATCCTACAGGAAACTCGTATTCCTATAAGTCTCCTCCCATCTTCTGCGTGAAGCGGCAATCGATGTTATCCGTATACAATATGGGGAATGCATGATTCATTTTGAGTTCTTAATCGTACAAGTGATTAACTTGATTTTTAGAGTGACCAAACAATTTCATTCCATACAATTCACATATATATATGCATTACAAACAATTCCCATTATTATATATAATAAAAAAATTCATCGCATTCATCCATAAATTCAAATACATGTATCTCCCATATCCCACAAGCATCCAAATTATGTATATAGTTTAGGTGCATCTATTCTATAAGCACAATCAAGTAAAAAGTCATTGGCAATTTACTCACTTTGCCATGTGGGTCAATCAAAGTAATCTGGAGGCAAGTCATCTTCATAAACAGTGTCCCCTAGTCATTGAAATAATTTTTATAAGGAATTGAAACAAACTTAAGAAACTAAGTAAATTTTCCTTAAGTTATATTCTTGACTAGTTTTCGTAATTTTTCCCAGTTTTTACCTAAAGTTCAATCGAGTATAACTTTTTCGTTTTAAATCTTATTTTTATGATCTTATAGTTAATCGTCATCGTTTTCGAGTGTACTTTAATGTGGTAAGGTTAGATTTTTGAAATGAGGTATACAATTCTGTCCATGGGTCAGAACAGTAGCATTCCTCATGTGTTGGAGTGCTTTTGGGCCTTATTTGGTAAATGGGCTTTTTAATAACTTAAGAAATTCTTTGGGCTTGGTCTTAAGATTTTATCCTAAGCTTAAAATACTCCTTGAGATCAGATTTACAACTTTGGTTTATATTCCTAAGGCTAACAACCACTTCTTGGGCCCTTTAGTGGGCTTAAGTTGTCAAATGGGCTTTTTTTGTTCAAACTAAAGTTAGTGACTTTGGTGGGCTTATAGGGCCTTAGGTGGATTTCTTATGGGCTTCAAAACAACCTCTCTTAATACTTTAAGGTGCTAGTCAAAATTTCATTGAAGGCCCATCTTAGAGTTCTAGGCTTGTTTTGAGAGTTTTAGGCTCGGTTTTGAGTTTTAGGCTTTGTATGCTTACCATACTTGCTTTGGTTAATCTTTTCACTTTGTTCTTTCACTTTTATCATATTTTTAGGCTTCTTTCTCCCATGTTCCAGATCTTTTCATGATGGTTCCGAGGGGTCCTTACTTGATTTTTCAACTTATTTCATCATTTCCTTAAGTTTAGGTGATAGATTATGCACTTAGACTACTTATGTCCAAATCTTAACTTAAGTTTTCTTCCATCAAATGATCCTTTAACTCATGCTCCACATAAAGAAATAAAATATCTTATACTTAATAAAACCTCCATATCATAGCTCATGTTATACAAAGTTGGTTTCTTCATAAAACCTCATATGATGGATTTTTCCTTAACTTAAGTCTAGATTTGAACATGTTTAACTTAATGGAAACAAAATCAACATCTAAATGACTATGGAACTCTCACGTCCAGCATGATCATTCTCCATTAAAGTTCTTATTTCAAGATTTTCTTAGCTTAAAATCTTCCATTCAAAGCATTAAACAAATGTCTTTACAAAACACTAACTTTACATACTCATATTTCAACTTCATGTAAGGGTTTCATGGTTTGTTTCTTAAAACGATTTTTGGTGTTATAACAACTTAAACCTTACTCATATCTTCAAGAAATCTAAGTCTCCTAACATAAATACTAATCCACACATCACAAGAATCACTTACTCGTCCTTAACGCAAAGTTTGGGGGTTGTGCACTAAGGTTCCACTTTAGCTCTTAACTTTGCCTCCTCCTTTTTGCCACCTTTTGGAACCCGAATCTTTTGGTCTTTTGGAATGGGGTTTGTGGAAGGTTCTAATGGTCTTAAAAGGTCTTGGATGGTAAAATAAAATGACACGAGAACAAAAGAAAAAAATGCCGTAAGTGAAGCTTCAAAAATGGAAGAAAAAATTGATTTTGTGGGGTAAGGTTGTTTTTCCTTTTTATGTTTGTTTCAAAGGAGAGAAAGATGAAGTGAAAGTGAAATTGAAAGGGAGAGAAATGATGGAGAGAGTGGCCGGTTGGAAATGGAGAGAGAATGAGTGTTTAAATATCTTGAAAGTGTTGTTTTGTAGCTTATACAAAGTCAACAATTGCAACTATTGATGATGTAAGCATTAAGGGGTAAATAATGATGTGTAAGAAGAAGTGATTGATGGGTGAATGACAAGTGCATGGCCCCCCTTTCTCTCCTTTTTAGATCTGCCATTTAAAGTCTTTTTATGCCATGGAGTGGTCTTGTCTCATTTATTAAAGTTAAGCTTATGAAATCTTGTGAAAAATTATCCATATGTAGTATAAGTGAAGAGGTGATAAGGAAATTGTCTTATCACTAGGTTTTGATAAGTTATCAACTGATAAATGATTCCAACTCTCAATTGATAAGTTATCTAAGGTGTTTGGTTGGTCTACTTACTTATCTATAAGGCTTATACATGAATTATTTATCTATAAGGCTTATACATGAAGATAAGGGCATAGCCTTATAGGAAATTGTTTTTAGGTTTTCATCTCACATTGTTTTGTAATTTATGATTTGGTTTTATAAAATTATGAAATTTTCTAAAGTTGAATGAAATTATTCAAATTTAATTATTGATTAATTACTTAGCGTTAAAATTCCTTAATTATTTCAGGGTTAGGGTTTTAAGTGACTTTAGAGGTCGTAATTCTTCAAGCTCAGGTTTTATCGATAATTGGTTTTTGAATTGGAAAAATTTGATTTGTTTCTTAATGTAAACTTAAATTCTTAGTTTTGTTGATTCTTAGGAACGTTCGGATGGTACTTTTAATTGAATCATGGGCCCACTAAAAGTAGGGCTTATATTTATCAATTGATAAGTTATTTAGGATAATTGGTTGGTTTACTTATTCATGTGCACAAATCTTATGCATGAAGATAAGGAGATTGTCTTATATGAAATTCTTTTGGAGTTTGTCTCTTAAATTAATTTGTAAGTTATGGTTTAATTCTTATAAAATTACGGAAATTTCTAGAGTTGAATAAAATTGTTCAAATTAAATTCTTAATTAGCCGCCTAGGGTTACAAGTCCTTAATTGTTTTAGGGTTTTTCACCAACTCGGGAATAATGGACTTATACTTAGGAGCTTAAGGTTCAATTAGCTGAATTATTTAGGAATATCGCTTTGTTATGCAACACATACACACACATATATATATATATCATATATATATATCATACGATAGATTAGGAAAAGAGAAGGAAATTGCTTATTAATATATTTATATGTATATACATATTATGGGGCTACTTATGTACATAAGTAAAATAATTTTTGTAAATTTATTAATTTATTCCTTTAACTAGCTTAGTTTTGTTGTTTATTATTGCTTGAAATAATCCTTGATTCGTTCATTATCGATTTTATACGATTTCACAAAACTATTGATAATTTTATTTATTTATGGTTTTTCAAGCATTAAGATAATTTTATAGATTTTAATTTTTTTTTAAAACAATACGCATATGTAAGGATTGGGGTTTTCTTACATGGTTAGGGTTTCCAAATCGTATAATAGTATCTTTCAAGTTCGCTTTAAATTCCGAGTTTAAAATTTTAGTTGGTTTTCATTTTATCTGGTCTTACCGACTTAGGGAAATATTTACAATACTCGAGTTTGATACTATGTTTAAAAGGTTAAATTTACAGAGTCTACAGTGCAAGTATATAAATAAGTCCCTTCACGAACATAATGTATATTATTATAAAATGTAATGTTCAATTATGGCAATATATCATAAAGGTCACATACATATAGGAACTAAAACAAAGTTTGTCATAACAACATGGGGGAGTAAAGTCTCAAATGGATGATTTAAAATCGAAACATGCATACATTATAGGTGTATTTGAACAAGATTTGCTATGCTAAGGCCAAGTGAATACCACTACTTAATTACTCTTTGTTTATTCGATAGCCAAAAGAATGTGGAACACTAGCTTATTTTGTGCAACTATGAGATTCACTTAAGTGTATCTAATGACTTAAAGCATTTATACTCCGAATTGATATGGTTTATGATAAATCTTTACTTCATATATTATAGTTTTGGGGTTTCATGTTCCTAATAATGGATTATGATTTAGTGGAAGTGTAACCTGTTTAATCCTAGTGAATGCAATTGTACTTAGCTAATGAGAACATTTACCCTTATATGATGATTAATCATAATATATTTACAAGCTGTTAAATCTTAGATGATATTAAGTAAATGTCGAGATGACTTGTCTTTATGCAAAAGTTGTGATTTCTATATCGTGCCATACATGCAATGCTAATATTTGACTGTTGGACTGAAAGCTAGGCTTTCTTTCTATTTTCTTGGTTCTTGGTATTTGGTTGAAATTTATACTTAGCTTAGTTAACATGAAAATTGTACTTAGCGGAAATTGTACTTGATAAGGTTGATTCTTAACACATACTTAGTTAGGCTAAATGTGTTGTTTGAATACATTCATGGCATTGCACCAAATGGACCTATGAGTCAAGCTTTCTTAACTTGGGATACGACTAGGCTAGATTTTAAACATATAGAGATGCATTGCTTTATTAGTTCTGGCTACTTCATGTGGTTTCAGCTAAGCCAACTACATGTTAGGTTTCTCTAGCTACTTTATGTAGGTTTCAACTAGGCTAACTACACAAATCTCTTTGGCTACTTCATGTAGTTTCAGCTGAGCCAATTACATGTTAGGTTTCTCTGGCCACTTCATAGGGTTTCATTTAGGCAAACTACATGCTAAATTTTGGTAAGTTCATGTTGCCCTAAGTGCTTAGACTTTTTATCCAAATGCTTAGGGTATTAACTAACCAAATGAGAAGCTAGGATACTGACACCACTACATATCATGTACATTAGCATGCCATCTATATAATGCATGAATTGTTAGATGAATGCTTGATATTAGTTTGATACTTAAATATACTAGGTTATTAAAGTTATTAGGATTGTCAAATATACAATATATAATCGTTGATGTAATGATTTAGAATACTTGGTTGTTGTGCTCTCTATGTTTAGCTTTATACTCACTTAGCTCAAAACTTAAGTTGAAAGATTAGCTTATCTAGTCTTAGGTATTGAAGGCAAAGCAAGTTGGGATTTGGAAGCTGGGTTAGGTAACCAAAAGCGTTTGGTTATAAGGTTTGGTATCAAGTTCTTAGAAGCAAGTTTATAAAAAGGTTATTGTGCTACTTTTAGATTTTTAATATTAAGGTTTTGAATGTAAAAGTTTATTAGCCTAATTAGATTATGAGCTGAATAGTGAAGTGAAATGTAGCACTTTGAATGTGGCTTATATTTTGTGAAGTTCCATTGTGTTATTTTACATTAATTGAAAGAACTTCTATTGGAAATTTGTATAACGAAATTTGAGTTAATAGGTTGCTTATAATTTTGGCCTTATCCTTAACTTGGGGATGGCATAACAAACCGTCTCTTAAACACCAAGTGTTATAACAAAGTATCAGTAAATACCTTTAGAGGCGGAGCATTATAGGTAATGCACATAATTTCTTAAATATATCATATATGATCTATTTGCTTCTTCATAATAGTGAATACATCCCATTCTCAGTTCAAAACATATGATTAATTTTCATTAAAGAAAGTATCCACATTGAAGAACATGTCAAAATTATAACAAAATCAATTAAGCCTTAATAATGAATTATGATTTTTTAAAAGAAGGGAAATGTAAAACATAAAACCATACATAACAATGTTTAACATAAGGAAAAAAAAAAAAAAGATAAACATCAACTACCCAAATACCTAGAAATTATACTCTCTTTTTTTTTTTCCTCCTCTTCATCTTTTGTATCATATCTAAAGTTTTCGGTGTGTGCCCACCATTACATTCAAGATCTCGCCAATATTAACTTTAAATACACCAAAAAAAGGCTGCTTTCATTTTCATAACATATTCAAAATCTAGGGAAAAAATCCCTAATTGTACATACATATTAATAATTCAAATAGAATATTCTTTTTTTTTTCCCATAATTCAAATAGAATATTCAACCTCTAAAGTTTGACTACCACTTCCCAATGTCTTAGATTAAGAAGAATTAGGAAAGATTAGAAAAAGAGAAAGAAAACTCTGAAAAGAAGATGAAGATTCTAAACCATTATTGCTTAAACCAAGCTTTGTTAGAATTCCTTAAACTGAAATCTAATATTAAAATTTATAAATTTAATTAACCTAAATCCCAAATAAAAAATGTATATCAATGATAAGTAATCATATTAAATATAATTGAAGTAAAAAAGAAAAAAAATGAATAAAACACTATTGGATGACCAAGAAGCATGATTTGAATCTATTAAGATGAAAAAATGAAAGCAAAAGAATTGGTTAGCAACAAGAAAAAAGAAAGAAACTATGAGATAGTGAGAAGAAGAGATAAGGATAATTGGAAATATTAAATAGTTGCAATTGTTTTGGTAAAATCCAAATAAAAAGGAAATATTAGAACACTTAATATTCCAGCAAATAGTAGATTATAGACATATATGTATAGGTAGATGGAGTCTTATATGAATACGGTGCCTTTTTCAAAAAATATTATAGAAAAGGGCCCCTAATGATAAATATTATAAATATAATATAGTGAAGGCACATGAGTGTAAAAAATTCTAGAAATAATGGAGAAAGAAAGGCGTATGAATAGCATACATCTTCGGTACATTTTCAAATACACTGAAAGCACAATTAAGATATGTGCCTTAAATATAATCAGATTATACAAAAGGCATACGTCCTGGCTGTACCTTCAATGTATTTTCAAATATACTAGAGGCATACACTTTGATTATACCTTCTATGTCCTATAATTAAAATTGCCATAACAAAGACAATTTCCATAACTCGCAAAATATACATCTAATAAACCCCAAAAGTACACATTTCTCTTATGTAGTCTTCAGATTTCCACTTGATTTCATTCCTATTTCACTCCAAACCTCTTTATCAAATATTTATCTATCTATTCCATTTTTTCATATATAATTTTGTTAGAAAACATGTAAATAATCAGCTTAATTAATCCCTTCATTGTTAAACCCTAAGTTAGAGCTTATTGTGTTGCTTTAAATTACTTACATATACTAACGTTAAAATTAGTTTAGACATAAGTTAGTTATCATATCGTGTAGTTTTCATCATGGAAAACAAGGTGCAATTTGCAAATTTACCATTGAAATTCTATGTACACTAAGTGTTTAAGGAAATTTCTAAATTAATTTTTCTCCCCTACTAAGCTGCTATGGCTTCTTGATTGCCAAAGGGAAGCCGTTGGTAACTTAATGGAGGGTCATATGAGACACAACCCAGCATTCCAATCATCTAGTGGATGCATACTACACCACCTTCAACTTACAAATAGTGCACTAAGTACGATGGACTAACTCTTTTTATACATTCTTATCTTATTATACTCTACACTCGACTCTCATATCTATTGTTGTTGCTAGGTGGTTGGGGAGCAATACTTTGAAAAGTTATCACAAGCTACTACCCCAGTTTTGCAGTGCTAGGTAGCACATTCGGATGGCTAAGGTTTCACTTATTTATTTCCACATTATTGAGTGGTGTTTCCTCGACCGTGACATTGGGCAACTCAATGGGTATGAGATCCTACTACAAGACGCAAACACCAGTAATCACCTTTGCTAGATTAACCTCAATGGTAGGACCAATGTGGATTAGATTCACATCTATAACCACTAAATTCAGTTATGGCTCAACAAGCATGTGTATGTTGAGTAGATTTAAGGTTCCAGCAAAGTCGACCCTAGCTATTAGCCATGGTACCAATAGATTACCTACCATTATATTACACACTAGGAAGCTGTCATAGGCTGTCTAGTAAGTGCTTATCTTCTCATCAATTATATTCTTTACACATTCATAACTTATGTTATATATATTAACATCTTCATGTCTATTATTTTAGGTAAATTGACTTAGGGATGTGCAATTAATGGAGACTAACCATCTACACTTATCGTTGTAGATGAAGCGCTTCAGTTTATTAAGGAGCACAGCAACCTCATACTTTGCTCATAGCATAAGGGGGAGTAGGAAAAACACCATGGTGACAAGGACTAGGGAGCACTTATAGCCAAGACTATTTCTCCTCTTCGCCCACCATCTAAAGGCAGTTAAAGTTTAGGGAGGTAGAGCTCGGGCGAGGTGTGGTCATGGTGGCATGACCAAGATGTGCTGTCATAGAGGCAGCATTTGTAAACTCCGTAAATTTAGCCTTTTAAGTATAAAATCAGGATGATTTCCTTAAGTTAACAAAGCCGCTAAGTTTAAATTTGATTAAAATTTTAAATGTGAAACTTAAAATGAATAAGAAAAACCATAACTTATTAATTGAAACTTTAATTACATACGAAAATCTTAAACCCTAAATATATATAACTGTAAGATCCCGAACTTGATAACAACCTCAATCAAGTATAAAAACCTTAAATTTTATCTATACATACATATGAGAAATCAAACCTAAACCTAATCAAAACCCTAAAACCAAAATTCTAAACTTATACATACACCAATTTGCTATGAAGATGATAAAATCTTAATTGAACCAAATAACTGAACGATATGCTCAATCATATAAAATCTCTAGCGAATGATTAAAAATAACTTCTAAATGCTTAAGAATAACAATACTACATTTAATTCATAAAAATTTATAATATTATTTTATAATTAATATTAACCTTATATTTATATTTATATATATATAAGTTAGTATTATGTTAATTTAGACATTATTGGTTATTTAGACAATATATAATAAATATTAATAACATGATTTATAATTTACTTTGAAATCATATTATTTGTTATTCTAAATATTATTTATAAGATTAAAAATATGTAAGGACATTCCAATATATGTTTATTAATTTATTATAATTAATTTTCTATTTTTCCTCTTATTTTATCCTTTTTTCTATTTTCTTTTCATTTCCAAATTATTTATATATAATATATAAAATGATCAAAGAGTTGACTAAGTTAACCTTTGACTAAGTCAACATGTCTTTATCAAAGGCATTTAATTTTTCCTTATCTTTTCATTTTCTTTTCCTTTTTTCTTTTCTTTTCTTTTCATCCCTATTTTCTCTTGGCCACAAAATCTATGTAGCTTCTAAAGTTCTCTAAATCACTCTAATTTCTTCCCATTAATCATTTCAAATAAGAAGTCAATTCTCTTCCATTTGAACCAACAAATACATATATTTATATACTTTCCATCATCTTCTTCGCTTATATCTCCTCCATTTTCTTTATCTACTCTACCACTTGCAACCATACTATTAAACTACCTAATTTTTAACACTAAAAGGAGGGATAGGGATAAAAAAACCAATTATTCAAGTGCTAGGACTTGTTGGATGGGCTAGCTTTATTTTTGCTAAAGGCGTTCTCTTTGGCAGGCTTTGAATTCTAAACATTAGCTCAAATGAAAGCTTCAAAAGAGGAGTCATCCACTAAACCATATATTAAGGTAAGTCATTATATTTAATTTACATAATATTAGTAGTAATCCTTTATGTAAAAGTATGTTTTATGTAATTTCTTGGTATATTTTATTATATCTTGTTCTTGATATATATAGTATGTATTTAAGTGTAAGAATTTACAAGCTTTATGTAAGTATATTAATTTTGAATGTATAATCCATTTCTTTTGAAGATTTTGTTCATATGTATATATATATATATATGTAATACTATATGTGTAGATAGATAGGTATACATATATTAGTACTTTACTTAGAAATATGAGTATATGAATAAATATACATATATATGGTTTACACGTATATGTATATGAATATAGAAATATATAGTATGAACATAAATACCATGTATATATATATATATATATATATATATATACAGCATACTTAATATGTATATATAAGTATACAAAACCAAAAATATGTATATATATGTATAGATATTACATATATCGAGATCTCTTTAGAAATACACCAAGAAAATATAAAAGTATGCATATATATATATACGTGTAAAAGAGTATGTATAAAATTAGGTATAAATATGAGTACAAGTATATGTATATAAATACGTACAATAAAAGTATAGTATAGTATACGTATAAATACATATATATATACATATATATACATGTATAGATATACGTATGTATATAAGTTCATATACTAATGTACAAAGTACAAGTGTCCTTACTGGTATACTAAATATAATAATATAAACAAGATACATATGTACACATGTATATGTATGAATGTATAAAATAGAACATTAAATATAAATACATACAATAAAATATTAGATATAATAAAATAACTAAGAGTTATATGTATGTATATAAGCACATAAGTACATAACTATAATTACACATATACAGGATACAATTATTTAATATAATATAATCAAATATATATTCATATATAATGGGCCGAAATAATAATACACAATTAACGCCCATGGATTATGAATTAATTAAATATAATAATATATATAATATCAAATAATAATAATAATATAAAATTTAAAAAATATATAAAAATTAAGCAAACTCAATAAAGTGCCATGTAGACCAACCAAATTGTACTACGTCAACAAATATATCCAAACAAATAATTAAACTGAAAACTTCAAAATAATTAATGAATAATAATAAAATTAATTAAGTAAATTAATAATAATAAAGAAATTTCAATAAATAGAAAATTAATCCTAAAATTAGGAAAATATAAAAATCTCCATAAGTTAGAATTAGAATTTTATAAAATATATATAATTTAGAAATTAATCAAATCATAAACTATTAAAGAAAAAATCAAAATTAATAAATAAAAATATTTGGGTCAAAATAATTAAATTTATAATAATTTAAGCTTATCTCGGAAAATGCAGGTTTTTATGTCCAAAATGGACCCCGCTACACGAACATACACTTAAAAATAATAAAAATCGACTATAAGTTTATAAATATTATAGTTAAAATGAAAAAGTTATATGTAATTTAGAATTTAAATAAAATTGAAGGATATAAGTAAATTAATTACATTATTTAAATGATAAAATCTTACAAATAAATAACTAGGATAAAACTTCAATTAAATAAAAAAATAACTAAACACAATTATTTACAAGTATATGAATATCATTTCCAATGAAAGGAAATCGATAGACATATATTATGAAGTATAAATAAGACATAACTATAAGATATAAAATTCTTCAAAAAAATCAAAGTATTATACATATACACACATATTTAAAAAGTCAAAACACTTCTAAGAAGAAATGCTTTCATATATAATAACGATATATGTGAATATAAAATGGTAATTATAATAACACCTAACAATAATAATAGTAGTAATAATGATGATGATGATAACAATAAAATAGAATCATATACTTACAGGAAATAAATTGAATATATGTATATATATACATAAATACAAGATATAAACTTAAAATAATACTATAATATGATGGAGTTAAAGTTTTTAGTTATTTAAATATACAATTTTAAGATATTCTATTTAACTTTATTACTTTATGTGATATATATATCGTTACACTAATATCTATTCCACTATACACGAATATTATAACAAAATCATGTTATAGCAAAATATCAATACAAAGCTTACAAATAGTCGAATAATTTGAACTTATATAATCTTAAATAAACTATATGTTATTACCCATAAGATAATGTAATGCAAACTAGTCAAGAACTGACTATGAAAAGGTAAAGATTTAAAGTAAAACGAAAAAGTATAAGAAATTCGAAACCTAAGTGGAAATGGGAATCACAAGATAGATAATGAGTTGGTTAGGCCGTTTAAGACAATGTTTAGATACTCATTACGTTTCTTCCATTTCTATTTATCGAGAAATATTGATTAGGAAGGCAACCTGCCTATTAATTGCTAGGATTCATATCGATTTTGGTCAAGTAAGTACTCTCGATAACTCTATACTTATTTTGTACTTGTAGTTAGTACACCTAAATTAAATATTAATAACTTAATGCAAGATGGTTCGGGTTATGTATGTGCTTGATATTGATTGATTACTATGCAAAATACTGTTAAATATGATAAATTGAAGATTTGGTTATATGATTAACTATTGTACAATTTGAATGGTTTACGGATATTGATGGATCGCTCGATAATTTGACTTAATTATATTAGACTTATCTTAAATTAAAAGGATCGTATAACAACCATACGTTGCATTACTTATTCTAGCCATCACTTCACACAAAGGTAAAGAGAGGCCTTACGGGGGTTGTTTTCTATATATTGAATTAAAGTGTTTTAGTACAGTGTACTTATACAACATGACCTTATCCTAACCTACGAGCTTACTCGACATTGGAGACGCCAACCTTATGGCTAAGGGTAGAGTCTAGAGACCTCTGCTGTAAGGTGTAACG
Source organism: Lumnitzera racemosa (assembly GCA_024138005.1). Classification (NCBI taxonomy): domain Eukaryota; kingdom Viridiplantae; phylum Streptophyta; class Magnoliopsida; order Myrtales; family Combretaceae; genus Lumnitzera; species Lumnitzera racemosa. Next base: position 44,205,791 of record JAMXBC010000009.1, on the reverse strand, counting down.
TGTAAGTGTAAACTACATGGGCCACCTCACCGTTAAACTTGTGATTTTTTGTACTACTAGATTTCTTATAAATGGACATGTATTTCATGAAATATGAAATTTAAATTTGTGGTTAAAAACCCAGGTGCTAAAGCCTAGTTGTAATTGGTGTTAATGTATCTCCAACCCTTACCTCGAAGGGTATCAAATCTGATGTTATATACAGCACCAGTCAACTATATATATTATTTCCCATACCACGTATACATGAATTTATATGGTTATAATAATTTGTTTAATAACCTGCTTGCCAATATAGTATAAAGGATAGCTCACTAAGCTCTTATAACTTACTCCCCAATAGTTTTGTTTTATAGGTTGATAGATAATTAGCTATGGGTTAAAAGTCGAGCATTGAGTGCAAGTATTGAGATGTTTAGAGGTTAGAACTAAAGATAGATTGTATAGTTTGTTTGAGACTTTAAATGTAAATACTACTCTTATATTTGGATTTTAAAATTTCATCAAATTTAAATTTTAGGTTTTTACTACTTGATCTTATCGTTTAGTAAAAGATATTGATTCTCTGCGGTTCTAAGGAACTGTAGATTATTGGATATCCATAGTCATTCATAAATTACGATGATTTAATAAATTAGAAATCGGAAACCCTAGTGAACAATTATTTAAAGTCTTGTACTCACTAACTTACAATGCGATTTTTATATTATAGGTGTGTATGTAATATGAAAATTTTAGGCAATCCTATTAGGCTCCCTATAGGATCATGATAGCATTACGACATTGGCTCTAAGTACGTACAGGTCCTCACTCCATGATTGCTTCCAGCTCGAGGTATAAATCTAGGTCTTACATGACTCTTGAGTTTCATCATCAAATGAAACTCCTTACTCCACCAGTTCCTTAGAAGTGGTACTTAGGCTAGTCGTAGTCTTCCATAGGTAAGAGCTTTACTCAAGTAAAGCTAACACTTCCCACTAATCTAGTGTCTCTTTGTGATTTAGACAAGATACTAGCAAAGCCTTTACAATCTCTAAATCACCAAAGGCATTCCCCTCTATTCAGAGCTGTCTAGACTTTCACGCATCATAAGAAAGATTAAATAAACATGCAAATCATCATAATTGTTAATATAAATATAAATAAAGAATTGTTCTATACATATATTTTTGAAAAAAATATAAGCTCAGCTCTTATTAAATGTTATTATATGCTACAAACCTTTGATCTTAAAATATGTTTCAGTAACGTCACTTGTGAGGAAGATCTTCAACAATTATATATTCCACTAGAATAAAAGAAATAAGGAGGTACATAAGTAGGTGCGTACAAACCGAGCATACACTAAATATACAGCAGAGATGTTAGAAGAGTGGGTCAAGTGGGTCATCAAACAGTCCATTTTAGTTAGTCTAGCAAAATTAATGAGGTTGAGACTAAAAGCAAGCATGTCAAGAACGAAATGAAAGGAAGTGGGCACGTATAGATAGTAGACTTCAACAGGTGCATGTATACATACAATAAGTTCTAGATATATAGGATTTCCTATTCACATGCTATTGTCACTGTCAATTTTGAGTGCTTCATTGTGATGTCCAACATCAAAGATTGGTATAAGTCCATGTATTAGGTGCAAATGTACAAAGCCCAATTCTTCCCAATCGATGATGAGTCAAGTTGGCTAACCATTCTACACCTTTAAAATGTACAACTGGACCTATGGTTGGAGCAAAAGAAGGGTAAGCCTCAGATAAAGCATTTCCATATGGAGATGGACATCAAAGATCGACCAGATAGAATAACTTGCACATTCTATAGGAAGGAGGGACACAATAAAAGAACGTGTCCTTAGAGGAATCAATAAGGTATTTAGAAGCAATTTTAACTTATACTTGGTTTGATTTGTTTATTAGTTGACGATGCATAATTATTCTTAATTTCACTATATTAACCATGTTATTTCGTACTTTTGCAGGTTAAATGAAGCTCGGACTAATTAATGGATCCATTCTCACTAGACATGACAAGCATAGGTCTAGACTCATATAGGAAAGACATGTAAGAGAACCAACTTTTCTTTCCAACAAAAAGTAGTTTGCTTAATTGTAGCATACTTACTAGTATCCCCAACAAGGCATAAAGGCTTTACATATATGACAACGAAAGAGGACACTCAAACAGAACTAGCAAGTTCACGAGATCCCACTAGACGACTACATGCTACCTTACCTTAATTAAGCTAGCTTTATTGGTTCGAGTCATCTTCTATACATCTAGATGGATCACTACTTAATCACTGCATTGGTGGAGAGATGGAAGGAGACTTAAACTTTCCACATGACCCATGGAGAGATGACGATTGCACTCTAGGATGTAAAGGTTCAGTTAAGCCTCAAAGTTTATGGATTGTCGGTGATAGGATGTAAACCCCACTAATTTTACATTTTAGACTTAGAATTAAATTCGAAGAACCAATGATATTCCTTAGGCTCAATCAGACCGAAAAAATTAAAACCAATAAAATTTTAAATCGGAACCTTTAAAACGAACTCAAAAAATCTAGAGATAAAGTTCTATAAACCCTAATAGCATACAAAGACTCTAAACCTAAGTACGTATGACCATAAATTAAAAATTCGAATTGAATAAAAACTCTAAACCCTAAACCCTAGAGTCATAAAACCTTAGATTAAACTTCAAATGCAATAAAAAGCCTAAATTAAAACATTTAACTTAAATAACGTAAATCACATAAAATCAATAACAAATGATAAGAGATATCTAGAAATGATAACAATCGATCAAATTAAGTCAATTAAGTTAATAAATTAATGAGATTAATAATTTACCCCAAATGATACATTTTCTCTAAAAGTAATGCTAAAATCATAAACGTACCTTCAAAGCCCTCAAACCCAAAACTCTAATTTAGTATTAAAAGCCTTAACTTAATTAATAAACTCTAATTATATAGCCACATTACTAAGTAATTACTAATAATTCACTAAATTGCTAAAATAACCCCAATTTGCCTTTTGAAATCATAATTGTGAAAAAATCAGGTGAGTTTTTAATGGAAAACTTTTCTCTAATAAAAAGGTATTGCTTCATTTAATTTTCTCTTTTAAGTCAATGTTTTTTTTCTGAAGCTTTTTTTTTTCTTCTTCTTTAAACCTTTTAAAGATAGGAGTTTCTTTTAAAGTTGTTATTCAAATATAAAAAGGGACTTCCTTTAAAGACTTTCATTTCACTTGTTTTTTTCAATAAAAGTCCTATGACTTAAAGAGAAATTTTTTTATTTTTAAATAATCAAAGATATAAAAAAAAGGTAATTTTTTTTCATTGGTTTTTTTTTTTTCTTGTTATAAGAAAAGGTCTCTTTTCTTAAAAAAAATGACATTGTTTTAAGGAAATTTTCCTTTTAAAAAAAATTTAGAAAAAAAAATGTAATGATTTAAAATATAAGTCTTTTTAAAAGAAGATAAAAAACACCTACCATGAATTTAAAAAAATCCCTTAGACAAAAAAGAACTATGTATGGCTTGATTTCAAATAGTAAGTACATAGGCATTTATGGTAATCTAAATAAAAAAAATTTCTTTATTTTCTCTTCCTTTTCTTTTTTTTTTTTCTTTGACCTTAGCTTAAAAAAAATATATGTTAAAAATATATATATAAATTCTTTTCCTGTACATTTTCTAGTTATTTATTATTTTAGCCCTTTTATTTTAGAATGTCTCATTTTGGGAGTTTTTACAGTTTTAAACAAAAGTCCTTGAACCTAAAATCTTGGTTTTCAAAAGATCAGTGTTTCCTTGAAAATTAAAATTAGTTTACCCAACTAAATTTAATTTTCCTTTTTCTAACTTTGTTGGTAACGACTCCATAAAAAAAAAAGATTCTTTACTTTTTAATTCCTTGGTTGAGCAATTTATGCTAAGTGGGGGTCTTTTATAAATTAAGGAATTAAAAAATGTTAAAATTTTTCAAAATCCGAGCTTGACAATTTAGCTACTCCATTAGAAATTTTTTTTTTAGTAGACAAGCTAAAATAAAATCTTCTTAAAATAAAAGGGCTTCTCTTCAACATACCCCCCCCCCCCACTTCCCTTTTCATGTTATTTACTAATTGCAAATAAATTTGATTGACCTTCTCTTTAGTGTACAAGACCTTTAGGTGTTGTTTTAAAGATGGAGAAATTTTTTTTTTAAAGAAAATATATGTGTTGAATATAGCTAAACCTGAGTCATTTGAGAAACCTAGGCGAATAGCTATTATGTAATCCAAGGGTTGTTATGGTCATTACCACCACCCAACAGTGATAGGCTATCCACTTTCATTTTAATAATGGGAGAACCTTTAGAAGCTACCATCATATCATTATATCTCTAAGCAATGGTTAAAAATCTATAGGCCTTATGAAAAAATATTAATGGTTGATTATCTTAGCGAATTTTTTTTTTAACTCAAGTTTTTCATAAAATTTTGCCCTCCATTTTTCAATCATTAATATTGACTTATAATAAGCCCATAAATTCTCAACCATTAAAATTACATATGTGTGTTATGTATTTTATTTCTTCATAGTTTTTTTTCCCGAATGAAAAGTCATGTAATCAAAAACATATTTTCTTTAAAATTGCAAATTATTGATGTTTTCAAATTTTACATTTCTTTTTTTGTAATCATTTTTTTTCCTCTGTAAAACAACATAGAAAGTCAAGGCAATAACTACAAGTTCATCAACGAAGTCAAGATTTACTATTACTCCTTCCTGCAAGACAATTTGAATAAGTGGATTGAAAAGCACGCAGTAGTAAGCAAAGGTCATCTCATCAAAAAGACTGGCCCAATGATGTCACTCATGAAGGTCCAGCTCTATTGGCCCATCAGTTAAACTTTAACCCATTTTTGGGATTCAAATTGCTTGATGTTCCGTATTGGCCTACAAATGCTAACTCCTACCATAGAAGAATATACCTAATTGCTACAAGCTCCACCAGCAAAAGCAGAAATTGTTATCCCAAATCTTAAACTTTAACTAGAGAAAGCCTTTTCAAAGTTATTAGGGGTCAAGAAGTTTGTAATAGCCCAAGTTTTGGTTAGGTCTGACAAACGGTATCTCATTCTAGAATTACTTATAGAGTGGTTTATGAATCCATTCGCATATGATTGGTACCGAGACATTTTCAATGGGAATTCAAAAGATTGGCATCAAAGTATTTCAAATAGTGCTACTCTTACATGGCAACGGCAACATTCACTTCAGAGTTGTTGATTTGGCATTCCTGTTCTTAAGAGGGAAATCATACATATCGACTTTGCTTGCTAACAATTCAAGGCTTTGAGTTTCATTAAAGAAAGGGGACATGGAATCTTTAAGGCTAATTTGATCATTTTAATCCTCTAGTTTTTCAACCACTTGAGATACTTCAAAAGCCATCTAATCCAAGGGTCCTTTGCTAACCAAGTGGATTTAATTGATAATATTGCCCCAAAAATCAAAGTACTGGCAATAGTTAGGGCATATGAATGGGTAAGAACAATCAAGAAGTTAGAGCTAAAAGACTTTATGTGGACAACCGAATGGTGTAACCATACCAGAGCTATTCTAAGATGTAAGGACAATCTAAGAGTTCCTCTTATCAACATTAATGGGTGTACTGGGTATTTTCCATCAACTATGACTCGCCAGTTGGGCCCTGTTCAAGACATTATTTATACGGATTCACTAGACCTAGTAATTTTATACCATCAAAACCCAGAGATGCCCTTATTAGTTTTAATGGACCATTAAAATAAGATTATTAAGAAGTAGTTCAAAAAGGAAATCGAGAAAATTATGAATGTCGATGAGTTAGATGGAAGGGTAAGTGAATACCGAATGACTAATGAATACATTTATGACTTGCTATAGAAAAATGGAGATATCTAATACCAAGCCCCTAATGTATTCAACCACAAAACAATACCTCAGGATCTTACACCTGTTGAAAAAGCCTATAAGGACTTGATACGGGCTAGAGTAGAAACCCAACATCATAAGGACTTAATGGTCATTGAAGATCTCAAGAAGGAATGAAAACGACTTTTAAGGGAAAATGAATTTTTAAGAGAAAAAATTCATCTAATTTACAAGGTATTCTTTATATCATAGGTGAACATGTGATATAAAGATTTTAGGAGGAAAAAAAAAACTACCATACCCCTTTGTCAGGCATTATAAGAGCCCTATCAGAGCTCTAGGTTATCAAAGATAGGACTAACCTACTAAATGGTGAGATGGGATAAAACTCAGGTAGGATTAGGATAAAAGAATAAAAGACTTAGATTTTTAGAATATATATGCTATATGTAGTAACACTTATATGTATTTATGTTTATGTATGTATGTCTATTAACCATTAGCCCCCCTAATTAAGATACCTTTGATGAACATACCTTGAGATTCACACATTATATTTTTCAGACATTGAATTGCCAGATATAAGGATCAAAGAGTCAAAAACTATATGAGAATAAGCATATTAAGAGAGGTTAAAAATTAGGGAGATATGTGCAATGGAAGGTAGGAGTGTAAAAGCATTTTGATTGAATATCAAAAGAAAAGGATAACAATCTAGAACTATTGACCTTGATAATTAGAATAGTGGCTTTATGTAAGAAAATTAAACTTCAGATTGGAGACTAAACAAAGTATTATGACAATTGATTTGCCAAGTGGAGATTAAATAACTTAAAAAGTAAGGACCATGAGGTGATATTATAAGAATGCAATTTGCCTTGATACTTTGAAAAATTGTAATGAGGAATGGTATTGGTTAATAAATGTTATGCTAAAGAATTGTTTTGGTCGACCTATTATACTATGTTTAGGAGATCTTAACATTATAATTTGATATATATTAAGTGGAAATGAGAAGTCTATTCGAACCATTTACCCCTAAGATATGTCTTTTAGTTGTAAGTTGGTATGAAAGAAATTGGGAGTGAATATAATACACTTGAAAAGATGCTAACGTATGAATAACCTGTAATTTGAAAGATAGGTTGAGATAAATTATAAGGATGGATAACAATAATGAGAAAAAGGAGAAGCTATAGATGGCAAATCAAGAAAAAAGGAGGAGATGGTCAAATTAACTCATAGTAAGATGTTAATTCATGCTGAGCAATAGTTACATGATCTTTTTAAGCTAAGATATCTAAAGTCATATTGAGATAAGAATGAATTAACCTTTAGTTATAATCCAGTTGTAATCGAATATAAAGAGAGAAACTAAAGAATTAGGGTATGGATGAGAATTTGAAGTCTCATACAAGTCTAAAGAAGCTCATGGCAAGACCTCGAATTCCAATATTTAGCTTAATCGTAAACCTTATTCCTAGGATAACCATAGGAATGATAAAAGATCAAAAGAATAATTAATTAAGATCTTAAAGGAATAATTTACTGTTGGTTATGAAGTGTAAAATTGATGTACAAAGATGATTAAGTTATAACAATAGACAAACCCTAATACTAATATATGCTCAAATGCTTATGAATTCAAAAGCAAGAAGTAGCCTCTGATAAAGTAGACATAACATGTAGAATTCAAATGTAGACTAAAAGATGACCACATCTAGTAAGATGGGAAATTATAATAATTTGAAGATACATGGATATGTTGTATGATATGAATAGGTGAGTTGGTTGAATGACACTAACTTAGAAAAGTACTATCTTGATAGGGCTACAACTGTTGAACAAGACGTTAATTCCCTACTGGTGTTGCATAATCAAGGGAGTAAGGACTAAACTAAAAAAAACATTGAAACAATAGAACCTCTTAGGGTGATGCTTTTTGAGTTCATCAAGGTAAATAAATACTTTGAAGGTAAACCCAATGATCCAATTGAGATAAAAGATTGGTTGGCTTAGATTTAGTAATCCTTTAAGATCTATGAAATTCTAAAGGACTTAAAGGTAACCTATGAAACTTTTATGCTACATAAGGATACAAGAATACGGCGGGACTTCAAAAATAGGACCATGTCTCAAGCTATCACCTGGGATGGATTTAGAGATGAATTTTTGAAAGAGTACATCCCAAATAGTCTATGAGAGAAACTCCATGAAGACTTGCTCCTCATACAGAGAGGGAATAAGAGCATCAGCAATATGAATGTGAGTTTAGAAAATTGATGCACCTTACTCCGGTTGAATTGAGAGGCAATGATAGTTTTCAGATTAAAGTATTCATAGCTAGACTAGATCTAGAAATACGATGCAAATTGAAAGAGTTTCGACTAAGGACTTTTGATCGAAACTTTTAGGGGTTTACAGTTGTGGAAAGTGATGCCTATAAATAACTTTGCCTAGTTTTCTGAAAAATTTGCTAAAAATACATTTTTGAAATGCTTTACAATTCAAAGTAAGATTTATTAACTTGGTGAGTACTCATAACAATCTCCTATGACATGTTACTTGTTGAACTAAAGCTAGTATACCATTTTCAATTAATTGATAGTGAGTAGCCTGAATTGGGACTCGTATAGTTTAGCCCGTGAGGCATTGTATGAACTCGTTGATAGTGCGCCCGTGGGGTGTTACATTGATTGTTGATAGTGGATATCGAATAGTAGCTAATAGATAGCCCTAGATGGGGTCCACTTAATTAATAAGTATCATATTATCGACTAAGGTAATAGTCAAGTTCTATCTGTTGGGACAATATCCATAGACAGCCTCATGTGAGTCAGGTGAGGTATCCCTTACGGTTAAGTATGCGGGATATCGACGTGTAAACAATATAAATCTACATCTTCTATAGTTCTAAAGACTCATGGATTTGTTGCTTGCATTCACTGCGTGTACATTCATTTCATATGTTGCTAAACTGTATGTTTGTTAATAATACTTGATAATTTACTTGAACGGTAGTTATGAGAGACAAACTCATTGAGTTATGTATGCTTATCTCTCAATAGTTCCTTTTTGCAAGTAACCAAAAGTTGGGAATAAGCTAATATTAGAATGCAAAGTATTCGTTATGCAACTGGATTAGATGGAAAAGATTACTTTAGTAGACTGTATTAGTTAAGCTAGATCTTCATAATATTTATTAACTCTTGATGTTGTAAAAGCTTAATTATTTCGTCTTATTGTTTAGTAGGTGATTTTAAGTCTCTATGGTCTTGATGGATTGTGGATTGTTGATTGTTAGGTTACCCTAGTTGCTTATATAAATAAGTAAATGTAAGTAAAATAAATAAGTACCCTTAAAAACTCAATAGTTAGAGTTTTACAACCTCTGACTTGTAAGGTGTTCGTTATATCATGGATGGGTGCACACATGATATGAAAGTTTTAGGGAAAAAAAATACTAGGCTCCCTTATGGGGCGTTACATAAGGAGCATGTAAAGGACGTGGCCATAGGTATACATTACCTACCTCCAGGTATTTCCAAAGGACATCGTTGATGGGTGAGGAAGGTACCTACATATGGTTGGCTAGCTGACAACTTTACTTCCCTGCTTAAGTAGGCAGATGATGAGTAGCTTGGACGACATACTAGAGCTTAAATCTTGCAAATACTAGGAGGGTTCATGTTTGACAACAAATTTGGCAACTTGGTGCATGCTATGTTCTTGCCTTTATTAGATGACTTCGAGAGAGCCAGTCAGTACAGCTGGGGATCTACATGCCTCATATGGCTATATAGGCAGTTATGTAGCTCTTTGTTAGAGACTGCTTGTAAGATAGGAGGTATGACAATTCTCCTTTAGGTATGGGCATAGGATAAGTTTCCATAAATAGTTCCCATCCTTAGGCATGGCATAATAGTAAACAACAAGAGATCGTTGGCTATTAGGTAGATGACAAGGATGCACCCCAACCATATTGTGATGGCTTATTGCAATGCCTTAGATAGAGCCCTAATCAAGTACTTATTTTTCATGTAGTTTCATTACTAGCTCTCTACTGCTATTATAGTAATTATAACAAATTACATCTTTCAAGTAGTTTAGCAAACCGTATCCAAATGAGTTTCTGGCAATATTACCTCATTTTTGCTATAGTGGCCAACACATTTGGGAAGCTCGAATGCTACTCATATGCTTCCACATTATTAAGTGGTACTTTCTTGAGGGAGCCGTTTGGCTGTTTAGTAGATTGTAGAGAATTCCACTTAGATGTGATACGGAGGATACATTGCATCGCATTGACTTGCTTTAGAGGATGGAGTGGATTAGATCACGCACATCTTCCTTACATCACCACATGGAATGATCGCTATTTTGAAGTCATCCAGATTGACGGACTTAAAGGAGTGGAGCGTAGCTACCAATAGTGGTATAAGGGGATCACTCAATGATACATTGGCTAGATTAGAGCACTGTTTGGGTAGTTAATAAGACCACTTTCAAGTACGACTACTTTTTCCTATTTTCATTGTTATACAATGTCTTAAACTTCTTATCTTTTACCGGTTGAAGAGTTCTAGTAGAGTAAGATCTCTTTCAATGGGGCTGACTATCAAGCAACCCGATCCTCGACTGAGCATGGGATTCGGTTGCTATATAACCATCTCTTAATCACTCTCTACCCTCCCTATTTAGCTTAGGTTTAGGCGGATGAGGACACTTAAGTGGAGTTCAACCTTCCAAACCCCCTTAGGCGAGGAGGACGGACATAGACGAGAGGAGTTAAGCATATTTAGGGATAAGGTCGTCGTGGTGGAGACAGTATGGCTCTACCCCCTTTAGAGGGGTCGTTTGAGAGTATGTATGGGAGAATATATTTAAGACCTTAGTTTTAGGTATCTAAGACAACCTCCCTTTCTTACAGTCAACACTAGTTAAGAGAGGGAGGAGGTTTGTCGATTTTTGGGGTGAGAGGTTTTCTTAGGTAGCTATTATCGATAGCCACAGTTTTCAAATCCACCTTAATAGTTACTACAAACCCAAGAGTTTTAAGCTTTACCTATTTATGAGGAGAAGAGACGTAATGAAAGGCTAACATCTAAAGTGTCCTGAGTATTCACTAGGACTGGGATACAATGGTATTGTATTTGTTACAAATTATATTTCATGACATTTGTGTTTATATATATCTTAATATAAGGATAACTTATTTAAAATGGTTTCAATGAGTTGTATGTCTTACGTTTCATTTTTTGTATTATTGTAATAGTAAATAATTTGGGGTTTTAGAAATAAATTAGATGTGGAATAATAAATATCATCACATATTAGAGTTATGTCTAGGGAGGTAGGAGGTAGGATAAATTCGAAATTTTAGAGTTTTAATAGTATTGTGATTCTTACTTTTACTTTGTTTTATATGTTTTAAATTCGAAATTTTAAAGTTTTTATGTGGTTTAAGTTTTTCTATGAAGAGCCTATTTTCAAAATACATAAAGTAATTTAACTAAATGCCCTTTCAATGAAAAAATAATCAAAACTGCAGTCTTCACGATCTCATCCATGTAATATATTTTTTCAAGAACCCTGTTTTCCTGTTGTATTTTTAGAAGCCTACTTGTTGCGGAGCAAGGAGCCAGAAAATTTACAAACTACTGTACCGCTATTTTCCATATTCTGCAATGGGGGAAATCGAACCAGTATCGTCGTCACCATCACCACCATCGGCTCACAAATCTAACACAAAGGATTTCAAAACTCTTGTATCATTCTACTCCAGTTACGTATGGAACGTACTCTTCGGTTCTTCTCCTTCTCCCGATTCCAACTTCCTCGCCAAAATCTGCACTCTCTATCGCAAAACCCTAACTCTAGCTCTCCGTCCTCGATCACGTAAACGCATGCCTTGTTTACCTCTCCCATTGCCCTCCAACCCAATCCAATTCTCTTCGTAAGCTGGCTGTCTCTCTCTCTCTCTCATATATATATATTTATGTAACTTATATATGCATACTTTCATGTTGTTGAGCTAATATTATGATTACTTCCACTATTTCTAGCTTAATGGTTGGTTTATTTCCTTATGAATGCGAATATGTATTTAGTGTTGGCTTAGATTATTGGTTGTTCAGAAGAAATGAGAGGTTTCCTCTTTTTTTTTTTCTGTTTCTTGTTGGGTGGGGTGGGTTGGAGGGGGCCAATGAATAAATGAAAGGTTGACTGCTGAAGTTTATTACATCATGGTATAATAGATGTTTTGAATTGATTGATAGTAGGGGTCAAGTCGATTACTTGATTTGTTTCTGGAAGATATTCATTTTACTTTTTGTATCCTTCTTTTTCCATGTATGGGGCAAGCTTGACGCTGGTTAACTTGCTTCTCTTACATCTGTGAAGTAGTGTGAGTGGGAACCTAACTCTAATGCTTCATTAGTTTGTTCCATCGGATATGATTCTGCATAATTCATTTCTTTTTGGGTCCAGACCTTTTTATCATCATCCTGCAATTACTCTCACTTAAAATAACAATTTAAATTTCAATAGGTTCTATTCCATATAATAAACTAAACAGAGTTTACTAAGAAAATAGGATTGTTAAAACAATGAAAAACAAAAAGGATCAAAATGTATATTTTCAAGAAAATTTTTTCTATTGAAAGCAATTAAGCAAGGATGGAGATCTCATTGTTGGGAAAAAGTAATGTTTTCCTCAATTACCAGAAAAAATCTTTTTTGCTCTTTTACTTTAGTTTGTTTCATTTGACCATTATATTTGCTCCTTCTTTTTTCTTTGAAAGTCAGAAACCATTTTACAATTGTTGCTAAATACCATAGAAGTTCTAATAGTTTAGTTATATCATCTTGGAGAGTGGCTTTTGTCTTCTATTTATTGCATGGGGAGAGAAAACGTATCTAGAAGACTGGGTGAAAGGCTTACATCACTTTAGGCACTAACTGATAGGATCAGGGTGAAAGATCTGAACTTTATTAGCATGTTATTTGTACAAGTATGAAGGAATGCACTCACAAAGGAATGGCCAAAGGCAGTGTGCTGCCCTAGGGTTTATTCTCTCAAAAATGTAACTGACTCACCTCAAGTTCTTCCCTTTTGCTATTTATAATAGCCTCTGCATATGTAACTAACACTGACTATTTTTCTACAAAATTACAATCATACCACTACTAACATATCTATAAAACACAACTAATAAACTCTTGGTACTCTAGTTATACTTGTATCACTAGCTAGGAGGAATATCTTATCCTCTTTTCAAAGCATTTATGACGACTTGCATAGGTTTTGAGTTCAAAACCCATTATGGATACCTTTTGAGACTTAACTATATAGTGCAATTTATTTTCACTCAGTGCATAGCTCTTGTAGGTGGTTCACGTACCTGGACATAGCAAGTCACAATATGGCCGTGCCCGTCTATTAGTATATATATATATCTTGCATTTTTGTGTAATGAGTTTGTTAGTTAGCAAGCACAGTCTAGAGGTACATGTTATTGCCAAAGAAAACAGTCTGTTGTTCGGGCAGTCATTCCATTTGTTTTGGTTTTTATTTTGATATGACAGGTGTTGCATCTAGTTCAAGCATAAATTCCCATATGCTTGCATGTGTATTTGCACCAGAAGATGAAGAAGAATAATTAAATGTTGTAGTGTCGAGAGATAGTGTAAGTGCAGTGTTTTGTGTGTATATGTAATCTTGTGTCATTTGAATTAGTATTTGTAATGTTTTGTGCTGCAAATTTCAGTAGGGTCAGATGCATCCTAGTCAGATCAGTGTGTGTGCGAAATTGTTGTCAGTTAGTAATAAGTTAGGGTGATTACTTGTCAGTTATTGTATCCTAGATAGCAATAGTGCAGTTAGGCTTATGTGTCAAAAAAAGAGTGAAAGTAGGACCAGCAGTTGGTGTAACTGCCCTTGTAACACAGTTCATATGTATCAGAAGAAAAGGGAAATGAAAGGGATTCCTTTTTTTTAAATAAATTTCAAAGCATTAGAGTTAAAAATGTCCTTGGCTTCTCTCTTTAATCAATCCTAAAATAAGATATTGTCAGGTTGTCTCTACAAGCTAAAAAATTAATGTTAAATTGATCCTGTAACAGATGGCTTCTATTTGCTATCTAATCATCATGGCCTATTTCTGTTGAATGATTCTTGTTCTATTATGTTTATATTTTATAATTGAATAGTTTATAAATTGATCCCAAAAAAGATGAATCATGGCATGTTGTTGAGAAAATAGAAAACAAGAAAAAATGTATAGTGGGTTAAACTATGAAACCATATCAAAGGGCAAAACATAATGGGAATTAACATGGATATTTTGGGATACGTGGATGTCTTTCATCTTTTCTCTCCAAAAGCATTTACATTTGGGTTTCTGTTCTATACCTTAAGCTCCTTTTATTTAGCTTTTCAAAGTCCTTATCTGAAATGTTCCACTGAAGTTAGAGAGTAATTTGATTTCACCAGTTTTGGATATTTAGGTTGAATTTGAAAATTTCCATGGAAATGTATGCTGGCGATACACTCTCATTAAACTGATGTCTAAGAGCTTTAGAGACAACAAGGGTAGTAATTTGATGGAGCTTGGAAGTGCCAAAGTATAGTTCACTCTGTCTTTTGTTGTGCTTATTTCATACTTCTCTTTTTCTCCATGTGGGTCTTGACAGTTGCCTACTTATTATTTTTGTATTGTGCACCCCTCTTCCCATAATGGGGAAGCGTTGCGATGTTCTAAGTGTACTGTGATTCATCTTTTCTGGTATGGCTTGTTAAAGGTGCAATGAAAGTTCCTGGAAAAGTTTCATTATGTCATCCATGCAGGGATATGGCAGAGCCATTTACATCTAGATTTTGTGAGGTTTTGGAAGACATCATGGCTTATCTCTTCACAAATTTGCATATTATCCAGAAAAACCTCCACTTTTGGCAATCTCGAGCAGAAGTAAGTAAAATTGCATATTGTTTATGGCAGATTCATTTCCTCATTTCTTAGCATCAAGGTTCTTAAAATGTCTACAATTTTGTTTCTCTTGTCTGTTGAAATCAGGATTCTGATGCTCACAAAATTTACTTCATGTTGTTTGAGAGAGGTCCATGGGCTTTTCTCAATGGAACATATAAGTTGATTCATGAATCTGTCATGGATGGTTCCTCTTCCATGCAGTGTCTCTGCAATTCTGCATCAGCACATATATCTGAGAGGATAGTCATCTTAACTAACCTGAGATTTTCACTTGCCACTTTTCTAGCAGAGGTTTGTGAGACTTTCTTCTTTAACCATGCTATTCAATAATGGTCCTTATTAATTTACCTGGTTCCTTGGTGTCCTTTTGGTTGTGATGGTTCCCACATGATCATTTTCTCATTAAAAGCAACATCCTTAAGAAACCTGCTTCATTTGGGTTCAGAAGGAAGAGATGATCTTAAATTTACTTTTTTCTGTCCCATTTTTTCCTTCAGAAATTGGATAATGAAATGATTTTATAAACTGAGTTGACCCATTGCTCATGTTTTTATCACATCTTCCTCTGTACTGGTGCTTTCAGAACAAGATCATTTGGTTTGGAATCATGTCTATTTTTGAGCCAGTTATCAAAATTAAAAAAAAAAAGGGTCTATTTTGAGCTGTGGGAAGTATGCCTACGGATCTATTTATCTAATAATTTTATGTTAAGATTCATGTACGTAGTATGTTTTTCTGAAACAACTTCAAGGTCAAGGTCCTAAAAGGACCTTTTGACAAACATAATTTTTTTTGGGAAGATAAGATGATTACATAGTTAAAGGCACAAGTGGGGTCTGCTATAAACGAAAGCCAGAATCAATAGTTCCTTAAAAAGAGATCATCTAGAGCAGCATAGTGCATCTTTCTATTGAGGTTCCTGAGCCACGAGACATGTGCCATGTTAAAGGCTTCCTTATCAGAAAATATTTTAGTGGGGACAAATAAATTCTTTAGAGTCATTCTTTCATTGCATTATTGTTGCTGGTTCTTTATTCTAGAATAGGGAAATTCTTTTCTAGATTATATAAGTACCTCTTTGATGAAAATGACAAGATAGGAGTCATTTACAAATTAGTCTTAGTAGCTTAGCAGTGGTCTAGGGTAGTTTATGAGATTAGAGAATTCTCTCTTAATGATCCCTAAAAAATTCCATAAAACCTACATTCACATTAGCTAAATCTTCTTATGACTAGGTACCAAACCTAGCCTTTATCAACATGGTATTGAAGCCAATTGTCATAGGGATTTATCAAACTTGAAAGACATTTTTACCACATTCATTAAACAACCTTACCCAAAATACATTTATTAAAAATACAATGATGATCAAATTTGAGATAGCATGGAGAGAGGAAGAGATCAAGAGGAGAGAGAAAATGGTTGCAAAGAGGCTTCATCTTCTGTCCTTCTACCCAGATGTTATGGGTGCTGCTCCTAAGACTATAGCTACGGTAGGGCCATTTGAGCACGTATATAAGCACAAGGTAAAAAAAGTCAATTAGTAATAATTAATAATGTGTGTTGTGATTAGTTAATGTTAGTGCTGTTGTGTTGTGACCAATTGTGTGTAGGGTTAGTAGTGTATTTATTTCAGCATGTGTTTCCATCCTTTTGTTAGTTATTTTTGTAATTTTAGGTGGTTAGTTCCTTTATGATATGGACTGGGGACCAAGGATAGACAAGGCCGGTCGTGGGGGTATGGGTTCGATCCTGTTGAAGGAATGAAAAATAAATAGAAGTCGAAGGTTTAGCAAATCCCGCGCACTAACTTTATGGATATGGTGCATCGTAGAATCATACACGGACCTAAGACTCGCTGGATGTGATACACCGATCCAAGTGATAGGGTTGTTTGCTAGAATTTTTGCTAAAGGGATTGATAAGAGTTAGTAAGGGAGAAAATTTTCTGAAAAAAAAAAAAAAAAAAAATCAAAAGGATGTGTGTTTTACAGAGAGAAGTTGGCATGTGGTCATTCGGTATGCCTTAAAGGTAATCTCGTAGTGCTTGGCCGAAACACCAGAAAGGTCGGCTCATAATTGCTGAGTTTTGAAGTTAGTTGGTAATAGTCTCTTCGGGTTGTGTCGAGTGGATCTAACACTTGATAAAGTGATCTCTTGGTCATTAAGTTGATGACAGACTTTAGCAGAGTTAATGCAACTCCCGGAAACATGATATCTTGGCCTATTGGTAAGTATGATGCTGAGTAAGTAATTGATCAGGCATAAGTGAGGATCGGTTGTTGTCTTGGTTTTATGCTTCACGATACTCCATCTGCAAGAAACAGTGTTATTCGGTTAGGCAAACAGAATGAGTTGGTAAGTAGAAAACCTTGGCTTTGGTGGTCGGCTTGGGTCGGTACCTTGAAACCCATCACTCTATCATGTCCCTAAAGTGTAGCAAGTAGCGGATGTCTGTTTGGAAGCAGTTACTGTCGTGTATATGTACTGCATTGGAAGTGATTAATGATAGTTGTTGAATTTTCTAAAACTTATTTTCCAATTCCAAGATCTAGGATTCTCTCTTAAGCATCCCTACCACCTACAAAAATAGGCAAATTTGCTAGGAAGAGTAACAAGGGCAAGGACGTAGTTGTTGGAGACCATTTATTATTACCCTAAAACTCGATCATATAACAAAGTGGTATCCGAGCAAGGCACAATAAGCAACTTGCTAGCTATTCAGAAGCAATTAGACTCCTTTTTGGCCATGTATCAGCAGGACTGGGAACTGGAAAGGAAGCTCTAAGATGCATGCCAGGAAAAATTTCCCAGCTGTTGCAGGAGCTTTTGTGTGAGTTGATGGAACTTTGCAGTAAGGACTGTGAGGCAGGGGAAGCCAGCAGCAGTGCACCAGATGAAGGCTGAAGGGGCCTGAATAGGGATCAGGCAGTGGGTAATGTTGCTGGACATATTGTTCCCAAATATGCACGCCTCAATTTCCCACTTTATGATGGCGCATCTGATCCCATTGGTTGGATAAGTCGTTGCGTGCATTTCTTTAGGCACCAAAGAATGTTGGAAGAGGATAAGGTAGTGCTGGCCTCCTATCACCTTGAAGGAGACGTGCTTACTTCTTGAAATTGGAGAGGGATAGACCCCGGCTGATGTGGGAAGACTTCAAATATCAGTGCCATTTATGCTTTGGCCCTCCATTATGAGACGATTACTTGGGAGAATTGGCAAAATCATGACAAACAGGAAGTGGAGTCTTATCAACATAAGTTTGAGCAAGTGGCTATTAGGGCTAGTGCCTTGATGCAACAGTAGGAAGTCATTATTTATTAGTGGGTTGAAAGATGCAATTGCTATAAAAGTGCAACTGCTCCATCTGGGGGACTTGGCTTTAGCTATGAGCCTGGCAAGGCTTTATGAAAGAAGAGGCTTTGCGGAGGAAGAGTTGTCCCAAACACACAAGCTTGAGACGATGGCAAGACCTATGACCAAGACTGGACAGAATACAAATAGAAACCCCAGTGTTAGATGGATGAGTCGTGAGGAGTGGGATGAACGAAGGGCTAAGGGTCTATGCTTTAATTGTGACGAACCATATACTAAAGGCCGTAAGTGCAAATGGCTATTCTAGTTGGAATTGGAAGGGGAGGAGGATGATAGTGGGGCTGAAGAGGAAATTCAAGAACTAGCCATTTCTCTTTATGCATTGATAGGCTTATGTTTCAATTGTGATGAACCATATACTAAAGGCTATAAGTGCAAATGGTATTCTAGTTGGAATGGGAAGGGGAGGAGGATGATAGTAGGGTCGAAGAGGAAATTCAAGAACTAGCCATTTCTCTTTATGCATTGATAGTCTATCAAAACTCTTATGTTGGTGCTTGGACTTATATATGGCAAGTTTATTGTTATACTCATTGATTCCGATAGTACACATAGCTTTGTGTACGATAGTTCCTCTCAAACTTGATGTCCGTATATTTCTATTGGACTTATGTTATGCAACTTTGTGGGTTCGACGTTGTGTTGGGGGTTAATTGGTTGAAACGATTGGGGTTGATACAACGGGGTTTTTCAAGAATGTACATGATGTTTGAATGGAGGTGAAAGGATGTGAAAGAAGAAGGGGAGAGAGGTTTAGATGGTCAAATTGCCGCGTTAAAGATGACTGCAGGAGGAGAAGAAAATAAAAAGAAGGAGCTTCACCAACTTCTAGAGGTATATTCCAAGCTATTCCAAGAACCCAAAGATTACCACTAATCTATTCACATGATCCCTGCATTCGATTGGAGCTAGGCACTCCTCCCATTTCAGTTAGGCCATACTGATACTGTCATGGGTAGAAAGACGAAATAGAGAAACAGTGCACAGATGTTCGCTAAAGGAAGAATTGAGTCTAGCAATTTGCCATACTCCTCACTGGTCTCTTAGAGCAAATGATTGATGGTACATAGCGCATTTGCATTGATTATAGGGCCTTAAATGAAAAGGCAATTAAGGATAAGTTCCTTGCTCCTACGATCTAAGAATTATTGTAGAGTTATATGGAGCAAGGCACTTCTCTGAGCTAAATTTAAGGTTAAGATACCACCATGTGCATATGTTCGAGGACAATATTGAGAAAACTGCTTTTCATACTCATCATGGGCACTTTGAGCTCTTAGTAATGCTCTTTAGGCTTACTAACACACCTTCTACATTTCAGGTGCTTATAAGTGTTTTAATCATATTTACAAAGGTTTGTGTTAGGTTTTTTTTAATGATATTTTAATATATAGTTCTTCTTAGCATAAACATTTATGGCACTTGCAGATTGTGTTCTCATTATTGAAGAATGTTACGGAAGGAAATCATTTAAATTATTATAGGAATAGCTAGGCATACAATTAATTAAAGATTTTCATTTATAATATTTTCTTAATTTAGACATCTCAAGCTTCTATGTATATATGTGCCATTACATATGAAATTGCAAGTTAGAAAATTACTTTTCATCCTTATAGTTTATAAAGAAAAAAACATTTTTCTTAAAAGAGTCAAAGTGTTTATTTAGGCAAGAACAGGTGGCTAACTTGGGGCATATTATATCACTTTTCTTGAAGACATGCTAAAGTGGCCTAAACTAGTGAGTATCAAGGCCTTGCAAGGTTTCCTTGGCCTTACTGGTTACTATTGGAAATTTGTTCACAACTATGGTGTTATTTGAGCTCCTTTAACAGCAATGTTAAGAAAAAATTGTTTTGTATGGACCTTCGAAGCACACAAAAGCTTTTTTCCAAATTTTGACTAGATATTTGTCATAGAGTGTGATGCATACCACTCAGTTCACTCTCCTCATTTACTGCTGCTTCTTTTGAATTACTGTATATGGTATTATGTAACTCCTGATCTCTCTGTTAAGATTATTATTAGTGGACACATCCATTTCCTCCATAGATAGCTCATTGACATCAACGATTTCTTCAAAAGTAGTTGGAGCATTTGTGCATGGTTGTACTTGTATGGATGGAGGCATAACTGTTAGCATGATAATTCGTTAGGTGTATTTCTCTCATGTGTCATGATAGAGTTACTTACAACTTTGAGGAAAACCTCCTAAATAAACGAGCAACTTGCTTCTTTTGCAAATTCAATCGGATGCTTCACATCATTGTCATCATTGATAGGATTTAAAGAATAATGTGGTGCATTGAACTATGAGGGACAATAGCGTGTTGCCTATGAAACACTTGGATATGATGAGTGTTAGTATTAACTCCAATAGTTAAACAAATCATTTGCAATGACCCACATATCCCATAATTGCCCTCACCTCAATTTTTTTCAGTGACTGTCTATCATAATACACGCCATATACACCATCTAATATGTTCCTATGAGCAAAAATTGAAAATCTCACACAGTGCCCTAATCTCAAAAATCAATTTTACACACTAGCGCTCAAATGACAAGATATTGTCAAAGTAGGTTTGCCAATAAAATTATTTCTTTTAGATACTATAAGAGAAATAATACTTGCAAATAATTTTAAGTTTAACCTGTAAAAATTAGAGAAACACATTAAGATAACTAAGCCAAAATTGGTTACTCTAATGCTCCTATAGTATCTTCCATAATGCAGGATGAGCATATTCTTGTTATGCTATGGTTAGTGAGCATGCTACCCTTGTTCGTACTTGTGTTTATGATGAATTTCCAGAGTTTAATGGCTCTAGTACAGTGTTGGTTCTACTATATTGGCTGTGAGTTCATGTCTATGGTGCACTTCGGGTTCCTTTCCTAATGCTACTTAGGTGAAATTCTGCAATGTTACTTGATGACATAGGAAATACTATTTCCGCATCGGTTCTTGTAGTGAGGACTCTTGTAGTTCTCAGTCATGTATTTGTTATTTGTTTAAACACAAATTTGGTTGTACAAGGTTCTCTACTTCAAGCTTCACTTGAGGAAGTGTATGTAAAGTTGGCAGACCATACACAGGTTTGTGATGAGCTGATTTCACGAGAGAATTCTGCAAAATATCTAGCACATGCAGTTGAGTTTGATTCCATGGTTGTAGATTGGTTGAGGTTGTTTCTTTAGACTGTCCTTGAGGGCAAGGACATTTCTCAAGAGGGTGGAAATTAATACGACCCTAGAGTTTTAGTGTGTGTGTTGCGTTGATATGGTGAATGTGTATGTGTATTGTGCTGATATGATGGCATGGGATGTGTTATGTGTGTTATTTTTGGTATATTTGTTGTAAGTGGTGTGGGTGCAATAGGTGATGGTATATGTGTAAATAGTGAGAAGTGGAGTCCTATAAATAGTAGATTAGCTAGTGAGAGAGTTAGTGAGAAAAATAGTTAGAAAAGTGAGAGTTGTGCCCTAGCAGAGGAATTTCCCTAAGAGGCACTCTATTTCTCTATTGTAATCTCTTGGAGATTCTCCTGAGGATTATTATTCCATTTGTTTCTTTAATTCAATTATTTCTTGATATTTCTAAACTTACAGCCTTATCAATATCAAATGGTAAATACATGCTGGTGCTACCTGCTTATATTTTAATTTCTGATTGTGCAATAGGTTTACATTGAAGTTGATAGACTGGGTGAAGAACTAATCAAGAACCCGGAGAGGTCATTGCCAGTGTTATTGACTCGTATAAATGGTTTATTTTTAAAATTGGAAGAATCCATTGGCTGTTTGTGCTCAGTGAAACAGGTAATTATACTGTTCAATTTTTCCTTGGATTCCCTACTAAGCTGTCCCCATTTCCTTTTGTCATTATATTTTCTTGCTGGCTTGGTTTTACGTGTATTTTTTAGAAAGTCAAGACCGATTGCAGCTGACTTTCCTTTTGTCATTATATTTTCTTGCTGGCTTGGTTTTACATGTATTTTTTAGAAAGTCAAGACCGATTGCAGCTGACTTTTCTGAGTAAGGTTTGTGTTAACTTGATGAGATTTGACACCTTTTAAGAATGCAGAATTCTTCTGTTGATGGAATTCGCTCTTCACCACTCATGTTTGAGAGGCTGCCGGAAATAAATCAGGAGGGATCCCAGTGGACTGACTGTGAAATTGGTGATGCTATCAACTTGATTTACCAGAACCTACACAAGCTTGATTCTTATTTATCGTCTAGTGTAAGTCCTAACCCATCTTATATTTTGGTTGGTAAATGTAGTGTGTACTAATGAGGTAACAACTCTTAGATGCATTTTCCATAATAACAGATAATTCAGAAAGCTGAACTAAGCTATCTTATATGTGATAGAGATGATGTTGTTTATACAAAATTGCATAGTGCTCTATTCTCACCTTTAAGCTCATTGATACATATGAGTCTTCATGATGCTTCATCTACATCTCATTCATCTAAGTGAGCATGCTGTTAATTTGATTATGATGCATTTTTACTTTGCATGCAATTTATCTTTTTTTCTTTGTTTTGTTTGTTCATTCTTACATCCTTTCCTTTCATTTTGATGTTTGCTACCATCTACGATTAGCGATGGTTGGAGCAGCTGGTGGTAAATGAGATCAGTGGTGTTGGTTGACATAGGTGTAGCTACCAGCACACTCAAAGCTAGATGGAAGTGCAAGTGGTTCATGTCAGTTTTAAAATAAATTAGGTTGAACGTGCTTTCCATATTATAGTGGAAAACCATTTGCTTTATTTGTAATGGAATATTTTCTTTTGGATGAGGTATGTTTGTAGAGTACATTCTCCATTTCTCCATACCTGCAAAATCATGAAGTGAACACAATCTTAGTATAAGGTCCTTTTGGTTTATGTTAAGCGCGAATGGAAATATCTCAATAAAATCTTTTTGGGTGAATATCTCAGTACATTTTTAGATATATAAAATATAAAAACCTATATCTATCTTAAAGCAGCGAAATACCTCAATAAATATTATTGAAAGACAAGGTATAAAAACCTAAACCTACTTGAAGGCTTTAGTTTTTGCCCTTAAAAACAAAAAAAATCGAGAGTGATTGTTATTTGACTCCCTTGACCTTAGGCATTGTTTATGCTCCCCCTTTTAGGAAGAGGATTGAAACATAAAATCAAAAAATCTACACCTTTCTATAAGCTTAAGCTGTACAATAGTTAGTTTTGAATGTGATTCTGGAACTCTTTGGTACCAAAATGTACTAATTATCCTTTTGTTTTAGATTTCCAAATACAAGAAGCCAAGAAGAGTAACTCTGTATTGGGTACACTATACATGTGGAGCCATTGGTATTGCTGCTTCTTCAGCATGGCTTGTTAGGCATAGTAGCTTGATGGGAAGTTCTGACATTGACAATTGGATTCATGAAGCGAGGGACTCAACTATTAACTTTTACAATGATCATGTTGAACAACCGGTACAAAGCATGCTTTTTCTTTTGGAACTTAATGTGAATTTCATATTCTTGGTAAATTCCATTCGTTTACTGCTTTTTCTCCCCTAGCTTTCTATCGATCCTCGAGCTATTGACATTGTCAGGATAGATATTTTCTGAAAGTTGGCAAAATGAAGTGGTATGGTGGATAAGTAAATTAATGGAATGCAGCTGACCATGTTCACTCTGGTTTAAATATTTTTGTGTTTGAACAGTGCTTGTTTTGAAGTACTCATATGCAAGATGACAGATTATTTTTAAGAGTGACAGTGCAATGTGAGCAATTATGTTTTATGGAAGAAATTTTAATATAACTTTATGCCTTCTGATCAGCTGGTTCCAAATTTGATAACAGTGTATTCATAAATTTGTTCGACATTTCTGTAAACATGTGAATAAAATGGTTCTGTAGGTTCTAAGGTCTTATATATAACTCGTCCAATTTTTTTGTCTAATTTAAATCTATATTAAAACAAGCAACTCTTCCGTTTGTAATGATCTAAAGTATTTTCTTGAATTTATTGCTGAGCAGGCAACCATATGTTGACTCTTTTGATCGTAACACTTGGTGGCTATAATATAGAGATCTCTCAGTAGGTACTGATTCGATTGCTACATTTTCAAATTGTAATAATGTAGTCATCATGCAATTTTAAATCCAAACAATTTGTTTAACATACATAGAAACGGCTTGAGTGATTAACCCTGCAGCTGTTGCTTGAAATGATATCATTAAGTGCTCTGTCAGATGTCATTGCCAAATGGTGACAAGTTTGATTGCTGAGTTATTGTTTAGCCATCTGACCAATTAGCTTTCTCAAAACAAAATGGCACAAATTATGGAAATAGTATGGCAGAAAATGTACGTGAGGATTATACTAGCAGTTTGTTTGAAATTTGTCTGTACAGTTGTTTTTAAAAGAGTTACTTCATCTTAATTATTGGTATAATATGCAAATTGATTTTTTTTTTTGTCACTGCATGCTTGGCACTATAGACAAACTTTCTCTTTAGATGGGAACTTACCTGCACTATTGCTTTGACACTAAATCGTTGTTGATGCGCCTTAATTTGCAGTTACATTAGAATCTTTTCACTTGGCTTTGTCACATCTTCCATGCACATGAGCATGGACTTTTAGATCCTTCTAGCCCTCTCTTTACCATTTTTTCTTTTTACACACCGAACAAGTGCATGAATGGATGAACAATCTGACTATTGCCTTAAACTTGATTCGCAGCTTGTGTCTATCAGAGATGAACTTTTCAACACATTCAGGAAGAGACACAAAGGTGTTATGGAGCTTGAAGAAGTTCAGTTAACTGCCAATTCACTTCATAGGTCAGCTTATCTATTTTTTTAATGTTCAACTTTTCTATATTCAGTGAGCATCTAGTTCTCTTTACTGTGGAACCTTCAGTGCTACTGTGGCATGTGGGAAGTCAGGAATGCAGATTGTAAGTTAGACCTGCATAAACATCTATCTTCCTTTTTATGGTACAGAAAGAGGCACTGGTCTGGGAATATCTGTTACCCAGTATCTTCACTTTACTCTATTATCCTCGTATATGGACTACTTGAAAATGGGTGATATGACCCTGCTAGGGGTGACTTATGTGTTTAGTATGGTAGTATAGTGTATGTTAATATGTGTTGTATTAATGAATGTGCAATGTGTTGGTATGTGTTTTTTAGGGAGTGGGATATTTGTAAGTATAGGGTAGTTTGTCAATATAAGTAGTAGTTACTAAGTGGAAGGGAGGAAGCAGAAAGTTTGTTAGTTTAGTTAGATTCTCTTAGGGAAAGAGAGTTGGAGGGCAAGTATGCTTTTTGGGAGTTTTGGCTCTTGGAGTCGTCTTCCTAGGCAACTATTGTATTCTCTTCTCCATTCTATCATAAAGATTCAATTTTTTCTATAATTCAAACCCTAGATTGTATCAATTAGTGCCATTTGTGGTTTTTCCATTTTTTGTTTGTAGTTTCAACATGGCACACATGGAGGCATGACTAAAGGCAATGGTCAGTCGATCCAGCAATCAACACAGCAATTGGAGTGCAAAAATAATCAATTGAATGAACGTTTTGCGAAGATTGGGAATGGTCTATTGGAAATATGGGAAATGCTGCAGCAGATTTTGCTTTTGAATTGGTCAGAAAATGCTATTAAATTAGAGCAGCCTAAAACTTTTAATGAGATTGGAGATGAGCAATTAGATCAGCTGAGGAAGATTGACAGAGAAAAATCAGATCTGGAACCGAATGATGAAGTTTGAGGATTGGAAGTGGAGAATGCAGAGTTGCTGTCGAGTGGTGAACATGAATTGAAGGAGAAAATTGAGAGGAACTTCTGTTTAGTCCTGTACATTGGTGGACAGCTTGTTGGGAGGGTTGATCTAATGAGGGATTACTCTTAGGAGAGAGATTGAAGGAGGAGATTGGCTTGGGATGATGGTTGGTGGCCGGCAATTGGACTTTTCTGATCAAGATCTGGAAAAATTAAGCCAAAAAGTGGAATAAGTGGTTTGTTCAGATGAGAGTGATCTATGGTGGTCGATTTTTGGTTGTGATCGGTTGAGTAATTAGAATGGGGGTTGGCGATTTGATTTGGAAAATGGATGAGTCACTATAGTTGATTGCAGTAGAGAAAGAAAGGTTCGGTCAATTTTGGATGTTAACTGCATTGTTGGTTGTGCATTTCTTCCATTTCACACTACCATTCGATGAGAAAAAGTTCCATATTTTTCTTGTAGCCGTCATGTTCGATCAAATTCCTATATGAGTGGTGAAATTGTTACTTTCTTTTGTTAATTGGGAGGTGAATGTTTGTTGTGGTGCAATTGTATTTGAGTGAGGCATTCGCGCTTGCACTTCTAAAGGTCTTAACCATCTTGGTGATCAATGCCTCAGGTGCTTCTGAAGGACAGCTTTGTAAGATCACCTGACTGTATGGTTAAGGTTTGAGTATCTAGTTTTTGAGGTTTTGAACTTTGGGCAACCTTGAAAAGACATAGAAGAACTGTTTGTACAATAAGTTCTGATCAAGGAGAAATTGTTTCCAAATCCGCTGATCATACAGTTATAGTATGGGACAAGCAAATGTGTCAGCTTCTTGAAGAGCTAAAGGGGCATGCTGCACAGGTTAGTTGTGTTAGCATGTTATCATAGGTCGTGTTCTTACTGTTGCCTATGATAGAACTGTAAAGATGTGTGCTGTTATGCAGTTGCACAAGTTTTCAAGTTACATAAAATGGATGTGGGGCATTAGGATGGATGGTGACATATTAATTACCGTAGTGATGTTTGGGTAGCAAGAATGTGGTCTATTTTTCTAGGGATATGCACTGCAGTTCTAGCTTGTCATACTAGGTTTGTATTGGGTGTTGACTATTCAGTGTCAGAAGGTGTAATAATATGATTAAGTGCTGGATTGATTCAATTTTGGAAAAATGATGAGGGGATATAAGATGCACTATGAATGTTACTGTCACTCATCATTCATCCATATGAGATATTATTCATCTACGTGAGGGAGCACTAGTTGGGTATTGCCGCAACTAACAATTCAACGTCTCCTTTCAATTGGCCCCAAGTATGACTTGGCCTCCTAAGTTCTGGGTCAAAGATGTTATGGTGCGATGTGTCATGAGTTTAGTCAATAGTTTGGGGTCATGTAGTGCCATGCAAAAGAGTGGCTTCCGTAATGCTGGAGTTGCATGGGTATGGGTTAGTTGTTCTTGTTTCTCTAGATTGTCCATGAGGACAAGGACATTTTTCAAGAGGGGAGTAATTGGTAATATCTTGCTTGGGGTGAGTTGTGTGTCTAGTGTGGTTGTATAGCGAATGCTAATATGTGATGTATTAGTGAGTGCGCAATGTGTTAGTATGTGTGTATTAGTGAGTGGCATATTTGTAATTATAGGGTAGTGTGTAAATATAAATAGTAGGTAGTTAGTAGAAGGAAAGAAGGGAGTTTGATGGTTTGGTGATATCCTCTTAGAGTAAGAGAATTGGAGAGCAAGTGTGCTCTTTGTGGAGCTTTGGCTCTTAGAGTTGTCTTCCTAGGCAACTATTGTATTTTCTTTACTAATCTATCAATAAAATCATCATATTAATTTTAATTCCTTTTCTAGTTCATATCTTTCCTATAAATCGAACCCTAGATCATAGTAATGGGGGAAATTGTAGGGTGGCACATAGTAATGCCAAGGGAAACTGAAGTGTCAGGAAAACGGTGGTGGGAACAATCAGCACTTATGGGAAACTAAAAGAGTTAAAGGGAGTGGAAGAGATCTCTTGAGGTTAACGTTATTTCTGAGCTTGTTGAAAAGACAATGGAGATAGAAAATGAAGAGATGGCTTTATCTATGCTGTCAACTTAAAGCTTATGTCATGTTCACTTGAGTTTTATCCTCTCTTTCCTTTTTTCTTAGATTCACTGTTACTACTGTGTTCACTTGCATTTTGTACACAAAATAGCTATTCCATGATAAATCCCTATTGTCGAAATGTTGAATAGGGATTTGTGAACACTGCCTCTTGCATGGATATTATTTAGCTATTCATGCACTCTTTCCATGATTGTCCTTCATATGATCTGCGCACTAATTAAACAGACATAACAATTGCATAAGTAGAACAGCCAAAGAGAGACAAATCTTATTAATTCTGAGGTTAAATTTGCAATGGATATGAGTATGTAATGTAGAGCAGGTGGTATTGAGCTGTATTGAAGTGTTATAAGTTTGCAAGCTGTTGTATGTGGATAAGTATGTGTATATGAAAGTATTGATGTGTGGTATATATATATATATAAGGGAAAGTGTGTGCACTGTGTCTGCATGTGAAAGTGCATGGAATGTTGCTGGTCCAGTTCAGCCTTTAGCTTCTCGATTTCTGAGTTCACCTCCACAAGATGTTTAAGGTTTTCACGATCTTGAACCAAGCCCTTTCCTTTTTTGATTGCCATGGGTAACTGAGCAGATTTCTCTTCTGATTTTTCCAGATCTTTATGCAGGGACTCCTCTTTTAAAGCTGAAAGCTTTTCAGCCAAAATATTTAACTTGTTTGAAATATGTTTGTCTCTTGAGTTCTATTTAGCATGTTGTCTTCAACAACTCTCATACAGCATGAACTCCAGTTATCTGACATATACTTTGAATTCTTTCAAATAAATCAAAATCCACAAAAGAGTTAGGAGAATCATTTTGCTCTTCCATCTTCTCAAGGAACTTGTCAATGATTAAGGCAGTGTCAAATATGATAGAGCCTGAATATCCGTTGTCTCTCTTTCTTTCTCTTTTTGTCTATTTATTTAATTAAAGGTGCCAGCATAAATCATGAGTTTAACTCTCAATATGAACCAAGAAAATTGTATTTTAAATCATGACTTAAGTCATGATTTCAAGTGCCATAGTTTTTAAATTATTTCTCATGTGGCCACATTTCAAGATCTTTATTTTTTTTCTTTTAATAAAAAACAGATTTTTCCCTTTTCCCATTTTATAATATGAAAAACATGACAAATAATCTTAATATATAAATTAATAATTATTAAATATTTAATACCTAATAATCATTAATTATTATATGATTAAGATCTTTATAATGTAATTAAAATTAACCAAATGTAGTAGCACAATTAGTCAATTGTAAAATATTTTTACATCAATTATTAAGATCACCTTATTAACATTATAATGCTAAGTAGTAAATATAATAATTACAATACGATCATATAATCAAGTATAAATTTACAATAATATATAGGGGTATTCTAATACTTTTTTAGCTATTAAGCCTTTATCCTTTAGAATCATTGAGTTAACTAAACAAAATAATAGTAATTCTATTCAGTCAAGTAGAGAAAATAATAAATTTTCAAGCTCTACCAGAGTCTTATTTCATTCTTTTGTAATAGTTATTTTAATATAGCCATGTGCTATTCAGTGAAGTCAACGTAACATATATTCTTTGAAGAAGCTACTCTTATACAAAAGCGACAAGAATAACTAATGGCCAATTCACTTTATTGAATAAAGAGGGAATGGAATTGCTATTCTCCCTCTACCATAGAATGTGCATGTTACAATGTTTACTTCGTTGCAATAGTTATTCAACAGGGTGAAAAATCTTATTAAATATTGAATGGCTATTATAGAGAACCCTATGGATGACTATGCATTAATCTTACCACTTAATGCCCTTCTTAGTCTTCTTTACTTTTCTTTTTCACCAGCATTGAACCATGACCACGCACCACCATTGATGGTCTTGATAAGGGTGAGTGGGTCACACAAGAAGATGAAATAATATTTCCCGGAAAAAGTAGGGCTTTATCTATTTTTGACATATCTACCTGCACAAATGACATAGAAGTTTAGTAACACTAATAATGGAACTATAGCTATTCTTGATGGATTTGTCTATGAAATTAGTTACTAGTTTTTCACTTTCTCAATAAATGATATGTAGTTTTACGGTTTCTCATTTTAGAGAATGGAGGAGAAGATGGATAGTTTTGGTTAGGGTTTCCAAACGATAAGGGCATATAGTTCTTTAAGTTCTATTACCAGTCTATTTTTTTGTTTTTCTGTCTAATTAAACAGTATAATAGATTATTGCAATCTTATTCTATTCCTAATGAATAGGAATTCTATTACATGGTTATGACATTTAGTGAAGTGAGCGGGTAGTTGAGAAAATGGGTAAAAGTGAAAGTTTAGTTTTGAGGCACAAACTGCTTGGTGGAGTATTGGGTTTGGCTTGATTAATATAAATCACTCTTATGAACTATACTAAAATTGTTGTGCTTGCATGTTTCTTCTCTCTCCCCTTTTCTCTAGCAAAGAAGTAATCTATGTTCAAAGGAGATTAACTAAAAATTATATAGATTTCTAATTTGAAAGATGCAAGGCTGATGCTTGATAGTCTTGGCAGGATGTTGCTAGCTTTTAGTGAGCAGGCAAAAGGTCAGAAATTTCCGGAGAATGCATCTGATCAGGAAATGCTTGGAATAGTTATGGCCCGGTAATCTCTTGCTATGGTTACGTTCCTGTGGATAATGTTTTGCATGTTGCTATTTTGCCTTAATGACTTTGGAATATTTATGGCCCGGTAATCTCTTGCTATGGTTATGTTCCTGTCGGTAATGTTTTGCATGTTGCTATTTTGCCTTAAATACTTTGGAACATAACACTTGAATTTCATCATCAAGTTGTCATATATCCCTAGGTGAAAAGCATTTTCTTTTCTTTCCATTTGCAATAGTTGTGCAATTATTTTGGTGATTTTAGTTATTCTCTTCTTTGTGGTTTATTTGCTTAGTGAATCTTTTCAGTGAGTCCAGTCATAAGATTCTTTTATCTCCCTATTTCCAGATATGAGAAAGAACTGATGCATCCAATTCAAAATCTGCTTGGTGGTGAGCTTGCTCGTGCTATGCTCATCCAGGTATTGTCATTGCATGATTTATTTTTTATTTTTTATTTTTTTGTCAGTAATATTCAAAACAAGTTGATTTTGCCATAATTTTGTCTTTCAGGTTCAGAAATTAAAACTGGATATTGAGACGTGAGTCCTCTAATCTGGTATTCTTAGCTTGGTATGTCTTTAGTCTTTTAGGTTTCTCCTATTGTTTAACGATTGAGTTTCATGGTATGATCTTACAACAGTGCAATGCTAGAGCTTGATCAAATTCTCAGAGCGAATGAGATCAACTTTGCTGTTCTGGCTGCTCTGCCAGCATTTTTTCTCTCTTTCATCTTGTTTATGCTCATGCGCGCATGGCTTAAACAGGTGAGTTACTTCATCATCTTTTCATACTAATTTAACTAGCTATTCAATGAGAATTCGTTGTTGGAGGTTGTGGCACATGGTTTTAGTTGTGATTCAGATTCTGTAATTGCATTCAGAGTTCTTTGCCAGAGTTTGGTGCACAGGTTTTAGTAGGTTCAATTTCTGTCAAAAATGAGAAATAAAACTTGCTAGGGATTAGTCAAATTCCCTAGGCATTTGTACTATCTCGTCTTCTGAAATGTCATATTTATCAGTTTAAGTATAAATCACTTACTGAAATTACAAATAGATTTATGTAATCCATTCTCATGGAATGTGTTTGATTTTGCTTCGCCATTCTTAGTTTTATTTTCACTGAAATTATGTATCATTTGACTTGTATTCATAATTATTCTAACGACATTTCTGTTCAAAGTGAAAATCTTCTATTGAGATGGTATTCGAGTAGTCATTGAGGCTCGCATGATGGAATTGGATTTCATTGGATTCGTGCTTCATTTCTTTTCTAGCTTGAAACATTGTGCTGTAGGCTTTTATGCATAGCTTTTCTCCTTGGGCCTAGTTAGTTGTCTGCAGGCATGCTCTGTACTTTTCATTCTATATTGTTGTTGATGCTGGTAACTTCAGAGGATTAGATTTGTGGACATCAATTGAAAGGTATATCAAGAGTCTGGATATTCATAACAGGATGCCAGAGCAGAAGGAAGGGGTAGAATTGCTCGTTTGCAGAGGAGGTTACTGCTAGGGGAAATTGAAAAATGGCTAATGGAATACCAAGTCTCAGTTGATCAAGGATTGGTGAGAATATTATTTTTCAGATTTCTTCATCCTACATCATTTCTTGAAATGGATTATTTCGTTTACTTCGACTCATACTTTTCACCCCCATCCATTAGTGGAGTAAACGAGTAAGAAATTAGTATATAGACCAAAGTAGAATTCTCCAGCTGCATTAGTTGTGTCAGTTTATGTGCTGTTGATTGGGAAAAGATGATTTTTATAGGCTATTGTTTATGCCTTTCACAGGAAAATGATGCTCAATGCATGTATGGATTGATGCTGTACAGTCTAGACCGATTATACCGTGCTGTCCAGCAGCATGCAAAAGGAACTGGTGAATGGCATTGGTTAGTCTTCATCCAAGATAAATAATGGAATTATATTTGTGCATTTATTTAGAGTTGGGCTAAATTTGTGCACGTGCTGAAAAAAACTTGCCAAAAAACTAAATGAAAATTGAAAAATATACATGCTTTAAAAAAAAAAAAAAAGAAATAACGTGCATGAGAGGTTTTTACTAGAAATTCCAGGGCATGCTATTGACTTAATGATGCATGCTGAACAGGTTGAGGCAGGATATCGTCGATTTGGCTAAGCCTGGCCTTCAGACTGCATATAAGTTCAAGGTTACCTCCCGAATGGAGCGAATATACGACTGCTTGCTTCCTTCGCCAAAACGCCAATAATGACCTAAGTATTTGCCTTTTTTCATTCATTCCCCTCATGTTCAATATAAATTTATTGGAGGGAAAGTCTTAATATTTCTTTTGGGATGTTTTGGATGGATTTTCTTCCGATGGAGAGGAGAGATTTTTAGGAATGAGATGGCTTATCTTCTAAAAGAGGAATTGGAGATGACAGTGCATTGCGGTATATATATGATAGAGCCATGGATAGTCTACTAGTGATGACGACTGGGATTTTGACAGATGCAGATGTATGCAGACGTTTTTCTTTTGTGTTACTTTTGATTGTCTTTGAGTAGGAGTATGACATTTTGATTGTGTTTGCTTGTTACAAATCTAATGAAAGTAAAATGAATAATGATATTTAAACTCAATTTTTTTTTGGCATTTGGTTCTTTCCTATTAGTTATTGAGAAATGTTGAACTTTGTTATGTTATCCATTTTGTATCCTTACAGATCTATTATCTATTATATTTCAGATGAAAGAGGTTATATTTATGTTTCATGTAAAAAATTAAAGTTCATATACTAAGTTGAAATATTGTAGGACTTGTATGCCCATGATGAAAGAGGTTATTATATGTATGTTTGATGTTAAAAATTAAGGTTAATATACTAAATTGAAATATGGAGGGTGGCTCTTTGCAGGAGAAATGTAAAACTTGAGTTAGCGAATTTAATACTATCATTGAGCTAGTTGAAAGTAGATTATCTCTCGTGCTGTGGAATGTTGGTGTATAATTTAGAACTTCTTGTTATTGTAACTTCTGTAGTTTGCATTTTTTCATTATTTTTATTAAAAATGATATCCTTTTAGAGGAAAATATCGCATTTGGTATCTTAATTATGGTTGAATTCACAATTAAGCACTTCAACTTTATAACTATCAATTTCAACACTTAATTAAACTTTTTTGTGCCGACGATGATGTGACTTGCAGTCGTCTCGAGGCAGCGGGATGAATGGTATGGGGTCCTTTTTCTCTCCCTGAAAGTCCTTTATGCACGTTGAGTTGGGAACGGTGCGACGAATAGCTTATTCAGTGCTATAAAAGAATTCATTCATTTTTTGGGTATAGCTGTTCATGAAACGTGGCATGGGACATCTGTTGGCGATGGAAGTCAACCATCTGTGAGAGGTAAGACCAATTCATTTATCCTGATCCGATCCGATCCGAGTGGATCTCGTTGAATGAATTCATTATCTCAATTTCGTCCATCTTTGTCTGTCGTTTGGTGTTATTGTCCACCTGTCATAAGTCACTT
The DNA here is from genome assembly GCA_024138005.1 of Lumnitzera racemosa. Classification (NCBI taxonomy): domain Eukaryota; kingdom Viridiplantae; phylum Streptophyta; class Magnoliopsida; order Myrtales; family Combretaceae; genus Lumnitzera; species Lumnitzera racemosa. The sequence continues at coordinate 44,171,499 of JAMXBC010000009.1, read as the reverse complement.
TGTTTCAGCACAAATGCGACAATAGGAGTGCCACATGTCATATTGAGTACCATTTGTGGCTACTCAAAGTTATAATTCATTTTGAAATTATAAACCAATATCCCTAACTTTGAAACCTTAATTTGACTCTCTAATTCCCTAAACCCTGATTTCCCCTACATTTATACAAGATTGAAAACCTTAATATTTTTTCTAAAATCCCTGAAATAGACAGCTTTTTACTAATGCTGAAGAGTAAAGGAAAGGAAAATCATTGGCCACCTTAGCAGACGTTGTTTTATGGGGAACAGTGACATCTCACCGATGGAATCGATATCTACAAGAAGGGATAGAGTGGTGTGTAAAGGGAGGAGATAAAATTATTTTTAATGTTTGGATTTTATATAAACAAAATGGGTTTTGAATTTGAAGGCAGGAAGGTTTCAAATCATTCGAGGTCATTGAATATGGGATTTTTAAGATTTAGTGGTTCTTTTTTTCTTTTAATTCTTTCATGTTGTGTTGATTCATTTGAATGGAGTTGTCATTTTGCCTTTATTACCATGAAATAACTACTCCCTTGTATAGTTTGCAGAAATTTAAGAGTTTTGTACTAAAATAGGGCTATTTTTGTAAAATAGTACAAAAATAGGTGACTGTAAATACAACAAAGAAGTCCATTAACCCTTGTATTATACCAAACAACTGTTGATTTCCAATAAGCATAACCAAACAACTCCAACTACACCACTTAGAAGCAATAATCTAGTGACTGACTGTTTCTTGCACAAAAGGCAATGGACACATGTAAGGAGTTCAATAAGAATGTAACAATATAGTATGATCAATGGATTTTACACGAAAATTATACTTACAACTAACATCTACATATATATACAAAATACTACTATTATATACAAGTACTACTAAGTCTACTTTAACATCTTACGTGTGCCTTTGCAATGGGAGAAAAATATGTCATATCGGGAGAGTAGTGAAGGTTGTTGCTATGTAGGACCTTTAGATGGCTTAATAGGTGAATCTGTGAGATCCTTAGGTAATATTAGGTTGTATTGTTTTCTTATGTGCTACTATGTCATCCCTTCCCTTATGTTGGAAACTTGGGAGAGCATACTATGCCCTTTCGAGGAGCTAATGGCATAGGCTATTTTTCCATGGTAAGTTACGAGACTAGAGTTAGTAAGGAACGTGTACAATTATCACTAATCTTATCTAGGTCAATGGAATGGCATGACTTTAACAGCATCTCGTCCATTTAGTTACCCCAACAATGTAGTTGGTTGACCTTAACTGCATCTTATCGATTGGATTCCTTTTGTGGGAATGGGCTCAAGGTCTTACACAAGAGGTGGGTCATGTGCAGCATGAGGATATAAGATCAGGCCACTATCATATATTGCAAGCCTCTTGCTATTAGCTTGTAATGTACACCAATGTCATCGATCAACTAAATGGATCAAAGTGTATTTACCTATACCATAAAATAAATGTAAGGAGACTTAGAACATACTATGAAATTGAAGACATTTTAGGTGTGTTAGGTTTTACTTACAAAGTGCCTCATTTGACTCCGAAGTGAGTAATATACCATGGGTGTGTTCTCTATACCATGGTCAGTACTTAGGATCTACACCATAAATTAATTGGGTTGAACCAACAACATGTATCGGTCAACCTAAAATTGTATATAAGCAGCATATTGCTCTCTCTAGTCGATGTCCATTCTCCTTCTAAGATTAATCTAGTGTAGTTGCTTACTTATATCAATAGCTTGCAGCTCTTGTAGGAATTCCCTAAACTGTTGAATAACATGGTTTGGAAAGTACTACTCAACTATATGGAAGCAAAATGAGGGGTGCTCGAGCCATCCAAATCTCTTACTTAGCTCTATAAAATTCTTGGAGGAGCTAGATCATATCATCAGAGTAAGGTTGCTATACAATTTGTAATAAATTACAATGAAGTTGGGTAAGTCCAAGCATAGCATATACAATCATAAAATATATAAATAGTATAGACAATGTATTTGATGGGAGGTTTGTAGGATGAATGTTGTCCAATATGATTGCACCACATGGGTTAAATGATGTGTAATGTCTTGATCATCCTTCTACCTAACCGTCGGCTAGGTGTCATCCTCAATTGCTAAGCCTTCTGTACTCATAGGAGTGATGAGGAAGAATTGATCCCATACCTTAACCTATACGAGGATCATTAGCCTACCTATCTCTTGAGTCCTTGAGCATGCTGCATGACATTGTTGTCGATAGAGCCCTGCTAAGGATGTAGAGCCCATGCTGTACTTCCTTGCAATAGTGAAGTCCTTTAGTGATGGCTGAAATATTAAGTGGATGAAGCTCGAGGATTTACCTTGCAAATAGAAACCCTCCCATCAATTGCAAAATGTATGCATAGGTATGGTGATTAATAATCTCCTCATCTACATGTTGAGGTTTCTTCTTAACCTCGATTGGTACATATGAAACCCTACCCCCTTCCCTTCTTCTCCTTATCTTATGGGACGCCACCCATTAACTGTTTGTATAAAACTAGCCAAACCTTATTGGTGCTGCCAATAACTACAACATTATCCACCTTCAGCCTAAGTTGAATCTCAATATCCTAGAGGATAATTGTCATTTCGCTATAGTTCATATGGAACGTATGAGTCTTAGGCCTCTGTCTCTTCACTAAGGCCGTAATGAGGTGTTAATCCATCTTGATGAATGGTAGTCTATTGACAGGCATGAACCTAGCCTCCTTGAGTAAGGATACCATGCAAGGATCAATTGGGATTAGCTTCTAGTCCTTTTTCAAGGCCGGCTTACACCATCAAATTGTTAAATGTGTCGATCCTTACATAAGACTAAAAAAACAAACAATTAAGCCCAAACTTGAGTAATGGGAGGATTAATTGATGTAGAATCAACAAAGGATATTACTTAACATACTTGTCCATCCCAAACATCCTAAGAGCGATGTACTATCTGACTGGTGAACATTAAAGGTTCAATAAGGCCCTAATCCAACAAATCTGCAAAACATATCACACGAGTTATCATGGTAGCAAAAAAAAAAAAAAAAAAGAAAAAAAAGAAAGAAAGAAAAATCTAACGGGATTAACATTTGTTAAGTTACTCATGTAAAAATGCATATAATCTACGTTATAAGTGTTTACCATGCATATCTAGCATTGGACATTAATTAGTTGGCAAGTGTATCTATTAACTTATAATATAGTGGACTAGTAAAGTTTAGGTTGTTGATCTCTTGAGAATTGCACACACTACTCACTCTTGATCTAGTATTCTACTTTAGAAGAAATATTAAATTTTAGTTGCAAAATGAAACAATTAAACCTTAACAACTAAGAGAAATAAAATTGACTAACTACTAATTAATAATGCAATAATAAAGAAAGAAACCCCGTTGATCATATGGATATCTAGGACTCTATGTTACCAAGAAATTAACATGTAATAATTCAATAGATTAATAATTCGTTCCCTATTATTATTAATTGGAAAAATTCAATTAATGAGCTAATATGAATTACTTCACTTATTAACTTTTAACCCTAACCACACTTTACTCAAATTACTTATGCAATATAGTGGATTAAGATAGCATTAAGAACAAAAATTTGATTTACAAATATTACAATTAAATCTAGAAGAATCCTATAACTTATCAATAAGATTATAGAAAATTTCCTTCAATTGTGGTTGATCTAATTATACACTAGCTTATAACCTTAATGTATAATATCAAATAATTAGGTTAAGACTCTAGAAATAGCAACATAATTCAATGAAAATCACACAATTGAATTAATAAGGAATAGGGAATTTCTTTTGAATAAAACAGAGTATGCATCTTACATGTCAATAGAAGGATTCATAAGTCTAAATATTTACAACTTATGCTATGCTCATGTTAAAAAGATAATCTTGCAACAAATTCATAAAACTAAAAATTAGAATGTTCAAAACAACAGCCTCTCTTCTTGTTTTCATCCCTTTCTTCTTATTCTTCTCTTAAATGAGTATCTAACTTTCTATTTATAAGGATATGAAAAAATAACTGAAATATAGTGTCATTACGTAACCACATCCTAGGAACATGGGTGTATACATAGGCATATACTTCAAGCATGTTCTTTTTGCAATATTCCTTTAAGAAATCCATCAAAATTCTTTATGAGAGGATAATTGTTGGGCAACACAAGCATGCTCTTAAGCGTGATCTTCTCTAGGATCTAATCCTCAACAAAAATCTTCTTCTGAATTGGTTATCTCTAACCGGTTCTTCAAAATAAGTTAACTCCTCCTCGAAACTTGGGTGATATTCATTTTTTTCACTTCAATAACTCTTCCAAGTTCTAAAATGAACAAATTACTCATCTAAGTATCAAAATCACTTAAATTGTCATCTAAATAGAAGAATTGAACAAATTACTCATCTAAGTATCAAAATCACTTAAATCGTCATCTAAATAGAAGAAAATCACTATAAAACGCTGTAATAAATATGTCTATATTCACACTTATGAAATCTTCTCACACTTGAACATTTGGTTGTTCTTAAATAAATCAATCGATCCTTAACAAGAATTGATATATAAAAAAAATTAGATAAAGAATATTAACTGTTCCCATTACTGTTCAAGATACTATCAAAATATAACATTTAACTTGGAATAATTTAGGGATTAACTCTACATAAGTTTATGCAACACTGTAAGGCTTCATTGAGCACCATTAGCAACTTGCACAATTTCTGCAAACCTTATAATTTTAGGTGATATCCAAAGTAGTAGATAGTGCCCTTCGATTATCTCAAGGATCAACCAAGTTAAGAATCAAGTTTAATTTAAAAGCCCTTCATAACTATAACTCAATTTGAAAGTTCTAAGGTTGATATCAATCTTAGAAATCATCTTAAACCCTAAGAAAGGTAGAATGTTGACTCAAATAGTTGAAGACCCTAAGGTGGAGTAATGAGTCCTAAACTACTAAAATCCTAAACCCTAGGATGAGCTAGAAATACTTAAGATTTCGGGGGCTCTAAACAAACGATCTAAAACTTTAACCTAACCTAGATTGATTTGACTCTAAAATTCTATAATATATTTTGAGGAGAAAATCTCAAGAGAAAATATTTTAAGAATTAAACCCTAAAAGGAATCATACGCGTGAGGCTTATAACCTACCATTCCCATCCAATTTCCTTTCCAATTTGAATTTAATTAAACCAAAGCCAATAGTGAGCATTTAGTTGACTTATCTTTTGATAACTTCCATAAGTATGAGAAGGCAATCCCCTTTTCTCTATATAAATTATACTACTTATAGATAAGCTATCTAATTAACCAATTTATTTAATTCTAAAATCAAGTTGACGTCACAAACTCCCATACTGACAAGTTCATATACCACGCCGGTTAGAGAGGGAGAGAGGGATGGCATTATTCTCATCTATCCATTCAATCTATTATCATGTCCAATATGTCATGTTTAGGAAAGTTGAGCAAGGCAAGTAATTACACCAAATCCCTTGATTTGAGGACTTAATTGAAGGCAACAAAACCCCATGAAGAATTGACCACCCCATATCATTCACATACTCTTTAATTTTCAAATTTTAAACACACTTAAACACTAAAGCAACAAAGGAAAAACACTCTTAAACTCACTAGCTAAGCCATCTACTTCCCACATACATTACACGCCACTTCACTCCCTTGTGCGCTTACATTAGCCATTTTAGGAAACCCTACAAGTTCACTCTCTATTTCACTAGCTAGGGAGACACTTGGAAGCTAAAAAACAACTGCATCCATAGGAGTAAAAAGGAGTAAAGGAGCACTAAGGAAAAGGAAGGTGAAAGGCAAGAACCAAGGAAAACTTAAGGAGGCCAAATCACCACTCAAACATCTAGTAAAGTGCATCCCCCTTTTAGATATCTTTAGAACAATATATGTAGGGTTCCATTTTATGCCTATATAGACGTACCATGTGCCTTAGGAGTTCTTTTATTTAGGTTAAATGTTAGTTCCTTGAAGATTCTTCACAAGTAGTAAGATATAAATTGCATGGTCTTTCTTTGCTTTTAGTATATTGTATACCATATGTAGTATATCCTTGTATTTGAGAAAACCATAAAAATTAAACCCTTGTGAGTTCCCATAGATGCTAGATGTGGCATGTTTAAGGTTTGCTTAAGTGTTATTTTTACTTGTCTTAAGTTTTACATGCTTAAAAGTAGCTTTTGGTAAAGGAAAAACCAATTTATAAAGAATTTGTAAGGAAAATCACTACCTAGAAGCTTCATAAAAAACTTATGCCTAAGAGGATATGGTGTAAACCCGGTAAATTTAGCTTTTTGAAGATCGAGTCGACTCAAGTATTGTAGATAACTACCTTAAGTTAATAGAGTCGATAAATTTAAAATTGATTAAAATTTTAAATTCAAAATCTAAAACGATTATGAAATACTCTAAAATCTTGCTCGAAACCCTAATTTTGTATAAAAACCCTAAGCTCTATGTATTCGTAACTATAAGAGATTGAACTCGAACCTGATAAAAATACTAAAACTAAAACTCTAAACCTATAAAATATTTAAATTTATTCTAATAATAATAAAATCCTAATTGGATACAATTACTGATTAACATGCATAATCACATAAACTCACTAGCGAATCAATAGAGATAACTTCTAAAAACTCATAAATGTAAAAAGTAATAATTTAATTATCAAAATTAATAAAATTGTGAATATTATTTTGGTGATTATTTATAATTTCATATTTTTACATATATGTGTTAGTTTTGTGTTGATTTAATTATTTTGATATAATTTAGCTATATATTTCATGTTTACGTACTAAATAGTTAGCTTATATTCTTGTAGTTGACTTTGGTAGGGAGAGTTATTCGTGGAGTCGGGCTACTGCATGCCCGAGATTAGTTTTACATTAAGGGGTTGATGTGAGAGCAAGATGTGATTGGAGTATACTCGTGATAGTTTATTTAGATTATGAATCTGATTATGTAATAAAATGATATTAGTTTGAATTAAGAAGTATTATAGATTTTTTATTTGTAAATTCTTATATAAATAGATTGTGTTTTATATTTTCTTAACTTGTTATTATTATCATGAAATAATATTACTTACACTTGTGTAATTCTTGGTTGTTAGTTGTGGTTGTAGCTTTAGCTTTATATATTGCATAAAGGGTTATGGATTGTAAGGGAATTCAATCTACAGTCCTTTGTACTGTATACGGTGACTGCCACGACTAACCCCTTTGGGTTGTGACAAAGCCTACCATTTTAAAGGGTATATTTTACTTGCATTTAGGGATTTATGTATACATTATTTATTAGATACCATTTTCAGCTAGTTTTTCTACTCTTTAATTGCACATTTTCATCATTCAGTATTACAATTAAATGTTGCCTTTTCAATTCTACACAGAATTGTACTAATGTTGTCATAGGTATTATTATTCTTTATAATTATTATTAAATGCCAAGAAATTGGAGGAATACAACAAATTATGTGGTATGGGTTCCCCTTATGAAGTAATATGATATTTATTTATTAGCTTAAATTACTTATTAGTGTAATTATAGCATACTTTGAATGTCTAGGTCTATGGTATGAAGCATGTATATTCTCATAATTCCCCTACTTCCATGTTTCATTATTTGTTAACTATTGTTATTATTGTTCAAGGATCACTAGATGAAATTTAGTCTTCTCAACTTTGCTTGATCTTGTATGATCATTTTGACATATAGGTTATTAAATCATTGTTCGGATGATAACCATTGAAAATCATGTATCTCTCTCTCCCTCTCTGTCTCTATCTCTGTCTCTCTCTCTCTATGTATGTATGTATGTACATAATGCTTTTACCCCATTGGTTTGATAATATATATATGTATAGTATTTCTCTAGTACAACTTCTGTAATTATTTCTCTAGCATCTTTTTATATTCTAGAGTTTAATTCCAAGTTTCCTATAGATATACATTATATATTATATACATATTTGGGGATTTACTAATTTATGGGCATATATATATTCTTACATATTAAATATATTTATATTCTTCTTAAATATTATTTGATGTTATTTTATTAATTATTTTACCGCAATAGTTCATCTCTTATGAGTTTGTTAATTCTCAAATTTGCATTTATCACAACCAGAGGGGTGGCTAGTTATGGTAGGTGCCATATATCGTACAAAGAACCGTAGATTGGTACCTTCCCAATCGATAATCTTTCATGCAACATATAAGGTTACTATTACAACTAATTACCTAAGACTTATGTAGGCGTAGATAATATTACAACATAGTTATATTAACTTGAAGTTTCATAATATGACTACAATACATATTAACAAATACAATAAGTCCTTAATGTGTTATTGTATAGGCTAATAGATATACTGGATAACATGAAATATCATATAATAAGTCTCTATTTGAGAGTCAGCTATGGTAAACTCTCTTAAATCTCTACTTAAACTCACACAATCCTAAGAGCTTCCCATTAACCTTGGACATGCCTTGGTTAGGTCTAATAAAGAGATTTTCTTATAAAAGTAATCTACAAGGGTATAAACTTTGTCCCTCTACCATACAATAACCAGAAGTGTTTCTTCAATACTTCCTTGTTAGTAAACTTCCTGTTAAGGATTCTTCAATCCTGAACACCATCAAATAAAGGTCTGATGAGTCAATCAGGGATTATTTGGCCAAATTTTTGGCTGAAATGGTCTAAATCCCAAAACTGGATATGAGTGTGGCCCTTAACGCTGTAATTGACGGAGTCAAGCCTCATGGAGACTTTTTTAAGTCTCTCACAAAAAACAAGCCAAAAACTTTTGCTGAGTTTAAGACTAAAGCTACCTCATACATTCGACAAGAAGACAATATAAAGGCATGACGAGAGGTTGATCAAAGCAAAGGAGATGGAAAGAAAGACAAACAAAAAAATGCTAAGGATAGAGTTAGTATGGACAATGACTACTGTTTAGATGCTGAGAGGAAGAGACCGAAGATCCCGACATTCTCATCCCACATGCTTGTTAACCATCCAATCTTAGATATTTTGATGGAGGTTCGTAGGGAGAGAGGTGTCCTCTAATGGTCGAAAAGAATGCGAGGGAATCCCTTAAGAAGAAATTCGAATAAGTACTACGACTTCCATCGTGACAAAGGTTACAATACAGATGAGTGCATTCAACTTAAAAATGCAATTGAAGATGCAGTACAACCTGGTCACCTATGAACATTTCTAGCGCATGATGCCAAAAGAATAAAAAAAAAACCATCTCAGAGGAGAAGAGAGGAACATGAGGATGACACTCGATTAGTAATGGCCATGAGAGATGCAAGGGATGTTAATCCCAACAGAGCACCCAATGGAGTAATTAATACAATTGTTGTCGGACCCAGTATAGGCTAATCGAGTTCTTCAAACTCAGTTAATGCTAGGAATTATGTTTGCAATATTCATGGAAAGAAGGTTAGGATTGACAATAAAATATCTTTTGGGGAAGAGGATTTTGAGGGCATATAGAGGCCGCAAGATGATGCACTTGTCATCAATGTGAGAGTCGCTAACTTTGAGGTTAAGAAGATTCTTTTTGACATGGGAAGTTTAGTCAGTATCATTTTTCAGCATGCCTTCAATCAAATGAGGCCCAAGATTAAAGCATAGCTACGTTCTTACAAGTATGACCTCTATGATTTCAATAATCAACCCATCCAAGTAGCCGAAGTTATCTCTTTGCTGATACAGATTGGTGATGACGAGCATGTTGTAGAGGATAAAGTGAACTTTCTCATCGTCAAATGTTGGTCTCCTTACAACATGATAATAGGATAACCATGCCAACATTTATTCAGTGTCGACCCTTCAACGACACATCTAAAAGCCAAGTTTTCCATGCTTACGAGGGTCAATGTGTGTAGAGGGGATCATCAATTGGCACACTCCTTATATATAAGGGCTTTAAGGCGAGAAGAAGTGTTTTAGGTTGAGACCTGCCCAGAAGGCAAGTTAGTTGGCATAGAGAACACCGAGAATGATACAGAGAAGATTCTTTCGGGAAATGATCCTGAGAAGACAACAAGGATAGGAAAACCTATGTCAGCAAATGTCCGGTAAAGGCTAATTGACTTCTTGCAAGCTAATGCTAACGTATTCGCATGGTCACCATCAAACATGCTAAGTATTCCAAGAGATGTTACAATATACAAGCACTAGATTGACCAAAATGTAAAGGTGGTCTAATAAAAAAAGAGGCTTTTTGCACCAGAGAGACAAGCGGCAATAGAAGAAGAGGTCCAGAAATTATTGAAGGCAAGATTCATCCGGAAAAAGCCTTATCCTACTTGGCTAGCAAATCGTATGCTAGTTAAGAAGTCTAATGACAAGTGGTGAATGTGTATTGACTCCACGGATCTCAATAAGGCCTGTCCCAAGGATTGTTTCTTATTGCCAAAAATAGATCAGATGGTAGATGCAACCGCAAGATATGCATTGCTTTCTTTTATGGATGCTTTCTTTAGTTACAATTATATCAGGATGGACAAGGTAGATGATGTCCATACATCTTTTCTTACCAGTTTTGGAACGTACTATTATATGATGATGGCCTTTGGGCTGAAGAACACTAGTGCCACATACCATAGATTAGTAACGAAGATGTTCAAATCTTAGATCTATAGGAATGTTGAAGTATATGTAGATGATATGATTGTGAAGAGCATGAAAGAAGATCAGCATCTCGCTGGTCTGGAGGAGATGTTTGCTACATTATGGAGATATTGCATGAAACTCAACCAACAGAAGTGTGTCTTTGGCACAACATCAAGGAAATTTCTAGAGTACATAGTCACGCAATACGGTATTGAGGCCAATCCAAGAAAGATTGAAGCCATAAGGAATATGAGATTACCTCGTACGATCAAAGAGGTGTAAGAACTCAACAGGCGAATTGCTACCCTCAATAGATTCGTGTTGAGAAGTATGGATAGGTGTGTAGAATTCTTTAAAATTTTAAAGAATCCAAAGGAATTCAACTAGACCAAAGATTGCAAAAGAGCTTTCAACAAGCTCAAGGAATTTCTTATGTCACCACTGATACTCTCGACACCCATTCTTGGAGAAAATTCATACTTGTATCTATTAATCAGCTGCCGAGCACTTTCTTCTGTATTGGTCCGAATTGACGGCAAAGAGTATCGACTTGTTTATTACGTGAGTCATGTTTTGCAAGGGATAGAGCTTCGGTACATAAAGATAGAAAAATTTGTATTAGCGGTGGTTCTCTCGGTAAGAAAGTTGAAGCCATACTTTGAATCTCACCAAATTATTATCTTCACTGATCAACCATTGCGACAAGCATTGCAACAGCCCGACTCTTTGGGGAGAATGATGAAATATGCCTTAGAGCTTAGTGTCCATGGTGTATAATATAAACCCAGAACGGTACTAAAGGCTCAAGTATTGGCGGATTTTGTAGCTGAATTCACAAGAGATGAAGATTGTGTGGAGATTACTAAGAAACCTATTTGGTTTCTCTATGTCGATGGTTCTTCAACACAAGAAGGAAGTGGTATAGGCTTAGTTCTTCAAGGCCCCCATAATGTCAAAGTTCATTATGCTTTGAAAATTGGATTCCTAACCAATAACAATGAAGTAGAATACGAAGCTCTAATCGCCGGATTGAAATTAGCAAAAGAAATTGGTGTTAAGAATTGCTAAGTGTTCTCTAATTCCCAGTTGGTGGTAAATCAAGTCATTGAAAGTTATGCGGCAAGAGAAGAAGAGATGAACACAACGTATTGGTGATATAAACGCTCGTAGAAGAATTTCTATCTTTCTCTATTTACAAAATTTCGAGAAGTAAGAATATTGCTGCCTATAAGCTGTTGAAGTTAGCTAGCATGGCATTCTTTGAGCTGGACGAGAAACTTTTCATCAAATTTCTCCCTCATAAAAGCTTATCTAATCTCTTACAGAGCTGTGAGTTAGCTCCTTGCCCAAAAGAAGAATCGTGAATGGATTCCCTAGTGAATTATCTAAAAGAAGGTATTGTCCTTGATGACGAAAAGGAGGCATAAAGATTGGCTTACCAAGCTATGAACTACACATTGATTGATGGTCAGCTGTACAAGTGTGGCATATCTTGACCTTACCTTCGATGCCTTTCCCTGAGGGATGCCCGGAGGGTATTATCTGAACTTCATGGTAGCATATGTAGCAACAATGTGAAGGCACAAACACTGTATATTTGTGTCACATCTCGTCATAGTATAGGATGTACCATCACATAAGAATACTTGTTTATGCTTAACATAAGTTCTATTTATAATAAAAGAGTACTACAATGGAGCTTAGCTTAACACCTGTTTATACAAAAGATTACATTTGACAAACTTAACTAAACAAAAAATACAATACCATTTTTTTTTTATATATATACAGATCATTTATAAAACTAAGAACAAAATACAATAAAACTTCTTTAAAAGTGGTTGACTCCGTCTTATGCGCTCTCAAATGACTTCTTCCCCTAACTGATGCTATCCCATCAATTCTCTTCATAACCTGAGGATACACAAGCATTCCCTTAGCTCTCTGTGAGCTAAGTGATAGTAAATAAAACAAAACATAGAATAGACATACACACATTCACAAAGATTAATACTATAAGACATTCAATCTCGTAACCCGAGTTATCTATATAAACTATTTATGTAGAAAATCCATGCTATGCTTATGCACATGGCATGCATCGGAATCAATATCCTATACTTTTCTAATTTTTCATCTAGTTAGTCGATATACCCGGGCATCTAAATACAACGTCTAGGAACCTAGGGCAATAAGAAGTTTCCAGGGAGTAGGACCCTCAACAAAAACCATCCTTTGTGGTTTGAAAATCTAATACGTGGTCGGTCACTCAATGTGGCCAGAATAAGTTGAACAATGCATTCTATATGTCCTAAAGCCAACTTAACAGTTCTCAAGCTTTTTAGAAACTAGACTCATAGGTACTTTTGTGCCATGCCATGAATGTAGTAAACAGCATGGTAACCCAGTATTAGGTACGAATCTCAAGTTCTACGTCATAAACAATTCAACAATATCAACTTCAGCTTTGTTTCTCAGCTTTATATTACATTTCTTCGCATAGGGTTCGCTTGGGCGAATACCCTAAAGAACAGTTTAGTTTCCAAGTTTTCCAAATAGAAATCCATATTGATGAATCAGTCATATACAAAGAAACATTTCACTTTTTCAACACATATTCAATAGAATCAAGTATCCAATTAATCCAGCACGTCATTACAATTTATAACACAACTAACTCAAGTCAAGTAGACATAGGTCTACTTGCATAAAAATAGAAATATCCACTTACTCGAGCTCGACAGTAGCGTAAAATCGTAAGCTTCACAATGTGGTCGTTCCTCACTAATCATACCTAGAAAAATACTTGCAAACTCCACGTCAACTACCAAGTCAATACAAAGTTCTTGTGCATTTTTGCTATTACGCTTCCAAGCTTAATTTAATTATATCTTATTCGTTTCTTACCCGATTTTAGTAAACTTTATATTGTCACGATTGTTATTATAAGTATTATTGAGATATCTTAAGAATCATAACTAACCAATATTTCTAAATATCCAAAAATACCCTTTTGTGTTACTTATTCGATCGTATGTTATTATAACCTGGTAATTAACTCAATTAAATCCTAAATCTAAATTAAAAGTCGTAAAATTCCTCATTCCCTAAGTTGGCCAGTGTTTATTATGTATTCTAAGATACTAATTCTTTGCATATTTAACAAATATCACATTAATACTAGTTACTATATCATATATTAAGCTAATATATAAGTTTATATTATGAAAATACATAATAAATAGCATATGAGCCCGATTCATTCCATGAAAGATTTTATAGACTCACAAAAATATGTAGTTTAATTATTGACCATGAATTATACTAAAATAACTATTATATATTTTTATGAAAATAGCGATTTTAATTCAAAATTAGCGAAAATTAAGCGAACAAGTGAATTTAATCACAAGATAAAATTCAAGTGTCCCAAACATCATTATGAACATCCAAAAATTATAATTCATACTTTGATTTTGTTAAAACCTAATTAATTCACTAAAATAGTGAAATTGCCAGTTTTATCCAAAATAATTATAATAAATAGTAACCATAATTATTTTAAAAAATTATTTTTATTAAAATTAAATACATATATTTAGTATGTTACGTACAAATTTTCAACTTGAAAGAATATCATTTACTATTTCTAAAATTTAATTCAATTTTAGTCCAAATAGAGCCATTTCTTAAGGACCTTATATTTCAAATAATTATTTCACTAAAATAAAATTAGTAAATTATTCTACACATAAAATAACTCTAGAAAACCAAGTTTCATAATTAAATAATTTCATTTACTATTTTTAGAAAAATGACAAAGTTTCGGTTGGAAATTTGTTTTACCTAAACTAGTCTCCTCCGGCTACCCTTCGGCCAACAAACCTTGTCGAAACACCCCCTCTGGTGGTTCTTTCCTTGACTGCAAAAGGCCACCACAATTGGACACCAATAGCCTGTTGAATCGACCTGATCAGATTTTGTATTCTGTTTTTGCTCTAATTTTTCTTTCTTTTTTTTTAATTGGTTTCAAAATTTTTTTGAGTGATTTTCTATTTTTTCTAGAGTTCCAAAATATTGTTTTTGAATTGTATAAGGCCTATTTATATTTTCTAATTGGATAAGAATTTATAAAAATTAGACATGTGGCTTACACATGTCATTTTTTTCGATTTTCAATGCATGAGGTGTCATTTTCTCATTTCTTTGCTTTTGACTCATCATCCAAATTAATTCTAAGCTGCCACATAGGTATGATGACTCATCCTTGCATTTTTTATTAATTTTCCAATTTTTTAATATTAATTTACCTTATTTAACTAATAATTTCTTATTATATATGTATATTTAATTCAAATAATGCATGTTCTATGTTAAGACATGTATAATTCAACTTAATTTATTATTTTTATAACTTAAATAACTTATCTCTAATATCTCGTTATGTCTAAATGCTCGAATTTTACATTTTCGATATTTATTGATTTTAGAGATAGCTTGATGTTGTCTTTAATTAATATTTTTGTATAGCTTATTTTGAGAAATTGACTTTACTTGATTGACTTCATCTAACTTTTCTAACCTTACTGTGAAGTTTGAAATTAAACTGATATCTTAGACCGATGCCCTAAACTTAGGAGCTTGGATCCTAGGATAATTGTATGGGCTTGAAATTTAGGGTATTACAATTTGAGCACTACGAGTTAGCTATTATTGGCCGACTATGAAAGAAGATGCAAAGGACATTGTCCAATAGTGTCCTTAATACCATAAGCATGAGTTGCTGAATAAAGCATCTGTAAGTGAATTATGTAGCCTAACCAGCCCTTGGCCTTTTGCTTAGTGGGGGCTGGATATTCTTGAACCCTTTCCCTATTCTACTATCTAGCGATAATTTGTCATTGTTGTTGTAGACTACTTTACCAAATGGGCCAAAGCTGAACTATAGCAAAAATCACAAAGCAAAAAGTGGAAGCTTTCATCTTCAATGCCATCATATCAAGATTTAGAGTACCCTACAGGATAATTACAGATAACGGCCCATAGTTTGACAACAATAGGTTTCGAACATTTTGCGAAAGGCACGACATTCAGCTCAACTATACATCTGTAACGCACCTTTAGACAAATGGACAAGTCTAAGCCATAAACAAGATCGTATTGAATAGCCTGAAACAGAGAGTGGATCAAGTTAAAGGGAAGTAGGTCGATGAACTACTAACTATGGGGATATGAACCACTCATACAATCATAACGGGAGAGACACCATTTAAGTTATCATATAGTATTGAAGCTGTATTGCTAATTGAGTTGGACTTCCCTAATCTGTGTACATATAATTTTGACGTTATGCTTAATCAAGTTGGATTGACAATGAGTCTGAACACTATTGAGGAAATTCAAGACGTTGCAAAAGCCAGGGTCGTGGCATACTAGTATAGAGCAACAAGAAACTACAATCAGAAAGTTAAGCATAAGGTTTTCCAACTTGAAGATCTGGTTTTCCATAAGATGGAAGTAATAGGCGCGCGAGCAAATTAGGGAAAGCTTGGCACGAATTGAGAGGATCTTGTCAGGATTCGAGAAGTTGTTGGCAAGGAGGCCTATCGATTGGAAAGGTTGGATGGATCCATCATCTTTCGAGCTTAGAACGCTGATAATCTAAAATTTTATTTCAATTAATGTCAGATGACTTTTGTTGTTACTCATTTGGCGACAGCTAACATGCTTGTAAGACTTGTTTATGACAATTGTATATTTGAAGTCTCATTATGTTTTCGTTATAATTGCCAAATGAACGAGTATTAGGCTGCACGACAAACAAGTTGATCTAAGTTTTAGCCTAACTTGGTAAAAGAACTATACAAATTAACTATACAGTTGAGTAATGCGGCTAGTATACACCTCAAATGCTTAATGGATAATATAAAAAATGGGTGTGTGAAATAAAACTTGTCGAGAAATAATGGGTGTATAAAATAAAATAAAATATGCCAATAAACAAAGGGCATGTGAAATAAAACATACCTAGAAGCAATGGGCTTGTAAAATAAAACATGCCAAAAGTTAGCAGGGCGTGTGAAATAAAACATGCTGAGAAACAAATGGAGTGAATTAAAGCATGTCGACCAATGAAAGCGAGAAACAACATGCATAAACCATGCAAATTGTGAAAGCGCAATTACGTAAAAAAGTCATAAGCACTCGGTATTGCCTTGATTATATTCTAATTATTAATTACACAAGAATCCAATATACCAATACAACAAGTCCTATGGCCTATTCTCATATTTAGTAGAAGTGATTCTTAAATCTTTGGTTAGGGCTTCCTTGGTGGCTGGGTTCTTAGAGTGGGCAACTTCTTCAGCTTGAGCTTCATTATCACTTTGATTGATACTTTTGGCACCTGTCTTATTGCCTTCATCTTCGTTGGCACTATTAACTTTGTTGTTAATGTTAGCAAAGTCAAGGCATGAGAGATCGTAATCGGGATGAAGCATCGAGACCTCTTCTCTTGCTACTTGAAGAGAAGAGGATAAGGAAGCTTTCCATTGATTAATCTAACCGAACTTGAACAAGACTATAAAAACAAAATAATAATCTTAGATTGTTGGAATAGTTTGATTGAGATATAAGATTTGATACAATGTAGGTCCTTTAACTATGGTAAAAGAGACATGGTTGGTTAAAGGCAAAAAGAAAATAATTTTGAAAATTGATAGTACTAACGTACTAAAGCTTTTGTCCGAGGAATTGGTATAGCATGTCTTAAACCAAAGTATACTAAGAAGAAGTTAACTCAGGTTTGAGTGTTTTAAATATTTGGATTAAATATTCCATACTAAAGAAAATTTAGCCTCTTAAAAAGAAAAGTGATTTGTAAATTGATTTGATTTGTTGATTCAAGAAATTTTGACAATACTAAGGCATTTACTCTGATCTTAGCCCTTGGAAATTTTATAGAACTTACATTCTCCCCTCCTTCAAAATAAGTTTTGTCCTTAAAACTTAAGTGTGTACCTAGTTTAGTAAATAAGTGAGGGTACTTTCACTTTACCTCATCCTCTGCTTCCCATGTCACATTTTCTCGTTCGCAATTCTTCTAAAGCACCTTCACATACCGTATCTCTCTATTCCTCAACTTTGGCACCTTACGACTTGTGATCTTGATAGGGTGCTCTTCATAGGTTAAATTCTCCTTCAATTGCACTAGCTCTAACTCAACTACTTGGTTGGGGTTGGGTATGTGTTTCCTTGAATGGAATAGTGAATAGATTGAGAAATAAGATTTGATACAATGTAAGTCCTTCAACTATGATAAAAGAGACATGGTTGGTTAAAGGCAGAAAGAAAATAATTTTGAAAATAGATAGTATTAATGCACTAAAGCTTTTGTTCAAGGAATTGGTATAGCATGTCTTAAACCAAAGTATACTAAGAAGAAGTTAACTCAGGTTTGAGTGTTTTAAATATTTGGATTAAATATTCCATACTAAAGAAGCTTTGGTCTTTTAAAGAAAAGTGATTTATAAATTGATTTGATTTACTAATCCAAGAAATTTTGACAATACTAAGGCATTTACTCTGATCTTAGCCTTTAGAAATTTTACAGGACTTAGATTCTCCCCTCCTTCAAAATAAGTTTTATCCTTAAAACTTAAGTGTGTACTTGGTTTTGTAAATAAGTGAAGGTACTTTTGCTTTACTTCGTCCTCTGCTTCCCATGTCGCATTTTCTCGTTTGCGGTTCTTCTAAGGCACCTTTACATATCGTATCTCTTTATTCCTTAAATTTTGCACCTTACAACCTGTGATCTTGATAGGGTGCTCTTCATAGGTTAAATTCTCCTTCAACTGCACTAGCTCCAACTCGATTACTTAGTTGGGTTAGGTATGTGTTTCCTTAAAGCGGATACATAGAATACATTGTAGATTCCTGATAGATTTGGAGGGAAAGCTAATTTGTAAGCCAGACTCCCAACTCTACTCAATACTTCAAGTAGTCCTATGTATCTTAAACTTAACTTTCCCTTTGTCCGAACTTGGTATATGCTTTTAATAGGGCTTACTTTTAAATAAACATGGTCTTCGACTTGAAATTCAACTTCTTTTCTCTTTAGTTTTGCCCCACTCTCATCTTTTGTTTGACAATACCTACCTTATTGACCACTTCTTGTACCCAGTCTAGTCCTAATACTTCCTTTTCTACAACATCCCAAAACAGTGGTGACCAACATTTTGGCCCATATTGGGCTTTACAGGGTGGCATTTGAATTGTGAAGTGATAACTATTATTATACGCGAACTCAACCAATAGTAGATGAATATCCCAACTTCCTTTAAACTTAAGGGCATAAGCTCAAAGCATATCATTTAGAGTTTGGATGATCCTTTTTTATTGACCATTAGTTTAGGGATGGTAAGTAGTATTGAGTTGTAACTTAGTTCCCAGGACTTGTTGGAGTCTTACCCAAAATTTAGACACAAATCTGGGATCATTATTTGAAACAATTCTTACAAGCACTCTGTGAAGTCTCACTACTTCCCTTATATAGAGTCGAGCTAACTTCTCTAAAGAATATGCCATATTAATGGGAAGAAAATGCATTGACTTAGTAAGCCAGTTTACAAATACCCATATTAATTTAAAGCCAGTTTCAGTCCTTAGTAGTTGATATGAGGCAAGCGCACCTATCAGTTTTAATATAGCGGATGTGAGTCCGAGTCGATCCCTCAGAAATGCTGAGTACTAATATTAACTTTAGCTTTATTATCTAACCGAAAAATTGTGATAAATTGAATGAATTAAAAATACTGAAATTAATAACTAAACTACTTATGAGACTTAATTACGCGAATTAGGAAGCAATAAACTACGAACGACTTCAAGTATGCAATAATGTATTTAGGAATTATTTCCCCTAGTGTTTAACATTTAACCTTTTTGAAATATATCCAATTTAATTTCTATTATTCTTGACCGGAGGGATTCACAATTAACTAATATCTTTCTCAAGCATATTAACCTAATCCTAAATTATTTACCGAGATCTCTTCACTTAGTAATATAATTTAGAATTGCATTAATGTGTAATGAATTCCCACACAAACAATTAACTTTCCGGAAGAAACATGTATCTTATCTCTAAGTATACATGTAATTCTCTTCAATTATGCCTAGATCTAATTACACATGCAATTTCTCAATTAACATGCATAATATCATATATTGACACTCTAGAATTATCAATCCATAATTAAAGAACATAATTGAATCAAGAAAAAAATGGAAACTTTATTGAAATTATAATTCAATTCAAGGGTTACATGAAACCCTAGGTTCCATAATCCTAAATACTCGAATACTAAGCTATCATAACGAATCTAAAAACAAGTTTCATTAAAAACGTAAAATAAAGCATAAAAACCCCTCTTGATTTGATGAACAATCTTTCTAATCTTGAAATCGATGTCGTTCTTGCTTCTTGATTAATATTCTTCTCCAATCTCTTCTCGTCTCTTGTGTCTTTTGTTTCTGTAATGTCTCTCCTCCCTTTTGAAACCCTAATATGTCCTTTTATAGTGTGTCAAAAGGATTCTGTTTTCGTCACTAGACACGACCTGAGACATGACCGTGTCTCCAGGTCGTGTAACTTTCTGTACTTAGGCAAATTTTCTGCACAACTTCAAAACTTCTTCGTTTGAACTTGGAATTGAGTGAAACTTGATTCCTTTTCTTTGTTTTCGAGCCTAGAACGCGTTTAAACCCTGAAATCAACATTTTACTCAATTAAGTATCAATTTCTTTAAAGAAAACAAAAAATGTACGGAAAATACTATAAAATCACCCTATGAAATATATTTAAAATTAGAGTTATTAGTAGTCTTGACATAAAGTCCATAGTGACCTGATCTCACTTCCATTCGAGAACTTCAAGCGGTTGTAACTTTCCTCTAGGTCATTGATGTTCCGCTTTCACTCTTTGGCATGTATCACACTTTAACACATACTTACCTATGTCTTGCTTCATGCCATTATAACAAAAACTTTTCTTTAAGTCTTGGTACATCTTGGTCCCTCTAAGGTTTATGGAATATCTAGAATAATGTGCTTCCTTTAAGATTTCTTTCTGGAGTTTAGGATCATTTGGCACACATAATCTTTCATTCATAAGGAAGGCTCCTCTCTCATTGATCTTAAAATCCAAGAACTTTCCCCTAGTTAGTTCCTCTTGCATTTGCATCGAAGCTAAATAATCCTCTTAGGCCTTTTTGATCCTTTCAAATAATGCTGGCTCTACTAGTAAGGTTGACAATTCAACATTATCCTCATGCCAAGAGAACTCAAAATTGAGTTTTTTAAATTCCTTAACCAATTCTTTCTGGTTTGTAAGCAATGAAGCTACTTCCAGATGATTCTTCCTACTTAAAGCATTGTCTATAGCATTCACTCACCTCGAGCGATAGTTAATGCCTAAGTCGTAATCCTTAATCAACTTTAACTAGTAGTTTTGCCTCATGTTTAGCTCTTTTTGAGTAAAAAGGTACTTTAAACTTTTATGGTTCCTGTATATCTCACATCTTTGCCCATACAAATAATGTCTCCATAGTTTCAAATCAAGCAATACTGCTGTGAGTTCTAGATCATGAGTAGGATAATTTTGTTCGTATAGTCATAATTGTCTTGATGCAAATGCTATGGCTTTCCCACTTTACATTAACATACAGTCCAGGTCGTTCTTGGTGGCATCGTTAAATGCTACAAAGGGCCCTTCATTGTTAGGCAACACGAAGATCGATGTTGAAATTAATCCGTTCTTCAACTCTTGAAACTCTTTTCCCTCTTTTCAATCCATTCTAACTTAGAATTCATTTGAGTTAATTGAGTCAAAGGTCACATAATTGTGGAGAAATCCTTAACAAATTTTTTATAATACCTTGCTAACCCAAGGAAACTTCTTACCTCATTAATTGTTTTGGGCCTTTTCCACTCAACTGTGACCTTAATCTTCTTGTGATCAATTAAGATTCATTCTCTTGAGACAATATGCCCTAAAAAGGAAATTCTCGTTAACCAAAAGTCACACTTCGATAACTTAGCATAAAGTCAGTGTTCTCGTAGAGTTTGCAATACCATTCTTAGGTGCTCTTTATGTTGCTTAGGTGTAGTCGAGTATACTAAGATGTCATCTATGAAAACAATTACACGTTTGTCTAATAGAGATCAGAGCACTCTATTCATTAAGTGTACGAATACCGTAGGAGCATTAGTTAACCTAAACGGCATTACCAATAATTTGTAATGCCCCTATCAAGTTTGAAAAGCGGTTTTTAGAACATCCTTTGGTTTAATTCTCAATTGATGATACCCATATCATAAGTTAATCTTGGAGAGTAAATTGGCCCTTTTAACTGATCAAATAAATCATCTATAAACCCTGTAAAGTTTTGGTCTAAATCCTAAATTGGATCTAAGTACCCTAGATAACATCATTGGTCGATAAGACTAAATAAGTTAAAAATTTTATTAAATTATAAATTTGAATATATTATGAGTAAGAAAAACTTTAGAATCTTGATTAAAACCTTAATCATGTACAAAAACCTTAAACCTTATGTAAGCGTAAATACCAGAAATTGAACTGGAACCGAACCAAAACTTTAAAACTATAACCCTAAGCTTATAAAGTATATATATGTACCCTTAAAGTATTAAAACCTTAATCAAATACAATTATCGACTAACACGCGTAATAGCGTAAAATTGTTAATGAATGGGTTGAAATAACTCTTAAATATTTATAAACATAATGAGTAACAATTTAATTAATAAAATTTATAAAATTGTGAATGTTATTTCATAACTATGATTAATTCTATAATTTTATGTTTCGAAAAGTCAGCCTATTATTTTTTTGATTTTTCCTTTTTCCTTTTCTCCCTTTACCTTTTTTCCCATTTCCACGTTTTTTTTTCCTTTCCAGAATAAGTGGTAGCCTATGTGCTTAATTTACTTAGTTAGGATTAGAAAAGAAAAAGTAGGGTCAAATCAATCTCCCTTACACCTTATCTTTCTTTATCCTTTGTTTTCTTTTACTTTTGCCTTCTTCTTTTTTTTTTTTCCTTATCATTTGTGCTGGCTGAGTTGTGTTTGTACTTGGCAAATCTTTTTTTCACTTCCAGGAAAACTAAAACACAAAATAACACACTCTATATTATATTTCCAAAATCGTGAACCCCTTCCCCTACTTCCTACTTTTTTTTTTTTTTTCATTTCCTTTCCTTTTGATTCTACAAAGTGGAGTAAGAAGAAGAAAAAAAAGTCCTTGGTTTACCATTTGAAGACATCACAAAGGAATGATTATTTAGTATGTATATTGTATTTAGTATTTTTTATAGCTCATATAATATGTATTTATTTTGTTGTATAATTTGTAGTATTTTGTATTTTAGGGATTTGTAAAAGAGAATTTTTGTATTGTAATAACCTTGTAACAAAATATTCCATGTACATGTTGGAAGTCATATGTAAAATGTTTATTCTATTTTATATATACATGTACATATGTATGCATATATATATATATGTTAGGATTAAATATGTAAACATATGGTAGATAGAAATATATGTATATATGTGTATATAGTATGTATGTTTATTTATTTCCATTATTTTTATACATATATATACATATGTATATCTTCTGATTGTACATATACATATGTATAGTATATAGTATATTTAGGTTTATATTGTAAATTTAAATATGTATGTATGTATAGATAAGACAAGAAAATATAAGTATAAAAGTATAGTTATAAGTATATAAAATACGTATACTAGTATAGTATAGAATAATATAAGTACATGTATATGCCTAATAGTAGATGTATAATATACTAAAATATTTAATTATTAAATAAAGTAATATAATATATATAATTATGTCATGAGCCTTGAAGAAAGGAAAATGGATTAATTTATAAAATTTAGTAAATTATAATAATAGATATATATATGTATAAATATAAAGTTAAAAAATGGGAAAAATATGAAAAATCCTAAAATGACATGTGGAACACCCTTGAGCTGCCATGTCATCACCTTATAATTTTAATTAAATTCTTAATTAATAATAATAATAAAATAATTAACTAAATAGGAAATTATTAAAGTAGTAAAAAGTGAATTAAATAAGTATTTAACCTTAAAAATAGTATAATAAGTAAATAATTGTAAAATAGACTAAAAAAAATAAAAAGAAATTCAAAAGTATAAAATTTATAAGTTAATTAAATTATAAATCCTTAAGGAAAAACTTAAAATAATAATTTATAAATATTTAATTCAAAATTAAATCATCATGAAAAATACAGGTTAGAGCATTTGAAACGGACCCTGTTATGTGAAAATATGTTTGAAAATGATAAAAATCAATTGCAAGTTTATAAAAATCAAAACTAGAATGAAAAAAATTATACGTGATTGATGAAAAAGTTCAAACTGGGACTTCATATGAATGAATAGCTAATTTACGTAGTTAGTACCAAATATATAAATAGTTTAGTTATTTTACTCAAATACTTATTACTTTTCGTATTCCCTAAATATTAGGTGATCTTTATACAAATACCGATTTACCGGTAGATTATTACAATCCCTGACTATTATGATGGTCAAGTGAGTACTCCTAATAATTCTATACATGTTGGTGCTTATAGTTAGTAAATATTTACTGTTATTAATAATTGAATGATGTGTGGGGCTGGATTATGCATGTATATGATACTGCTTGATAAGTTGTGAAATATTTTTAAGCTATGATAATGTACTATTTATTATGTAGTGGATCTAATAAAAATTGATCTGTCTGTGATTTTGATTGGTTATATAATAATTGGACTTAATTATATCAAACTCGATTTAACTAAATCGGAATATGCATAAACATACATTGCATCAGTAATTCTAACTATCACATCACACAAAAATAGCGACAAGCCATATGGGTGTTGATAAATTATGACTATAATGTTTTAGTATTGTGTACACATACGATATGACCTTACCCTGGCTCGTAGGATTATTAGGTGTTAGAGGTGTCAACTGCTTAGCTAAGGGTCGAGTTTAGAGGCCTTCATTTTGAGGTGAGTATGGACTACGGGAGCCTACTTACAATTATATTTGGAACTTAGTTTTATTTAAAAGTGAAAATGGATATACCATTTTATTTTTGAATATGAAACATAGAGTTTCGTAGTTTTATAAATTTAGGTATGATACTCGAATTTAATTGGTGCTGTGTATATTATAACCTTGACTTCGAAAGGCATTAAATATGACTTGTATGCAATTCCTAGTCACCTACATGTATTTGTATGGCATTCTGTATGTTTATACATTTATATGTTCGAAAATTAACTATTGAATAACTTGTTTATTGTATGGTTGAGAGATAGCTCACTAAGCTCTTTAGCTTATATCTCTATAGATTGCTTTTGTAGGAAGATCTCTTTGTTACACTTGGCTATAGGATGCCCGAGGTCAGTGGGAAGCTTTTTGGTTGGTGCACATTCGAGCAAAGAGTTCAAAGAGTATTACTATTACTTAGCAAACTCTCAAGTAGAGACTTATCATCTGATATTATGTGTTATCTAGTTTATTTGCTAGTTTATATAATAGTATATTAAAGACTTAATGTATTTGCTAATATATATATGGTAGTTATATTATGAAATTCATCTTAAGATAATCGTGTTATGGTTATTATCTGCGCCTACATAACTCTTGTTATTTTGTAATGGTAGTTTTGTATGTCGCATGAAAGGATATCGATTGTAAGGGTAACCAATCTACACTCCTTTATACGATATATGGCTCCTGTCATGACTAAGCCACCCTTTAGGTCATGACATCATCTATCCGAGGTAAAGGGTACTTATTTTTAGAAGTCACCTTATTTAACTCCTGGTAGCAATGCAAAGTCTTAAGGAGCCATCATTCTTTTTAATCAACAATATTGGTGTACCCCAAAGAGAGACGCTAAGCCTTATGAATCCTTGACCTAACAACTCTTGTAACTACTTCTTTATTTCTCTTAATTCAATGATAGTCATTCTATAGGGGGCTTTAGAAATTGGCTCCATTCTGGGTAACAAGTCAATAGCAAAGTTTACTTCCTTCTTTGGCAGCAATCCTAGTAATTCATTTGGAAATACATCTAGAAACTCTTTCACTACTTGAATCTCTTCTATATTAGGTGTTTCTATTGCTACTTCCAAGGAGTTTACCCAATTGATGCTCGTTACCAATTCAAAGGGAGCTCAACTCCAAGGTTTCACTTATTGATGGTTCACTTTGGAACTTAGCCAATTTCCCATCAGAAGCTTCAAAAGTGACTCTTCATCCTTTACAATCAATACTGGCCTTGGTCTTTGACATCTAATTCATTCCTAATATAGCTATATACTTGCTAAATTTAATTACAATAAGTTCTATCACACTATCAAACCTTCATATCTTCAATGGAGATTTAGGCACAACTTCCCTTGATAATACTACATTCCTTATTGGAGTCCTTACCCTAAAATTGACTTTAGCTTGTACCATTGACAACTCAGTTTGTGTAACTACTTTCTAAGATATAAAGGAGCAGGTCGCTCTAGTATTGAACATGGTATACACAAGGTACCCTGCTGTGTCGATGTTACTCGTCATAACTCTCAAATCTTTATATTAGTTTCTCTTGATGGTAGTAGAAGCTTTTATGGTTTCATTTCCTTTTTAGTTCCTTATTTTGGTTATCTTAAAATTCAATTACATATACATGAGGGGAGACATAATTCATACCTAAATGAGCTAAATGCCTGAAGGATCCTCAACTTCTTCATAGATATCCTCCTTCGTGCCTAAGTAATCATTGCATCCCCAATCTCCCTTAAGGTTGTATATATGTATCGTGTTTACTACCCTGAGACGGGTGGTTCTTACACTAGAACATCTAACTACCTTTCCTATAGCTTAAGGTCCTATGGCTTGAGGGATTTTTGTGATTGGAATAGCTATGTGTTGCTGGCGGCAAGTCATGGAGAAGTGCCCTACTTTATGACATATATAACAAGTGGTAGAGTTCTTCTTTAGGCAATCTGGTACTTGATGTGATCCATCTCTAAAAAAAAAAAAAAAAGATTTGTTTTAAAGTTAAGGATAATTTCAAGGATAATGGTTTCCCTTACACTTCCAACACTTTAATGCAATCCCTATTGGCTTCTTTTGTATCCCTTTTTGAGGCTTCAAAAATTTTCTTAAATCTGCTAGGACCTTCATAGCTATTACTTAGTCCTTCATGTGTCCTCCTAAAACATATTGGTTCTCCTCCTCCCAATTTCTTTACTTTGCCTCTAATCATTTTCCAAGGCTCTTGCTTTCTCAATCATTTTTGCAAAACATCTAGCTCAAACTTTAGAAGTCTCATCCTCATATCAATGTCAAAGCTTCTAGAAAACACTTGCATTTTTAACCAATTACTATTCTAGTACTCAGGTGGGGCAAATTGAAGCAACCTATTAAATTCTGCCTCATATTTCTCTATTAAGTGAGTTTCTTTCACCAAATCAAATAAATCATCACTGTACTTCAACCTCAAGCTACCTGGAAAGTAATTTGCAAGGAACTCTTGGTGGAATGTATCCTAAGTAATAGGGCCTTTAATACTCCTTTACTTAAACTCCCACTAAATGCGGGCTCTTAACTTTAGCATATAGGTGCCATAAGTAAGGCACAAGTGATGAGGCACCTCAAAGGCCTCAAGAGATCACTCGATTTAATTGAGCCCATCTTCGGCCTCATTAGGTTGATTTGGTGCACCTTCAAAGTATCGATTTCTCCTTATAAATTTTGGCAACATGCTCTTATACTATTGAGGCTTAGAAGGAGTAGGGGGCATCATAATAGCTGAAATGACTAGTGGAGGTGGTGGCTAGATTGATGGAGCCTCCTGAACTCTAATAAGTGGTGGAGCTCGAGTAGATAGTGCTAGCTCATGTTGTAGAAAGGTCCGGCTCTACTCATTAGTGGCATGAATTGTCTATAATATCTCTCTTATCCAATCTCCAGGCACATTTTACCTCCAAAGTGGGTTTGTTGGGGCCTTGTTCATCGGGGTTTGCCCCTGTGCCTATTATTACTAATGATCACATAAGTTTCCAGACATGATTAGTAAACTTAATGCATTCATTCAGTTTCACATGCTAATAAATCCAATACAACAATTGTGAATATAGTAAACATAATTACTTCAAAGCTATAATACAAGGGTCCTTAATAAGTTCATACATGCACAGTCCTAAATTGTTACACAACATTAACTTCGAGTCTACTAATTAACATTATAGAACAAAGTTTCTCAATGTACTTTTTCAATATAATATGGATGAACATTCAAAATAGTAGAAAATAACTACTAAGATGAAGATGAAGGTCTTATACTTGAGTTCTTACCACAATTGGACCTATGAGGACAGCTCTATGCAACATAAAGGACATCCTTGTATTCGGATAAATTTTCCTCTTGGGCATCCCCTTAAATGTCCATCTCATCGGGACGTGAGCTAATCTCGGGTCTGCCTATGTGTTGAATCGTAACTAAGAGAGGCTGGTTTGCATTAAGCAAATTCCCCACCTGATCTTGTGCTATAACCCATAAGTGGTCCACTCACTAATCCATTGCTAAGGTCAACCCTCATCCTAGAAGTCTTATATGCTAAAACTCTGGCATAGAGGCTAGGGTTCCACCAAAACCACAAAGGCTATGGTAGTGTAAGTCCTAAAGCCAAGTAACCGTAGGGTTGAACTTAGAACCCAAGGTTTAGGGAAATCGGTTAAAGAATCCGATCAAACCTAAATTATAAACTATTGAGAGGAATATTAGTAAAATTGACCCTGTAGACTTGAAATTAAGAAAATAAGTGATAAAATAGGAGACTATAAAATTTTCAAATTTTAAGCATAATAAGTATTAATTACCGAAAATGCGAAAAGTGTAATGAAATAACTAATAAATTACTAGAGATAGATTATATGTATACTAAAAATTTTAGAATGACCAAAATAATAGTTAGGAATGTTCACGTGTACACCACATGTATTTACGTGTAGATAAAAAAATATGCGTAATTACCTAAATTGGCCAAAAATTAAGCAAATAATTAAAGAAAATTATAAAATAATTATAGAAAAATTAGAAAAATCAGAAGATGATTAGCTAAACTAAGATCAAGTCGTGGCAAGTTCAAACCAGAAAAAGAAAAATTAACCAACACAATTTGGACAACCTAAAAGCCAAAATTCAAGGAATTGGGGCAAAGTCTTATCAAATTAGTGCAAATTAATTGCTATAATTGTCTATAAATAGGGGAAAATTTCTAGAAGTCATTTGGTCAGTTTAGGATCTGAGAAAAATCGAAACACTGAAAAAATTGAGAGAAAATCCAGAAAAAAAAAAACTGTGTAGATTAGGCAAGTGAACCAAACTCACCACTCACCACTACCTGGAACCGAACCACCACCACCACCCTACACTAGAACCACCGCCTGGACCAACCGACAACCTTGGACCGGGCTTGGACGGCCAGAAAGCTTTGGACTGGTTAGTCTCTTAAATGACCCGATTTTGAATAATTTTGTAAAATTAGTTATTTTGCCCAGAAAATTATAAAACTTGTTATTCTGAGGTTTTATTGTATGTAGATTTAGGAAAAAATATTGATTTAGTTTAATTAAATCTGTAATTATAGGGTCCTTAATAAATTGTTCAAAACCGAGCATGACTAAACCGGAAAATAAATAGGCTTAAAAGTGTAGTTTGGAGTTCAAAATTTTTCTGTAAGATGCTCATATGATGTAGAACAGTGCTATGAAGCCATTTTTTTAAAATTAATTTTTGAAATTTTTAAGTTAATTTTTAGCCTTATAATGATGGGAAAATTGGGTGATTTAGGGTTAATTAGGTGATTAGGATGTTAATTACTGATTGGGATATTAATTATATGTTTAAGGATGTTAATCTCTGAAGTGGAACCCTAATCCTAGCCTTTAGGTATTAAGTATGGTTAATTAGGGAAATTAGGTAAGTAATAT
The DNA here is from genome assembly GCA_024138005.1 of Lumnitzera racemosa. Lineage (NCBI taxonomy): Eukaryota > Viridiplantae > Streptophyta > Magnoliopsida > Myrtales > Combretaceae > Lumnitzera > Lumnitzera racemosa. The sequence goes on along the minus strand of JAMXBC010000009.1, from coordinate 44,141,629 downwards.
AAGAAATTAGTAATATGTGAAAGTGTAAATTAATAAATCTAAAAAAATAAGGCTATTTAGATAATATTATAATAGAAATTAGAAAAATAATAAATTTGAAAATAACAATTAATCTTAAGAAAAAGTCTAAAAAATGTAAGATTTTTACACATCGGGAATAAATCCGATACCGCGATTAGGGTTAGCGTGTACCAAATAGATTAGAATACCAAATTACAACCCAATAAGATATTTGGACACTCGAGCTTAATGTGATTAATTTCACATTAGGATTCGAGCATATTTCAGGCTTAGAAATCAAAGTTTAAAATCTCATTTAGGATTTGAACACCAAAATAGAGTACACGAATTATTAGGACGTAAGGGGCATACACGGACAAAAATGAATTAAAATATAACTTAGAATACGAAATCGTAAATTTTAAGTACTAAAAAGACCTATTTGTATTATAGGACATCCAAAGATAAAATCAGCTTGCGATTAAGGGATCAAGCGATCGAGCAAATCCAAGTAAGTTGGGTTATTGCTTATTGTAATAGAGTATTAGTTTTGGTAGTACTCGGAGACTTAAGTTTGTATATGATGGTGATTGTAAGTAGTTTACGCATGTGTTTGATGTATCTGAATTCGTGCTGAATGTGTCTTGTGAATGATTCTGTGACTGATTGAATTGGTATGAAATTGTTTGAACACCCTAAACGGAATTTAATATTAGTCGACCTCAAGGAATTAATAATGTCATGCATTGCAACCCGTTAGGGGATTATAGGATTCTCCAACCAAATACTGACCCCTTCGAAAGGGATAGCACAGGATTGCAAAATGGTCCTTTCTTCATCCTTAGTCGAACTAAGTGACAGGAGAGGAGGTCGCGGCGAGGGTGAAGTCAATGGTTTGAAGGTAGTCGCGGGACGAGCGAGGTCTCTATTGCACAAGCTTGGGTTTGGTTATGAGCTACTACATAACATGGAACTCCTCAACCCGGATTGGAGCGGGTGAAATTTCTCTAATTTCACAACGGACCAGACTACGTTGTGCGATGACACTTGATTGTTGCATTGCATGAAAATAATTGTTTTATAACCCTGTTTGTGCTTGTATGCATTCATGAGTCTCCAATTCAATTTACTGAGCTCTAGTTGCTCATACCCTTATAGATCCTTTTGCAGGTTCTGATTTCTGAACACTCAAAGCACTATGCCGCCCTACAATTACCCAAAGGTTAGTCTATTGGAAGCCAGGGGTGTGAGGATCAAGTTACTTAGTATAGTGTTTAACTAGAGTGACCATGTAATTAAGAATGAAAGACTGATAGTTATTCTATAATCTAGTAAACTGTTATGTGATGTAAAACTTTCTGGAAAGCTCTGTGGACATATATATATATATATAATATTGTACATGTTATTAGAAATTTGTACTATTTATCATAATTGTAGTTTAATTGTTAATCGGACTATTTACTTCAAAGCGAGGAGTCGTCAACGCCTTGTGTAGGTCATGTCTATGGTAGGCACTGTGATGCCAGTTACTATCATAGAATGGTTTACACGGCGGGACTGTTGCGACTCTGCGACTTCGGGGCGTAACATGTGGGAGGAAGTTCCCCTCCTTCCTCGCGCTCTAGCATGTGCATCAACTCCACTCGGGAGGATATATCACTTGAGGTGAGTATGGTGTATAGGGCGAGTCTCAACATCCAATGGGCATCTAACCCATTATGCTAAGTGTCTAGCACATCATCTAGGTTTTGTGGTAATCCTAGCCATGTCATAAGACTCTCAATCAATGTCTGTAATTTGCTAAATTCTTGCCAGGTTAGATCCTAAAGGTCATCCATTCTTCCCTAACTTGTGCCCTAGATCTTTGAGTCAGCAATACAATTTAAAAGACATTAGTTTTCGTAAATAAATTTTATAGTTAGTAACAATCCCATGTTACTCTCTTTTGTTGTCTTCACTAGGTAGATTCCCTAATTTCTAAGGTCAAATTTTATTTATCTACTTTAGAGTATTTTAAATGCTTTGATATCACTTAACCTGTTACACCCCGAGGGATACCCTATTCATGGCTGGTCGTCATGTACTATATGGAGACTAAGGATTGACTCCCCTATCGATCAATAGTTTTTATACATTAGACTAGGCTTCCATTTCTAGGCCATCCTCGCAATCATATTAAGTTAATTGAAATCAGACATATGGTTATAAATAGGAAGTTTATATAACCATAACAAAAGGAAGTTTTATAGAATTTAAGTATGACATTTTCAAGGACTCCGATATTTTGGTATTTTAAGTCGAGTCAATGTTATGATTTACACCTCAATTTTGCCACTTTTGTAATTATACACCTAATTGAAGATTTAGTTCTCACAGTTTACATCTTAATAAACTCCAATTCATATCATTTGTTCATTCAGTACGATTAGCTAGCAAGATGCTTGCTTATAGCCTTAGAGGGCTTACTCAACTTCTCATAGGTGGTTGTTAGCTATGAAACTGTAAGTTGCAACCTACTTTAAAAATATGTGTTACACAACCTATTAGCAATCATTTATGGTCATCTACAACCCTATCGAGGTTGTATGTGTCATGACCTTAAGGGGGGTTTAGTAGAATTGCTTAAAATTTTCTATATCATATGTGCACCTATGATACAAAAACCACCTTACAAGTCAGAGATTGCAAGACTCTAATTAATTTATTATTATGGTTTTCGATTATTAGTTTATAAATTTATATTAAAATACAATAACTATGGATATCCAATATTGTCACGACCCGAAGGGTGGCTTAGTCGCAGCAAGCGCGGTATATCGTACAAAGGATTGTATATTGAATCTCCTTCCAATCAACAACCCTTTATACAATATATGAGACTACTACTACAATTAATTACCCAAGAGTTATATATGTGCATATAATATCACAACATAGATATATTAACATGAGTTTCATAACATAACTACAATACATATTAGCAAATACAATAAATCTTTAATGTACTATTGTATGGACTAGCAAATATACTGAACAACACATAATATCAAATAATAACTCTCTACTTGAGAGTTTACTATGGTAATAGTAATACTCTCTTAACTCTCTGCTTGAACTCACACAATCCTAAAAGCTTCCCATTATCCTTAGGCATGCCTTGGTTAGGTGTAATGAAGAGATCCTCCTGCAAAACTAATCTATAAGGGTATAAGCTAGAAAGCTTAGTGAGCTATCTTTCAACCATATAATAAATAAGTTATTCAATAGTTAATTTTCAAACATATGATTGCATGAACATACAAAATTCCATACAAATATATACAGGTCCAACCGAATTCAATTCCATTTATTTTGTTTACTTATTCAATTCAAGTAAATTTTGAAGTTCAATCGACCCATTTTCAAAATATCAAGTGGATGAATAAAAATCTTGAGCTTTGAGAAAGTCAGGTATTGCATGCAACTCAGATTTAACACTCTTTGAAGTTAGGGTTGAAGTACACACGGCACCAATCAGTTCTAGGTATCACACTTGAACTTATACAACTACGAAACTTAGTGTTTCGTATTTAAAAATAAAATGATATATTCATTTTCAGTTTTAAATAAAACAAAGTTCTAAGTATGATTGTGAGTGGGCTCTTGTAATCCACACTTACCTCTAAATGGAGGCTTTTAAGCTCAGTCCTTAGCTAAGCGGTTGGCACTTCCAATACCTAGTAATCCTGCAGGCTAAGGTAAAGTCATGTTATAAGAGTTCACTGTACTAAACACTATAATCATAACTATTAAATCATCCCCTGTATGGCCTCTTACTACCTCTGTGTGATATGATGGTTGAAATTATTAGGATATGATGGATGATTATGCGTGACTCAGTTTAATTTAATTAGGTTAGATATACTTAAGTCTAATTATTGTGTGATAAGCCAATATCACAAATAACTAATTGTCTACTAGTAATGTCAGCAACCAATTATGTAAACCTGGCAAATTTAGCTATTTGAGAGTAGAATTAAACTCTAGTACTATAGATAATCTCATGAGTCAATGAGACTAAGTAAGATAAAAATTTGGTTAAATTATGAAATTGAATATATTAGAAATAATAAAAACCCTAAATTTTGCTCGAAACCTAAATCGCATGCGAAAACCCTAAACCCTATACATGCGTAAATACCTAAGATTGAACTGGAACTTGACAAAAATTATAAAATTATAACTTTAAGCTTATAAAATGAATAAATATAACCTAATAGTAATAAAACCCTAGTTGAACATAATTATCGACTAATACACCTAATAGTGTAAAATAGTTAATGAATATGTGAAGATGATTCCTAAATATTGTAAACATAATGGGTAATAATTTTTATAAAGTTTCAAATAGCATTTAGTAATTATTATTTCATAAATTATATTTGGAAAGTCCTAATTTTCTTATTTATCTCTTCCTTCTTTTCCCTTTCTTTTTTTTTTCTTTTCTTCTCCAATTTTTTTTTCCAGGCTTTTACATCCTATTTCTAGAATGTACAAGGCAGTGGACATTTATGTGGTTTTATTTATTGAATGTGTGATAATTATGTGATAAAAAAAAAGATAAAGCCCTTGTCTTGTTATCTTAATGACTTCATCTTGCCCTCATTTTTGTTTTCCTTTTTCTTGGTTTTATTCGCAGTATTTGTTACTCTTTGTTTGTGCATCTTGTCCCATACGTTTGGAAATAAAAGAAACACATATTTTGCTAACTCAAGACAAAAACAAAACCTTCATGTACACTCTATTTTTCATTTTCAAATCATGAATCTCTCCTTCCTCTTATTCAATTTCTTTTGATTTCAACACTCATCAATTAAAGAAGAAGAAGAATCTTGGGAAATTTTAATTCAAGATATTCCAAAAGAAGAATATTTAGTATGTACATGATATTTATTTTGTAATAATTATTTTATATATTTTGTACATACATGTATTTAGTAACATGTTTATGTAATATAAGGTTATGTACTAAAGATATGTGTAGGAAGTAGCATTTCTTTATGTATCTATGTGTACTCATTTGTACTTACATGTATTAATTAAGTTTACAAATAGTTAATAAACAAAATTTGTATAGGTATAAAGATACATGTGTGTATAATTTTTGTATTTTTATGTTTATATAATTTTCATTACATATATATATATATATATATATATATACAACAAGCATTGAAAATATATATGTTTATATGTACGTATAAAGTATAAAATACTAGTATAGTATAGTATAGCATATGTAAAAGAGAGTATATGTTTGGTATATATATGTACGTATGTATGTATATAATAGTATTTTACCATGTATTTTCAAAATATATATATATATCTATGGAAGTGTTAGTATATGCATATGTATTTACGTATAATATTATGTATATTAAGTATTTTTGATATATATATATATGTAATTATGTTTGTATACACATATATATGTATAAAAAAAAATACAATTATGTATATATATACCCATACGCGTAACCTATGTAGTATATTTATAATTATATTGTCATATTACATAAGTATACATATAAGTATAAACTACGTATATCAATAGTATAGTATAAATCAATATATGAGTATACTTAGATAATATATATATAATATACTATAATAATAAATTAATAAATCAAGTAAGGTAATACATGTACATGAACATATGCTGTAGGTTCTAGAGGAAAATAAAATAATTAATTTGCAAAATTTAACAAAATATAATAATAAATATAATTATATACATATTACATAAAAATACAAAATAAGAAAAAGATTGAAAATATGCAAAATTTAGAAATGACATGTGATACCTATCCATATTGCGATGTCAGCATATAATTAATTTTAATTGAAAATTGTAATTAAAAAAATAATAAAATAAATAATTAGTTAGGAAATTATTGAAATAACAAAAAATGAATTGAATAAGTCCTAAACCTTAAAAATAGCAAAATACGTAAATTATAATCAAATAAGCTCAAAATAAGAAAATTGTAAAATTTAAGAATTAAATCCTAACTATGCAAAGAAAAGCTTAAAATAATATTTTATAAGTAGTTAAGTTAAAATAATGAAATTTATAATATTTTTATATCATAATCGAAACTGTGGGTTACAATGTCCAAAACTGATCTCGCCACGAGAAAATATATTCTAAAATAATAAAAATAGACTATAAGTTCATAAAAATTGAAATTAAAACGAAAACGTTGTACATGACTGAAAATTTAAGATAAATTGAGAAAAATAAGTAAAAGATTTAAGTTAAACTATGTTTATACCATATTTAGGTTATAGTGGGAAATTAGGAAAATAGTGATAGATATTTAGTTAACTAGAAAACCTAGTTTTTCAGAATATTCATAAGTTTTATTATCTTTTAGGTACCTAATTATCAAGAACTAGAAATCCCAAAGGATTAGAGAGTAAGCATTAACCCAAGTGAGGGAGTTTTTATAATCTGCTATCTACTTGTTGTTTGTTATTTATATGTTGTTTGTTGGTTGATACTGATTGTTTGATTAAATGACTAATTGCCTTATGTGCTATCATCTGTATGATCACTTTCTTAAATTAGTAAATATAAATGTTCAACTAAAATAACTAATTATATCTATCGCATGTTTGTGACTTAATTGTTATATTGATGGAAAGTGCTAGCTTTTCGTATTTTTTAGAAAAGTATTTTTGGAAAACATTTTTCCAATCTTAAATATATTTTGTATGATTTCTATGAGGGCTTGTAATAGCCGTGAATGATATTTTTATAGTTAAAACAAAGTTAGCATAGTATCTTCAATTGATTGTGAGATGACTGGTACATTTGTACCTATGGGGCCTTGGATATATGCTAATAGCGAGAGGACTCACTTTGTATGCCTGAAGGGCCTTTGATATGTTCGGTAGATGGCCTTAGTTGGGGTCCACCTAGATTGATTGATCTTTCTCGGCTAGGGTAATAGTTGAGTGCCATCTGGTGGAACGTTTCCCCCAAGTAGCATCATGCGATTAAGTTGAGGTGTTCCGTGTAGGTAAGTACAAAGAAAAAATCGACATGTAGATGATGTAAATTTACACCTTCCATAGTTCTAGACTCCTATGGATGTGTTTCCTACATTCACTACGTATGCATTCATTTTACTTGTAGATAGATTGTATGTGCTCTAATAATGTTTGATAACTTGATTGAACAGTAGTAGTAAGGATTGAACTCACCAAGCCGTAGTTTGCTCATTCTCCTATAGTTTCTTTTGTAAGTTTCTTTAAGTAGGGTTTAAGGAAAATCTTGAGAGTAGAGTACAAACTAGAGATAGGTCTAATATTGCTAGCCTTAATGGAAATGTGTATAGATAGTATAGAAACAATTTATGTAGAGAATATTTATATGATAGGATTATGTATAATATAGAATCTCTTATAAATTATTAAGTTGTTTTACCTTATCTCAGTATTTGATAGGACATACCAATTCTCTACGGTTCTAATGAATTATGGAATATCGGATCTCTATAGTCATTAATATATTATAGTAAGTTAATTAATTAAAAATTGAAAACTTTAGTGATTAACTATTTAGAGTCTTATAATTTCTTACTTGCAAGGTGGTTTTCGTATTATGGGTGTACATATGATATGAAAATTTAGGCAATCCTATTAGGCTTCCCTTAAGGTGATGACAAATTCAATTTCATAAATTAAAGTATTTTCATGCAATATACAATCATCAATTACATGCATATCCTCAACCTCACACAGTAAGTCATTTATCAATGAGATTAAAATTCACTAACTACAAACACAAACATGTATGGAATCATTAGGAGTACTTACTTAGCCATAATAATAGTCAAGGATCGTAATAATCCACCGATAGATCGTTATGAGTATCGAGATCACCTAACATTTAAGGAATACGAAAAGTAATAAGTATTTGAGTGAAGTAACTAATCTATTCATATATTTAGTGTTAACTATCTAAATTAGCTATCTATTCATATAAAATCCTTGGTTTCAACTTTTTCATTCTAGTTTCAATTTTTATAAATTTATAATCGATTTTTATAGTTTTTGGATGCATTTTCACATAACGAGGTCTATTTTGGACGTTGTAATCTATATTTTTCATGATGGTCTAAAATATTTTGAATTTCATTATTTTGACTTAAATATTTGTAAATTACTATTTTAAGCTTTTTATATATATTTATGATTTACTAAATAACTAAAATTTTATATTTTTGTAATTTTATTAATTTTAAGTCTATTTTATAATATTTCACTTATTATACTATTTTTAAGTTAAATATTTATTTAATTTACTTTTTATTACTTTAGTAATTTCCTAATTAGTTAATTATTATTATTATTATTAATTATGAATTTAATTAGAAATATAAAGTGCTGACATGGCATCTCATTAGTGTTCTATGTTTCCTTTTATGGATTTTCCATATTTTTTCCTATTTGCAACTTTACTTGATATTTATACATATATATATATCTATTATTATAATTTACTAAATTTTATAAATTGATCTATTTTCCTTCTCTAATACTCATAGAAAGTATATATATATTATCTTACTTTATTTAATGATTTAGTATTTTAGTATATTGTACATATACTATTTAGGTATATTTATATACTTAAAATTATACTATACTACTAGCATACGTATTTTATACTTATACATATACCTTTATATTTATGTTTTCTTATCTTATTTATATATATGTACATATGTAAATTTACTATATAAACCTAAATATACTATATGTATGGATATGTACTATACATATATATATAATCAGACACATATACATATGTATATATATATATATAATGAAAAAAAATAAACATACATACTATCTACGTATATCTACATAATGTTTATATATTTACTCTTAACATATATATATATGCATATAGTTGTATATATATATATATATATATATACATGGATGCATACATAGGAACATATATAAGAAAAAATAAAAATGAATACTATATATATAACTTTTAATTAAATGTACAAATAACTTTAATATAAGGAAAAGAAATTACAAAGTAAACTATATTATACATTCCCCTAATTAATGTAATTCCACAAAATATACATATATTACAAAAGTACATGTAAAGGAACAAAAATAAATACATTAAAAATACTACTGAACTACTTTTATGTCTTGTAAAATTGTTGAACCAAGAGTTTTTCTTCTTCTTCCTCCTCTTAGTCTTGATGTATGGATGATATTGAATTATGTTGTGAAACAAAATGTTATTTGTGAAGTTTAAGAAAAGAAATAATAAGAAGAAGGAAAACTAAAGGAAGAGGGGATTGGAATGGTTAAAAAAAAGAAGAAGAAAAGTGTATTTTACTTTGCATTGGTTAAGAAAATAAAAAGAAATGGGGTTTACAATGCAGTTGGATGAGAAGATAAGAAGAAAGTAAAAAGTTAAAAAAAAATTTATGAGAAGAGATAAGGGATGAGATAAGCATGATTAGACCTCAACTTTATCTTTCTCCTTAATTTTAAGCCACTTGATTAAATCACATAGGTTGCTAAGCAATCGAGGAAAGAAAACGTGGAATATAAAAAGAAGGAAAGGAAGAAAAAGCAAAAAGAAGAAAAAGAAAAGGGAAAAAGAAAATTAAAACTATTAAGTTAACTTTTATAGAAAATTATAGAATTATTAATAATTACAAAATAATATTCATATTATAAATTTTATTAATTAAGTTATTGCTCTTTACGTTTATAAATATTTGAGAGTTATCTTAACTCATTCGTTAATAATTTTACACGATCACAAGTGTTAGTTAATTATTACATTCTATTAGGGTTTTAATACTTATAGGGTATATTTACACGTTTTATAAGTCTAGGTTTATGGTTTTAGACTTTTTGTCAAGTTTAAGTTTAATCTCTAGTATTTATGTGTATATAGGGTTTAGGGTTTTTGTATGTGATTAAGGTTTCGATCAACACTCTAGAATTTTTCTTACTTTTGACATATTCAAATTTACAGTTTAATAAAATTTTTAAACTTATTTAGCCTTATTGACCCATGAAGTTATCTAGAGGACTTGGTTCTAATTAAGGGTTTAGACCAAAACTTAACAAAGTTTACAAATGTTTCACAGTTTTTCAAAACTGTAGAGAATCGTTATTCCATACCAAACAATAAGATCAGATAGTAAAGATTTAAAACTTGACTTTACGAAAGTTATAAAATCTAAATATAATATTAATAATTACATGTAATAATTCAAACCAACTATACAATCTATTTTCAAATTCTAACTTCTATGTATCTCAATATTGGTACTTAATACTCTGCTCTTAACCTAGGCTCGATTATCTAGCAACCTGCAAGAGAAAACGATTGGGGAGTAAATTATATGAGTTTAGTGAGATATCCTTCATACTATACTAGTCAGAAAGTTATCAAACAAGTAAATAATAGAAATATGAATGCATAAATAAATGTATGCCAAACAATATATGTAGTTGACCATGCTGCATACAATATTGGATTTAATACCCTTCGAAGTAAGGGTTAGAGATTCATTGGCACAAATTACAACCAAGTTTTAACACTTAGGTTTTTAACCATAAATAAAAATTCCATATTTCATAAAATATGTTTCTACTTCCAAAATCTAGTAGTACACAAATTCCAAGGTCTAGCGGTGAGGTCACCCCTGTAGTCCACTCTTATGCCCTAAGTGGTAGTCTTTAGACTTGACCCCTAACCACTCATGCTTAGCGTCTCTATCGTTAGGTAAACCCACATGTTAAGGGTAAGGTCTTATTGTTGTGTTAATGCTTCTACACTATATTAATAAAATCATGTAGGAATCTTACCCTTATAAGGCCCTTCTTTATCATTCGCATGAGGTGACAGTCGGAACATTATATACAATGTTTGTGCTTATGCATGATTCATTTAATTTGAGTTAAGTCGAATATGATAAAGTCAATTTATTAAGTGATCAACCAATATCAACTAACCATGCAAATCATGCAACAATCCATCTTATGATCTATTCTTTAGTTATCAGATATAACCACAGTTTGCACAACAAACAAGTAATATTCAGCTACATGGATATCTTAACCCCATGCATCAATTTATCATTATATAAGATTTAGGTATACTAACTATAAGTACAAAATAAGTATAGAGTCATTAGGAGTACTCACTTAGCCATAGGGTCTATCAGTGATTGTAATAATCTACTTGGTAAGTCGGTATCCATATTGAGATCACTTGATATTTAGGGAATATGAAAAGTAATGAGTATTAAGTCAAATAACTAATCTATACCCTTACTTAGTAATAACTACCTAGATTAGTTGTTTATTTTTTCGTCAATCGTGAATAACTTTTTCATTCTAGCTTCGATTTTTATCAACTTATAGTTGATTTTTATTATTTTCAAACATACTTTCACATAGCAGGGTCCGTTTTAGATGTTGTAACATGTATGTTTCATTATGGTCTAAAAATGTTACGATTTTTATTATTTTGCCTTAAATATTTATAAATTATTATTTTAAGCTTTTCTTTAAGGATTTATGATTTAATTAATTTCTAAATTTTATATTCTTGGAATTTTCTCATTTTTAAGTCTATTTTATAATTATTTATTTATTTCACCATTTCATGGTCAAATTCACATTTAAACCTTCTTATTACATTTACACTTTTCCATTTAATTAGTTTCTATTATTTTATTATTATTGTTATTGGTGAAATTTATTTCATAGATGAGGGTGTTAATGTAGTAGTTCTTCATTGGTCTATGTGTCATTTTATCAATTTTCACATTTTTTTCAATTTTATAATATTATTAATATTTGTACACATATATATCTATTATTATTGTCACGACCTGAGAGGGCTAGTCATGGCAGTTGTCATATATTATACAAAGGATTGTAGATAGAATTCCCTTACAATTGACAATCCTTTATACGATATACAAGGCTAAGGCTACAGCTACAGCTAACAACCAAGAGTTGCACAAGCATAAGCAATATCATTTCATGATAATAATAATAAGATACAGAAATATAAAATATAATCTATTTATATAAAAATTTACAGATAAAAGGTCTTTAAAACTTGTTAACTCAAACTAATATCAATTTATCACATATTCAGATCTATAATCTAGATAAACCATTATATCAACACTCTGAACACGTCTTACTCCCACATCAACCCCCTGATGAACAATTAACCTTGAGAATGTAGCAGCTCAACTCCACGAACAACTTAGCCTGCAAAAGAAGACTATAAGGATATAACCTAACTAGCTTAGTGAGATAATGTAAACCCCGCAAATCTAGCTATTTAAGAGTAGAATTGAACCCTAATACTATAGATGACTTGAAGAACTATTAAAGCCGAGCAAGATAAAAATTTAATAAATCGTAAATTTAAATATATTATATCTAGTAAAAACCTCAAAAATCGATTAAAACCCTAAATCTGATTTATGCATCATTAATCAAAATTGAACCCGAATTTGTTTGACACCCTAAAATTATAAATATAAACCTATAAAATAGTTAAATATTACTCAATAGTGATATAATTATAGTCGATTGCAATTTTCGACTTAATCTCCTATTCGCGCAAAATTTTAACGAAATCGCTATAATAACTTGTAAAAATTATAATTATACTGGGTACCAATTAAATTGATAAATTTTCACAAAAACTTAAAAATTACTTTGCAATGAGTATTGTTATGCTTTATATGTTTAGAAAAATTATATATATTTATTATTAATTTTTATTTTCCTTCTCTTTCTTTTTCATTTTATCTCTTTTCTTTCTTTTCTTCTTTCTTCATTGTTGCCATGTCTTGCAAATGGAAAATAAAAAATCAACATATAGCAACCCACGTGGTGAATTAATCAAGGAGAAAAGATAAGAAGATTTGATCATTTTGTCCCATCATAATTAATGCAAATCTTATCTTAGTAAGTAATCTTATTTTAATTTGGTTTGTCCTTAAATATTCACGTCTAGAAAAAAGAAAACAAAACAGTAGAAACAAAATAGAAAAAGAAAAGAGAGAAAAATCCTGGAAGCAAGAACGTAAGAAAAAGAAGAAGAAAAGAAGAAGAAAAGAGGAAGAAAAGAAGAAGAAAAATCAAATATAAGAGGTAAGTAGAAGTATTTTAGTAGTATAGGTGTATGTTATATAGGATATACATGTATATATGTAGTATTTGTATGGTATTTTTTTAAATATAACACTACTATTATATGTATATGTGCATAAATACTTAGATTTCATTAAATATGTATGTATAAGGTTGTATAGGTATACATGTATGTACATAAGTATATTATACAGAAAGAGTGTATTATATATTTTTTTAGAATACATATAATTAGTATTAAGGATTTTCATTAAATAACTATAATATATATATGTATATTTGTACCGTAAACTATATATATATATATATGTATCCATGTATAATTATTTTTGTATATATATACATATGTAATCGTATAGTATATATATAGTAGTATATATATAGTAGTATACTTCCATAAGTGGTAATATATGATATATATATATATAATATAGAGTGTATCTATTGTGGTATATGGCATAATATATGTATAATATCTAGTATACATATTTTATAACAAATATTATATAAATATATATACCGAATATATATGTATGTACTTATATTTATGTACGCATTTAAACTTATATGTATAAATACAAATACATGAATACATGAATATGTATATAAGAGTATGTTTATTTTCAATAAATACATATACATATATAAGGCATATAATGTATATATATATATATATAAGTAGTATATCGAATATGTATTAGCATATATGATATATAATATTTACTAAATTCATGAATATGTAAGGTGTAGATATATATATATATATTACCGTAATTAAGGATTTTTCAATAAAATAAATTATAAGTATATGAATATATATATATATGTATAATCATGAAGTACATAAAAAAAATAAGAAAATGAGAAGTAATAAAAATAATAAAAGCAATAATAATAATCATAATCACAATAAAGCTAAAAATCTCAAAAATAGGAAAAATATGCTTAAAATAATAAAATATCAATTGTATGATTTAAATAATTATTAAATCATAAATATATTAAGAAAAAGCTAAAATTAATATTTTATAATTTTTAAACTAAAATAATAAATTTTGTGATATTTTTATATCACAATTCAAACTGCGAGTCACAATGGACCTCTCTACGAAAAAATACGCTCGAAAACGATTAAAATGAACTATAAGTTCATAACGATCCGAGCTAAAATAAAAAAATTATATGCAATTCGATAAGAAGCTCGAATCGATGATTTCACGTAAATCAATAATCGATTTAAGTAAGCAGTACGATTTAGCATGTTAGTTTAGCTATTTAATTCCCAAACTTATTACTTTCCATATTCTCCTAATATTAGGTGATCTGAAGATTGAGACCGACTTACCTTTGGACTATTACAATCCCTGACATCATTTATGACTAAGTGAGTACTCTCGATGACTCTATACTTGTTTTGTACTTGTAGTTAATGCACATGAATTAAATATTAATAAATTGATGCATGGGGATTCGGGTTATGCATGCGACTGATATTGATTGATAATTGTGTAAAATACTGTTAAATGTGATATAATTGATTGTTGCATTATTTGAATGATTTGTTGATAATGTTTGACCATCTCATAAATTGACTTAATCATATTCAACCCAATTAAAATTAAACGGTTCATGCATAAAGCACGAACATTGCATATAATGTTCTGGCCGTCACCTCATGCGGTTGATAATGAAGGGCCTTAAAGGGATGGATTCTCACAAGATTTGATTAGTACAGTACAGGAGTATTGGCACAACAAGACCCTACCCTTGGCTCTCAGGTTCTATTGGCGTCGAAGACGCTAACCGTGGGTGGTTGGGGGTCGCGTCTAGAGACCACTATTGTAGGGTATGAGCATGGACTGTGTGAGCCAGCTCATCGCTAGACTTGGATATTTGTATACTATTGATTGATGGAAGCAGAAACCTGTTTAGTGAAACGGGGAATTGATATATATATTTATATATATACATATATATATATATATATATATATGCAATGATATAAGGTTAAAAACTCAGGTGCTAGAGCCCGGTTGTGATTGGTGCCAGAGCCCGGTTGTGATTGGTGCCAGAGCCCGGTTGTGATTGGTGCCAATGTATCTCCAAGCTTACTTTGGAAGGCGTTAAATCCGATGTTATATGCAGTATCGATAAACTATATATATACTGCTTGTTCATGCATTCATATGTTTGGTAATAAACTGTTTGGTAACTTGTTTACCGGTATAGTATGAGGGCTAACTCACTAAGTTCTTGTAGCTTACTCCGCAATAGTTTTCTCTTGCAGGTTGCTAGATGATCGGGCATGGGTTAAGAATCGAGAGTTGAGTGCCAACGTCAAGATGCATAGAAGTTAGACTCTGAGGATAGACTATATGGTTTATTTGAATTATCATATATATAGTTATTAATATTATATTTAAATTTTGTGACTTTAGTAAGTTTGAGCTTTAGAACTTTACTACCTAATCTTATTGTTTGGTAGGGGATACCGATTCGCTGCGGTTCTGTTGGACTGTGACTTATCAGATATCCATAGTCACATATATATGGTTGTGAGTTAATTAAATAAATAAATAAATAAAAACTTTAGTGACTAATTGTTTAGAATCTTGCAACCTCTGACTTGCAAGATGATTTTCAAATCATAGGTATACACATGATATGAAAATTTTAGATAATCCTACTAGACCCCCTTTAAGGTCATGACATGTGTACCGTATGAAATCTATAACAATCAAATAATTAACCTATGTATGACCTCTCGCTATCTCCATATAATGTGACGGTTGAAATTAGATATGCGGTGTATGATTATACGTGTTTCAAGTTAACTTTTTCCTAGTTGAGTAAAATTAGGTCTTATTATTTAGTGATCAATCAAAGTCACGAATAATTAGTTCTTAGTGAATCTACTATGCAACAATCAATACATTATTGTAATTTAAAATAAATTCACCGTTAACAAACAATTATTATTCACAAGCATAACCCAACCCTATACAACATTCAATTATTGATCATAATTTATATTCACAAATTACAAACACAAATAAGTATGGAATCATTAAGAAAAATTCACTCAGCCATAATTGACTCAAGGGTTGTAATAATCCAAGGATAGCTCAAAGTCAAGGTCAAGATTACTTAAGAATAAGGAATATATAAAATTGTAAATTTGGGAATTTAAAGCTAAACTAGCATCATAATATATAATATTTACTTTACTTAGTTACGCAAAATTGTTGATTTAAGCTTTTTATCGAGTTACGTATAACTTTTTCATTTTAGCTCAGATCATTATGAACTTATAGTCTATTTTGATTATTTTCGGGTGTATTTTCTCGTAGTGAGGTCTATTTTGGACGTTGTAACTCGCAGATTGAACTGTGATATAAAAATATCACAAAATTTATTATTTGAATTTAAAAAGTTATAAAATATAAATTTTAGGTTTTTCTTAATATATTTATGATTTAATAATTATTTAAATCATATAATTGATAATTTTATTATTTTAAGCATATTTTACCTTAGTTACTTATTTTTACCTATTTTTGAGATTTTAGACTTATTACAATTATTATTACTTTTATTTTTATTGTTTATTATTTTCTTATTATTTATTTGTATATTGAGATACATACACATACATATATATATATATATATACTTATTACTATATTTGTTTACTTTTTGTAATTTACTTAATTAGTAACTATTTTTTTACTAATTTACGGTAATATATATATACCTATTTCTTACATATTTATGAACTTATTTTATTTAGCAAATATTATTGTATCATATATACTATTTAATGTATGGTATACTTTATATACTATATGCTATACATATACTTACTATTATAATTATACACATATTTACGCCACATAGATATATACATGTATACATATATATATATATATAAAATAGCTTACATGTGTACATGAATATATAAATACAAAACACATGTATATATATAATATACAAATACTTATACTTATATATATATATATACACACATATGAAAATAAAGATTGTATACATATATACATAAATATTCATTTTCATATGTACACACATATATATATATATCTATATTTAATTTGTGAAAATACTAAATACATACTATATGTACTCTTATTTATGTATACATCTATATATTTATTTATTTTAATTAATTATTTTTTTTTTGTGTACATGTATATTATATCCAAATTGTAAGATTTCCAACTATTTACTATGTATATTCTTATTTATACATACATATACTGTATATTCTACCTAATAGTATATATATATATATATACATGTCTACCTACATATATTTATACATACATAAGATATACATATGTATTTGTTTATCTACTTATGCATACATACATGTATATGAAATGAAATATTTAGTAAAATACAACAAAATACTTAGTATATACATGCATATACTATATAATTACATATGTATAAATAAATATACTTACCTAATTATGTTGGTAATAGTCTTAATTTCCTTCTTCTTTTTCTCCTCCTTCTTCCTCTTTTTCTTCTTAATTTCTTCTTGTTCTTCTCGGTTTTGCTTTTGTTTTTTTCTTCTTTTGTGTTCGGTTTCTTTTATTTTTGTTTTTCCAGATTTCTTTGGATGTATGTGCAGCAAAGTAAGATTTAAGGGAAACAAATGAAAAAAAAAAGAAAATAATCTATCCAAATCTCTTCATTAAATTACACATTCTTTAATTATCTTGTCTTTATCTCTTAATTTGGTGACACTAGTAATCAAATTTAATCATAAGGGTTGCTATTAGAATCGATTGGAATTCAACGTGGAAGGAGGAAAAAAAAAATAGAAGAAGAAAAAAGAAAATAAACAGGAAAGAAAATGAAAGAAATAGGAATTAATAAAAAAAATATGTAAATTTTTTAATCATAAAAATAATAATTATAAATTAATTTTGGAATTTTATGAAAATTTATCTATTTAATTGGTATCCGTTACAATTATAATTTTTATAATTTATTTTAATGATTTTGTTAAAAAAATTTATGTGATAATGCAATTTAGTCGATAATTATAATCGACTACAATTATATTACTATTGAGTGATATTTAATTATTTTATAGGCTTAAAGTTATAGTTTTAGAGTTTCAATCAAGTTTGGGTTCGATTTCGATTAATTGTGTATAATTCAGATTTAGGGTTTTGATTAATTTCTAGGATTTTTATTATCGGTGTTATATTCAATGTATTAAGTTTCGTAATCTTTTATTATTACTAGCCTTATCGACTCATGACACAGTTTAGGATACTCAGACTTAAATTAGGGTTCAAACTATTGATTTTTTACGGTTTACAATTATAATTTACTAAATTTTATAAATTAATCCTATTTTTCTCTATCAAAGCTCACAGCATACATACGTGTGTATATATATATATATATATATATTACTTTATTTGAGAGTTTAGTAATTTAGTATATTTGTGCATATAGTATTTAGGCATATATATGTACTTATACTATATAATTAGAATACGTATTTTTATACTTATACATACACCTTTATACTTATGTTCTTTTACCTTATTTATGCATACATACAAATGTAAATTCATAATATATTTAACATATATGTATAGTAACTTAAATATACTATATACAATACATATGTATATGTACTATACATATATAATTATACACTATACATGTACATATAGTTGGATGCATATACATGTGTATATATAAAAAGAAAATGAAAATAAATATTCATACATACTATATATGCATATATATATACATATATTTCTTTATACAATTCCTACTATACTTTACATATATGTATGATAACTCACTTATATTAGATATTATATGCATATATACATGTATCTATATATATATATATATGTACATGGTCATGTACCATATGTTTATATATTTAATCCTAACATATACATATACATATATTTATATATATGTATATGGATATGTACATGTATATAAAAAAATAAAATAATCATTTTACATACAACTTCCAAACGTATACATGGAGTACTTTTACAAGGTTATTACAATATATAAAATCTCTTTTACAAATCCCTAAAATACATAATACTATAAAATATACAACAAATGAGTACACAACAAATGGATATTATATAATAAATACCATATACATACTAATTAATTATTCCTTTGTATCTTAATGAGTAGTTGGATCAAGAGCTTCTTCTTCTTCTTAAAATTTGTTGAGAGTAAGTAAAAGAAAAAAAAAAAAAATTCAAAAGGATGAAGGTAAGAAGAAGGCAAGGAGCTTTTGGTTTTAGAAAGGGAATAGGTATATATTATTTTTTGTTTTGTTTCCTTGAAGTGTTAAAGAAAAACCAAGTACAAGTGAACACTTCCAACCAGCGCAATTGGAAGAGGAAAAGGTAAAAGTAAAAGAAAATACAAGAAAAAGAATGATAAGAAGTAAAGATGATTTGATTTGACTAAGTCTTATCTTCTTTAATCTTAAGCCATGTAAATTATCACATGTAAGAATTGAATAAACACAAGTTGTAGCCAAATGCAATCCTGGAGAGAAAATGTGAAGGAAGGAAAAAGAAAAGGTAGAAAAAGGAAAAAGAAAAAAAAGAAAAGGAAAATTAAAAATTGTTAAGTTAACTTTTCTAAATGTATAATTATAGAATTATCAATAATTAAAAAATAATATTCTCAATTTTAAAATTTTTTTTAATTTAGTTGTTTCTCTTTACATTTGTAAATTTTTGGAAGTTATTTCTACTCATTCGTTAATGATTTTACGTAATTATGCGTGTTAGTTGGTAATAGTAACCAATTAGGGTTTTATCACTATTAGGGTAAATTTATTCATTTTATAAGCTTAGGGTTATAGTTGTAGGGTTTTTATTATGTGTGAGTTCAATCTCTTGTGTTTATGTATATATAGATTTTAGGGTTTTTATATGTGATTAAGGTTTCAATAAGGATTTTTAGGTTTTTCATATTTATTTTAGGTTTCGAATTTAAAATTTTAATCAATTTTAAATTTATTGACTCTGTTGACTTAGAGTAATTACCTACAATACTTAAGTCGACTCGATACTAAAAAGCTAAATTTGCAGGATTTACATTCTACTCCCCTTACAAAAAGTTTCGTCCTTAAAACTTGATTGTAGTAACTTTATTTTCCTAATACCTTTCAAAATGTCTTTTAACTTAGATTTGAAATCCAAATATTTAATCAGACACTTTATACATTGCCATCAGGTCTTCATAGATACATAACACATAATTCTCACTTTATACTTGTTATACTACTTAGAATACTCTGAAATATTTGCATATCCTTCCTTTTACTTCTAATAGCTTGACAAAAGACATTATCATCTCTTAATACTTTCTATAATGGTGTGCTTGATAGATTAAATTGTCATCTTTTGGGTCACTTACCTCCTCACAAGGCAAGAGGTAAAGATATGTTTATGATCTCCACAATTATAGCATTCCTCACTCTTTATGGGACATTGTTGAATCCTATATTATCCTTTATCCTCACAAATAAAACACTTGTTTTGTAATCGTGGGCAATTCTTTAGGTAGTGCCATTGACCATACTTCTAACATCTTACTTTAGTTATCTCTTTCATTTTCAGCTTACCTACTTATGACTTCGATTTTCCAATTGATCTCTTTGTTTTTCTATTTATGTTATATTCCTTTCTAAATACACTCCAAGTAATAGGAGGGGATAAAATCTTGTCTTTAGAGTTCTACCAAGTTCTTACATCATCTTGTAACATCAATGTCCCATATGTTAGTTTCAGGTCTTCGGGAATTTCATAACCTTCAAATGACAGCTCGACTTGAGCCAACTAATCTTTTGCTTCAAATAGGATATTCTTCTTACCTACAAAGAAATTATTTGCCTTATCAAAATCAAGAAATGCATTCCTTACTGACTTCGATTCTTTAGGGTTATTCTTTGAATGGATTAAACTACTTTGGTCTCTTGAGGTTTGGTGGGTTTCATGATCCTTTTTACCATCCATAGTCCTACCAAGGTAATATTTTCCTACATCAGTATTAATTAATAATCTACGTATTCAGATCATCAATTATCATATTTAAATACTATAGTACAAATCATTGCTTTCTTCTTGTCGTTTACTTTAATTTTTTCATCAAAATAGTCTTCATGATTCATAAACTCTCAAATTCATTTTCCATAGATGATTCCAAGTCATCGATCAACTATTACTTTAAGGTTCATCCATCTTATTAAACTTATATCAATTGTACATCTTGCATATAATCTTATACATTATACTCTAAGGTATGTGTTGATAATCAGTTTTTGTTTACTTGGCTTGTCAAATGTTAATACTTAAAGCTTCACTCATTCTTCCATTCGGCTAATGATAGGTTGAGTAATTTGTATTCTCAGCATCTCGCTGAGTAACACAGATCCATTCCTAATTTGAATTCAAGGGAATTAGCGTAAATAGTTATCGCTAAATGGTTATATTACATAACTGTCTGCTCTCCCTATATTTTAGGAAATTTGTCTAATCAAGAGCCTTCCACATATCTCGACGGTTATTCTGATAACTATTGCTTTAGACATGAAATTTGCCTACAAATATACTAAAGAAACACTATAAGGGTATCTGATACCTCTTGACTACTTGCTTAACTTTCTCTATTCATATTTACTAACTTAGGCATCGGAGTGGTTGCACTGGATTGGCTGTGGCACCAGGAGCTTTTCCTTTCTTTGTAGGATAATTCCAATTACCAATATCTACCAACAACATTTGGCATCATCTATTTTTTCTCAAACATACCTACATGGCAAGAACTAGAATGACTAAGAGTGTAGGTGCTAGCACTTCCTCTTAATATCCTGAGGTGGGGGGGAGGTAGAGAGAGTGGGCATATTGATGAGCAACATCTAGTTAGGCTCGAGCAACTTTGCCTCGATTTGGCGAAAGAAAATCTAGAATTAAACAAAATAGATGATAGACCCTTAACTTTCTCCATAATAGTGTTCACCCGAATCGAAACAAAGAGTATGGCGATCATGACACCGAGAACATTGATGACTCAATTTATTCACCTAAAATGCCAAAAAAGCAAGCTAAGGTTGCAATCAAACCTTTAGCTCCTATACTAAAGAAAATTAACAAAAGTAAGAAATTGCTGTAGGTGTACCATGCTATACCTTTGTATGTCAGCACCCCTGTTGCAACGAGTAAGTAGTTCTAAATTAAGAGCTACCCCTTTACTCCTGAGGTTTTGGAGGAAGTGATACTACGGCACATTAAGCTACCACAGTTTGAAACTTATGATGGGATGAAAGATCCTAAAGATCATTAGTAGTACTACTGCATGTTGTCTAAGTTGTATGGTCTAAGTGATGCAATGGCTTGTCAAGCTTTTTCTTTAACCTTGACAAATGTGGCAAGTACATGGTTCAAAAATTTGAAACCAAACACCATTTCTTGTTTTGAAGAACTAGTAAAAGTATTTCTTCAGCACTTCCTTGCAAGTAAGCTTCTTGTTAAGGACTCTTCAATCCTTAACACAATTAAACAACGATTAGATGAGTCAATTAGAGATTACTTAGCTAGGTTTATGGTTGAGATGGTCTAGATCCCAGAATTGGACATGAGTATGGCCCTCAATGTCGTAATTGATGGAGTCAAGCCCGATGGAGAATTTTTTAAGTCTCTCGCAAAGAATTAGCTGAGAACTTTTATCGAGTTCAAGGCGAAGGCTATCTCATACATTTGACAAGAAGATAATGTAAAGGCTCGATAAGAAGCTGATTAAAGTAGGGGAGATAGGAAAATTGACAAGAAGAGAAGTGCAAAAGATAGACTTAGGAGAGATGACAATCAAGGTTCGAATGTCGAGAGAAAGAGACCAAGGATTCCAACATACTCATCCCATACCCCAATCAATTGTCCAATTTTGGATATATTGATGGAGGTACATAAGTAGAGAGGCATGCGTTTTGCTGTAGCTAGAAAGAATAAGAGGAATTCCAATAAGTACTGCAATTTCCACCGCAACATAGGCCATAACATAGACGAATGCATCCAACTCAAGAATGTAATTGAGGATGCCATTCAACATGGGCATTAGCAAAAGTTCCTAGCATATGATGCCAAGAATATTGAGAAACCATCTTAGAGGAGATGTGAGGAATAAGAGAATGACACTTGGCTAGTTGTTGTCGGGAGAGATGCAAGGGACGGGAGTTCTAATAGAGCACTCAATGGAGTAATCAACACTATTTTCGATGGACCTAATAGGCTAGTCAAGCTTTTCGGGTTTGACTAATGTCAAAAATTATGTTTGCAACATTTAAGGTAAGAAGGTCAAGATCAATAATATAATCTCTTTCGTAGAGGAAGACTTTGAGGGCATCTAGAAGCTGCATGACGATGTACTTGTTATTAGTGCGAGAGTTGTTAACTTCGAGGTCAAGAAAATTCTTATTGACACTAGAAGTTTAGCAGACATCATTTTCTAGTATGCTTTTGTGCAGATGAGACCAAAGATCAAACCATAGCTAAGATCTTATAAATATGATTTGCATGCCTTCAACAATCAACCCGTCCAGGTAGTTAGAGTAATTTCTTTATCGATTCAAATCGGAGATGATGGGCATGTCGTAGAGAATAAAGTAGACTTCCTCATTATCAAATGTTGGTCCTCATATAATATGATCATAGGACAGCTGTGTCTACAGCTGTGTTAACATCTATTTGGCATTATCCCTTACACTGTACACCTTAAAGCTAAATTCCCTACTCCTATGGGAGTCAGCGTGTGCAAAGGGGATCAGCAATTGGTAAGGTCTTTGTACATGAGGGCTTCAAGACAAGAAGAGGTATGGCAAGTAGAAACCTACTAAGAAGGAAAGTTAGTTGGCATAGAAAGTGTTGAGAGTAAAACGAAAGAAATTTCTTTTGGAGATGACCTAAGTGTCGAGTCTGATTTTTTGATTTCTTTTATTTAAAATTGATTTCTCATTTCTTGATTAATACTAAACCCTAACCCATTTAATATTAATCTTCGATTAAAGAAATTGAGAAATTTCAGTTTTTATTGAAAATAGTTTTTGGAGTCACCACCCAAACGAAGTCGAGAAAAGAAAAAGAAACTGTAACCAGTTGGGTAGATTAATTACGATTTGGCTACTGGTCTTTGATTTCAATTTTAAATGAAAAACTAGAAGGTTCCAAGTTCGGGGGCTAACCTATTAAACCCTTAACGGGTACCACTATTTATTACCTGAAATTAGGATTATTCCTCTAATTATAATATTTAAAAATAAATAAATAAATAAATCAAATCAAAAGAGAGAAAAAAAAGGGACCTAAGTTTCTATATATTTTATCGTCGCTCCGAAGGTATCTACGTACCCGCTAGCCGGGATCAGACGATTGTAGTTCTTTCCGAAAACTCTAATGTGTTGGTTCTTTTTATAAAAAATGATTAGTTGAATTTACATTTTTACTAACCATTTTTATTTTTATTAAGAAAAATACCTAGAAGCCTAATTTTTATTCCTAACATTATAAATAAAAAAACCTAAAAAACTAATTTTTGAAAAGTCCCAAATTAAGATTTTTATTTTAAAAACAACTATGTGATAATTTTTTTTTTATTTTCAAGAAAAACATTAATGATTTTATGAAATATGCCACTACATGATGAAACTTTTATATAGAAAAGATGTTTAAACATAAAAAAGAAAGAAAGAAAAAAAAAAATTTCCTAATCATAGAAAAGATGTCTTAACCATATAAAAGATATCTAAATTATGAAAAAGATGTTTAAACCAAAAAAAAAAAAATCTAAATGATTGAAAAGACGTCTAAATCATAGAAAAGAAACTTAAACAATGGAAGAGATATAAACTATAGAACAAAAGCTTAAATTATGGAAAAAATGTCTAACCATAGAAAAAAATGCTTAAACTATAGAAAAGAAATTTAAACTATGAAAAAGATGTTTAAATTATAGAAAAAAATCTAAATTATACAAAAGATATCTGAATCATAGAAAAGAAATTTAAACTATGAAAAAGATGTTTAAACCATAGAAAAAAAATCTAAATCATAGAAACGATGTCTAAATCATAGAAACGATGTCTAAACCATAGAAAAGATGTTCAAACAGTAGAAAAGATGTCTGAATCATAGAAAATAAACTTAAACCATGGAAAAGACATCTAAACTATGAAAAAGACATCTAAACTTTGGAAAACAAGTCTAAACTATGGAAAAGATGTTTCGCCATAAAAAAGAAGTCAATTAAAGATTTTTTTTTTATTTTATGAACATCAAAGTGATATTTTTTACCTAGAAAACCTTAACATGCCTAATGCAATTTTTTTTTTTAAATTAATACAATATACAAAGAATAAGATTTTGTAAAATATGAGATTTTATAAAAAATATTATTTTGAAAATATGAAATCTAAAAGAATAATTTAAAAAAAAATTTAACTTAACACATGTTCACTAGATACCAATGTTTAACTAATTACTAACAATTAAAGACATGATAAAAATAAATAAAAAAAATTAGTACAACTTTTAAAAATAACTATGCATATACTAAGTGAGATAAAAATAAATAAATAAAAAAACCTATAAACAATAATTAAAACCTACTATTACGTATCTGCAAGGAAAAACATGCAAAGCTAATGAATTGGATCTCCAGTCCTATCGTGCTCATAATTATAGAATTGGTCTAAGGAGTGCGTTCGAACGTGTTTTTAACAAATGTCTAATTGCTCTTTTTTTTTTTTTACAAAAAGGGTCCTAATTCTTAAATGTTGTTGTTTTATAAAAAAAAATTGCTCTAATAATCCTATTTTTAAAAAGGGTATTTTATTAATTTTTATTTAAAGAAAAACAACCTTCTATGTGATAAATCCTTAAATAAAACCAAATCTTAAAATATGACCAATCCTAACAATCCCTAAACTAATGTATACAACTATCTATCAAAATAAATTAATTCTATATAATAAACTTGTACAAGAACTAATACTAAACTCCTAAACTAACATATATATATATATTATATCACTAATAGATAATGTAATAAGGCATATAATAAAAATAAATAAAAAATAAATCTTCTAAGGTCTATATATCTCTATATTATCATAATATACCTAATCCATATTAAAGCTAATGCTAAAAGAAATATCTCAAACTAAGAAATACACATATATACATATATATATATATATATATATATAGCACAGCATGTTAAACCACGAAAATCCTAAAAGCAATAATATAGTATGATAATAATAAATCAGAATTAGTAATAATAAAGAAAAAATTTAGATAGAAACTAAACCTGATGATGCCTAGCTACGGCATGCGTATACTGTCGTTCAGAGCAGCGTTGAATCAATCGGATGTTTACAGCAGTGATGGATTTACGGTTGTGGTAGCTTGCGTGAAGTATATGGCTGGACGTTGGAACTTGGTTTGGCTTGCTGCTGTTGAACGTTTGGTCAAGGAGCTTCAGATTACCGTATTGTTCGTGTGTGAGCTATGTTACTGAACAGATAATGTGGGTGACGGATAGGGTGTCGGTGACGGATAGGGTGTCGGCGAATTGTGTGTCCGAAGTGTACTGTGATGTTGCAAATAGCAGTGAAGCGTAGACGGAGCAGCAGTTGCCGTGCGTGGAGTATGTGTTGTTGCTGTGTACAAAGTGGAGATGGCGTCAGGTCTAGTGGACGCAAGTACTAGTCGTCGGAAATTGGAGATCAGAACGTTGGATTCAGTCAGAGCTGTCATCTAGACATTAAGACTTTGGATGTGGTGAGTAGTCTTATGTGCGTCACTGGTTATCGTCTGGTCGGTGGAGCGCTGATCGTGTTCCAGGTGGTGGACCTTGTATGTTGCGCGTGACAGAGCAGGATAGTTTCTGCAGCGTACTGTCGTCAGGATGCAGTTGCGAAGCGTGGAGATTTCTGTTTTTTTGTTCTGTCCCTTTTTCTGACTGCATGAAGTGCTTATATAGTCTAAACCAAATCGTATCGTATCGTATCGTATATATCTAATTCATTAATTAAATTAGATTCAAATTTAATTCAAATCTGATTTAACTAATATTCATATGATTTGATTAGATATGAATCCAATTTTAAATCTTGCTTCTACAAAGATAGAAAAATAAAAACATAGGTGCCTGCTGAGACGTAAACCCAAGACCTCAAACTAAATCCATCCAAATACTTCACTACTTATTTGTTAGGCCATTGACTTGTATTTTGACATTCATTACCATTAAATTATATTTAAACTATCTGATTTCTTAAACTAAAGTTTTTAACTAAACTAAAACTAAAACTAACACTAAAACTAATTATTCCTAATATAAATTACTTCCTAAAAATCTACAAAATCTTTATGATTTTTCCTTTTCTTATTTTTTTGGTATTTTTATTATTTGTTAATTTTTATCATTATTATTTTTTATTAATTAATTTTTTTGTTACCTTTGAATTAGGACCCTTTTTTGTAAAAAATAAAAAATAAAAATTAAGAATACAGAAGGGCAAAAATTAGGTGTTTACACTAGGGAAAACAACAAAGATAGGGAAACCCTTGTCTGTAGACATTTGGCAAAGTTTGATCAACTTCTTGCGAGTTAACATCGATGTGTTTGCATGATCCCCTTCGAACATGCTAGGTATCTCGAGGAATGTAATGGTACATAAGCTCTAGATTGATCTAAACATAAAGGTGATCCAATAAAAGAAAAGGCATTGAGAGATAAGCAGCCATAGAGGAAGATGTCCAGAAGCTATTGAAGGCAAGATTTATTTGGGCAGAACTTTATCTAAGTTGGCTAGCCAACTGTATGCTAGTCAAAAAGTCTAATGGTAAGTGGTGCATGTTCATAGACTTTACGGATCTCAATAAGGCCTATCCCAAGGATTGTTTTCCATTGTCGAAAATTGATCAAGTAGATTCAACCACATGACATGCGTTGCCTTCTTTTATGGATGCTTCTTGATATACAACCAAATCAAAATGAATAAGGAGGATGAAATCTGTACGTCATTTGTTACCAATTTTGGAACATATTGTTATATGGTGATGCCCTTTGGGCTGAATAACATCGGTGCAACTTACCAGAGACCTATTACCAAGATGTTCAAACCCTAGATCTAATGAAACATTGAAGTATATGTTGACGACATGATTGTGAAGAGTGTGATAGAGGATTGGCATCTTGCTAATCAGGAGACATTTACTACTCTAAGGAGATACAACATAAAGCTTAACCCATAGAAGTGTATCTTTGGCGTAACTTTGGGAAGTTTTTAAGATACTTGGTCACTCAGTATGGCATTGAAGCTAACCTGAGAAAAATTGAGGTGATAATAAACATGAAATCCCCTTGTACGGTCAAGGAAGTATAGGAACTCACTGAGCAAATAGCCACCTTCAATAAGTTTGTGTTGAGAAATGAGGATAGGTGAGCAGAATTTTTTAAAATCTTAAAGAATCCGAAAGAATTCAAATGGTTCGATGATTGTGAAAGAGTTTTCAATGATCTCAAAGAATTCATTGTGTCACCCCTAATACTCTCGATACCCATCTTTGGAGAGAATTTATATTTGTACTTATCGATCATCTACCAAGCTCTTTCTCTTGTATTGGTCCGAATTGATGGTAAGGAGCATTGACTCGTTTATTGAGTGATTTATGTCTTGCAAGGGCTAGAGCATCGATACACAAAAATTGAGAAGTTTGTTTTAATAGTAGTTCTCTTGGCAAGGAAATTGAAACTGTATTTTGAGGCTCATTAGATCATAGTCCTCATTAATTAGCCTTTACAGTAGGCATTACAATGGTTAGACTTCTCCAGGAGGATGATGAAATATGTCATAAAGCTAAGTGCTTATGTTATATAGTACAAACCAAGAATGACATTAAAAGCTTAAGTGTTAGAAAACTTTTTGGCCAAGTTTACTAGTAAGGAATATAGTGTGGAGGTTGCCGAGAAACCCATATGTTACCTTTATGTAGATGGTTCTTCCATAAGAGAAGGAAGTGGTTTGACCCTTGTTCTTTAAGGCCCCTACAACGTCAAAGTTAATTATGCTTTAAAATTTGGATTCCTAGCCAACAACAATGAAGTTGAATATGAAGCTTTGATTGCCAAACTTAAACTGGCAAAAGAGATTGGTGTCGAGAAACTTGAAGTGTTCTTTGATTCACAGCTGGTGTTGAATCAAGTCATAGGAAGTTATGCGGCAAGGGAAAAAGAAACGAGCAAGTACTTGTTGATGGTACAAACACTCACATAAGAATTTCAATCTTTTTCAATCCATAAAGTTCCAAGAAGTAAGAATATTGCTGATAATAAGTTGTCAATGTTAGCCAGTATGGTGTTCCCTGACTTGAGTGACAAACTTTTTGTCGAGTTTCTTCTACAGAAAGGTTTATCTACCATATCACAAAGTTGCGAATTGGCTCCTTGCCCGAAAGAAGAGTCTTGGATGGATTCCCTTGTAGATTATTTGAGAGATAGCACCTTGCTTGATGATAAGAAAGAAGCACGGAGATTGGCTTATCAAGCTATGAACTGCATACTGATAGATGGTCAACTGTATAAGTGCGGCATATTAGAACCTTATCTTCGATGCCTTACTTTGAGAGACACCTAATGAGCGTTATTTGAACTACACGATGGTATATGTAGTAACCATGTGAAAGCTTAGACATTGTATTTCCATGCTTTAAGACTCGGCTACTAGTAGCTAACCATAAGAGAAGTTGCAAGGATAGCTATTCGGCATTATCCACAATGTTAGAAGCATGAGGCATCGAAGGCACTTAGTCATGTGCCTTCAATTGAATTATGTTGCTTATCCAGTCCTTAGCCCTTTACCTAGTAGGGGTTAAATATTCTCTGACCTTTCTTAAAGTCTATCGCCTAACTACAATTTGTCATTATTGTTGTAGATTATTTTACAAAATGGGCAGAGGCCGAAGTAGTGGTGAGGATCACCGAATAGAAAGTAGAGGCATTATTTTCAACTCCATAATATCGAGATTGAGGGTTCCTTTTATGATAATCATGGACAATGGCCCGCAGTTTGACAACAATAGGTTCAGAACATTTTTGTGAGAAATATGGCATTTGCCTAAACTACATATCTATAGTACACCCTTAGACGAATGGATAAGATCATCTTGCCTGGCTTAAGAAGGAAAGTAGATGAAGTTAAGGGGAGATAGGATGATGAGCTATCGAATGTCTTATGGGGGTACCAAACCACCCATAGAACCACAACAGGAGAGACCCCTTTTAGGTTAGCATTTGGTATGGAAGTAGTATTGTTGATTAAGTTAGATCTACCTAATTTACGAATGTAGAATTTTCATGTGATGGCTAATCAAGTTGGATTAACATAAAATTTGGACACCATTGAAGAAATTAGAGATATTGCAAGAGCAAGGATTGTAGCATACCAGCATAGAGCAGCTAGGTATTATAATTAAAAAGTAAAGCATAAGGTTTTTTAACTTGGAGAATTGGTTTGTTGAAAGCTAGAAGCAATTGGTATATGAGAAAGTCAAGGAAAGCTTGGTGCAAATTGGGAGGATCCTATTAAGGTTCGGGAATTCGTTGGTTAGGGGTCTTATTAACCAGAGAGGTTAGATGAATCAATCATCCCTGGCACATGGAATGTTAAGAATTTGAAACTCTATTTCAATTGATTTCTTGGATGAAGTTCATTTGCATTTATTTTGTAAGACGACATCCTTCTTGTTTGAGACAATTTATTTGAAGTTTTATTTTGTTTCTTGATCTATTTATGATCAACAAGTTAACAAGTTCAAACCACACAGTAAATGGATTGACATAAGTTTAAGCCTATTGCGATTGACAAACTTCAGAAATCAATCCTACAACTAAATAAAAAAACTAGTCCACGTCTTAAATGGCTAATGGACAATGTCTGTAAAAGACGCAAGAAAGGCGTATGAAATAAAACATACCAAAAGAATTGGGCATGTGAAATAAAACATGTTGAAAGAATTGGGCATGTAAAATAAAACATGCATATTAATAGAAAAATCATACATGCTAGGAAAACACGGTGCATGAAATAAAACAAACTGGAAATACTAAGTTATACGAAGAATAAGTATTTCTCATTCATCACAATATTATTACAAATGCTTAGCCTATCAGCTTAGAGTAATACGTACAAAGAACATAAATACAAGACTATCCTACAGCCTTTTTTTGGAGTGAGCAAATGCAACCTTTAGATTAGAGGTTAGGGCTTTCTTAGAGCATACTTCTTTTTCGGCACTTGGGGTCTTAGAATAGGTAGATTTTTTCTTTTGCTCAAGTGGATTTACTTTGATAGACAATCTTTATCTTCCATGGGATCCTTGACACGAGCTTCCCTTTCACCCCTTATTACAATCTTGGCACTTGATTCATCGTCATCGCCCTCGTCGCAATTGTTGACTTTGTCATCAATGCTAGCAAAATCAAGGTAGGGTAGATCATAATCGGGGTAAAGCTTAAGGATTTCTTCTCTTGCTACCTAGACCCCCTCCAACAACTTCTTCCGTAAGAGTCTCTCATATTGTCAACTAAGAGTGACAATGTCTTGTGCCTCTTTGATAGAGGGACCTTTCTTTACAGTCTCCTTTAACTTAGCAACGTAGCTTTGCAACTTTGTGTTGTTAGTCTCTAGCTCCTTGATTTGCACTTTAAGCTTGTCTCCGTCATCACTCATTATGTAGAGAGTTCGGCCTAAACCCTATCACTCTTCTTTTTTCTTCTGTAGCTCCTCTTTTACGCCTTCAGATTCCTTGTATTTCTCTTCAACCTTGACCTTAAGGCTTGAGACTTCATCTATAGCCAATGAGCATACCAATTTCTCGGCAACCAGTTCTTCTTGGCCTCCATCTCTTCCCATATTCTTGAGTTCTTGACAGCAGCAGTTTGGGTCTTTAAGGAGTTATATGCATCCTCAATTTTATACAACAAGACAATGAAGAATAATGAATATTCCAGATGACCTAGCAAAATACATTAAAACTATTATTGTTATTACCTTCTTCATCTCTTTATTAACCTCGTACAAAGTTGTTAGAATGTGGCTTCTTATTTGAAAACAAACAAGAGTATCGGTAGTAAAACAAACTTGATTGTTGAAAGCATGCTATAGATACTTACATCATACAGTTTGGCTGTAATATGAGTCTTATTACAACCTCTGACCTATCGACGTCTCTCTTTTACGATCACTTTATCTTTGGGAAGAATAATGCCTTCCATCAAGGCTAGAGATTTCGTCCTATCGCCTAAGGTTGAATCGTTATGCAAGATGGTATAGCTCTAACTCGGGATGAAATATTCGCCAACCTTCGTGTTGGGGATGATTTTAGCACTGTTGATGCTAAGAGCCTTGTTATGCATGACCTCCTTCATCCTTTTGTCTAGCTCTTTGGACCTCTTGGCAGGTGGCTAGTCGATAAGCTCCTTCCTAGGTCTCTTACTAATGTTCGACACCACCTCTACCACCAGTGACAACCCCTTGATAGTAGTGGTAATTTTAGCTTCATTTTGTGGTTGGGTTGTTTGGACACCCTTTCTTTGCAACCGATGGAATATTCTTAGCTAGAGGTGCCTCAGTTTGTGTAGTCTTAACTAATCCATACTTCTCACTCCCTTTCCACTTCTCAGCTGGTTAGGAGGTCTTTTAGGTTGCCACTTACTTCACTATACCCTCCTTTGCTACTTTCTTCACAACAGTTGGCTGATTAGTAGTGCTAGTAGTGGCTACATACTTGTCAACCTTTGACTACTTGACATTAGCTTGGACCAATAGTTTAGCAAGGTTCACCTTACCACCACCTATATCTGCAATATACAGTAAACATATTAATATTAACGCGAGGAAAAAGAATGAACTTATACTTTCTGTATCAAACAAGGCTCAAAGGCAACAATTCTTTCCCCAAGTCAAGAGAATGACTTTCCTCTTGCAGCTATACTCGATACAGTGGTTACTCAGTAGTGTACTTTCCTTCTTAGAAAAGATTGGCTCTCTACTTTCATAATGCCTTATTATTCTTTCAATGTCCTAAAATAACATTTTGTTCTTCCTCCTTTCCTGAATCTTCTTTGTTGTAGCGACATCATTTGACATCAACTTTATATCCTTAGTTTGAATTAGCTCAATCCATTGAGTCTAGAAATCTAAATCCTCATTTGATACTATGGATATGAATTTGTCACGCCACTTATGGATCTTAGACTCCAACATTTCCATAAACTTGCATTCATGCCTCACAGTGGAAAATTACTGGCCGTTAGGTTGCTTCCTAATTGTAAAGAAGTACCAAAACAGTTGTGGCGTAGCCTTGACTTCAACCTCTTCACAAATTATTTTGAAAGCCACTAGGATCCGATATGTATTTGGTGAAAACATAGTCGGCATAACTCAAATATAATTGAAGAATTGCTTAATGAATGCTAAGAAAGGGAAGCACAGTCTAAAATTAAGATACTTTAGATAGATGTCGAACTTGCACTCGCTCAGGAAATACACTCTTTCCTCTTTTCTTGGCATCCTAAGATTTCGTGCCCCTAGAAGGTCTTGCCAGTACTTGTTATATTTCGAGACAAGGACCTTATTGGCGACACTATCTTCTCCGTCTAGTAAATCACAAAAGTATAGTATATTATTATACAGACTAGCCATAGATCTCCCCTCCTTATCATCTAAGTAGGTATCTACTATGAGGGAATTGATTTGGGCGAGTTTATCCCACCGCTCCACCATGTTATCGACTGAGCTACCTAAGGAACACATCATCTTACTCTTTTTTGGGGGAGGAGAAGTGGCCTCAGTCTTTGTTACTTTGGAATTCGAAAGGATAGGTTGATGAAGTACGTTGCGAACCATACCTGATTGGTTATAAATTCACAAACATTTAGAGAGTTTGAAGTTAAAGATGAAAATATCGAAGGTAAGAGAAAGCTTCTGAACGCGATGGTAAAGTATGATTTTACTATAAAAAAACTCTTAAAAACTTTGTTGGAAATGATGTACTTGATAGAAGATGGCATAGATTACTAACACATATTTTGAGATAGAGATCCAATGGTTGCTAAGGCTCTGACAGTTATTATGGCTTGCGATATAATTATGGCTAATGTGACAGCTGTCATTCATACTACCGCTTGAGCTTTTGATGGGAGGGAAAATTGAAAGTTATGACCTTTTGCATAAGACATAATTCACCTCTTGGAAATCAAAAAACTTTTTTGATTACCTTGCATTTAGGAAATTATTCCTTGACCTTGCAGAACGTCAAGATGTTTACGCCTTCAGTCAAAGCTTTGTACACAGGAGTTAAAGGACAAATGTTGATAGTTAGTTTTCGTTTACTCGACTTATCAAACATTGATACTCAAAGCTTCACTCATTCATCCATTCGGTTGACGATAGGTTGAGTAAATTGTATTCTCAGCATCTCATCGAGTAACATAAATCCTTTCCTAATTTGAATTCAAGGGAATTGGCTCGAGCAATTATCATTAGTACAGTTATATTACATAACTACTTGCTCTCCTTACATTTCAAGGAATGTGTCTAATCAAGAGCTTTCTATGTGTCTCGATGGTTATTCCGATAACTGCTACTTTAAACACAACATCTCATCGAGTAACATAAATCCATTCCTAATTTGAATTCAAGGGAATTGGCTTAAGCAATTATTGTTAGCACGGTTATATTACATAACTATTTGCTCTCCTTACATTTCAAGGAATGTGTCTAATTAAGAGCCTTCTATGTGTCTCGACGATTATTCTGATAGCTACTACTTTAAACACAACATTTGCCTATAAATATAGGAAAGAAACACTATAAGGGCATCTGATATCTCTTAACCACTCACTTAACTTTCTCTATTCATATTTACTAACTTAAGCATTGGAGTGGCCCAATTGAGTTGGCCTTGGTACTAAGAGCTTTTCCTTTCTTTGCAAGATAATTCCAATTACCAAAACCAATCAATAGTAGTAAGTATTCTTTAAGATCTCTTATATCTATCCTCTTTACCTAATAAAATAGAAAAAGTTTCATATCATGGTTATGTTACCTCATACTTTAAAGTCATTAAGTTATTTAACCACCAAATCGGATTTGCAATTAACTACTTTAGCATCGTTTTCAAATTCCACTAGTGCTATTAAATTCCCAATTCCAAATGTTGTTGAAACCATCAAAACTATAAGCCTCTAATCAATGCATTTTGAACTTTTAATATAACATTGAGATATTCTTGCTCTCCTAATCTCCTACACAAATACTTCTTCTTAATTCAACATATTCGAGAATATCTCCTTTTATTTTCTTTTCAACAGTTGCTTCTTACATCTTTGATTCAATACTTCAAACTCATAGTTATGAGCTATTTGTGGGTAAACACATCAACAACACCTAAGTTAGGGAACAAGTTCAATAATTGACAGGTAAACATGTAAATAATGTAGAAATAATACTTATAGGCGATACTAAATATAGTATATAATCTGAAAGTCGAAGTCTTTTAGTTTTAAATCCTAAATCTACCTCAGTTCAACCCTATCTCACTAGTTGGTAGGTTTTTCTTATCTTTAACAACCTAAAGCTTTGATACCACTTCTGTCATGGGGGCTTATTAGAATTACCTAAAATGTTTATATCACGTATGAACCCATGATATAAAAACCGTCTTGTAAGTTAGAGATACAAGACTTTAATTAATTCATTACTATGGTTTTAGATTATTAGTTTATAAATTTATCGTAAAATACAAATAACTATGGATATCCAATGTTCTACAATTCCTCAAAACTGTAGAAAATCGGTATCTCTTACCAAATGATAAGATTAGGCAGTAAAGATCTAAAACTTGAACTTACGAAAGTTATAAAATCTAAATATAATATTAATAATTACATGTAATAATTCAAACTAACTGTACAGTTTATCTTCAAATTCTAACTTCCATGCATCTCAATACTGGTACTCAACACTCAGGTCTTAACTTACATCCAATTATTTAGTAACCTGTGAGAGAAAACTATTAGGAAGTGAGAAAATTATTTAGTAACTTATGAGATGTCCCTCATACTATACTAGCCAGCCTGTAAACCCTGAAAATTTTACACTTTGGACTTAGACTCAAATTTGAAGAACCAATGATATTCCTTAGGCTCAATCAGACTGAAGAAATTAAAACTGACAAAATTTTAAATCGGAGCCTTGAAAATGAACTCGAAAAGCCTTAGAGATAAAGTTTTATAAATCTTAATAGTAGATAAAGACTCTAAACCTAAGTACGCATGACTATAAATTAAAAATCCAAATTGAATAAAAACTCTAAACCCCAAACCCTAGACTCGTAAAACCTTGGATTAAATTATAAACACAATGAAAACCCTAAATTAAAACATTTAACTTGAATTATGTAAATTGAATAAACGTGATAACGAATGGTAGGCGATATCTACAAATGATTATGATCAATCAAATTAAGTCAATTAAGTTAATAAATTAATGGGATTACTAATTAACCCTAAATGATATATTTTCTCCAAAAGTAACACTAAAATAGTAAGTGTACCTTTAAAGCCCTCAAACCCTCGTAAAACCCTAAAACATGAGAAGTCCTAAAATTAATTAGAAACTCTAATTTAGTATCAAAGGCCTTAATTTAATTAATAAACTCTAATTATATAGCCATATTATTAAGTAATTACTAGTAATTCACTAAATTGCTAGAATAACCTCAATTTGCCTTTTGAAATTGTAATCAATTAGCAATAATCGATTCTAACCCTTAGAAACCTTAAATTAATTAGATAAAATGATCCAATAAGCTTGATTAACTTAATTAAATATGAAAAACCCTAAACTATGTCTAACTATGGTCATCTACACTCGTAATTAGGGTCATAAGCTTAAATTGCATTCTAATCATCTATATGCATTCAAGCATCATAATTAGCTAAAGAAAATCACCATTAACTATATAGGATAAGACAATTAGTTGGAACAACAAGGGACTACTCACCGTTAGTAAACAAACCATTACCTCAATTGGAAAAAATCATACAAAGTAAATTGGTCCCCACTTATGCTTATACCATGTAACCAAGAATGGAAGGGCTTTTTTCCCTACCACACTCACTCATAATTAACCCCTTCTTTGACCCCTCTATCTGTATTTTACTCCATCTTCTTCCCTAGAATAAACCCTAGAAACACTCTCTAAACACATAATCCGACAACAAAAGAAAAACAAGAAGGAATGAAACAGTAGTAAGCTTCTCGAACTTGTCTACGCACCCAAATGCCCCAAGCTATAACTCTTTACCACCACCTCCAAACGATACAAAACCACTTGTATTTGAATCCTCTTTCATGTCCCTTTCTTGCCGTAAACGTCATTCACTAAAGGAGTTTGTTTTGTTTTCCAAAAACAAAGTGAAATGGGACCCTTCAAATTTCCATCGAGGTAAACTTTCACCTTTTCAACTTTCCTTCTAGTTTGATTTTATTGGCATGGTTCTTAGGCTTAAAAACTAAGGAAAAATTTATTAAAATGCCACCTTTGTTTACCATGTTTACATTCCCATACATGTACATTTTCTTAGATTTTTAGTATAGTAAACATGTTACATATAACTTTAAAAGCACATAAGTTGTGGTAAGATGATAAATTGAAGAAAAGTAGAAGAATCATCATCATATCTTGATTCCCATGGTAGGGACAAAACATATGTATATATATCCCCATTATATTTTTTATTTCTTATGTTTATTTAGGTAGGAAATGGTTTTGGGTAGAAAAAAGTTCACTAAAAATACTTCAAAAAGCCCGAAAAATCAAGTGCAAAAGGCCAATATTAAAAACTAAGCCCAAAGCCTAAAACTAGGCTTAAACCCTCAAGTGACCAAACTCACCTTTTGGGTGCATCAATTTATAAGACCTAAATAAAAAACTTAATGACCTTAAAGACAAAAATGAATTTCCAAATGAAAGAAGACTAAAAAACGATGAAATCAAGTATAAGAACGTGAAAAAATGGACTTAAAATAAATAAGTTAAAGTGAAAACAAGTTTTAACCGTACTCGGAGATTAGGGCAAGCTTCAGTAATTAGGTAGACTTTTAGGTTCTTGAAGAAACCCTCTTCCAATTGCTTAAATATACCTTATTATTATGTTTTAGGTGACTTAATTTCTAATTCAGGAACCACAAATTCAGGACAAGTAGAGAAGTAGACTAGGTGAAGGAGTTTCAATGAACTGCTACTTACTTGTATTTGATGATTGCTTGATGTTCTATTGCTTGCCCTTGACTATTTATTAAGTAACTGCTTGTTCTATATGCCAACATCCATGTGATTATCTTATTAAAATTGGTAAGTTTAAATATTTGGCCAAAATAATTAGATATACTTATTGCATGTCTATGATCCATTAGTTGCGGTCTGTGATGTCTATAGCCTTGCCAAATTTTCTAAAAAAAATTGTTAAAATACATTTTTGAAATGCTTTAAAATTTAAAAAAAGATTTATCAGCTTAATGAGTACCTATAGTAATCTCCTATGACATTTTACTTATTGAAGCAAAGCTAGTAGATCATCTTCAAATGATTGATAGTGACTAACCCGAGTTGGGACTCGCATGATTTAGCCATGGGGTATTGTATCAATTTGCTAATAGTGAGCCCGTAGGGCATTGTATTAATTGTTGATAGTGGATATGTAAACCTTAAAAAATTAGTAGTCTAAATCCTAATTTAAGTTTGAATGTTCTAAATTGTGTTATGAGTTGTTAAGGCTAGTAATAATAAAAGATTATGAAATTTAATAAATCGAATATAACATCGATAATAAAAACCTTAGAAATTAATCAAAACCCTAAATTGCGTAATCGTATAAATTTTTTAACAAAATTGTTAAAATAACTTGTAAAAATTATAATTGTAACGGATACAAATTAAATTGATAAATTTTCACAAAATTCCAAAATTAATTTATGTTGATTATTATTATAATTTTTATGTTTAGAAAAGTTACATATATTTATTTTTAATTTCTATTTTCTTCCTTTTTC
The DNA here is from genome assembly GCA_024138005.1 of Lumnitzera racemosa. Classification (NCBI taxonomy): domain Eukaryota; kingdom Viridiplantae; phylum Streptophyta; class Magnoliopsida; order Myrtales; family Combretaceae; genus Lumnitzera; species Lumnitzera racemosa. Next base: position 44,102,190 of record JAMXBC010000009.1, on the reverse strand, counting down.
TTTCTTTCTTTTTCTCTTTTCTTTCTTCTCCTAATTTTCTTCTGCTACCACTTTCTGGAAAAAAAAGAAAAAAAAATCAAGAACAGTAGCCCACGTGAGTAAATAAAGCTCTAAGTGTTGGATTTAGAAAAAAAGAAAAATTAGATATGATTATGTTGTCTTATCTTCATTAATGAAGAGATTAAGTTAGCTTTTTTTTTTTTTTATTTATTTGTGTCCTAAATTGCTGCACACATTGGAAATAAAATAAAAAAAATTTGGAAGAAAAAAAAAAAAAAACTAGAACACAAACAAAAGAAGAAAGGAAAGAAAACAAAACAAAAAGAAAACCGAGAAGAGCAAGGAGAAATTAAGAAGAAAAGGAAGAAGGAGGAGAAAAGAAAGAAGAAAATTTAGATTCATATCAACATATTTAGGCAAGTATATTTATTTTAGTTGTATATATGTATATTATATGGCATGTACATGTATATACTAAGTATTTTGTTATATTTTACTAAATGTTTCATTACATATACATGTATGTATGCATAAGTAGATAAACAAATACATATGTATCTCTTATGTATGTATTAATATATGTATGTAGACATGTATATATATATGTATATATATATATATATATGCTATTAGGTAGAATATACGGTATATGTATATACATGTATGTATAAATAAGGATATATACAGTAGATATTTGGAAATCTTACTATTTGGATATAATATACATGTACACGAAAAATTAAAAAAAAATATGTATATATAAATAAGAGTACATATAGTATGTATTTAGTATTTTCACAAATTAAACATAGATATATATATATATGTACACGTGAATATAAATATTTATGTATATAATTTTTATTTTCATATATATATATATATAAGTATAAGTATAAGTATTAGTATATTATATGTATATATATATATATATGCAAGTGCTTCATATTCATGAATACAGATAAGTTATTATTTTTCTTATCTATGTGTATATGTATATATCTATGTGGCATGAATATGTGTATAATTATAATAGTAAGTATATGTATAGCATATAGTATATAAGTATACCGTATGTTAAATAGGATATAATATACAATAATATTTACGAAATAAAATAAGGTTATAAAGAATAGATATATATATTATCGTAAATTAGAAAAAATAGTTACTAATTAAGTAAATTAGAAAAATTAATAAAATATAGTAATAAGTATATATATGTGTGCATATCATAAAATATAAGTAAATAATAAGGAAATAATAAATAATAAAAATAAAAGTAATAATAATAATTCTAATAAGTTTAAAATCTCAAAAATAGGTAAAAATAAGTAACCAAGGTAAAATAAGCTCAAAATAATAAAATTATCAATTATATGATTTAAATAATTATTAAGTCATAAATATACTAAGAAAAAGCTCAAATTAATATTTTATAACTTTTTAAATTAAAATAATAAATTTTATGGTATTTTTATATTATAGTTTAAACTATTAGTCATAACGTCCAAAATGGACCTCGCTACGAAAAAATACGCTCGAAAACGATCAAAATGGACTATAACTTCATAATGATCAAAATGAACTATAACTTCATAACGATCCGAGTTAAAATGAAAAAGTTATACGTGATTCGATAAAAAGCTCGAATCGACAATTTTGTATAACTAAGTAAAGTAAACATTACAAATTACGATACTAGTTTAGTTTTAAATTCCTAAACTTACAATTTTCTATATTCCTTATTCTCAAGTAATCTTGATCTTGACCTTGAGCTACCCTTGGATTATTACGACTCTTAAGTCAACTATGGTTGAGTAAGTTTTTTCTAATGATCCCATACTTGCTTATGTTTGTGAATATGAATTATGCTTAATAATGCTATATGGGGATGGGTTATGCTTGTGTATGATGACTGTTTATTAATGGTGAAGTTACTTTAAAATATGATAACATATTGATTGTTGCATAGTAGATTCACTGAGAATTGATTGTTTGTGACCTTGATTGATCACTGAATAATAAAACCTAATTTTACTTAACTAGAAAAAGTTAACTTGAAACATGCATAATCATATACTGCATAATTAATTCCACCTGTCACATTACACGGAGGTATCAAGAGGCCATACATGGGTCGATTATTTGATTGTTATAGATTTTGTACAGTATACACGTGCGATATGACCTTACCCTGGCTCACGGGATTATTAAGCGTCGGAGGTGCCAACCGCCTGGCTAAGATTTGAGTCCAAAGGCTTTCGTTTAGGGATAAGTGAGGGCTACGTGAACTTCCTCATAATTATATATAAAACTCATTTTTGATAAAACTGAGAATGGATATACCATTACATTTTTAAATACAAAACATGGAGTTTTGTTATAAGTTCTAGTATGATATCCGGATCTAACTATGTCGATGTATCTCACACCCTGACTTCAGAGGGCATTAAATTTGACTTGCATGCAATACCTAGTCCCCTGCATGTATATGTTTGGTATACTGATTGACATGCATTCATATAATTGAATTTAACTAATGCATAACTTGATTGTGGTATGGTTGAGGAGATTATCTCACTAAGCTAGTTAGCTTATACCCTTGTAGTCTTCTTTCACAGGCTGAGTTGTTCATGGAATCGGGCTGCCGCATGCCCGAGGTTAGTTGTTCATCGGGGGTCAATGTGGGAGCAAGACGTGATCAGAGTGTTCATATGATAGTTTATCTAGATTATAGATTTGAATATATGATAAACTAACATTAGTTTGAGTTAAGAAGTTTTAAAAATCTCTTATTTGTAAATTCTTATATAAATAGATTATGTTTTATATTTCGTTATCTTATTATTATTATTATCATAAAATGATATTGCTCATGCTTGTACAACTCTTGGTTGTTAGTTGTAGCTATAGCTTTGTGTATCGTATAAAGGGTTATCGATTATAAGGGAATTTAATTTACAGTCCTTTATATGGTATACGACGACTGCCATAACTAGCTCCTTCGAGTCGTGACAGGATAGCCCTAGATGGGGTCCACTTAATTGATTAGTATGGTATTCTCGACTAGGGTAATAGTTGAGTTTCGTCTGTTCAGACGATACCCATAGATAGTCTCACATAGTGTGGGGTGCCTTGTACAATTAAGTACGAGGGACAATCAACATGTAGAAGATGCAAATGACACCTTCCATGGTTTTGGAGCCCTTTACATGTGTTGCTTGCATTCATTGTGCATACATTCATTTCATATGTAGCAAAGCTTTATGTTTGTTAATGATGCTTGATAACTTGCTTGAATGTTAGTGGTGAGAGACAAACTCACTAAGTTATAGCATGCTCATCTCCTAACAGTTCCTTTTTGCAGGTAACTAAATGCTACGAATGGGCTATGATTAGAGTATAGAGTGTTCCTTATGCAATTGGATTAGATGAATAGGATTGCTTTAGTAGACTGTATTAGTTAAGCAAGATCTTTATAATATTTAGTAACTCTTGATATTGTAGAAGTTTAATTATCCTGTTTTATTGTTTGGTAGGTGATTCTGACTCTTTATAGTCTTAGTGGACTATGGATTGTTGGGTTACCCAAATTGCTTATATAAATAAGTAAATGTAAGTAAAATGAATAAGCACCCTTAGAAACTTAGTAATTAGAATCTTGCAACTTCTGACTTACAAGGCAATCTTGATATCATGGGTGTATACATGATACGAAGATTTTAGGAAAAACTATCAATCCCTCCTATGGGGCATTACATAGTAAGTTATAAAAAAATAACAAAGTTATGGTGTAAACCGTGACATCACCCCATTCTAAGTCCTTTGTAATATTAGCTAACAAAAGATAAAAGCAAAAATAAATACACTAGATTAAATATGAGAGTCCTACAACAAGATGTATCTATGGTGGCTCTCTTAACTCAAAACAAAAGACAAAAACCCTCCTAAAGGTTTCCAAAAGCTTGGTGGACCCTGCCTCAGGCATATCCCTCCCTAGAAAGGCAAAGATATCCTTTATTTGCAACAAAAATCTAGAAAGGAGTAAGCCAACAACTTAGTGAGAAACCTAAACCATATTAACAATTAAGTTATCAAATAGTTTAAACAAACATATGAATGCATGAGAAATCAGTATGCCAAACAAATACATGTAGTTGCCTAAGTGCTGCATGCAACTCAAATTTTCGCCTTGTGAAGTTAGGGTTATAGAATTCAAGTCTAACACATCTGGGTATTACATTCAAACTTATCACGAGTGAGGACTCCACATTCTTACAATATAAGAAAATGATCATACAAAGATATTTAAGTTCTAGTGTAGTGTGTAAGCAGGGCCCAATAGTCCCTGCTTACCTCAAATGGAGGTCTTTAGATAATGATCCTTAGCATACGGTTAGTGTCTCTAGTGCCTGGTAAGCTCGTGGCTAAGATAAGGCTATATAGTATGAGGGCACCATACAAATAACTCATTTATATTAATAACAACCCTCGCATGACCTTTTCATTACCTCCGTATGATGTGTTGACCAGAGTTATATATATATGCATATGTCATGGTAATGTATGTTACAATTCATGTAATTTTTAGCCCAATATGATTAGATTTATTATAGGGTGATCAATAAATTCCTTTAGACACTCAACAATTTATCTAAATGCACAAATTTCAAGTGATGAAATATATAATTCCTTGCTTTTGCTTCACTTAATACAAAATAATAACATACACAAGTATTTTCCCAATTTTCCCCCATGCATCTACTATTTAATTAAAAAATTTAGTACACTAAGTTACAAGCACACACAAAACATGGGATGATAGGAAACTTACTCAGCCATGGTAGGTCATGGATCATAATAATCCATAAGTAGGTCGTAATCCTAATCAAAATCACCTAATAGAAAGAAAGACTTTTAATTGTGATTAAATAGTAAAATATAAGTGAAAGAGGAAGTTATTCTTTTTATACAACATTTTCTTTGTTAAAGAAATTATTCCTTAACATTTTAATTATGGTTAAAATTTTAGTTGTGATTTAAATAATGTTTTCTTTATAGGTTTTTGCTATACTTCCTCTTGATTGTAGCTTTAAGACGATTACTAAGTTTCTATCATCATGGATTAAGCTTAAGTGTTTATTAGTTAAGTCCTTCAAGTTTTCACATAAGGAAGAGGATCAGTTAAGGTTTTTGGGTGTTTTGGTAAAAGTCTAGAAAAGAAAAAGGATAACTTAAGTTATGGGTACATAAGACATAACTTGGCTTAGACGGACGAGTTGGTATCACTATAAACTAAGACAAAATGTCATATGCACTTAGTTTTCTTTTTTAGAGCTAACCTAAGATTATATAAAAGATAACCTATGAAGCAACACAACTCAACACCAAAAGTTAACACTCATCTAGAGTTTTCTAAACATGAAACAATTGCTACACATGGAAGACACATACACAATAGTGGATCATAGTAACTTGATAGCTATAACTTAGTAGCTACACTATGATGACAAGGCACACATACATTACTCCTACATTTACACTTCAATAGCAATACACTCAAACACACGACAAAGCGTGCATGTGCACATACATACAGACTTAATAGTAGAACACATACACATGATAGTAGAACACTCTCACATACACACGATAGCACATATACACACATACACACTTAACAGTAGAACATATACACACAAGCAACAATAGAATACACATACACACACACATATAACAGTACACATAAACACTAGACAATAGAACACATACACATACATGATAGTATACACACAAGCAACATCAGAACACTTACATACATGACCGTAAAACATATACACTCACACATGATAGGACACATGCACATATTTGATTGCATACACATACATGACAACAAACATACATATACGTACGATAGTGAATGCACTCATACAATAGAAAACATACAGAGGCAAGACAAGATATACACACATACATGACAGTAGACATATACGCATGCACAATAGTGGACATACTCACATAAGACATAACATACACACATACACACTTGTACTTGATAGTAGAGGGACACATACATACTACTATGATAGCAAAGTAGCATTTATAAGTGGGATAGGGGATATTTTGGCTAAGTTCTACACAATACTTGACTAATTAAATGGATGGACCTAGGTTCTTCAATTTAAAGTGGGTTCAACTACTTACAACAGTGATACGGTAGTAAGGAAATTCGAAACACTTGAAGCTTAGCATAGGCAGCAGTAGCTAGAACAATTTAGAGCTTCTTGGCCAACAGCTAAAATTTTCAAATAGCACTTCACTTGATAGGGACAAGATTCAAGTCTACTCTATAAGCCTTGATCAAGTCACTAATAGTAGGCTGCAATTCGATAGTAGTGCAACACAACTTAAATTAGGCAAAACATGAACTCAATAACCATAAATTAAAGGATAATAGAAATGCTATGAGTGATTTGAATGCGACTTACCTACGAAAGGCTCAAAATAGTGTTTTCCTTCTAAGAATGCTACCACTCTCCACACCGATCCCTTTTCGATTCTTCTCCTATTGTTGGGTTGAGAGTGCACTAGTTTTCTTGAGTTTTTGTAACATTAGGAGACTAGTAAAGTAGTAGAGTGTTTGTTCTTTTATAGTTAAGAGTTTGCTTTTCTTACTCTTAGGGGAAAAGATACAGTAGCCATTGGAAACCTAAAAGAGAGGGATGATGCAGTTGTTATTGTGAAGATGTCCATGTGTCCTTGACTCTAATTGTCAAATCTCCACTTTTTGGAGAAGACAATGCTTCACACGGTTACGCTAGTAGTAAGGGAGGAACTTTAAATTGTAACTCAGAGAAGAGGAAAAGGAAGCTTTTCTCTAATTAATCTAACTGAACGTAAACAAGACTATATAAAAACAAAATAACAAATAGCAATGAATCCTAAGTCTTAGATTGTCGATATAGTGAGTAGATTAAGAAATGAGATTTGGTACAATGTAGGTCCTTCAACTATGATAAAAGAGACATGGTTGGTTAAAGATGGAAAGAAAATAATTTTGAAAATAGATAGTACTAATGTACTAAAGCTTTTGTCCGAGGGATCGGTATAGCATGTCTTAAACTAAAGTATACTAAGAAGCTAACTCAAGTTTGAGTGTTTTAAATATTCAGATTAAATATTCCATATTGAAGAAACTTTAGTCTTTTAAAACGAAAAGTGATTTATAAATTGATTTGATCTATTAATCCTAGAAATTGTAACAATACTAAGGCATTTACTCTAATCTTAGCCCTTGGAAATTTTACAAGGCTTACATATGTACATATATATGTATATATAAGTAATACTAATACATACATAACTATATTTTATTATTCAAGATAGCATAACAAAGTATATATATTTATATTATTAAAGCAGATGGGACCTTAAGTAACCACTTTTCTTAAAATTACATATTTACCCTCTATTTACTATTATTTAACAAAAATATAACAATAAAATAAACTATTAAAATTATAACTAATGAATAAATATGTCGACTTATTCCTTTTTCTCTCTCTTCATTTCTCTACTCTCTTTAACTTTTTCTACTATCTCATTTTTCTACACTATCCCATTTTTCCATACTCTTCCACTAACTGTACATATATCTCTGTTTTCTCTCTCCTACTTTTTCCACTCTCTAACTTTTCCACTAATTGCACCTACATCTCTCTCTCTCTCTCTCTCCCTCCTTATTTTGTATTTTTTTATACATGCAACACATATGCATTGATCACTAGTATATGTATATATACATAAGGTGGGCCGAAACTCTTAAAAAAAATTTAAGCCCATATACATATTAATTAATAAATTATGGTAATATATAAATATAAAAAATAATACAAAATTAGTGAAATGTAAAAATAAGGGAAAATCAACAAATTGCCATGTGGATGAATGGAATAGTGCCATGTTAGCAATTATCCAAAAATAATTAATCAAACCAAAAATTAAAAAAATAATTAGAAAATAATAATTAATTAATTAATTAGGAAAAATTATAGTAATAAAAAAATTAATATAAGTAGTAAATTAAATTTAAAAATAAAGAAATATGGAAACTAATATAAAAGGACTTAGAAATAAAATATTATAAAAATTAGAAATTAATTAAATTATAAAATAATAAAGAAAAGCTTAAAATTGACAAATAAAATTATTTGGGTCAAAATAATAAAATTCGTAACATTTTATACCTATATTGAAAAGTGCAGTTTTTAATGTCTAAAATGGATCTCGCTACATGAAAATATGTTTGAAAACAATAAAAATCGACTATAAGTGATAAAATCGGAATTAAAATGAAAAAGTTACATACTATAAACCTCACAAACTTTTTGAGTATAGAGTCGACTTAAGTATTATAGGTAATCTCTTTAACTCAATAGAGCAAAAAAATTTAAAATTGATTAAAAATTTAAATTCAAAACCTAAAATGAATATGAAAAACTCTAATTTATTAATTGAAACCTTAATCATGTATAAAAACCTTAAATTCTACATATGCATAAATATAAGAAATTGACCTCGAATTTGATAAAAACCCTAAAACCAAAACACTAACCTTATAAAATGTATAAAATTTACCTTAACAATAATAAAACCCTGATTGGATATGATTACCGATTAATACGCGTAATTGTGCAAAATTACTAATGAACAAACAAAAATAACTTCCAAATATTTATAAACATAAAGAGTAGTGAATTAGTTATTAAAACAACATGATTGCAAATATTATTTGACAATTATTTGTGAATTCATATATGCATATATATATATACATGATAGTTTTGTGTTAATTTAATTATTTTGATTAATTTTACTACATATCTTACATTTATGTATCAGATAGTACACATTCATTTTTCATTCTATATTTTCTATCATGATTATTTCATTTTAAATTTTACCTAAAAGCTAAGAATACTTTTAGAAAAGCTAACTAAAGTATTTTACAATTTTTTCTTTTTTTTCTTCCTTTTTACTTTTTTCCCTTTCCACCTTTTTGGCCGAATTGCAAATTGGTTTCGGCTACTAGTTGCTTTGTGTTTAATCTAACATGTGCTTAAAATGTGGAGTAAATTAAAGAGGATAAGATAAGATAAGTGTCAAAGTAAATTATCTCTTTATCTTCTTTATCTTTTTCCTTTCCTTTCCTTTTATTTTTTTACTTTTGGTTGCTCCTTGCATCAGTTGCATAAAAGTACATGCTTCCTCTTCTTTTTCACTTTGTTTTGGAAAATAAAATACAAGAAACACACATATACTCCCCTTTTTCTAAACTATAAACTTCCATCCTCACTTCTCCATTTCCTCTCTTGATTTCTTCTTGTTTTCCATTATTTTAAGAAGAGGAAAAGCTTAGATTCCATCAAATTCCAAGATCAAAACAAATGTAATGAATTGGAATTTATTTTGTGCATAAGTTTTTATGTAAATTCCAATTCATGTGTATCCTTTGTTATATTTTTTAGGAGTATGTAATTAGGACTATATGTATTCTTCTATTTTGTAATCAAAATTCATGTACATATGTTGAATTATATATATAAATGTTCATTTTTCTAGTTAGGTGTTTATATATGTATATGTCTATATATATATATATACATATATCTTAGAATCAAATATGTAAACATATGGTATATATCAACATATATATAAATACGTGTATATGGTATGTGTACATATTATGATATTTAGTATATTTAAGTTATTGTACATATATGTAAGGTATGTTATGAGTTGGTATATATATACATATGTATATGTATAAATAAAGTAAGAAAACATAGGTGTAAAAGTATATGTATAAGTATAAATATACATATAATATTTGTATAATATAAATATAAGTATATGTATATATCTAAATAATATATGTACAAATATAGTAAAATACTAAACCCTAAAAAAGGTAATGTAATATATATAAATACATATATGTATGTCGTAAGCATGAAGAGGGAAAAAAATAAAATAATTTTCAAAATTTAAGAAATTATAATAATATATGTATATGTATAAATATTAAATAATATTAAAAAATTGAAAAAAATGTAAAAATTAAAAGAATTTATAAAAAGGATAACAACTTTGCATCTATAATTAAATTCATAAATATATAATAATAATAATAATAATAATAATAATAATAATAATAATAATAATAATAATAATAATAATAATAATAATAATAATAATAATTAATTAGGAAATTATAAAAGTAGTAAAAAAAGAATTAAATAAGCATTTAATCTTAAAATAGTAAAATGATTAATTAATTATAAAGTAGACTTAAAAATAAGAAGATTCCAAAAATATAAAATTTAGAATTAATTAAATCATAAATTCATAAAAAAAGCTTAAAATAATAATTTATAAATATTTTGGTTAGAATAATAAAATTCATGATATTTTATTACCATAATGAAAAATGTAGGTTACAACGTTCAAAAGGGACTCCGCTACGTGAAAGTACATCTAAAAATGATAAAAAATCATTTATAATTTTACAAAAATTGGAGTTAAAATGACGAAGTTACATGCGATTGACGAAAAAGTTAAAACGGGGAATTTTATACAAATAAATAGCTAATTTAGGTAGTTATCAATAAGTATGTACATAGTTTAGTCATTTCACTTAAATACTCATTACCTATCATATTCTCTAAATGTTAGGTGATCTCGATACAATACTGTAAACTCTATAAAGTTTTAGTTTAGACCTTAAATTGAACTCGAGTGCCTTAGATAACTGTACAAGTCGATCAGGTTGAATAAGTTAAAACTTAATTAAATCAAAAACTTGAATATAATCCGATTAAGAAAAACCCTAAAAATTTTAATTGAAACCTTAATTGCCTACAAAAATCTTAAACCTATGTACATGTCAACATGAAAGATTAAACTTGAACATAATAAAAACCTTAAAACTATAACCTTAAATTTATAAAATGAATAAATTTACCCCAATAATAGTAAAACCCCAATAGAATATGATTATCAAATAAAACGCGTAATTACATAAATTCATTAACAAACGAATAGAGATAACTCCCAAATCTTATAAACGTAAAGAGTACCCACTTAATTATTAAAATTTATAAATTTATGAATATTATTTCATAATTATTAGTAATTCTATAATTTTACATTTAGAGAAGTCAACCTAATACTTTTTAATTTTTCCTTTTTCCTTCTTTCCTTTTCCTTTTTCTCCCTTTACTTTTTCCCACTTCCACGTTGCTTCTTTTGGAAATTTGTTTTGGTTGCCACTTGTAGTTCCTTTTTCCACATGTGCTCATAAAGAAGATAAAACAAAAGCATTAGATAAGCCAAAAGTCAAATCCATTAATTACCATCTTATCTTCTTTATCCTTTTCTTTTACTTCTTTTCTTTTGTTTCTTATTGGCTAGCTGCACATCTTTAATTATTTGACTTGTTTCATTTCTTTTCTTTACAAAATCAAATTCACAATAACATACACATTTCCCTTACCTCCACCGAAACTCCTTCTTTCCCTTTCATTTTCTTTTTATATTCCTTTCATTTCCTTGAAACTTTTACTCATAATCCACAACTCTCAATTACATATCTTATCATCTGTATCTATTATCTTCATGTCTAGGATAAGAAGATCTAGGAGGGTATTTGATTATAAGAAAACAAAATATAACCAAGTAATATGTTAAGTGTATTTAGTTATTTTCTTTATAAATACGGCATATGTATATATTTTGTAATACATGTATTCCATAGAATTGTATGTACCTTAGTATTGTGTAATAGGGTTTATATGTATTTCTTCTCTTTGTAGTAAATTACTTGTACATGCGTTGAAAGATATGTGAAGTAGTATTTTCTTATGTATATATATGTTCATATAAGTATATAACTATTTAGGTTTATAATTATATGTACATATATGTTATAGTTGATTATGTAAACTTATAGTATATATATCCGTATATAGTATGTATGTGTATTTATTTTCATTATTCATATATATATACATATGTATATGCATTCGGTTATATTTATATATGTAGTACATATACATACGTATAGTATATAGTATACTTAGGTTCATGTTATAAATTTATATATGTACATATGTATAAATAAGATAAGAAAACCTAAGTATAAAGGTATATGTATAAGTATAAGAATACATATATTAGTCGTATAGTATACTATAAGTACATGTATATACCTAAATAGCAGTGTACAATATACTAAAATTCTAAATTATTAAATAAAGTAAGATATATATATATATATATGCCATGAGCATTAAAGAAGGAAAATAGATTAATTTATAAAATTTAGTAAATTATTATAATAGATATATATGTATAAATATTACGTAAAGTTACAAAATTGAAAAAATATGAAAAATCCATAAAAGGACACGAAGAACACCTAAGAGCTACTATGTCAGTACTTTTTATTTATAATTAAATTCTTAATTAATAATAATAATAAAATAATTAATTAATTAGAAAATTACTAAAGTGGCAAAAAGTGAATTAAATAAGTATTTAACCTTAAAAATAGTATAATAAGAAAATTGTTATAAAATAGATTTAAAAATAATAAAGTTACAAAGTTATGAAATTTAAATATTTATTAATTCATAAATCTATAAAGAAAAGCTTGAAATAATAATTTATAAATATTTAAGTCAAAATAATGAAATTTGTAATATTTTTAGACCAACATGAAAAGTGCAGATTATAACGTTAAAAACGGACCCTGTTATGTAAAAGTACGTACGAAAATAATAAAAATCAATTGTATGTTCACAAAAGTTGAAACTAGAATGAAAAAGTTATATGTAATTAACCAAAAAGCTCGAATTGGAGATTTTATATGAATAGATAGCTAATTTAGAAAATTGGTACTAAACATCTAATGTAAACCCTAAAAAATTGATAGTCTGAATTTTAATTTAAGTCCGAGTATCCTAAACTGTGTATTGAGGTGATAAGGCTAGTAATAATAAAAGATTATGAAACTTAATAAATCAAATATAACACCGATAATAAAAACCCTAGAATTTGATCGAAACCCTAAATTGCGTATTAAAACCTTAAATTTGATTTATGCACCATTAACAAAAATTGAACCCGAATTTTATTGAAACCCTAAAACCATAGCTTTAAGCCTATAAAATAGTTAAATATTACTGAATAATGATATAATTATAGTCGATTGCAATTATCGACTAAATCACGTAATCGCATAAAATTTTTAATGAAATTGTTAAAATACTTTGTAAAAATGATAATTGTAAGAGGTACCAATTAAATTGATAATTTTTCAAAAAATTCCAAAATTAATTTATAATGAGTATTTTTATAATTTTTATGTTTATAAAAATTACATATAATTATTTTTAATTTCTATTTTCTTCCTTTTTCTTTCTTTCTTTCTCTTCTTTCTTCCTTCTCCTAATTTCCTAAACATGCCACATCCTGGAAACAAAAAAAAAAGAAAAAAAAGAAAACAACAAAATCAAATAAAAAATAGCAACCCACGTACTCTAAATCAAATGCCAAGTGTTGAGTTTATAAAATGAGAAAAATTAGAAATTCTTAGCTTGTGTTATCTTCATAAATGTAAAGATTAGGTTAGTTTATTTTCTTTACTTTTCTCCTTATAATTGTTGGTCACATGGGAGAGAAAGAGGAATAGAAATCTGGAAAAAAATTTGAGAAAACCAAACCGAAAGAAGAAAAAAAAAATTTTGGAAGTTAAAAACATGAGGAGGAAAACTAAGAAGAAAGAATAGGAAGAAGAAGAAGAAGAAGGAGGAAGAGGAAAAGAAGAAGAAAAATCAAATATAAATAGGTAAGTAAAATTATTTTAGTAGTATATATGTATATTATAAGGTATGTACATGTATATATTAAGTATTTGTATTGTATTTTATAAATATTTCATTACCTATATATGTATGTATGCATAAGTAGATAATTTAAGATATATATATGTATGTAGACATGTATGTATATAGGTATAAAATATGCTATGTGTATGTATCCATAAGACTATATATAGTATGTATTTAGTATTTTTCTTACAAAATGAATATAGATATGTATAATATCTATATGTATTTATGTATACAAGCTTTATTTTCATATGTATATATATATATATATATATGAATATGTATTCGTATAGTATGTATAAGTACTTTGTATATATATATTCATATATATACATGTAAGCTATATTTTATATACATATGGGTATACATGTATGTGGCATGAATGTATATATAATATATAGTATATGTATAACATATAATATATATGTAGTATACCGAATATTAAGTAGTATATATAATATAATAATAATTACTAAATAAAATAAATTCATAAATATGTAAGGAGTAGGTATATATATATATATATATATTACCATAAATTAGGAATTTCTAAGTAAAGTAAATTATAAAATTTATCAAATATAGTACAAATATATATATGTATGTGTGTGTGTATGGTGAAATACAAATGAATAATAAGAATATAATAAAAAATAAAAATAATAGCAATAATAATAATAATAATTGTAATGAGACTAAAATCTCAAAAATAAGAAAAATGAGTAAATAAGGAAAAATATGCTTAAAATAATAAAATTATCAATTATATGATTTAAATAATTATTAAATTATAATATATTAAGAAAAAGCTAAAATTAATATTTTATAATTTTTAAATTAAAATAACAATTTTTGTGATATTTTTATATCACAATTTAAACTGCGCGTCATAACATCCAAAATGGACTTCATTACAAGAAAATATGTTCGAAAACGATTAAAATGGATTATAAGTTTATAACGATCCGAGTTAAGACGAAAAAGTTGTATACGATTCGATAAAAAGCTCGAATAGATAACTTCGCGTAACTAGGTGAAGTAAACCTTATAAATTACGATACTAGTTTAGCTTTAAATCCTTAAACTTACAAATTTTTATTTTTTTTCAAGTAATTTTGACTTGACCCTGAGCTGCCATTGGATTACTATGATGCTTGAGTCGACTATAGCTGAGTGAGTTTTCCAGGTCATTCTATACTTGTTTGTGTTTATAGTTAGTGAATATAAGTTATGATCAATAAATGAATGTTGTTTGGGGTTGGGTTATACTTGTGTATGATAATTGGTTGTTAATGGTGAGTTTACTTTAAATTACAATAATGTATTAATTGTTGCATAGTAGATTCACTAGGAATTGATTATTTGTAACTTTGAATGACCATTAAATAATAAGACCTAATTTTTCTCGAATAGAAAAAGTTAACTTGAAACATATATAATCATGCACCGCATAACTAATTTTGGCAGTCACATTATACGAAGGTAATGAAAGGCCATATGTGGGTTGATTATTAATTGTTATAGATTTCGTACGGTTCACATGTGTGATATGACCTTACCCTGGCTTGCAGGATTACTAGGCATTAGAGGCGCCAACTGCCTAGTTAAGGATCGAGTCTAGAGGCCTCCATTTAGGGGTAAATGAGGGTTGCACGAAACTATTCACAATCATATGTAGAATTCGTTAATAATAAAACTGATAATTGATATACCATTACATTTTAAATACGAAACGTGGAGTTTTGTTATGAAATAAGTTCTAGTATGTACTTAGATCTGACTATGCCGATGTATCTCCAACCTTGACTTTGGAGGGCGTTAAATCTGAGTTGCATGCAGTACCTGGTCACTTGCATGTATTTGTTTGGCATACTGACTGACCTGCATTCATGTGATTGAACTTAATTATTGTATAACTTGCTTGCTGTATGGTTAATGGGATTATCTCACTGAGCTAGTTAGCTTATACCCTTGTAGTCTTCTTTCGCAGGCCATAATATTCGTAGAGTCGAGCCGTCGCATGCTCGAGGTTAGTATTCTATACAGGGTCAATGTTGGAGCAAGACATGATCAGAGAGTACTTATGATAGTTTATAGAGCTGATTATGTAATCGAGTGATACTAATTTGACTTAAGAAATACTTTAGATTTCTTATCTGTAAATTCTTATATAAATAGATTATGTGTTATGTTTCTATATTTTATTATTGTTATCATGAAATGATATTACTTATGTTTGTGCACTCTTGATTTTTAATTGTAGCTGTAGCCTTGTGTATCGTATAAAAGGGTCATCGATTGTAAGGGAATTTAATCTGTAATCCTTTATACGATACACGGCGATTACCAGGACTAGCCCCCTCGGGTCGTGACATATAAATAGTTTAGTTATTTCACTCAAATACTTATTACTTTTCGAATTCCCTAAATATCAAGAGATCTCGATATGGATACCGATCTACTGGTGGATTATTACGATCCCTAACTACTGTTATGGTTGAGTGAGTACTTCTAATGATTCCATACATGTTTGTATTTGTAGTCAGTGAATTTTTAATCTTATTGATAAAAGACTTAATGTATGGGGTTTAGGCTATGCTTGTGATTGACGATTGTATATTGCATGAAAATACTTTAATTTGTGAAATTGAATTGGTTGCTACATTATAGTTACTAGTAGAGAATTGGTTGTTTGTGATATTAGTTGATCACACATTAATTGGACTTAAGTATATCAATCTTGATTAAATTAAATAAAGTCATGCATAATCATGCATCACGTTCTGATAATTTTGGCCATCGCATTACACAGAGGTAGTAAAAGGCCATGCGAGGGTTGATTATATAATTATGATTAGAGTATTTAGTATGGTGTACTCATACAACATAGCCTTACCTTTACTCATAGGATTATTGGGTGTTGAAGGTGTTAATCGCCTAGCTAAGGGTCAAGTCTAGAGGCCTCTATTAAGAGGTGAGTGTAAACTGTGGGAGCCCATTCACAATCATACTTAGAACTTAGTTTATTTAAAAATTGAAAATGGATATACGATTTTATTTTTAAATACAAAAATGGAGTTTCGTAGTTGTATAAGTTCAAGTATGATGCCCAAATCTGATTGGTGCCGTGTATACTCTAACTCTAATTTTAGAGGGTGTCAAATCTAAGTTGCATGCAGTATCTAGTCACTTGCATTATTTGTATGGCAATCGGTATGTTCATGCATTCATATGTTTGAAAATTAACTGTTGAATAACTTGTTTGTTGTATGGTTGAGAGATAGCTCACTAAGATTTCTAGCTTATATCCTTATAGATTGCTTTTACATGAGGATCTCTTCATTACACCTAGTTGAAGCATGCTTAAAGTCAATAAGAAGCTTTTAGGATTGTGTGAGTTCGAGTAAAGACTTGAGAGAGTGTTCTATTACTATAGCAAACTCTCAAGTAAAGATTTATTATATAATATTATGTGTTATTAAGTATATTTGCTAATCCATACAATAGTACATTAAAGACTTAGTGTATTTGCCAATATGTATTGTAGTTATATTATGAAACTCATATCAATACAATTATGTTGTGATATTATATGCACTTGCATAACTATTGGGTATTTAGTTGTAATACTAGCCTTGTATGTTACATAAAGGGTTGTTGATTGGAAGCGTAACCAATCTATGGTCCTTTGTACGATATACGATGTCTACTACGACTAGGATACCCCTTGGGTCGTGATAAATACTGACCTTTTAATTGATTACTATGATCATTGATAAATCTTATGGTCAAGTAAGTACTCTTGATGACTCTATACCTGTTCTGTGCTTATAGTTAGTGCGCTTAAATTTTATATATTAATAAATTGATGTTTGGGGTTCAAGAATATGCATGTGATTGAATACTATTTGCTTATTGTGCAAAATGTGGTTAAGTATGGTAATTGAAGAATTGATTGTATAATTGCTCTTTGCATGATTTGAATGGTTTGTTGATATTGATTGATCACCTAATAAATTGACTTAATCATATTTGACTTATCTTAAATTAAATGGATCATGCATAAGCATGAACATTGCATATAATGTTCCGATCGTCACCTTACACGATGGTAATGAAGGGCCTTGTAAACCCTACAAATTTAGCTATTTGAGTGTAGAATTGCACTCTAATACTATAGATAACTTTCCTAAGTCAACAGAGCTAATAAATTTAAAACCAATTAAAATTTTAATTTTGAAACCTAAAACGAATTTGAAAGACCCTAGAGCATTAATTGAAACCTTAATTGTATATAAAGATCCTAACCCTTAAATGTAAGCAAATAATAGAGATAGGACTCAAATGTGATAAAAACTCTAAAACCATAATTTTAAGCTTATAAATATACCAATTTACTATAAAAACAATAAAACCCTAATAGAGCCAAAATAATTGAACGATACACTAAATCGTGTGAAATCTCTCACGAATGATTAAAGGTAACTTCGAAATGCTCATAAATGTAAAAGTACTAAATTAAGTTATAAAATTTATAATATTATCTTATAATTAATATTAACCTTATATTTATATAGATAAATTAGTGTCATGTCAATTTAGACATTTATATGTTATTTAAACAAGATGTAGTAGATATTAATATCATAATTTATAATTTCCCTATAGTTATATTATTTATTATTTTGAATATTATTTATAAGGTTAGAAATATTTAAGGAAAATTCAAATATTTGTTTATTAATTTATTACATTTAATTCTTTATTTTCCCTCTTTCTTCATCTTTTCCTCTATTTTTTTATGTCCAAAATATACATAATAAATATATATAATATTTTAGGAGTTGACTAAGTCAACATATTGACTAAGTTAAAGTGTCAACATCATCTAAACTTTTCCTTTTCTTCTCTTTTCTTTTTCTTTTTCTTTTTCTTTTTCCTTGTTTCTTTCCTTCTTTTTTTTTTTTTTCCTCTCCACTTGCCTAGCAAGTTTCAGCTACCATGTGTTACTTTAATTCTCCCATGTGATCAAATTCATGTGGAACAAAATTAAGAAGATAAGATAAGTTTAAAGTCAAGTCAATTATCTCTTTGTCTTGTTTTCTTTTCCTTGTTACTTTTTCCCTTTTCTTCTTTTAGCTAATTGCAAGTGTCCCTTTATAACGCATCATTTTTTTTTTCACTTTTACATAAGAAAATATACACAACTTTTCCTCCCTTTTTGTCAACCAAAATCCTCTCTTCCCTTTTTTCCTTTCATTCATTTGATTTCTCAATTTCTTTTCAACAAATTACTAGAAGGAGAAGAAAGGCTCTTGGATTCTACAAGTTTCAAGGTAACAAGAGTAATATATTAGTGTTTATTTTTGTATATAGTTTGTTATGTAATATTAAATTATGTGTAAACTTGTTCTATGTGTATTTTGCAGTAGTTATGTATTTTTGGAATATGTTATAGAGTTCATTTGTAATTTCTTGTCTTTGTAATAAAACTATTTATACATGTATTGAGATTACATGTAAAGTTAGTATTTTTATGTATATATGTTCATATATATATATATATATAACTATTTAGGCATATAACTATAAGTATATATATGTTATAATTAATTATGTAAACATATGGTATATAGCAATATTGTAAACCCCGTAAGATTTTGCTAATACTTCGAATTGAAATCGAATGACCATGATATTCGATAGAGTCGACGAGCCGAATAATCAAATTTTGCCTACTAAGATAATTCGAATTGGTAGTTAAGTATTTCCACACTTAAGAAAAACCCTAAACAATCAACCAAATATCAACTAATGAAGTAAATACTTAAGAACTCCATTTTAATTGACTAAGTTTAATTGAGCTTAGTTTAATCTCAAACTACTAGTAACTTAGTAAAAGAGAAAATTTAAAACAATAAAATAACTACGTAATAAACCCTATCTAACTCATCGAATAAGGTGGCCTTTTAGGTTATGTTATGTTGAGAATTTTAGAGAACCACATACAAAGAGGGCTTAACCCCTATTACCTAATTTCCTTAATAAATTGAATGCATTTGAAACAAGGCTAATAATGATAATCTAATTCACCTTTCACGAGATAAATCTAACAAGGAAAAGATAAGCCAACCTTCATCTCTTTACATATGTTAAACTATTTATAGATAAGTGAACTAATTTATCAATTTATTTAATGTACAAAAGGAATTGATGTGACAAAAGCATGGCTAATTACACCTTACAAATCACACCACCTATAAGGAAGGAAGGATAGGCCATTCCCCATCTTTTCCACATCTATTCACTTGTCAACTTTTGTCACTATTTTTTCATAAGACCTATACCTCCTTCTATCATCATGTTTTGATTCTTTATACTTCCAATTTGTTAAACAAAAAGGGAGAAAAGTGTTTGCACAAGACAAACACCAACTGACCATCTCCCCTCATTTCCTCCCTATTTATTTCATGTTCTAAAAACCCTCATGCATTTACAGTAACAAAAAGAAGACTAACTCCCTATACACACAAAGTAAACCGTCCACTCCCTTATGCCCCTTTTCAAGTCACACATACATGCTCATCACTTAGCAATACCATCTTGAAACAACTGGAAAACCAAAGTTAGAAACATTGTGTCATCTTTTGGAAAGTAAGAAGGTTAACCAACATAACAAGAGTTTAGTTCTTAAAGAGCCAAAAAGAAAAAGAGGAGCACAAAGGATAAGGAGATAAGGGGACAATAAGTAGTATGATCTCCCACCATCCTCATTTAGTGAAGTAAGTTTCACGTTGAGAAATGTTAAGAGTATCATGCTTAGAAAATTATTTCTTATTTAAGGAAAGTGTTATGTACCATAGATGTATCCTAGTAAGTTCATGAACTCCTTGAGATTTTCATATGAACATTATGGTATGAGTGGTTTAGGCTTAGCTTCTTTATAGTACATTTATTCGTCACTTAGGGTTTGGCTTTAAGGCTTGAAAAAGCCATGAAATCATTTGTATAAAAGGACCGTACAAGTTGGACGTAGCATGTATGGAGCATTTCTAGATGATATCAATGCTTCTATTAAGTTTCATAAGCCTTAGAATAGCCTTTAGTGAAGGAAAAATCAACATATAAAGTGTTTGTGATGATATAGGCTTGTAACTCACAAGAGAACTCAAAATAAGACTCAACCCTCTTTGGAATAGCTTCTGGACGTGATGTGTTATAGAGTATTCCTAAACTTTCTTAGACTTATTCTTGTTAAAACTTGCTTAAAAATGCTACCATATATCCCTTGTACAAGTATATATGTTGTTTAGATAAGAATCCTTAATAAAGGTGTTTATTTGAGAGCTTACTTAAAAATTTTAAAATCTAACCCCACCATGAAATCCACTTATAAGAATGTTTTAGAAAAGATTAAAGTGTTTTTGAACTTCCTAAAGTAATATAGCTAGTATATGAAGGCATTAGGAAGCTAAACCGAGCTAAAAACATGTTTTGGACCCAAAATCTAACCAAGAAAGCCCCAAAAATGCCATGGACATAACTAACCCCACTTAAAAATCCTTTGGAAATATGTTTAAATAATATTTGAACTCGAATAAGCATGTCGCACCTAGGTTATAGGCCCTAAATGGGTAAAACAGGTAAAGAATTACAAAACGGGCCAAACCGGTAAAGCTTTAGGCCTAAAGAGTTAAAGAACCAGCATTTTCAGATTTCATAAATAAGATTTAAGGCCCAACTTGACCAATTAAAAAGCCCAAAAGAACAAATGCAAAGCCCCACTTAAAAGACCTTAACAAGAAGGCCCATAAGTCCAAATAAGAAGCATAAATAAAGGAAGGCTAAGTTGGATTAATAATTAAATATAGGCTCATAAAGAATAATTACTAATTATACTTCAAAGCCTACATAAGAACTTGGAATCCACCAATAATTGGAAAAATGGAATATAAAACCAAGATTTTACAAAAGTAGAGCCCTTTTACCCAATAAACAAGAGGTTCGTAACTTTCTGAACCAGCACAAAATATTGTGGTTGGAATCTATCAGTTTGAACCATACTATGATAATCTACATCTGAAAAATGATGGAAAACGACTATAAGAATGTGAAAATCGGATTTAAAATGAGGAAGTTATGATAAAAGTAAGTTTTAGTTAAAACCGAGAATTATAGCGAGAATAGTTAGCTTAATAGGAAATTTTTCTTTTTTGTTATTTATATTCCTTTGTGATTATTTTAGGTGATTCCAATATTGATTCGAACTTACCTGTCGACTACTACGATCAATAGATCATCTTAGCCGAGTGAATATTCTTATGATTACTATGCTTGTGTTTGATTGTAAACTAGCTGCAATTAAAGTCAAACAACAATTGATATGTTTGGGGACTTAGGAATTGCATGTGTATGATATTCCATGATTGTTGTGTTAAAGTACTCTAATGTATATAGTTACAAAATGCTTGTTATGTAGCTACCTATGGCATGCCTTGCAATTTTCTGTTGACAATGAGTAGTTACAAAAAAGTAAAATGAATATAACAATTTTTTACCATAACTAAACCGAATCATGCATGGCATAACTTGCATCATTATGTGTTAGCCGTCACATTATGCGTGAGGGATGCAGGGGTCTTATAGGGGTCATGTTGATGTTTATGTATATGAGTTTTCGCACGATGCGCACGTACAACATAGCCCCACCCTAACCTGCAAGCTTACTAGGTGCTGGAGATGCTAACCGCATAACAATAGGCCGAGTCCTAGAGTCCACCGCTTAGGGGTGAGTAGAATTCATGCTCTACCCACATCTTTGCTCTCGCAATAGGAATTGAGAAGTAATAATTGAATAATATAATTAACTATAAGAACAGAAAGAACTGAGTGGATGTGAGACTTGTGTGTTAGTTGTCGAGGGTGCTTGGAACCCGGGTCTAACATTTCAAGTAACTCCAACCTTAGCTTTGAGGGTGAATTCTCGAGTTATATGCAACTACCGGTAAGTTGTATATAATTGTTTGAGCATACGATTGTTGCATTTATATGGTTGTTTAATACACTTGCTTGATTTTTGTGTGAAAGGTTTAGTAAGAGGAATTACTTACTAAGAATGTTGTAAGTTTACGCCCCCTTAGTCTTTTGATGTAGGGAAACATTTGGCTTATACCAGGGCATGCTATGCCCGAGGTGAATGTTGGGGAGTTGGGATGTACAAGTCAAGGAAGAGCAACTGAGAGAACTTACACATTTGTTTTTTAGTCTTTTGTATTTGTTTCTCATATGGGACGTACTATTAGACTCCCTATGATTTATTTTTATTTTATAAGCCATGTTGTACTTGTAATATTCTTTTAATGAGAAATAATTCCATTTATAGTTAGGTTATATTAATGATTGGTTAGTTACTTCATAAAAATTTATTTAATAATTAAATCTGAACTGCTTAGGAGTACATACTTAGGAAGCTACCTAGTATTTGGAAGACAACTTATATATTGCATTGAAGGTTTTAGATTTATCACAAGGCAAATCTAAGGCACTTGAGGTTGTATATAGTGGGTTACCACAATCAAGGTATCTTTCAGGGCATGACATATATTTATATAGGTATGCATATATAGTATATATACATTTATACTTATTGTACATGGTATTTAAATTATTACACATATATGTTAGATATATTATAAAGTTATATATATATGTGCAAATAAGGCAAGACAATATAAGCATAAAGGTAAATGTTTAAGTATAAAAATACGAATACTAATGGTATAGTATAAGTATAAGTATGAGTATAAGCATATTTATATGCTTAAGCAATATACATACAAATATACTAAAATACTAAATCCCTAAATAAAGTAATATAATATATATATATATATTAGAAAAATAGATTAATTTTCAAAATTTGATAAATTACAATAATAGGTATATATGTATAAATATTAATTAATATTATGAAAACTAGGTAAACTGTAAAAATTAGAAAATATAGAAATTAACATAACTAATCAGTCGTTGCCACATCAGTACCTTCATTCTTGTAACTAAATTCACAAATTATAATAAAATAATAATAATTAATTAAATAAAAAATTTAAAATATAACAAAAGCAATTAAATATGAATTTAACCTCAAAATGGTCAAATACATAAATTATTATAAAATAGACTTGAAAATAAGAAAATATTCAAAAATATAAAATTTAGAAATTTATTAAATTATAAATTTATAAGGAAAAGCTTAAATTAATAATTTAAAAATATTTAAGTAAAAATAATAGAATTCGTACCATTTTTAGGTCATGATGAAAAATGCAGGCTACAACGTCCAAAACGAACCTTGTTATATAAAAATACATCCGAAAAAGATAAAAATCAACTATAAATTCATAAAAATTGGACTTAAAATGAAAAAGTTATATGCGATTGAAAATTTAAGATAAATTGAGAAAAATAGGTAAAAGATTTAAATCAAACTATGTTTGTACCTTGCTTAGGTTATAGTGAGAAGCTAGACAAATAATGGTAGATATTTAGTTAATTAAGAAACCTAGTTTTTCAGAATACTTATAAGTTTTATTATCTTTTAAGTACTCGATTATCGAATTCTGGAAATCCTAAAGGCTTGAAGAGTGAGCATTAACCTAAGTGATAGAGTTTTGATGATCTACTATTTGCTTACTATTTGATGTTTGTATATTGCTTTTTGGTTGATATTAATTGTTTGTTGAATGGCTAAATGCTTTGTGTGCTATCATTTTTGTGGTCATCTTCTTAAATTGGTAAATATAAATATTTGACCAAAATAACTAGTTATATTTGTTGCGTGTTTATGTCTCAATTGGTATATTAATGGAGAGTGCTAGCTTTGCAAATTTTTGAGAAAAGTATTTTTGAAAAACATCTTTCCAATCTTAAATATATATATATATATATTATGATTTCTGTGAAGGCTTTTAGTACCTATGAATGACATTTTTATCATTGAGGTAAAGTTAACATGGTATCTTCGATTGATTCTAGGAGGATTTGCATAATTGCACCATAGGGCCTTGGATATATTTTGATAGCGAAAGGACTTGCTTTATGTGCCCAAGGAGCCTTAGATATGGTTAATGGATGACTTTAGTTGGGGTCCACTTATTTAGATTAATATTTCTTTCTCAGTTAGGGTAATAGTCCAATATCATTTAGAGGGATGGTGCCTTTAGACAACCTCATACGGTTAAGGTAAGGTGCTTTGTACATATAAGTATAGAAGATAATCGATTTATGGATGACGTAAATCTATACATTCCATAATTCTAAAATCCTATGGATGTGTTGTTTACATGCACTATGTATGCATTTACTTTGCATATAGATAGATTGTATGAGTGCTCATAATGTTTGATAACTCGCTTGAACAATAGTAGTGAGAAATGAACTCACTAAGTTTTGATTTGCTCATTCCCTTATCGTTTCTTTTATAGGTTCATTTAAGCTAGGATCAAGATGAATTTAGAGCACTGAGTGCACATCGGCATTGTTTAGGTTAATTGAGGAATGTATAGTTGAAACAGAAACATTTTGTGTAGAAATTAGTCATACATTAGAATTATGAATAATTTAGTATTTCTTATAATTTATGAAATTGAATCACTCTATCTTATTATTTAATAGGGGATACTGATTCTTTACGATTTTGAGAGACTATCGATTATTGGATATCCATAGTTATTTATATTTTACATTACATCGATTGATTAAAATCGAAAACCTTAGTGATTAATTTTTTATAGTCTTGCAATCTCTGATTTGTAAAGTGATTTTCGTATCAAAAGTGCACATGTGATATGAAAATTTTAAATAATTCTATTAGGCCCCTTTTCTGGTCATGATAGGCCTTGTAGCGATGGGATTCTTATATGATTTGATTAGTACAATACTAGAGCATTGGTACAACAATACTTTACACTTAGTTTATAGGTTTACCTAGTGTAACTTATGCCTGATTATCTAGTAATCTACAAGAGAAAATTATTGGAGAGTAAGTTACAAAAGCTTAGTGAGATATCTCCCATATTATCTCGATAAGCTGGTTATCAAACAATTAATTAACAAACATATGAATGCATGAATAAGCAGTATGTAGACTTTGTAAATTTAACCTTCTAAATATAGTGTCGGACTTGAGTATCGTAAATATTTTCCTAAGTCGATAAGACCACATAAAATGAAAACTGACTAAAATTTTAAACTTGGAATTTAAAACGAACTTAAAAGACCCAATTATATGTTTTGGAAACCGTAATCATGTAAGAAAACCCTAATCCCTACATACGCATACTTTTAAAAATGTAAACCTAAACTTAACAGGAACTGTAAATATCAAATTATAAAAATTTTCAAAACTTAATAAAATTATCTTAATGCTTGAAAAGCCATAAATCAATAAAATTATCAATAATTTTGTAAAATCTTATAAAACTGATAATGAACGAATCAGGGATTATTTCAAGTAATAATAAACCAAAAAAAAAACTAATTAAAGGAAAAAATTAATAAATTTACAAAAATTATTTTTACTTGTATACATAAGTAGCCCCATAATATGTATATATATAAATATATTATTAAGCAGTTTTCTTCTCTTTTCTTAATCTATCATATGATATATATATGTTGCATAATAAAGCAATATTCCTAAATAATTAAGCCAATTGAACCTTAAGCTCCTAAGTATAAGTCAATTATTCTCGAGTTGGTGAAAAACCCTAAAATGTACATAATCTCACTTAAACTCTAAAACATACTTAAACTCACTCGAACCCAAAACCTTGGGATAATCAGGGACTTATGGCCCTAAATAAATAATTGAAAATATAATTTCAATAAATTTTATTCAACTCTAGAAAACTCTAAAATTTCTTAAGAAGCAAATCATAACCTACAAATTAATTTGAGAATCAAGCCCTAAAAAGAACTTCATATAGAACAATTTCCTTATTTTCACTTATAAGCCATGTTATATATGGATAAGTTGTAAACCTTACTTTTTAACGGACTTGTGATTCAACTAAGAACACTTCCCAAATATTCCTAAGGATAAACTAAGCTAAGAATTAAAGTTTACATTTAAAAGCGAATTTAATTTTCCAATTTGAAACCTTATTATCGATAAAACTTGAATACGAGAACCATAAACTCTAAATGTAAAACCCTAAAACAATTAAAGACTTATAACCTTAAGCGGCTAATTAAGAATTTTATTCGATTAATTTTATTCAACACTAGAAATTTTTATAATTTTATAAGAATTGAATCATAACTTACAAATCAATTTAAGAGATAAACTCTAAAAGAATTTTATATAAGACAATCTCCTTATCTTCATGCATAAGATTTGTGCACATGAATAAGTAAATCAACCAATCATCCTAAATAACTTATCAATTGATAAATATAAACCCTACTTTTAGTAAGCCTAAGATTGGATTAAGAGTACTTTCCGAACGTTCCTAAGGATCAACTAAACTAAAAACTTAAGCTTATATTTAGAAACGAATTAAAACTTTCCAATTCAAAAACCAATTATTGATAAAACCCAAGATTGAAGAACTGCAAGCTCTAAAGTCATTTAAAACCCTAAACCTTAAAACCATTAAGGAATTTTAACCCTAAGTAATTAATCAATAATTTATTATGAATAATTTCATTCAACTTTAGAAAATTTCACAATTTTATAAAAATCAAATCATAAATTACAAAACAATACAAGATGAAAACCTAAAAACAATTTTCTATAAGACTATGCCCTTATCTTCATGTCTAAGCCTTACACTTCAATAAGTAGATCAACCAATCACTTTAGATAACTTATCAATTGAGAGTTAGAATCATCTATCAATTGATAACTTATCAAAATCTAGTAATAAGACATTTTCCTTATCACCCCTTCACTTATACTACATGTGGACAATTTTTCACAAGATTACACATGCTTAACTTCATTAAATGAGACAAGACCATTTCATGACCCAAAAGGACTTTAAATGGAATATTTAAACAAGAAAGAAAGAGGGGTCATGCTCTTGTTTTTCAACCATCAATCACTTTCTCTTACACATCACTATTCACCCCTTAATGCTTACATCATCAATAGTTGCAATTATTGACTTTTGTGTAAGTTACAAGACAATCAATTAAAGCTTCTTGCACACACTTCTTTTCTCATTCAAAATCTGCCACTCTCTCCCTCTTTCACTCCCATTTTCACTTCCTTTTCTCTCACTTTAAACACAAATCAAAATAAGAAATCTAACTCCACAAATTCCTAACATTGCTGCCACCATTTTTGCTTCCATACTCATTGCACCAAGCTTTATTTTGTGCCCTTTATTTGTAAACTTCAAAAACCACTTTTAGGAACTTTAAAATATCCTCAAAGCCCCACTTCAAAGATCAATACTTTAGTTCCAAATGAGCTTGCAAGAAGAAGGAGGAAAAACAAGGAACATAAGAGGGTACTTAGTTGTACAATCGCCGTTTCTACGCTTTTAGGACGAGTAAGTTGTTTCTTTATGTTAGTGGTTTAGTGTTACATGTTAGGGACCATGTTCATGAAGATATTAGCATGATCATAAGATGATAAAATAGCTAGACCACCTTAAGAAGTATGCTTGTGAACTCCTTTACATGAAAGTTGAATTATGAGCATGCTAAGTTGGTGTTATGTAAAGATATATGTTTAACTCTTAGAATGGAAGATTTTAAGTTAAGAAAATCATGAAATTTGTACGTGAATGAGGAGACATCATGCTGGACGTGGAGTACATGTGAGCCATTTAGATGTTATTTCCATTTCTATTAAGTTAAAGATGCTCAAACCTAGCCTTAGGTAAAGGAAAATCCATTACATGAAGCTTTTATGAAGAAATCAACTTTGTATGACATGAGCTATGATATGGAAGTTGTAATAAGTGTAAGATCTCCTATTTCTTTGTGTGAAGCATGAGTTAAAGAATCATCTTATGGAAGAAAAGTTAAGTTAAGAGTTGGATACAAGTAGTTTAAGTGATGATCTAACACCTAAACTTAAGGAAATGATGAAACAAGTTGAAAAACCAAGTGAGAACCCATTGGATTCATCGTGACCAGATCTGGAACGTGGCAAAAAGTTGCTTAAAAATATGATAAAACTAAATGAAAAAAGTGAAAAGATCAACCAAAGCAAGTATGGTAAGTATACAAAGCCTAAAACTCAAAACCGAGCCTAAAACTCTCAAAACAAGCCTAGAACTCTAAGTTGGGCCTTCAATAAAATTCTGACCAGCACCTTAAAACATTAAGAGAGGTTGTTTTGAAGCCCATAAGAAATCCACCTAAGGCCCCATAAACCCATCAAAGTCGCTAACTTAGTATGAACTAAAAACAAGCCCATTTGATAACTTAAGCCCACTAAGGGCCCATGAAGTGGTTGTTAGCCTTAGGAATATAAATCAAAGTTGTAAATCTGATCTCAAGGAGTATTTTGAGCTTAGGATAAAATCTTACGACCAAGGCCAAATGATTTCTAAAGTTATCAAAAAGCCCATTACCATACAAGGCCCAAAAACACTCCAAGTTAGAGTACACTCGAAAACGATGAAGATTGACTATAAGATCATAAAAATCGGATTTAAAACGAAAAATTTATACATGATTGAGCTTTTAAGTAAAACCGGAAAAAAATTATGAAACTAAGTCTAAAGTATAACTTAAAGGGTTTTAGCTTAGTTTTTTAAGTTTTATTTCAAATCCTTATAGTGTCGTATTTGTGATGTCCAAGGGACCCGGCTTTAGGGAGATGACCTATCCCAAATTATTTTGATTGATCCGCATGGTTAGTGAGTAAATTCCCGATGACTCTATACTTGATTTTTCTTGTAAAATAGATGCTCCTAAACTTATATATATATAAATTTGGATGCTTATGGCATATGGGAGATGCATGTGTATGGATTTATGGATGAATGTGATGACTTGTTAATTATATATAATAATAGGAATTGTTTGTACTAATATATACATGTGAATTGTATGGAATGAAATTGTTTGATTACCTTGAAAATCGAGTTAATCACTTATACGATTAAGAAATCAAAATGAATCATGCATTCCCCATATTGCTTACAGATAACACCGATTACTGCTTCACGCAGAAGATGAAAAGGGACTCATAGGAATACAAGTTTCCTGCAGGATTGGACACTAGCTATGTCATCATATATATTGAGTGTATCCTAAGCTGATGAGCTTACTAGGCACTGGGAGACACCAATCATCGGCGAGGGGCCGAGTCTTGTGGCTTCTACTTGGGGTGTGTGTTTGTGGATTGCGGAGGCCACCACACCTTTAGACTTAGGATTTTAAAAATATGATTTGTTATTCAACAAAAAAAGTATACATACATACACACGTATATATATATATATATAGTTTTGTTTTGGCTTAAGCACAATAGTGTAAATGAAATAAAAACCCAAGGTCTAGAACCTGGATTTTGGTTTGGGTCAGTTAATTATCTCCAAAACCAGACTTCAGGGGATGTAATTCTAAGTCGTATGCAGTTCCTAGGCTACTGCATGTGTTGTTTAGCATATTGATTTTCATGCATTCATATGATTGTGTATTTAATAAATTTCTGTCATGCGGTATTGATGAGGGTAATTATCTTACTAAGCGTAAGCTTACACCCCAACAGTTCTTTTCCTTATAGGTTGATCGATAGTTGGGAATGGGATAGGAATTGAGTGCAGAGTGATACCATTGAATCAATATGATGAAAAGCTTGTATAGTTAATTCGGAATACTCCGAAAAATAACTAATGTCTCAATTAAGTTTAGTATCTTTAGTAAGTTTAGAATTTTCTAGAATTGTCTATCTTATTTCACTATTTTGGTAGGGGATACCGATTCTCTATGGTTTTGAGGAACTATGGAAAAATGGATATCCATAATTATTTATATTATATAATGAGTTAATGAACTAAAATTAAAGACTTAAGCAAATAACTATTTAGAGTTTTATAATCTTTGCCTTGCAAGGCAATTTTCTTATCATGGGTACACATGTGATATGAAAATTTTAGGCAATACTACTAGGCCCCTCCTAGGGTTGCTACACAGTATGGCAAACAATATATGCGATTAATCGATATTGCATACAACATCAAATTTATTGAAGTAAGGGTTGGAGATTCGTCGGCATTAATCACAACCAGGTTTTAACACCTGGGTTTTTAACCATAAATAGAAATTTCATATTTCACAAGATAAGTTTCTATTTCCAAAATGTACTAGTACATAAATTATCATGTCTAGTAGTGAGGTGGCACCTACAATCCACACTCATGCCTTAGCTAGTGGTCTCTAAACTTAATCCTTAGCAACCCACGATTAGCATCTTCTACAAGCTAAGTGATGAGTACGAGCATTGAGATGCATAGAAGTTAGAAATTAAAGATAGACTATATAGCTAGTTTGAATTATTATATATTATTAATACTATATTTAGATTTTATAACTTTCGTAAGTTTAAGTTTTACGTCTTTACTTCCTGATCTTATCGTTTGGTAGAGGATATCGATTTTTTAACGATTTTGAGGAACGGTAAAATATTGGATATCCATAGATTACAATAAGTTAAGAAAATTAAAAATAAAAAAATATGGCCATTAATTATTTAGAGTTTTACAATTTCTGACTTACAAGATGATTTTCATATTATGGGTATGTATGTGACATGAAAATTTTATGCAATTCTATTAGGCTTCCTATAAGGTCATGACACATGCAAATTAATACCTAAGCAGAAACAGGAATCATAATTAGATAGTAGCTAATTAGGCCGTTTATTATTACATCTAGATACTCATTAGGTTCATTTTATTTTATTTATCAAGAAACACCAATCAAGAGGGCGAGCTGCTCGATGATTTCTATGATTCCTATTGGCTTTGGTTAAGTGAGTACTCCTTATGATTTCATACTTGTTTATGCTTGTAGTTAGTGATTACTTAATTATTATCACTAAATAATTGATGTGTAAGGTCAGGATATGTATGTGATTGTTATTGTTTGCTATATCGTAGAGTTACTTTAAATTATGATAACGAATTGTTTACTGCATAGTAGATTTTATAGAAATTTGACTATTTGTAATATTGTTTGATCATACTATAATTGGATCTAATTATATCAAACTTTATTAAACTAAACTAGATCATGCATAAACATGCATCACATATAACTAATATGGCCTTCATATCACACAAATGTAGTGAGAGACCATATAGGGGTTGATTTATTATGATATTATTGTTTTAGTGTAGTACATACGTATAACATGACCTTACCCAAGCCCATGGGATTACTAAGCATTGAAGACACCAACTACTTGGCTAAAAGTCGAGTCTAGAGGCCTTCATTTAGGGGTAAGTGTGGATTGTAGGGGCCCACTTACAATTATACCTAGAATTTGGTTTTTAACTAAAACAAATAGACTATTTTTACTTGAATACAAAATGTAGAGCTTCGTAATTATATAAGTTCAGTTATAATACCTAGATTTGACTAGTGCTGTCTATTCTCTAACCTTAACTTTGCAGGGTATTAAATCTAAGTTGCATATAGCACTTATTCAATTGTTTTGTGTAGCATTTCGTTTGACTATGCATACATATGTTTGTAATTAATAACTGAACAACTTGCTTGCCTATATGGTTAAGGGATAACTCACTAAGTTCGTGTAACTTATGCCCCAATAGTTTTCTCTTATAGGTTTATTGATAGCTGGGCATAGGTTGAGAGCCAAGCATTGAATATAGTATTGAGATAGATTAAAACATATAATCTAAAGATAGATTGTACAGTCGGTTTAGACTATTAAATGTAATTACCATTCTTCTACTTAGAGTTTGTAATTTCAGTTAATTTAAATTTTAGAACTTTACTACCTGATTTATCATTTGGATATCTATAATTATTGATATATTACGGTAAGTTGGTAAATTAAAAATTGAAAACCCTTGAGATTAATTAATTAGAGTCTTGTAATCTTTGACTTGCAAGGCAGTTTTCGTATCATAGGTATATATGTGATATGAATATTTTAGAAAATCCTACTAAGCCTTCCTTAGAGTCATGACAATTAGTTAATATGAATATAAGCTCAAGAGATTGATGCATCTTACTTGTTTAGAATTGAGACTAAGTAACCAATTTTGCATATAAGTGTTCTTAGTAGGATTGGATCAAGAAACTCGAGTTAAGTTGAAAGAATTTCAATTAAAGACTTATAACGAGGTTGTTGAAAAAGCAAGAGTGATAAAATATGTAGAAAGAGAATTCTTAGAAAGGCATAATGAGGAAACCAAGGAAATCTTTGAATTAGGTAAAGAGTTAATGGATGATTATAATAAGAGAGGTAAGCAACCAATTGAGACATTGGAGTCGCAGCTGAATAAACCAATTGCAAAGAAGCCATACCAAATAAGTTGCTGGAAAACTGGGCAAAAAGTGAAATGATGTTTTAAAAGGAAGAATGTTTTGATGTGCAGTAACCATGGAGGGAGCGGTCATAATATCTTTGAATGCTGTCAAGATTAAGCAACCTAAGAAGGAATTTAGTGACTTATCAAGGAATCTTAGGGATTTAATATAATAAGTATGAGGAGATTATATATATATATATAAATATATATATTATATGTTGTGTGGACTTGTTATGATGTTTATAGCTATGTACTAGCCATTGATGAGAAGCTTATTAATTACACGTGAACTACATACTTAAGATTGATGAAAGGAGTTTTGCAAATTTAGCTCTTTTCAGTGTAAAGTTGAATTCGAGTATTGTAGATAATTTCTTAAGTCAACAGAACCGATAAACTTACTATAAACCTTATAAAGTTTTTGTTTGAACCCTAGATTGGACCTAAGTACCTTAGATAACTTCATGACTTGATAAGGCTAAATAAGTTAAAACTTAATTAAATTATAAAATTGAATATAATATAAATGAGAAAAATCTTAGTACGTTAATCAAAACCCCAATCGCGTACAAAACCCTAAACCTTATGTATGCATAACTGCAAGAGATTGAATCCGAACCTAATAAAAACCCTAAAACCATGACCCTAAGCCTATAAAATGTATAAATTAATCCCAATAGTAATAAAACTTTAATTGGATATAGTTATCGATCAACATATGCATAATCGTATAAAATCATTAATGAACGAGTAGAGATAACTCCTAAATAATTATAAACGTAAAGAGTAATAATTTAATTATCAAAATTAATAAAGTTATGAATATTACTTTGTGACTACTTATAATTATATATATATGTGTATGTGTATACTAGTTTTGTATTGATTTAATTATTTCGATTGAATTTTATTACATATCTTATGTATACGTACTAAATGGTGTATAGTAACTTTATATTTAATATTTTCTTCTATAATTACCTTATATGTATATTCAAGGAATACTTAAAAGTTGAAAACCCTTTTTAAAAAGTCAAACCAATCTTTTATAATTTTTCTTTTCCCTTTTTCCTTTTCTCTTTTTTCTTCTTCCTTTCCTTTTCCTTTTCTTTTTCTTCTTCTCTTCCTTCTCCATTTCAAAGATTGTGTTTGCTACTTGATTTTTTTTTTAATTCCTACATGTGCTCAAATTGAAAGATAAGAGGTAAGATTAATAAGATAAGGGACAAGTCAAATCCTATCTTATCTTCTTATTTTCTTTTTTTTTTTTTTACTTTTTCCTTTTGCTTCCTTTGGCCGATTGCATGTATGTACTAATATTCCATATTTCTTTTTGTCATATCAAAGAAATAAAACACAAAACAACACATACAAATTTCCCTTTCCAAACTGATAACTTCTACCCTTATTTCCCTTCCATTTTTCTTTCATTTTCTTAAAGTTTCTACATATTATTCACTATCATCTATATTGTAATACCATCTTACCAACAATAAGAGGACAAAGGAGGGTAATTTCTAAGAAGATAAAGCATAATCAAGTAATATATTATGTATATTTAGCTCTTGGCTTTGTAAATATGAGATATGTGTATATTTTGTTATATATGTACTTCATAGAATTTCATGTATTTTAGGAGTATGTAATAGGATTCATATGTATTTTCTTATCTTTGTAATAGGACTATATGTACATGTATTGAAATTATATCTATAAGTTGTTATTTTCATATATGTGTGTTCATATATATATATATATATATATCTATTTATGTCTATAACTATATATACACATATGTTATGATCAACTATGTAAACATATGGTACATATCAATATATGTATATATACGTGTGAGGCCTTGACCATAGAGAGGAGAAAATAGAATTAATTTTCAAAATTTAATAAATTATAATGATATATATACATATAAATACCACTTAATATTAAAAAATTGGAAAAATGCAAAAAAAATTAAAAGGTGGCCCAATGAGGAGATGTTATGTTAGCATTTATATTTATCTAATTAAATTCATAAATTATAAAAATAATAATAATTAATTAAATAAATAATTACAAATATAATAAAAAGTGATTTTAAATTGGAATTTAACCTTAAAATAAGTAAATTATTATAAACTAGGCTAAAAAATAAGTAAACTTCAAAAATATAAAATTTGGAAATTAATTAAACTATAAATTCATAAAGAAAAGCTTAAAATAATAATTTACAAATATTTAGATCAAAATAATAAAATTCATAATAGTTTACGATCATGATAAAAAAAAATGCAGGTTACAGCGTTTAAAATGAACCTTATATATGAAAATATGTCTGAAAACAATAAAAATCAACTATAAGTTTATAAAAACCAGAGGTGAAATGAAAAAGTTACATGCAATTGACAAAAAAGCTTGAATCGAGAATTATATATAAATAAATAACAAATTTGAGTAGATTTTACTAAATACTTATTTAGATTAAGTATCTCACCTAAATGCTAACTATTTGTTACACTTTCTAATTATCAAATGATCCTAATACGGATATCAACCTTCTAGTAAACTATTGCAATCCTTACTAATATTATAGCTAAGTGAGTAATCTTAATAATTCCATACTTGTTTGTGTTTGTACTTAGTGAATTCTAAATTCTATTGATAAATGACTGGACTTATGGAGTTTGGGGTATGCATGTTATTGTTATATGTATGTTGAGTGAAAATTACATTAAATTTATGAAACTGATTGGTTGCTGTATTATAGATTTTGTAGAGAATTGGTTGTTTGTGATGTTAAATGATCACATGATAAATGGACTTAATTATATTTGGCTTGATTAAACCAAACTGAGACATGCATAACCATGCATTACATTATAATAATTTCAATCGTCACATCTCTTGAAGGTAGTAAGAGGCCATACAAGGATTGATTATATAAACCCTAGGAAATCAATAGTTGAACCCTAATTTAAGTCCGAATGTCCTAAACTGTGCAATAAGTCAATAAGGCTAGTAATAATAAAAGATTATGAAATTTAATAAATCAAATACAACACCAATAACAAAACCTTAAGAATTGATCGAAACCCTAAATCATGTACTAAAACCCTAAAAGCTGAATTATGCACCATTAATCAAAATTGAACCCGAATTTGTTCGAAACCTTAAGATTATAAATATAATCCTATAAAATAGTTAAATATTACTCAATAGTGATATAATTATAGTCGATTACAATTATTGACTAAATCGCTTCTTCACATGAAATTTTAATGAAATCGCTACAATAATCCGTAAAAATTATAATTGCAACAGGTACGAAATAAATTGATAAATTTTCACAAAATTTTCAAAATTAACTTATGATGAGTATTGTTATAATTTATATGTTTAGAAAAATTACATATGTTTATTATTAATTTTTATTTTATTCCTTTTTCTTTTTCTCTTTTTCCCTTTTCTTTCTTCTTTTCTTTTCCTTTGGCTACCATGTCCTGTAAATAAGAAGAAAAAATCAGAAATATAGCAGCCCATGTGAGATAAATTAAGATACAAGTGTTGCAATTAGAAAGGCAAAGCAAATATAATTGGATTAAGATGTCTTGTATCCATGAATGCTAACTCAATTACATTTGTATGAGATATATATATATATAATTATTCTAGCCCAAAAAAAAAATTTGGTCGTAAAATAGAAGCAACAAAAATCTGGAAAAGTTTACAAAAACAAAAACCCAAACCTGGAAAGCTAAAAACGTGAAGAAAAGAAGAAGAAGAAGGAAGAAAAGAAGAAAAAAAAATTAAAAGTAATAGGTAAGTAAATTATTTTGCAAGTATAGATGTATATTATATAATATATACATGTATATATGTAGAATTTGTATTGTATTTTTATAAATATAATGTATATATGCATAAATACTTAAATTGAATTATATATGTATGTATAAAGATATGTATGTATACATGTATGTACATAGGTATATTATACGGAAGGAATATGCAGTATGTATTTTTTTTAGATTACATATAATTGGTATTAAGTATTTTACAAAATAACTATAGGAATATACATATATATATATGTGAACTATATATATTGATGTATATATGTATAAATTATTTTCGTATGTATATATATATATATATATGTCACGAACTGAGGATGGCCTAGTTGTGGCAGATGCCGTATACTGTATGAAGAACCCCTGATTGGTTACCCTTCTAATCAAAAACTCTTCACATAATATACAAGGCTCTACAACTACTAGTTCCCAAGTACATCCAGATTCACATGATATCATCACACAATATATTTATATAAAAGTTAAGCTATAAAGCTTACATTACACAGTATTTAAGTATGTCTAAGTTCATAATAATAAGGTAAACATAAGTACATGAGTAAGAGTCTACATAAACTATTTTCTTCTCATCACACAGGACACCTCGCTCTTGCCCAAGTCCCCAGGCTAACCTGTGGCATCCTTCGTCCTGTCTCTACGAACAGGCTATCCTGCAACAAAAGTCTAAAGGGGTGTAAGGCTAAGCTTAGTGAGCAAAACCCTCAGCCACACAACAGGCAAGTTATGAGTACATTATAGTCACACATATGAATGAATGATCAAACAGAATGCCAAACAATACGCATACTTAACTAGTTCATATACGTAACTCGGATTTAACACCCTCCGAAGTCAGGGTTGGAGTTTGCACGGCACCAATCAAATCTGGGTATTACAATAGAACTTATTTTACTACGAAACTCCATGTTCCGTACTTATATCAAATAATTCTTTTATTTTCAGAAAAATACAAGTTCTAGTATAATTGTGAGTGGGCCCCCACAGTCCACATTCACCCCTAAACGGAGGCCTCTAGACTCGACCTTTAGCTAGGCGGTTGGTGCCTCCAACGCCTAGTGTTCCCGTAGGCCAGGGTAAGGTCATTTTGTATGAATGCACCATACATAACCAAATAAATCAATAATATCAACCTCCGAATGGCCTCTCTTTACCTTCGTGTGATGTGACGGCCGGAATCGTATCCATGCTATGCATGTTAATGCATGTTCCAGTTTCTTTTTATAGTCGAGTATAATTTAGTTCAAATTATGCTGTGACCATCCACTAATACATACAATCATTTTCTATACTACCATGCAACAAACAAGGCATTCTCTGCATTTAAGGTAAATTCACAACTCAACATACAATTACATACACAAGCATTTCCCGAACCCCACACAGTAGTTAATTAACAATAATATTTAAGTCCATTATCTACAATCACAATCAAGCATGGAATCATAGGGTAAATACTCACTCGGCCATAGTGGTTCGCCCTAATTGTAGTAATCAATCGGGAGGTCTTCGCTCACCTCAAGGTCACCTGATCATTATGTGATAACAACGCTAATAAGTGTTTGAATTAACTACTAATTCTAAATATCTAATT
Source organism: Lumnitzera racemosa (assembly GCA_024138005.1). Lineage (NCBI taxonomy): Eukaryota > Viridiplantae > Streptophyta > Magnoliopsida > Myrtales > Combretaceae > Lumnitzera > Lumnitzera racemosa. The sequence goes on along the minus strand of JAMXBC010000009.1, from coordinate 44,063,246 downwards.
ACCTAGTTCTACTTAAATCACTATCAACTTTTACTCGGTAAGACTTTAATTTCAATCGTATGTAACTTTTTCATTTCATTTTTTATATTTATGAATTTATAATCGTTTTTCATCGTTTCCGAACATATATTCACATGGTAATATTTGTTTTAGATATTAAGACCTCTATTTTACGTTATGAGCTAAATTTATAGAAATTTTTAGTTATGATCACCTAAGTACTTTTATTACTTATGTTTATATCTTTTATTCCTTAAATTCTTATAATGAAAGGATTTTACTTTGCTATTACTAATTTATGTACTGTATTAGATATAATCTAATTTAGAAGGTGTATTAAGATTTACTAATTTAGTTACCTAATTACCTACACTTTTCTTAGTTTTCTTATTTTCTAAACTTATGCTTATGTCATCGCTTACATCATCTTTTGCTTATGTCATCGCTTATGTTATCACTTGCTTATGTCATTGCTTATGTTATCACTTGCTTATGTCATGGCTTATGTCATCACTTACCTCATCATATGCTTACATAAGCCTTTCCTCATGCTTATGTCATATGCATATGTATTATGTACATGTTATCCTTTTCTCTTATACTTATGTACATATACTTTATACATACTTATACTCATACCTATACTTAGGCTTATACCGTATTTATACGTGTATACATACCCGTATACCTATACAGTTGGATACGTATTTTATACTAAAATTCGTATGCCTAAGCTTTTCCTTAAGAAAAGCTTAATTCCATGTTTTTGTGTTCTTATGTATATATTTAGTGTAGTATAGGTATGTATAGTTAGATTTGATCTTAAATTAGGTTATGTACATAATAAATACTCATGTACAAGGTTCATATACTTATACTCTTTTGGTATTTCCTTATGCATACATACATAGAAGCATATCCTCATGTCTTTCTTTCTTCTTTTTCAAAAGTTCAAGATTCTACACTTAAAGATGGAAACTTTGTTTCCTCTTCTTCAAGACAATACTAACCATATAACTACTTATCTAATCCACCTAATTAACTAACTAATGAATAATAGAAAGTAAGATAAAGCAACTTAAAGACATACCTTTAATGATGTTGAAATTATGGAGACAAAAGTGAAGGAATGAAAGGGAAAGAAGAGAGGGAAGTTCACGGCATGAAAAGGAGGTTTTGTTTTGTTTTGTTTCTTTTGTTGGTTTCTTTTAATGGAAGACAATATGTGGTGGGGTTTTGAAGAGGAGATGTGGACGGCAACAATAGAAAAAAAAGAGAGAAAGAAAAATCAAAAAGAAAAGAAAAGAAAGACATCATTAAGTAAGAGATATTTTCCTTATCTCTTAACTTTTGTTGACTTTTCAAAATGTTGACTTTAGTCAACATGTGTTGACTTGGTTAACATTTGAACTTTGGTCAACATGTATTATCTTAGTCAACATTCCTTAAGTATGTGCAATTTTGTGCATATAATGTAGTAATTAAGGGAAATTATGGGAGAAATGAAGGAAATGAGAAGAAATGAGGTATATGATGCTTTGATGTGTAAATATGGTTACTGAGATCTTACTCTAGGTCTTTAGAGTTCATATATCTCATTTGATAAACTACTTTGGATAATAAGTAGAAAAAGTACTAATTTGAGTATTGAAGTTCACTATATGTAACCTAATCTTTAACTATAAACCTAACCCTAACCCTAAGTAAGACTATCTTAATCATATATTTAAGGAATAAATATAATCTATGACTCATTATCTTAGTTTCTAATGGATTACTTGGGAATTTAAATCATATAAGCAAGAATGAGGGTTATCTCTAACCTTTTACTAACGATTTAGCAAAATATAAGCATTATATTTTCAATTAGGGTTTTAGGGTATATCATGTTAGATTGGTGTACATATGTCCTTAATGGAATCATTTTTAAGGTTTTTATCACTTTCGAATGAAATCTTTAGCTTTTAGAAACATTTAGGGTAGAAAAATTCTTTACGCGATTGATTAATTCTTTTAGGGTTTTCACTTTAATTAGTCTTATCGACTCCTAAATTGTCTAATATAGTTGATTCTATTTTAAAAACTAGATTGAAACTTTTAGGGGTTTACAATATATATATATATATATATATAAATATGTAGTCGTATAGTATATATGTAGTTGTATATTTCTATAAGTGATCATATATGCTTAAATACATAATGCACATAGGACGTATATATATATATATATATATATAAAATATAGAGTATATGTATAACATTTAGTGGTATACCAAATATATCATATGGTACATGTATAATATATAGTATACATATTGTATACCGAATACTATATAAATATATATACCAAATATTAAGTAAGTAGTATATAGTATATATAATATAATAATATTTATTAAATAAAATAAATTCATAATTATGTGAGGAGTGTATATATATATATAATACCGTAAATTAGGAATTTCTCAATAAAGTAAAATTATAAAAGTTATCAAATATACTATAAGTCTATATATATATGTGTGTGTGTGTGTGTATAAATCATAAATAATGAATAATGAGAAAATAAGAAATAATAATGGCAAAAATAATAATAATAAACGTAATAAGGCTAAAATCTCAAAAATAGGAAAAGTATGCTTAAAATAATAAAAATATTAATTATATGGTTTAAATAATTATTGAATCATAAATATATAAGAAAAAGCTAAAATTAATATTTTAGAAAATTTAAACTAAAATAATAAATTTTGTGATATTTTTATATCACAATTCAAGCTGCGAGTCACAACGTCCAAAACGGATTACGTTAGAAGAAAATATGCTCGAAAACAATCAAAATGGATTATAAGTTCATAATGATCTGAGCTAAAATGAAAAAGTTACATGTGATTCGATAAAAAACTCAAATCGAAAATTTCACATAATTAGGTGAAGTAGACCATACAAATTATGATACTAGTTTATCTTTAAATTTCCAAACCTACAAATTTTTATTATTCTTAAGTGATTTTGATATAGAGCCTGAGTTGCCACCAAATTACTACGACTCTTGAGTTGGCTATGGCTGAGTGAGTTTTTCTTAATGATTTCGTACTTGTTTGTATTTGTAGTTAGGAAATCAATAAATGAATGTATATAGGGTTGGGTTATGCTTTTGCATGATAATTATTGTTAATGCTGAATTTACTTTAAAGTTTCAATAATGTAATGATTGTTGCATTGAATAAATAAGACCTAATTTTATTTGACTAAAAAAGTTAACTTGGATCACGTATAATCACGTACTGCATAACTAATTCTGGCAGTCACATTACATGGAGGTAGCGAGAGGCCATACGTGGGTTGATTATTGATTATTATAGATTTTGTATGGTTCATACATGCGATATGACCTTACCTTAGCCCGCGAGATGACTAAGCATTGGAGGCGTCAACTGCCTAGCTAAGGGTTGAGTCTAAAGGCTTCCATTTAGGGGTGAGTGAGGGTTACGTGAACTTACTCACAATCATATGTAGAACTCTTTTTTAATAAAACTGATAATTGATAAACCATTACATTTTAAATACGAAACGTAGAGTTTTGTTATGAAATAAGTTCTAGTATGTGCTTGGATTTGACTGTGCCGATGTATCTCCAACCCTGACTTCGAAGGGCGTTATATTTGAGTTGCATGCAGTAATTGGTCACCTACATGTATTTGTTTGGCATACTGATTGACATGCATTCATTTGATTGAACTTAACTATTGTATAACTTGATTGTTGTATAGTTGAGAGAAATTGTCTCACTAAGCTAGTTAGGTTATACCCTTGTAATCTTCTTTTGCAAGTCGATCTATTTGTGGAGTCGGGTCGTCGTACCCCAAGGTTAGTGTTCTACATGGGGTCAATGTGGGAGCTGGATGTGATTAGAGAGTATTTTTTATAGTTTATAGAGCTAAACATGTAATCAATATATTGGTTTAACTTTAAGACATGTTTCAGACTTCTTATTTGTAAACTTTTATATAAATAGACCACGTGCTATATTTTTATAATTTTATTATTTATCATGAGCTGATATTGCTTAAGCTTGAGCACTCTTGGTAGTTAGTAGTAGCTGTAACCTTAAGTATCGTATAAAAGGGTCGTCGATTGTAAAGGAATTCAATCTGCAATCCTTTGTGCAGTATACGACGATTGCCACGACTAGCCCTCTCAGGTCATGACAGTTAGGTGGTATCAGAGCATGACTCAAACTAAGTTAAATAAAACCTGACCCTAGATTGTAGGATATCTTATTGGGAAGATTGAGAGGGGTAGAACTAGGATAAGTGTTTAAGCTTTACTTTATACACTAAAAGCTATGATAAGGAAATTATAAAAGTAACTTTATGCGTTATTGATTTAGAGGACTGAGTTGGAGCTGTAGAGTTTTTTTGCTTTATTTCATCTTCGAGATGGAGAGAGCTTATGAGATTATAGGCGTTGACTTAGGATTGCCTGTGAGATTTTGGCATTGGTTAACTGACCTCGTATTGTTGGTGAGGTACTATCTGCTTGGTATCGAGAATTGAGCCCTTATTAGATTGATAGGAGGATTTATTGGGTTTTTGTCTCAGTTGGTCATTTCCTTATTGATGAGGAGATGATCTATTACTTAGAGTCAAAAGAGAGTACAGACCGTACTCAGGAGATTTTGTTTTTGGTTGATGCTGATTCCCTTCCACTACCACCATCCATTGGCCATAGTAAGATAGTCGAATATGGGATAGCTGTCACGACCCGAGGGGACTAGTCATGGCAGTCACCGTATACTGTATAAAGGATTGCGGATTGAATTCTCTTACAATCGACGATCCTTTTATACAATACATAAGGCTGCAACTACTACTAACTACTAAGAGTGTACAAGCTTAAGCAATATTATTTCATGATAACTAATAAAATTATAAGAACATAACACATGGTCTATTTGTATAAAAGTTTACAAATACAAAGTCTGAAACATGTCTTAAGTTAAACCAGTATATCAATTACATATTCAGATCTATAAACTATCAAAAATACTCTCTGATCATATCCAACTCCCACATTGATCTTGTGTAGAAAACTAACCTCAGGCATGCAACGACCCGACTCCACAAAAATATTGGCTTCTAAGAGAAGACTAAAAGGGTATAAGCTAACTAGCTTAGTGAGATAATTTCTCTCAACCATACAATAATCAAGTTATACAATAGTTGGCTTCAACCAAATGAATACATGACAAACAATATGCTAAAAAAATACATGCAGGTGACCAGGTATTGCAGGTGACAAGGTATTGCATACAACTCAGATTTAACACCCTCCGAAGTCAGGGTTAGAGATTCATCAGTATAGTTAGATTCGGGTATCATATTAGAAATTATTCCATAACGAAACTCTGCGTTTCGTATTCAAAATGTAATGGTATATCCATTATCAGTTTTATCAAAATGAGTTTTACATATGATTGTGAGTATATTCACGCAGCCCTCACTTACCTCTAAATGAAGGGCTCTGGACTCGATCCTTAACTAGGCGATTGGCGCCTCCAACTCTTAGTCATCCCATGGGTCAGGGTAAGGTCATATCGCACGTATGCACCATACGAAATCTATAACAATCAATAATCAACCTATGTATGGCCTCTCGCTATCTCCGTATAATGTGACTACCAGAATTAGTTATGCAGTGTATGATTATGTGTGATCTAAATTAACTTTTTTTAGTCGAATAAAGTTTAGTATTATTTATTCAATAATCATGCCAAGCCACAAACAATCAATTCTTAATGAATCTACTATGCAATAATCATTACATTATTGAAATTTAAAGTAAATTCACCATCAATAACAATTATCTTGCACAAGCATAACCCAATCCCATACACATTCATTTATAGATCATAACTTATATTCAGTAACTACAAACACAAATAAGTATAGAATCATTAGGAAAAACTCACTCAGTCATGGCCAACTTAGAAGTCGTAGTAATCTGGTGGCAGCACAAGGTTTGTATCAAAATCACTTGAGAATAATAGGCATTTATAAGTTTGAGAATTTAAAGCTAACTAATATCATAATTTGTAAGGTCTACTTCACTTAGTTATATGAAATTGTCGATTCGAGTTTTTTTATCGAATTGCTTGCAACATTTTCGTTTTAGCTTGAATCGTTATGAACTTATAGTCCATTTTGATCGTTTTCGAGCGTATTTTCTCGTAACGAGGTCCATTTTGGACGTTGTAACTCGCAGCTTGAATTGTGATATAAAAATATCACAAAATTTATTATTTTAGTTTAAAAATTATAAAATATTAATTTTCACTTTTTCTTAATATATTTATGATGTAATATTTATTTAAACCATATATTTTTTATTTTTATTATTTTGAGCATACTTTTCCTATTTTTGAGATTTAGCCATATTATGATTATTGTTATTATTATTATTATTGCCATTATTGTTTTTATTATTTCTTATTTTCTTATTATTCATCTATATTTCATGATTTATACACACATACACACATACACATATATATAGACTTATAGTATATTTGATAAATTTTATAATTTTACTTTATTGAGAAATTCTTAATTTACGGTAATATATATATATATATATACCTACTCCTTACATAATTATAAATTTATTTTAGTTTATAGATATTATTATATTACGTATATATATTTCCGGTATATTACATATATATACTATATGTTATATGCCATATGTATGTATATATTTATTTTATGAAAACAAACATACTCTTATGTACATATACATATATTCATATATTTGTATTTATACATATAAGTATACTCATATAATATAGTTTACATGTGTACATAAATATAACTACCGAATACATAGATATATATAAATAATATACAAATCCTTATACATGTATTATATGATATATTCGTATACCACAACATATACTCTCTCTCTATATATAAATATACATCCTATATACATTATGTATTTAAGCATATATTACCACTTGTAGAAATATATAACTACATATATACTATACGACTACATATATATATGTATATATACGAAAATAAATTATACATATATACACCAATATATATAGTTTACGTGTACACATATATATATGTATATACCTATAGTTATTTTGTAAAATAATTAATATCTATTATATGTAATCTTAAAAAAAATACATACTACTTATGCCTTCCATATAATATACCTATGTACATATATGTATACATACATATCTTTACACATACATATATAATTCAATTTAAGTACTTATGCATATATACATGTAATAGTAATGTTATATTTATAAAAAAACATATAAATACTACATTTATACATGTATATACTATATAATATACATCTATACTTGCAAAATAACTTACTTACCTATTTCTTTGAATTTTTCTTCCTTCTTTTTCTTCTTTTCTTCATGTTTTCCTTCCCAGGTTATGGTTTGTTTTGAAATTTTTTTTTCCGAACTTTATTTCTTTCTCTTGTTTCATGTGATCAGCAAGTTTAGGAGGAAAAGAAGATAAATTAAAATATTATCCTAATCTTTTACATTAATGAGGATGAGTATATGTATAGGACGTATATATATATATATAGAGTATATGAAAAACTCGAATCGACAATTTCACATAACTAGGTGAAATAGACCTTACAAATTATGATACTAGTTTAGCTTTAAATTTCCAAACTTACAAATTTTTATTATTCTCAAGTGATTTTGATATAGACCTTGAGCTGCCACCAGATTATTACGACCCTTAAGTTGGGTATAGCTGAGTGAGTTTTTCTTAATGATTCCATACTTGTTTGTGTTTGTAGTTAGTGAATATAAGTTAAGATCGATAAATGAATGTGTATGCGGCTGGGTTATGCTTGTGCATGATAATTGTTGTTAATGCTTAATTTAATTTAAAATTTCAATAATGTAATGATTGTTATATAGTAGATTCACTAAGAGTTGATTATTTGTGAATTGGAATGATTACTGAATAAATAATGCCTAATTTTATTTAACTAGAAAAGTTAACTTGGATCATGCATAATCATACATTGCAAACTAATTCTGGTGGTCACATTACATAGAGGTAACAAGAGGCCATACATGGGTTGATTATTGATTATTATAGATTTCATATGGTACATACGTGCGATATAACCTTACCTTGGCCCGCGGGATGACTAGGCGTTGGAGGCGCCAACCGCTTGGCTAAGGGTCGAGTCTAGAGGCCTTCGTTTAGGAGTGAGTCAGGGCTGCGTGAACCTACTCACAATCATATGTAGAACTCATTTTGATAAAACTGATAATGGATATACCATTACATTTTAAATACGAAACGTGGAGTTTCATTATGAAATAAGTTCTAATATGATACTCATATCTTATCGTATCGATGTATCTCCAACCCTGACTTCGGAGGGTGTTAAATTTGAGTTGCATGCAATACCAAGTCACCTGCATGGTTTTTTTTTGCATATTGATTGTCATGCATTCATTTAATGGAACTTGACTATTGTATAACTTAACTATCGTATGGTTGAGGGAAATTATCTCACAAAGCTAGTTAGCTTATACTTTTGTAGTATTCTTTTGCAGGCCGATCTATTTGTAGAGTTGGGCCATCGTATGCCTGAGGTTAGTGTTCTATACAGGGTCAATGTGGGAGTTGGATGTGATCAAAGAGTATTTCTGATAGTTTATAGAGCTGAATATGTAATCGATACACAAGTTTAACTTAATAAATGTTTTAGACTTTTTATTTGTAAACTTTTATATAAATAGACCATGTGTTATGTTTTTATAATTTTATTATTTATCATGAAATGATATTGCTTAAGCATGCGTACTTTTGGTAGTTAGTAGTAGTTGTAGCCTTGTGCATTGTATAAAAGGGTCGTCGATTGTAAGGAAATTTAATCTGCAATCCTTTATACAGTATACAAGACTGCTACAACTAGCCCCCTCAGGTCGTGACAGATTATTGAATATGAATATTGTGTTTTAGTATGGTACACTCATATAATATGACCCTATGTTAGCTCCCGGGATTATTAAGCATTGGAGGTGCCAACTGCTTGGCTAATGGTCGAGTTTAGAGGCCTCTGTTTAGAGACAAGTGTAGACTGTAAGGGCTTACTCACAATCATACTTGAAACTTAGTTTTAAAACTGAAAATGAACAAACTATTTTGTTTTTTAATATGAAGTGTGGAGTTTTGTAGTTATGTGAGTTTAAGTATGATATTCGAATTTGATTGGTGTTTTGTATACTCTAATCTTGACTTTAGAGGGCGTTAAATCTAAGTTACATATAGTATTTGGTCAACTATGTGTATTTGTATAGCATTTTCCTTGTTCATGCATTCATATTTTTCAAAATTAATCATTGAATAACTTGCTTGTTGTATGGTTAAAGGATAGCTCATTAAGCTTCTTAATTTATACCCCTATATACTTCTTTTGCAGGAGGATCTTCTTATTATACTTGGGTGAAGATGCCCAAGGTTAGTGAGAAGCCTTTGGGTTTATGTGAGTAGAAGTGAAGAGTTGAGAGAATTGTAAACCCTATAAATTTAGCCTTTTAAGTGTAGAGTCAACTTGAGTATTGTAACTAATTTCCTTAAGTCAACATACTCGATATATTTAAAATTGATTAAAATTTTAAGTTCAAAACCTAAAACGAATATGAAAAATCTTAGAAATATTATCGAAAACTTAATTACATACAAAAAACCTTAAACCTTATGTACACATAAATATTAGAGATTGAATTCAAATTTGACAAAAACCCTATAACTACAAACCTCAACTTATAAAATATATAATCTACCCTAATAGTAATAAAAATGTAATCGAATATGATTATCGAATAACATGCATAATTACGTAAAGTTGTTAACAAATGAATAAAGATAACTCCCAAAAATTTATAAATGTAAAGAATAACAATTTAATTAACAAAATTTATAAAATTACAAATATATATATTTATTTTCCCTTCCTTTTTTCTTTCTTTTCTTTTTCTTCTACGTTTCTTCGCCAAGATCTAATTTCTAAACCCTAGGAAATCAGTAGTTGAACCTTAATTTAAGTCCGAGTGTCCTAAACTGTACAATAAGTCGATAAGGCTAGTAACAATAAAAGATTATGAAATTTAATAAATAAAAAATAACACCGATAACAAAACTCTTGGAATTGATCGAAACCCTAAATCGCGTATTAAAACCCTAAAACTAATTTATGCCCCATTAATCAAAATTGACCTCAAATTTGTTCGAAACCTTAAAATTATAAATATAAGCTTATAAAATAGTTAAATATTACTCAATAGTGATATAATCATAGTCAATTACAATTTACAATTAAATTGCTTATTCACGTGAAATTTTAATGAAATTGCTAGGATAACTTGTAAAAATTATAATTGTAATGGGTACCAATTAAATTGATATATTTTCACAAAAGTTTCAAAATTAATTTATTATGAGTATTGTTATAATTTATATGCTTAGAAAAATTACATATATTTATTTTAAATTTTTATTTTCTTTCTCTTTCTTTTTCTCTTTTCTTTCTTCTCTTCTTTTCTTTGCTTGCCACGTCTTGCAAAATGAAAAAAAAAATCAGCATATAGCAGCCTACGTGAGATAAATTAAGAGACAAGTGTTGCAATTAGAAAAGGAAAGCAAATACAATTTGATTAAGTTTTCTTGTCTCCATAAGTGCTAACTCAATTAGATTTGTGTAATATATATATAAGTGCAAATTAGCCGAAGTGGGATGTCTGCAATATTAAAAAAAAAAAAACAAAAGCAATATAAACACAACAAGATCTCACACACATACATACGAAAGTGAGCTAAAAAGAAGAAGAAGAAGAAGAAAGACGAATCGTAAGAAGGAATGAGGAAGAAGAAGAAGGAGGGGGAAAAGAAGAAGAAATCAAATATAAAGAGGTAAATAAAATTATTTTAATAGTATATATGTGTATTATATGGTATGTATATGTATCTACTAAGTATTATGGTGTATTTTATGAAATATTTCATGATGTATACATGTATGCATAAGTAGAAGATATGTGGTATGTATATGGATCCATAAAATTACATATAATATATATTAAGGATTTTTATAAAATAACTATAGAGCTATACATATATATGTACACGTGAAATACTTATTTATGTATATATATATATATATATATACAATATACAATCTTATTTTTGTATGTATATAGAGGTGTATTCATATAGTAAATACAAGTATTTTGAATACATGTAAGCTATCTTTTATGTATACCTATATATTTGTAACTAAATATATATAATATGTAGTATATGTTATTATATGTATAACATATAGTATATATGTAGTATACCGAATATGTATTAGCATATATGATACATAATATTTACTAAATTCATGAATATGTAAGGTGTAGATATATATATATGTATATATATAATATCGTAAATTAGGAATTACTCATTTAAGTAAATTTATCAAATATAGTATAAGTCTATATATATGTATGTGTGTATCATAAAATGGAAATGAGTAATAAGAAAATAATGAATAATAATAATAATAATAATAATAATAATAATAAGGCTAAAATCTCAAAAATAAGAAAAGTATGCTTAAAATAATAAAAATATCAATTATATAGTTTAAATAATAAATATATTAAGAAAAAGTGAAATTAAATATTTTATAATTTTTAAACTAAAATAATAAATTTTGTGATATTTTTATATCACAATTCAAACTGTGAGTTACAACATCCAAAACTGACCTCGTTACGAGAAAATACGTTCGAAAACGATCAAAATGGATTATATGTTCATAGCAATTCGAGCTAAAATGAAAAAGTTATACGCGATTCGATAAAAAAGCTTGAATTGATAATTTCACGTAACTAGGTGAAGTAGACCTTACAAATTATGATACTAGTTAGCTTTAAGTTCCCAAACTTACAAATTTTTATTGTTCTCAAGTGATTTTGATATAAATCTTGAGCTGCTACCAAATTACTACGATTTCTGAGTTGGCCATGACTGAGTGAGTTTTTCCTAATGATTCTATACTTGTTTGTGTTTGTAGTTAGCAAATATAAGTTATGATCTATAAATGAATGTCTATGGGGTTGGGTTATACTTGTGCATGATAATTGTTGTTGATGGTGAATTTATTTTAAATTTCAATAATGTAATGATTGTTGCATAGTAGATTCACTAAGAATTGATTGTTTGTGACTTTGCATGATCATTGAAAAAATAAGACTTAATTTTAATCAACTAGAAAAAGTTAACTTGGATCACGCATAATCATGCACTATATAACTAATTTTGGTAGTCACATTACACGGAGGTAGCGAGAGGCTATACATGGGTTGATTATTGATTGTTATAGATTTTGTATGGTGCACATGTATGATATGACCTTACCCTGGCCCATGGGATGACTAAGCGTTAGAGGCACTAACCGCCTGGCTAAGGGTCGAGTATAGAGGCCTTCGTTTAGGGATATGTGAAGGCTGCGTGAACCTACTCACAATCATATGTAGAACTTGTTTTGATAATACTGATAATGGATGTATCATTACATTTTGAATACAAAATACGAAGTTTCGTTATGAAATAAGTTCTAATATGATACTCGGATCTGACTGTACTGATGAATCTCCAACCCTGACTTCGAAGGGTATTAAATCTAAGTTGCATACAGTACCTGGTTACCTGCATGTATTTGTTTGGCATACCGTTTTTCATGCATTCATTTGGTTGAACTTAACTATTGTATAACTTGATTGCTATATAGTTAAGAGAAATTATCTCACTAAGCTAGTTAGCTTATACCCTTTTAGTCTTCTCTCGCAGGCCGATCTATTCGAGGAGTCGGGTTGTCACATGCTTGAGGTTAGTTTTCTATACGAGGTCAATATGGGAATTGGATATGATTAGAGAGTATTTTTGATAGTTTATAGATCTGAATATGTAATTGATATACTGATTTAACTTAAGACATGTTTCAGACTTCGTATTTGTAAACTTTTATACAAATAGACCATATGTTATGTTCTTATAATTTTATTAGTTATCATGAAATGATATTGCTTAAGCTTGTGCACTCTTGGTAGTTAGTAGTAGCTATAGCCTTGTGTATCATATAAAAGGATCGTCGATTGTAAGGGAATTCAATTCGTAATCAATTATACGGTATATGACGACTACTACAACTAGCCTCCTTAGGTTATGATATAATTTCAGTTGCCCATGTTGTAAACCCTACTTTTTAGTGGGTTTGTGAATTACCTAAGAATACTTCTCGAATGTTCCAAAGGATCAACTAAACTAAGAAGTTAAGTTTATGCTTAAAAATGAATTTAGTTTTCCAATTTGAAAGCTTATTATGAATAAAACTTAAATACAAGAACTGTAGACCCTAAGTCACCTAAAACCCTAAACCTTAAAAAAATTAAAGACTTATAACCTTAAGCGACTAATTGAGAGTTTGATTTGAATCATTTTATTCAACTCTAGAAAATTTCATAACTACTATTCACCCCTTAATACTTATATCATTTAGTCTTATCAAAAGTTGACATTTATGTATACTACAAGACAACAAGTTAAAGCTTCTTGAATCATGTATAACAAAATATACATATATTTCATATTTACAATGAAAAGTACTAAGTACACATAATATATTACTTGATTATGCTTTGTCTTCTTGGAAAATACCCTCACTTATCTTCTTCTTCTTGGTAAGAGGGTAAGAAGATATAAATAATAGTATATGTCATTGAAGGTTAGTAGATTGTGTGTAGAAGTTTTAGGAAAATGAAAAGGAAATAAAAGGGAAGAATTTTAGGTTGGTAAGGAAATTTTATGTGTGTTGTTTTTACTTTTAGGAAAGATAAATGAAAAGAAAGTAAGGGATATGTACATATGTAATTTGCTATAAGGTAGAAAGGAAAAAGTAAAAAGTGAAGGAAAAGAAAAGGAAAAAGGAAAAGAAAAAGAAAATAAGATAGAGATAAGTTTGATTTGACCTTTACCTTATCAAGTTAATCTCACTTTTTATCTTTCAACTAAGCACATATTGGAAACGAAAAAAGATCCAACAACTATAATCTTTGAAATGGAAAGGAAAAGAAGAAGGAAAAAGAAAAAAGAGAAAAGGAAAAAGAAAAAAAAAAGAAAAGGAAAATTATAGAATTATTAGGTTGACTTTTCAAAAAGTATTCTTAGCTTTTAAATAATGTTTAGGGGGAAATAATCATGATAGAAAATATAGAATGAAATTTTAATATACACCATCTAATACATAAATGTAAGATATGTAGTAAAATTAAATCAAATTAATTAAATCTATACATATATGGAGTCACAAATATTCGTAATCATGTTGATTTTGTTAATTAATTTGTTACTCTTTATGTTTATAAATATTTAGAAGTTATCTCTACTCATTTGTTAGCAGTTTTATGTGATTACACATATTAATCGGTAGTTGTATTTAATTAGGGTTTTTACAATTATGGTGATTTTGTGTATTTTGTAGGCTTAAGATTTTAGTTTTAGGGTTTTTATTAGATTCAGATTTCATCTCTTATGTTTACGTGAATATAGAATTTAGGTTTTTATATGTGACTAGGGTTTCAATTAATAATTTAAGGTTTTTCATATTCGTTTTAGGTTTTGAATTTAAAATCTAACCAATTTTAAATTTATCAACTTTGATGTCCTAGAGAAAATTTACCTATAATCCTCATGTCAACTCTGCACTAAAAAGTTAAATTTAGGAGTCCTAGTAGAACTTATATGTAGACTGTTCCTCAACACGAGAAGAATGTGAAGTAAGCCTTATGCTACAAAGACCAAATGACCTTAGGGTCCATTATGCACCTAAGTTGTAGGAATAGTTCCATGTAACATCATTAAGTTAGTCTTTTACTTTCCTTATCTTCTTAAAAGCTAAGGGTAGTTCACTTATGGGAAGAATCCAACTAAGCTTAGCTTTTATCAAGGCACCTTGCCTTTTTTCGATGCCTTTAGCTATCTTATTTCTTTTTTGTTTAGCTTAGAAGTAGTTAAAGTCATTCGTAAAGTCATTATTGTGCTATGCCTTTGAAGGGATATAGGCTATAAAATATGGTTGTCGACAAACTATCTAAGTTGGCTTCTACATTACCCTTAGATTTGAACTATTAGCTCTTTATTGAGTACTTGGTAAACAAGAACTTAGAAATGTTGGATCAGTGTCTTGAAATATAGTCCACACTAAAGGAGAAGTTTTGGGTGGATCTAATCTCAACTATTTGAAGGATGAAGTGCTACCTTCTGATAGGAGAGAAGCTCAGAAGTTCATGTACCAAGAATGAATTACACCATGATTAATTATCATTTGCATAAACATGGTTTCAATCAACCTTACCTTCATTGCCTTCTACCCAAAGAGGCATAACGAGTTCTTTCAAAGCTTCATGTAAGGGGTTGCAATAATCATGTAAAGTACTAAACATTGTATGTTCTAGCGCTTGGACTTAATCGCTATTGGCCCTATATGAGAGAGGATGTAAGGAATTTAGGACAACATTGCCCATAATGCCAAAAGTATGAGGTAGTTGATTGCACTCCATTTAATGAGGTTTTGGCATTTAACCAGTCCCTAGCCTTTTCATTTCTGGTGTGTAGATATTGTTGGATACTTCTCGAAGGCTATGGGATAATAGTAGTTTATATTGGTCATAGCTAATTACTTCACCAAGTGAGTGAATGTTAGGACTCCAAAGAGGGCCTAGTAGGATTATCTAAAATTTTGATATCATATATGTACCTATGATACGGAAAGCGACTTATAAGTAAAAGATTACAAGACTCTAATTAATTAATTACTAGGATTTTCAATTTTTAGTTTACTAACTTATTGTAAAATATAAATAACTATGAATATCCAATATTCTATAGTATCTCTAAACCGTAGAGAATTAGTATCCCCTACTAAACAAAAAGATAAGATAAATCAATTTTATAAATTGTAACAAATACTAAGTGATCATAAATCTTAACATACAAATACTATTCATATGGGGTGTTTCCATGCTAATTATACATTTCCCAACTAAATCTAGCTTTCCCTTACATAATTTGGATTTGTACTTTGCACTCAAGCTTATCTTAGGCTTAGTTCAAATGAACTTGCAAAAGAAGCTATAGGGGAATGTGCAAATCACAACTCAGTGAATTTGTTCCTCACCACTACTATTTAAGCAAGTTATCAAACATTATTAACATACATGCAAGTCTATTTACACACGAAATGTATGCATACACAGTGAATACAAGCAACACATCTATAAAAGTATAAAACTATGGAAAGTGTACATTTACATCCTTTATACGTCAATTATCCTCCATACTTACTCATACAGGGCACCTCACCTCATTCGCATGAGGCTACCTAGGGGTACCGTCCCTCTAGATCACACTTAACTATTACCTTAGTTGAGAAAAAAATACCAATCTAAATAGATGGACCATAACTAAGGTCATCCACCATTAATAAATCATATCCTAGACCCTATAGGTACAACTATGTGAGTTTTCTCATTATCAACTAGTTGAAGATCTCATGCTAGCTTTTACCCAGTGATTAAATATCATCAATAGGCGTTATGAGCCCTTACAGAAATCATACAAGAATCTATTTAAGATTGGAAAAACATTTCCAAAAATACCTTTCTCAAAATTTTGTAAAGCTAACACTCTTCATAAGTATACCAATTGAGTTATAAACATGTGACAAATATAAATAGTTATTTTGGGCAGATATTTATATTTACTAGTTTAAGGAGGTGATTACATAGATGATAGCACATAAGCAAAACAGTCATTTAGACACACAAGTAATAACAACTTGCAAAACATTAAGCAAGTACCATGTATAAGTAGATAGTAGATGTCATGACCTTAAGGGAAGCCTAGTAGGATTATCTAAAATTTTCATATCATGTGTGAACTCATGATATGAAAATTTCCTTACAAGTTAGAGATTGTAATCATTAAGGTTTCTGATTTTAATTGATTAACTTATTAACAAAAATATAAATAACTGTGGATATCTAATATTTCATAGTTCCTTAGAACCGTAGAGAACCGAAATCCCTTACCAAACGATAAGATCAAAGTAAGACAACTTTATAAGTTAAAAAAAATCTATATTATATAGAAACTTAACATATAAATATTTCTGTAGGGAATGTCTCTATACCAACTATACAGTTCTCAACTAATTCTAACAATATCATACATATCTTTAGTTTGCATTTTGTACTTGAGATTTATCTAAACCTAGCTTACATAAACCTATAAAGAAAAAAAAAAAACTATAGGGATAGGAGCATTCCACAACTCAATGAGTTTGTTCCTCACCACTAATGTTTAAGCAAGTTATCAAACATTATTAGTATACATGCAAGTCTATCAATAAATGAACTGAATGCATACACAATGGGTGTAAGCAACATATTCATAGGAGTCCGGAACTATGGAAAGTGTAAATTTACGTCGTCTATATATCGATTATCCTCCATACTTACTCACATGGAGTACTTCATCTTAACTTCATGAAGCTACCTAGGGGCATTGTCTCTCTAGACAACACTCAACTATTACCTTAGTCGAGAAAGAAATATCAATCTAAATAGGTTGACCTAAACTAAGGCTATCCACTGAACATATCTAAGGCTCCTTGGACACATAAAGCAAGTCTTCTCACTATCAAATATATTAAAGGCTCCATAGGTACAAATATGCGAGTCCTTTTGCAATCAATTAGAGATACCATGCTAGTTTTGCCCTAACAATAAAATATTATTCATGACTGTTATGAGCCCTCACAAAAATCATATGAAAAATATGATTAGGTTTGGAAATTTTTTTTTCAAATATACTTTTCTTAAAAATCTATAAAGCTAACACTCTCTAACAATATATCAATTTAGTCATAAACATACGACAAATATAACCGGTTACTTCGTCAAATCTTTATATTTTCCAATTTAAAAAAAGTGATCATACGGATGATAGCACACAAAGCAATCAATTAATCAACAAACACTTAGTATTAAGTAATAAGTAGCATACAAACATCAAGTAGATAGCAAATCATTGGAACTTCTTCACTTGGATTAATGCTCACTCTCCAAGTCTTTAGGATTTCCAAAATTAGATAATTAGGTACTTAAAAGATAATAAAACTTATAGGTATTAGGCAAAGCTAGATTTCTTAGTTAACTAAATATCTATTATTGTTTGCTTGGTTTCTTACTATAATCTAAGTATGGCATAAACATGGTTCAACTTAAATCTTTTAGCTATTTTTCTCGATTTATCTTAAATTTTCAATCTTGTATAACTTTTTTGTTCCAACTTCGATTTTTATAATCTTATAGTCAATTTTTATCGTTTTGGGACTTATTTTCACATAACAATTCACTTTGGACGTTGTAACTTGTATTTTTCATCGTAAGTTGGAAATATCATAAATTTTATTATTTTGGCCTAAATGCTATTAAATTATTATTTTAAGCTTTTCTTTATGAATTTATGATTTAATTAATTTCTAAATTTTATATTTTTGAAGTTTTCTTATGTTTTAGTCTATTTTATAATATTTTACTTATTTCACTATTTTAAGGTTAACTTCTTAAATTCACTTTTTTATATTTATAAATTTATATTTATTTAATTATTATTATTTTATAATTTCCTTAATATTTTTATAATTTGTGAACTTAATTAAATAATTAGGGGTGTTGATGTAGCGGCTCCCTATTGGCATATAATGCTATTTTCTTTTTTTTTTCAATTTTTTTTCAGTTTTACCAATTCCATAATATTTTTACATAAATTTATATTTTTATAAAATAATTAATTACTAATTTATAGTAGAAAATCACCTTTATTCCCATCATATAGCTCACATCCAGCATATATATATACAAATATATTTATTTATTTGTTAACTTATTCTAGAATATTAGTATATTATTATACATATTTATATATTTTTCAATATATATATTTATACGTATATTATATTATACATATATCTATTTCTTCTACCCCATATTATTTTGCATTAAGTATAATAAAGTAAGTATACTATATCATACTAATACTACACCATATTATTTTGTATATGTACATATACTTATATGTGTATATTTATACTTGTACATATGCTCATAAATATTTATGATTTCTCATTTATTCATGTACATGTATTTATTGTAAACCCTTAAGAAATCACTAGTCTGAACCTTAATTCAATTCCGAGTGTCCTAAATTGTGTAATAAGTCGATAAGGCTAGTAACAATAAAAGATTATGAAATTTAATAAA
Source organism: Lumnitzera racemosa (assembly GCA_024138005.1). NCBI lineage: Eukaryota > Viridiplantae > Streptophyta > Magnoliopsida > Myrtales > Combretaceae > Lumnitzera > Lumnitzera racemosa. Next base: position 44,043,793 of record JAMXBC010000009.1, on the reverse strand, counting down.
TCAAATATAACACTGATAACAAAACTTTAGGAGTTGATCGAAACCCTAAATCGCGTACTAAAACCCTAAAACCGATTTATGCACCATTAATCAAAATAGAATTTGAATTTGTTCGAAACCCTTAAACTATAACTATAAGCCTATAAAATAGTTATATATTATTCAATAGTGATATAATTATAGTTGATTGCAATTATTGACTAAATCGCTTATTTGTATAAAATTTTAACGAAATCGCTGTGATAATTTGTAAAAATTATAATTGTAATGGGTACTAATTAAATTGATGAATTTTCACAAAAAATTTCAAAATTAATTTATGATGAGTATTGTTATAATTTATATGTTTAGAAAAATTATATATATTTGTTATTATTTTTTATTTTCTTCCTTTTTCTTTTTCTTTTTTTTTCTCTTTTCTTTCTTTTCTTCTTTTCCTATTGATTGCCACGTCCAGCAAAATAGAGAAAAAAAAATCCAAACATAGCAGACTATGTGAGGAATTAAACTTACAGGTGTTGCAATTAGGAGAAATAATCAAAAAAATTAGATTAGGTTGTCTTTTCTTCATAAATGCTTAAATCAAATGGATTTGTATAAGATATATATATATATAATTATTCCAATTAAAAGCAAAAAAAAATCTGGACGTGAAATAGAAGCAACAAAAATCTAGAAAAATTTGCGAAAACAAAACTGAAACTTGGAAAGCTAAAAACATGAGGAAGAAAGAAGAAAAGAAGAAGAAGAAGGAAGAAAAGAAGAAGAAAAAAAAAATCAAAAGTAATAGGTAAGTAAATTATTTTGCAAGTATAGATGTATATTATATAGTATGTACATGTATATATGTAGTATTTGTATTGTATTTTTATAAATATAACATTACTATTACATGTATATATGCATAAGTACTTAAATTGAAATATATATGTATGTATAAAGATATGTATATATACATGTATGTACATAGGTATAATATACAATAGGAGTATGTAGTATGTATTTTTTTTATTACATATAATAGGTATTAAGTAATTTTACAAAATAACTATAAGTATGTACATATATATATATATGTATACGGGAACTACATATTGATGTATATATGTATAAATTATTTTCATATGTATATATATATATATATATATGAATATGTAGTTGTATAGTATGTATAAGTATTTGTATATTATCTATATATATATATTTGTGTATTCGGTAGTTATATATTTATGTACACATGTAAACTATATTTTATATACATATGAGTATACCTATATGTTCAAATAAAAATACATGAACATATGTATGTGTAGATAAAAGTATGCCAAATAAGTATTTATTATTTTCATAAAATAAATATATACATACGTCTACATATGGCATATAACATATAGTATATATATGTAGTATACTGAATATATATATAATATAATAATATATAAAAACTAAAATAAATTTATATTTATGTAAGGAGTAGGTATATATAATATCGTAAATTAAGAATTTCTCAATAAAGTAAAATTATAAAATTATAAAATTTATCAAATATACTATAAGTCTATATATATTTATGTGTATATAAATCGTGAAATATAAATGAATAAGAAATAATAAAAATAATAATGGCAATAATAATAATAATAATTATAATAAGGCTAAAATTTCAAAAATAGGAAAAGTATGCTTAAAATAATAAAAATATCAGTTATATGATTTAAATAATTATTAAATCATAAATATATTAAGAAAAAGTGAAAATTAATATTTTATAAATTTTAAACTAAAATAATAAATTTTATGATATTTTTTTTATTACAATTCAAACTGTGAGTCACAACGTCTAAAATGAAGTAGACCTTACAAATTCTGATACTAGTTTAGTTTTAAATTCCTAAACTTACAAATTTTTATTATTCTTAGGTGATTTTGATGTAGACTTTGAGCTACCACCAGATTACTACGACTCTTAAGTAAGCTATGGTTGAATGAGTTTTTCTTAATGATTCCATACTTGTTTATGTTTATAGTTAGTGAATATAAGTTATGATTGATAAATGAATGTGTATGAGGTTGGGTTATGCTTGTGCATGATAATTGTTGTTAATGGTGAATTTACTTTAAATTTCAATAATGTAATGATTGTTGCATAGTAGATTCACTAAGAATTGATTGTTTGTAACTTGGCGTGATCACTAAATAAATAAAGCCTAATTTTATTTGACTAGAAAAGTTAACTTGGATTACATGTAATCATGTACCGCATAACTAATTTTGGCAGTCACATTACATGGAGGTAGCGAAAAGGCCATACGCGAGTTGATTATTGATTGTTATAGATTTCGTACGATGTACGCGTGCGATATGACCTTATCTTGGCCCATGGGATGACTAGGGGTTGAAGGTGTCAACCACCTGGCTAAGGGTCGAGTCTAGAGGCCTTTATTTAGGGATGGGTAAGGGTTGCGTAAACTTACTTATAATTATATGTAGAACTCATTTTGATAAAACTAATAATGGATATATCATTACATTTTGAAAACGAAACACAGAGTTTCATTATGAGATAAGTTCTAATATGATACTCGAATCTGACTATGCCGATGTATCTCCAATCTTGACTTCGGAAGGCGTTAAATCTGAGTTACATGCAGTACCTGCTCACCTGCATGTTTTTGTTTAGCATACTGATTGACATGCATTCATTTGATTGAACTTAATTATTATATAACTTGATTACTGTATGGTTGAGGGAAATTATCTCACTAAGCTAGTTAGCTTATACCCTTGTAATCTTCTTTTGTAGGCCGATCTATTTGCAGAGTCGGGCTATCGCATGCCCTAGGTTAGTGTTCTATATGGGGTCAATGTGGTAGCTGGATGTGATTAGAGAGTATTTATGATAGTTCATAGAACTGAATATGTAATCGATATTGGTTTAATTTAAGACAAGTTTTAGACTTCTTATTTGTAAACTTTTATATAAATATATCATGTTTTATGTTTTTATAATTTTATTATAAATGATATTGCTTTTGCTTGCGTACTCTTGGTAGTTTGTTGTAACTATAGCCTTATGTGTCGTATAAAAGGGTTATCTATTGTAAGGGAATTCAATCTACAATCCTTTGTATAGTATACAGCGACTGCTACGACTAGCCTCCTCGAGTCATGACATTTATACCCCTTTGTTACTATGGTTCATACACCTATATCTCTTATATGTACATGTTCTATATATATATCTTTATACACCATACATATGTACAACTTAATAAATAGAACATATGTACATATAATTTTATATGTATAGTTGGACTTATACATATGTATATGTATAAAAATGAAAATGAACGACATATACATATACTTCAAATACATGCACATATAGTTGATTACAAGGATAATGTAAACACTAGAAAATCAATAGTTTGAACCCTAATTCAAGTGTCCTAAACTGTGTAATAATTCGATAAGGCTGGTAACAATAAAAGATTATGGAACTTAATAAACCGAATATAACATCGATAATAAAACCCTAAAAATTGATCGAAACCTTAGATTGCATACTAAAACCCTAAAACTGATTTATGTACCATTAATAAAAATTGAATTCGAATTTGTTTGAAATCCTAAAACTATAACTATAAGCCTATAAAATAGTTAAATATTACCCAATAGTGATATAATTATAGTCGATTGTAATTATCAACAAATTGCTTAATTGTGTAAAATTTTAACGAAATCGTTATGATAACTTGTAAAAATCATAATTATAACGAGTACCAATTAAATTGATAAATTTTCACAAAATTTCAAAATTAATTTATGATGAGTATTGTTGTAATTTATATGTTTAGAAAAATTACATATATTTATTTTTAATTTTATTTTCTTCCTTTTTCTTTTTCTCTTTTCTTTCTTTTCTTCTTTTCTCCTTGTTGCACGTTTTGGAATCGAAATGGAAAAAAATAAAACAGCAACCTACATGCCTAAATTGAAGTGCTAAGTGTTGAAATTATAAATGAGAAAAATTTGGACATGATAACTTTGTTCCATCTTCATATATTAAAAGATTAGGATAGGATTTTGTTTTTTTCTTCCTTCTTTCTCTTAAATTGCTGAACATGTGAATTAAAAAGGAAGAGGAAAATCTAGAAAATAAAAACAAAATCGAAAACAAAAGAAGAGAAAAATTCTGGAAACCAAAAAAGTGAAGAAGAAAGAAGAAAAGAAGAAGAAAAAAATAAAAAATAATATGTAAGTAAAAGTATTTTGTAAGTATAGATGTATATTATATAGTATGTACATGTATATATGTAGTATTTGTATTATATTTTAGTAAATATAACATTACTATTACATGTATGTATACATAGGTACTTAAATTGAAATATATATGTATATATAAAGTATGTATGTATACATGTATGTACATAGGTATAATATACTGTAGGAGTATGTAGTATGTGTTTTTTTTAGATTACATATAATAAATATTAAGTACTTTTACAATTAAGTTATATATATATATGTATACGTGAAATGCTTTGAATGTATATATGTATACAAATTTATTTTCATATATATATATATATGCTGTCTATAGTATATATGTAGTTGTATATTTCTATAAGTCTATATATATATATATATATATATATGAATATAAATTGTGAAATATAAATGAATAATAAGAAAATAAGAAATAATAAAAATAATAATGGAAATAATAATAATAATAATAATTATAATAAGGCTAAAATCTCAAAAATAAGAAAATATGCTTAAAATAATAAAAATATCAATTATATGATTTAAATAATTATTAAATCATAAAAATATTAAGAAAAAGCTAAAATTAATATTTTCTAATTTTTAAACTAAAATAATAAATTTTATGATATTTTTATATCACAATTCAAACTGCAAGTCACAGCATCCAAAACAGACCTGGTTATAAGAAAATACACTAAAAAATAATCAAAATGGACTATAAGTTCATAAGGATTTGAGCTAAAACGAAAAAGTTATACACGATTCGATAAAAAGCTTAAATTGAAAATTTCACATAACTAGGTGAAGTAAACCTTACAAATTACTATACTAGTTTAGTTTTAAATTCTTAAATTTACAAATTTTTATTGTTCTCAAGTGATTTTGATATAAATCCTAAGCTGCCACCAGATTACTACGCTCCTGAATTGGCTATGGCTAAATGAGTTTTTCCTAATGATTTCATACTTGTTTGTGTTTGTAATTAGTAAATATAAGTTATGATCGATAAATGAATATGTATGGGGTTAGGTTATACTTGTACATGATAATTGTTGTTAATGGTAAATTTACTTTAAATTTCAATAATGTAATGATTACTGCATAATAGATTCACTAGGAATTTATTGTTTATCACAATGAATTACCACTGAATAATAAAACCTAATTTTTACTCGAGTAGAAAAAAATTAACTTGAAATATGCATAATCATGCACCGCATAACTAATTCTAGCAATCACATTACACGAAGGTAGCGAGAGGCCATATGTAGATTGATTATTGATTGTTATGGATTTCGTATGATGCACACGCGCGATATGACCTTACCCTAGCCTACGAGATGACTAGGTATTGGAGGCGCCAATGGCCTAGCTAAGGGTGGAGTCTAGAAGCCTTTGTTTAAGGGTGAGTGAGGGCTGCATAAACCTGTTGACAATCATATGTAGAACTCATTTTGATAAAACTGATAATGGATATACCATTATATTTTGAATACGAACCGTGGAGTTTCGTTATGAGATAAGTTCTAATATGATACTCGGATCCGATTGTACCAATGTATCTCCAACCCTGACTTTAGAGAGCATTAAATCTAAGTTACATGCAGTACCTGGTCACCTGCATGTATTTGTTTGGCATACTGATTGTTATGCATTCATTTGATTGAACTTAACTATTCTATAACTTGATTGTTGTATGGTTGAGGAAAATTATGTCACTAAGCTAGTTATCTTATACCATTGTAGTCTTCTTTTATAGGCTGATCTATTTGTAGAGTTGGGTCGTCACATGACCGAGGTTAGTTTTCTACACGAGGTCAATATGGGAGCTAGATGTGATCAGAGAGTATTTTTGATAGTTTATAGAGCTGAATATGTAATCAATACATGTTTCAAACTTCTGATTTGTAAAATTTTATATAAATAAACCATGTGTCATGTTTTTATAATTTATTATTTATCATAAAATGATATTACTTATGCTTGCACACTCTTGGTAATTAGTTGTAGCTGTAGCCTTGTATATTATATAAAAGGGTCGTTGATTGTAAGAGAAATCAATTTGCAATCTTTTGTACGGTATACGGCGATTGCTACAACTAGCCCCCTTGAGTCGTGATAGATATTACAATACATGCAATCCCTTTTACATTCTCTTAAAATACATAATACTATAAAATACATATACAACATAAAGAGTACACATAAATTGGTATTACTAGATAAATCAAATACTATATAAATACTAATTAATTACTCTCTTTAGTATCTTGAAAAATTGTAGACTAATAGCTCTTCTTCTTCTTCTTCTTGAAGTTGTTGAGGAAAATGAGAAATGAAGAGAAGAAGATGTTGGTTTCAAAAGGGGAAAGTTATACGATTTACTTCATGTTTTGTTTCCTTAAAAAAAATAAAAAATAAAAAGAAAACTGTAAACCCTACAAATTTAACCATTTGAGTATATGATTAAGCTCGAATATTTCAAATAACTTTAGGAGTCAATGAAGCTGAATAAGATAAAAATTTTATTAAGTTATAAATTTGAATATATTATAAATAGTAAAAACCCTAGAAAATTGATTGAAACCTAAATTGCATACAAAAAACCCTAAATCCGATGTACATGCAAATAATCGAAATCAAATCCAAACTTAATTGAAACCCTAAAACTATAACTTTAAGCTTATAAAATGAATAAATATCACTTAATAGTAATATAATCATAGCTGATCACAATTATTGACTAAATCTTGTAATTACGTGAAACTTATAATGGAAATGTTGAAATAACTCGTAAAAATTACAATCGTAACATATACTAATTAAATGAATAAATTTTCATAAAATCTCAAAATTAATTAATAAAATACATATTTTTATTTTTTCCTCCTTTTTCCTTTCTTTTTTCTTTTTCCTTTTCCTCCTATTTTCCTTTGCTTCTACGTTGGACTCTCTAGAATATAGCAGTTGCCCATGTATGTAAATTGCAATTTACAAGTGTTAGCAAATTAGTAAAGAAGGAAAAAAACATAATTGCCTTGTCACATCCCATTAATTACTTGATATAGCTTTGATTTGTTCCTTTTCTTCTTCTTTTTTATTACTTTATTTCCCTTGCAACTTGAAGACATCTGGAAGTTGAACAACATTAAAACCGAAAAAGAGAAAGAGAGAAAAAAAATCAAAAACCAAAGCAAAGTTAAAAACATACACACATAAAACCAAAGGAAAAAGAGGAGGAAGAAGAGAAGAAACTAAGGGGATTGTATTATTCAAATTACTAAAACATTTAGGTAAGTATTTATTTAATTTTTATACATATATATATATACTCTATAGTACATACGTGTATATTGAGTATTTCATATTTTTTAATTATTACATGTATGTATGCATAATTATATATGTACATAGTATTTTTTTAGATATATTATATATGTGTATATGTACATGATAATTATTTTATATGAAGTATACATGTAAATATACGCATATTATAAAATATGTACATGTAGTGTGTATTTCCATTTTAATATATATATGTATGTTATTTCCTTTATGTATTGATATATATATATATATATGTAGGTATGTGTTGATATATATATATGGGTGTTTATGTACATAGTATTTGTTTTTATTATATGATATATAAGTGTAAGTATACGTATATGATATATATACATGTATTATGTATTCTTGTATTTAGGTACATAGGTATGTTATTAGTATTTTCCTTATGTTTATGTATATTATAAACTATACTTTGTATTTTTGTACATATGAATATATATATATATATAAGATAACCATATATGTACTTATGTAAATAAAGTATAAATATGTGTATATTATACTTATACATAATGTATGATTAAGGTTAGAATAATTTATTATATAAAGTATAGTATATGTATGAATGTTGTATAGGAATAGTGATGTACACGTAAAAATACGAGTATAATTAAATAGTGTATACAGAATACTATAATAACAATTTAATAAATAAAGTAAAATAATATATATAATAAAATAGAAAATAATGGAAAAATCAAGAAGAATATGCAAACTTGACTGTGGCACCCTCCCGTGTTTCCACGTCAACATTTGTTATAAATTAATTAATTTTCGTAATTAATAATAATATTAATTAATTAATTAAGTAGAAAATAATAAAGTAGAAAAAAATTGAATTAACAATTCTAAAATCTCAAAAATAGGTAAAAATAAGTAATTATAGTAAAATAAGCTTAAAATAAGAAAATTATTAATTATACGATTTCAATAATTATTAAATTGTAAATATACTAAGAAAAAGCTTAAATTAATATTTTATAACTTTTTAAATTAAAATGATAAATTTTGTGATATTTTTATATCATAGTTTAAATTGCAAATTATAACGTCCAAAATAGATCTTACTATAAGAAAGTACGATAAAAAATGATTGAAATGGACTATAAGTTCATAAGGATCTGAGCTAAATTGAAAAAGTTATACGCGATTCAATAAAAAGCTCGAATGGACAATTTCACGCAAATTAATAATTAAGTTAAGTTAACAATATGAATTACAATACTAGTTTAGTTTTTAAGCCTCAAACTTACTACTTTCCGTATTCTTTATTCTCAAGTGATCTTGACTTTATCTTTGATTTTCCATCAAATTATTACGACCGTTGATAGACTCAATGACCAAGTAAGTACTTCCAATGACTCTATACTTGTTTTATGCTAATAATTAGTACACTTAAAGTAAATATTAATAATTTAATGCATGGGGGTGGGTTATGCATGTGTTTGAATATTGGTTATGTATTGTGTAAAAGATTGTGAAACATAATAGCTGAATAATTAATTGCTTGATTTATTATTACATAATTGAACGATTTGTTGATATTTGTTGATCATCTCATAAGTTGATTTAATCATATTCGATTTAACTAAAATTAAATGGATCATGCATAAAGCACAAACATTACATATAACGTTCTGGTCGTCACCTCACATGGTTGGTAATGAAGAGCCTTGAAGGGATGGATTCCTATATGATTTAATTAGTATAGTGTAGGATTATTGGTTGTAAACCCTAGAAAATCGATAGTCTGAACCCTAATTTAAGTCAAGTGTCTTAAACTATGTAATGAGTCAATAAGGCTAGTAACAATAAAAGATTATGTAACTTAATAAATCGAATATAACATCGATAATAAAACCCTAGAAATTGATCGAAACCCTAGATTGCATACTAAAACCCTAAAACTAATTTATGCACCATTAATAAAAATTAAACCCGAATTTGTTCGAAATCCTAAAACTATAATTATAAGTCTATAAAATAGTTAAATATTACTCAATAGTGATATAATTATAGTCAATTGTAATTATTGACTAAATTGCTTAATCGCGTAAAATTTAAACAAAATCGTTATGATAACTTGTAAAAATTATAATTGTAACGGATACTAATTAAATTGATAAATTTTCACAAAATTTCAAAATTAATTTATGATGAGTATTGTTGTAATTTATATGTTTAGAAAAATTACATATATTTATTTTTAATTTTTATTTTCTTCCTTTTTCTTTCTTTCTTTTTCTCTTTTCTTTCTTTTCTTCTTTTCCTCTTATTGCTATGTCTTGGAATCGAAAGGAAAAAAAAATAAAAAAAACAGCAGCCTACGTTCCTAATTGAAGTGCCAAGTGTTGAAATTATAAATGAGAAAAATTTAGACATGATAACTTTGTCCCATCTTCATTAATTAAAAGATTAGGATAGGATTTCATTTATTTATTTATTTTCTCCTAAATTGCTGAACACGTGTATATAAAAAGAGGAAGAAAAATCTGAAAACAAAGATTGGGCAAACCAAACCAAAAACAAGAAAGAAAGAAAAAATTCTGGAAACTTAAAATACCAAACCATGAAAAGGAAGAAGAAGAAGGAAGAAAAGAAGAAGAAAAATCAGATATAATAGGTAAGTAAAACATTTTTGTAGTATATATGTATATTATATGGTATGTACATATATATATATAGTATTTGTATTGTATTTTAGTAAATAGTACATTACCAATACATGTATATATGTATAAGTAATTAAATTAAGATATATATATGTATGTATAAAGATATGTATGTAGACATGTATGTATATAAATATAATATACGGTATGTGTATGTATCTAATAAGACTATACATAATATGTATTTAGTAATATTTTTACAAAATAAATATAGACATATATATAGTTGTACACATGAAAGAGGAATGAGATGTGTATTTGTGTTTTATTTTCATTTTCATATGTATATATATATATATATATATATACATGAATATGTATTTGAATAGTATGTATAAGTATTTTATAAATATATATTTCATATATATACATGTAAGTTATATTTTATATACATATAGGTATACATGTATATGCCGTTAATATATATATATATATATAATATATAGTTTATGTACAACATATAGTATATATATAATAGTTACTGAATAAAATAAATTTATAAATATGTAAGTAGGTATATAAATATATATATATATAGTACCATAAATTAGGGATTACAAATTAGAGTAAATTATAAAATTAATCAAATATAGTGCAAGTAATAAATATATATATATGTAAATCATAAAATACAAATGAATAATAAGAAAATAATAAATAATATCAATAATAATAATAATTGTAATAAGAATAAAATCTCAAAAATAGGAAAAATATGCATAAAATAATAAAAATATCAATTATACGATTTAAATAATTATTAAATCATAAATATATTAAGAAAAAGATAAAATTAATATTTTATAATTTTTAAATTAAAATAATAATTTTTGTGATATTTTTATATTACAATTTAAATTACAAGTCACAACGTCCAAAACAGACTTCGCTACGAGAAAATATGCTTGAAAATTATCAAAATGAACTATAAGCGAAAAAGTTATATGCGATTCGATAAAAAATTCAAATCGACAATTTCACGTAACTAGGTAAAGTAAACCTTACAAATTAGGATACTAGTTTAGCTTTAAATTCTGAAACTTATAAATTTTTATTATTCTCAAGTGATTTTGATATTGATCCTGAGCTGTCATCAGATTATTACAACCCTTGAATCGACTATGGTTGAGTGAGTTTTTCTAATTATTCCATACTTGTTTGTTTTTATAGTTAGTGAATATAAGTTATGAACGATGAATGAATATGCATGGGGTTAGGTTATGCTTGTGCATGATAATTAGTTGATAATGGTGAATTTACTTTAATTAAATAATATATTGATTGTTGAATAGTATATTCACTAAGAATTGATTGTTTGTGACATTGAATGACCATTGAATAATAAGACCTAATTTTTACTCGACTAGAAAAAAATTAACTTGAAATATGCATAATCATGCACCATATAACTAATTCCAATAGTCACATTACACGGAAGTAGCAAGAGGCCATATGTAAGTTGATTATTAATTGTTATAGATTTCGTACGGTGCACACGTGGGATATGACCTTACCTTGGCCTGTGGGATTACTAGGCATTGGAGGCGCCAACCGCCTGGCCAAGGGTTGAGTCTAAAGGCCTTCGTTTAGGGGTGAGTGAGGGCTGTATGCACTTACTCACAATCATATGTAGAACTCGTTTTTGGTAAAACTGATAATGGATATACCATTACATTTTAAATACGAAACGTAGAGTTTTGTTATGAAATAAGTTCTAGTATGATACCCAGATTTGACTATGCCGATGTATCTTTAACTCTAACTTCAGAGAGCATTAAATCTGACTTGCATGCAGTATTTAGTCACATGCATGCAGTATCTGGTCACCTTCACGTATTTGTTTAGCATATTGACCGTCATGCATTTATTTGATTAAACTTAATTATTATATAACTTGATTGCTGTATGGTTGAGGGAATTATCTCACTAAGCTAGTTAGCTTATACCCTTGTAATCTTCTTTTGCAGGCCGAGTTATTTATGGAGTTGGGCAAATGTAGATATACATATATGCAATTGGTGAAAGCAAGGAGTATAGGAAAAAAATAATAATAAAAGAAAAAGAAAAGGAAGATAAGATAAGCTAGATTTGACTCTTTCCTTATCTTTCATCTTTACTTCCTATCTACTAATTAATCACATGTAGGAAAAAGAATCAAACAAGTGGTAACTATATTATCACAACTCAAGGGGTAGCATAGTTATGGTAAGCGTCGTATATTGTACAAAGGACCGTAGATTGGTTACTCTTTCAATTGATAACCTTTTATATAAAATACAAGGCTATTACTGTAACTAAATACCTAAGAGTTATGCAAACGCAGATAATATTACGATATAGTTATATTAATATGGGTTTCATAATATAACTATAATATATATATATATATATCAGCAAATACACTAAGTCTTTAGTATACTATTATGTAAACTAACAAATATACTAGTAACACATAATATCAAATATAAATATCTACTTGAGAGTTTGCTATAATAATAGTAATACTCTCTCAACCTTCTACTTAAACTCACACCAACCTAAAAGCTTCATACTGACCTTGGATATCCCGCAGCTAGGTGTAATAAATAGATCCTCTTGCAAAAGCAATTTATAGGAGTATAAGCTAAAAAGTTTAGTGAGCTATTCCTCAACTATGCAACAAATAAGTTATTTAACAGTTAATTTTCAAACATATGAATGCATACACATAGAATGCTATACTAATACATGCAAGTGACCAAGATATACATGCAACTCAAATTTAATACCCTCTAAAGTTAGAGTTGGAGTATATACAATATAAACCCCACAAATTTAGTTATTTGAGTATATAATTGAACTTTAATATTATAGATAATTTTATTAAATCAATAGAGCTAGTAAATTAAAAACCGATTAAAATTTCAACTTCAAAACCTAAAATGAATATGAAAAAAACCTAAACATTTTATCGAAACCTTAATTGTATACAAAAATCTTAAACCTTATATACACGTAAATAGTAAAAATTGAACTCGATTTTGACAAAAACCATAAACTATAACCCTAAGCTTATAAAATAAATAAATTTATCCTAAAAGTAATAAAACCTTAATCAAATATGATTATCAACTAATATGCATAATCACATAAAATCCTTAGTGAACGAGTTGAAATTACTCTTAGTTATTATAAATATAGCAAGTAATGATTTATTAAAATAATTTATTAAAATTATGAATATTATTTCATAATTATTATTAATTCTATAATTTGATATTTGGAAAAGTCAACTTAACAATTTTTTAATTTTTCTTTTCCTTTTTTTCCTTCTATTCTTTTTCCCCCTTTGCCTTCCTTTCCTTTTCACTTCCATGTAATCTTCTAGAAAGTGTTTTAGTTGCCACTTGTATTCCTTATTTTATACATGTGTTAATTAAAAGTTAAAAACAAACACAATAGATAAGCTAGTTGTCACATCAATTACCTACATCTTATCCTCTTTTTTTTCTTTGTTTTCTTTTTGTTTCTCTTACTTTTTCCTTTTCATGTTTTTGTCAGCTCCTCTTCATCTAGCAATTGTATTCTTGTGTTTTTTTTTTTTTAAACCAAGCTCAAAAGAAAACAAACACCTCTCCATTGAAAGCCTTCTCTTGTTCCTCTTTTTTTCCTCTTGTTTCTCAGCAAATCGAAGAAGAAGAAAACCTCTTAGATGAGTAATTTTTTTTCAAGATATAGAACAATTAGTTAAGTGGTATTTTGATGTAATTATTTTATTACTATACATATACCTTTGTTATCTATGTATATTTTGTTAAATTACATGTATTTTGGGTACATGTAATACAGTTCAATTTGTAATTTCTTTTTCTTGTAATGAAGCTGCTTGTACATGTATTGAAATTATATGTAAAATTAGTACTTCTTATGTGTATATATTCATATATGTATATAAATACTTATGTGTACATATATGTTATAACTGATATTGTAAGCATATAGTATAAAGAGATATCTGTATATGCATTCGGTTATATATATGTAGTGTATAAATATATATGTATAGTAAATGTATATACATATAGTATATAATATACTTAGGTTTATGTTGTAAATTTACATATATGTATAAGTATAGAAATACATATACTAGTAGTATAGTATCATTACATGTCTATGTCTAATTAGTATATATACAATATACTAAAATACTAAATCATTAAATAAAGTAATGTAGTAAATATATATATATATATATTTATGCTGTAAGCCTTGAACATAAGAAAATGGATTAATTTATAAAATTTGGTAAATTATAATAATTGATATATATATAAATATTAAATAAAGTTACAAAATAGAAAAGAAATATGAAAATTCATAAAAGGATATGTAGAACCTCCATAAGTTGTCACATCAATACTTTATATTTTTAATTAAATTCATAATTAATAATAATAAAATATTTAATTAAATAAGAAATTATGAAAGTAACAAAAAGTGAATTAAATAAGCATTTAACCTTAGAAATAGTATAATAAGAAAATTGTTATAAAGTAGACATAAAAATAAGGAAATTACAAAAATATAAAATTAAGATATTTATTAAATCATAAATATATAAAGAAAAACTTCAAGTAATAATTTATAATTATTTAAGTCAAAATAATAAAATTAGTAATATTTTTAAACAATATTGAAAAGTGTAGATTATAATGTCTAATACGAACCCTATTACATGAAAGTACATTTGAAAAGGATAAAAATAGACCATAAGTTTATAAAAATTGGAGTTAAAATAAAAAAGTTGTATAGGTGGAAAATTAAAGATAAATCGAGAAAAAATAGATGAAAGATTTAAATTAAACTATGTTTATATCATGCTTAGGTTGTAATGGGAAACTAAACAAATAATAATAGATATTTAGTAATTGAGGAACCTAGTTTTTCTGAATGCTTATAAATTTTATTATCTTTTTGGTACCTAATTATTAAGTTTTGAAAATCTTAAAGGTTGGGAGAATGAGCATTAACTTAGATGAGGGATTTCTGATGATCTTCTATTTACTTGCTGCTTGATGCTATGTGTTGATTGCTAGTTGATATTGATTGTTTATTAAATGAATGATTGCTTTGTGTGCTATCATCTGTATGATCACTTCCTTAAACCGATAAATATAAATATCTAACTAACATAACTAGTTATATTTATCACATATTTATGGCTTAATTGATATATTGATGGAGAGTACTAACTTTTCATATTTTTGAGAAAAGTATTTTTGGAAAGCATTTTTCCAATCTTAAATATGTTTTATATGATTTCTATAGGGACTCATAGTACTCGTGAATGATATTTTATCGTTAAGGAAAAACTAACATAGTATCTCCAAATAATTGTGAAAGGACTCACATATTTGTGTTATGGGGCCTTAGATATTTTTATAGTAAGAGAACTCGCTTTATATGCTCGAAGGGTCTTAGATATGTTCGGTAGATGGCCATAGTTAGAGTCTACTTATATTGATTATTGTTTCTTGGCTAGGGTAGTAGTCGAGTGTTGTTTGGTGAGACGATTCCCTCAAGCAACCTCATGCGATTTAGGTGAGATGCTTCATGTAGGTAAGTATAGAGAATAATCGATGTGTAGACAACGTAAATTTATACCTTCCATCGTTACGGACTTCTATGAATATGTTGCTTACATTTACTACGTATGTATTCATTTCGCATATAGATAAATTGCAAGTACGCTAATAATGTTTAATAGCTAGCTTGAATGGTAGTGGTGAGGAACAAACTCACTGAACTGTAGTTTGCTTATTCCCTTATAGTTTCTTTTACAGGTTCATTTAAGTTGGGATTTGGATGGGGATGGGGATGGATTTCAAATATTAAGTGCAAATTGAAGAAACGTTCAATAATGTTAGAGTTAATTGAAGAGTATAAAGCTGGTATAGAAACATTTTACGTAGAAAATATTCTTATGTTAGAATTATGTATAATTTAGTATTTCTTATAAATTATCAAATTGTTTTACCTTATCTTTGTATTTAGTAGAGGATACCAATTTTCTGTGGTTCTAAGGAACTGTGAAATATTGTATATTCATAGTTATTTATGTTCTATAGTAAATTAATTATTTTAAAATTGGAAACTTTAGTGTTTAGTTATTTAAACTGACTTGTAAGGTGATTTTTATATTATGAATGCATACGTGATATGAAAATTTTAGACAATCTTATTAGATAGCCTTTAAAGTCATGACATACGATACCAATCAGATCCAGGTATCATAAACTTTTACAACTATAAAACTCCGTGTTTTATATTAAAAAATAAATGGTATATCCATTTTTAGTTTTTAATTAAAACGAAATTCCAAGTATGATTATGAGTGAGTTTCTATAGTTTATATCCACCCCTAAAAGGAGGCCTCTTAACTTGACCCTTAGTTAGGCAGTTGGCGCTTGTAACACCTAGTAATACCATATGGTAAGGTCATAATGTATGTGTATACTGTACTAAAACACTATAGTCATAATTTATCAACTCTTATATGGCTTTTTGCTACCTCTATGTAATGTGACGACTAGAATTACTTATGCAATATATGTTTATGCATATTCCGATTTAGTTAGTTCAAGTATGATTTAATTAAGTCCAATTACTGTATGACCAATTAAAATCACAGATAAATCAATTCCTATTGGATCCACTACATAACAAACAGTACATTATCATATCTTAAAGTAATTTCACAACTTATTAAACAATATCATACACATGTATAACCTAGCTCCACATAGCATCTAATTATTAATAACAATTAATATTCATTAACTACAAGCACAAACATATATGGAATCATTAGGAGTACTTACTCAGTCATTGTAGCAGTCAGGGATCGTAATAATCCACCGGTAGATCGGTCTCAATATCGTAATTACCTAATATTTAGGAAATATGAAGAATAATAAGTATTTGAGTGAAATAACTAAACTATTCACATAATTAGTACTAATTACCAAAATTAGCTATCTATTCATATGAAATCCCTAATTTGAGCTTTTTCGCCAATTGTGTATAACTTTTTCATTCTAATTCTGATTTTTATGAACTTATAGTCTATTTTTATCATTTTCAAATGTATTTTCACATAATAGTCATTTCGAACATTGCAACTCGCATTTGTCATAACGATCTAAAAATGTAACGAATTTCATTATTTTGATCTAGTATTTATAAATTATTATTTTAAAATTTTCTTTGTAGATTTATGATTTAATTAACTTATAACTTTTATATTTTTTAAATTTTCTCATTTTTAAGTCTATTTTATAATTATTTGCTTATTATACTATTTTTAAGGTTAAATACTTACTTAATTCACTTTTTGCTACTTTAGTAACTTCCTAATTAATTAATTATTTTTGTTATTATTACTAATTATGAATTTATTCATAATTATAAGATGTTGATGTGGTAACTTAGTGTTGTTCCAAGTGTCATTTTATGGATTTTTCATATTTTTCCCATTTAAAAGCTATACTTAATTTTTATACATATATACCTATTATTATAATTTATTAAATTTTGTAGATTAGCCTTAATCTCTTTCTCAATACTTATAGCATACTTATATATATATATATATATATATAAAGTATAGTATAGTGTAAGTATATATGTATTAGGCATACATATGTACTTATACTATGTCATACTTTTAATATGTATATTTTTATACTGTAGACACTCAATTTTTGTCCTATTTATTTTATTTTTATTTTTATTTTTATTTTATTTCCTCAATAGGTATATACATATATATACTTCATTTAATGATTTAGTATTTTAGTATATTGCACATATACTATTTAGGCATACATATGTACTTATATTATACTGTACTTATATTATACTATACTTTTAATATGCATATTTTTATACTGTAGACACTCAATTTTTTCCCCATTCATTTTATTTTTATTTCCTCAATAGGTCTTAAATTAGGAAAAAACATAAAAAAAAGGAAATTAAAGAAAACCCAAAAAAAAAAAAGAAATTTAGAAAACATAAGAATTTTAGATTTGAATCTAGCTTAGGTTGATCTAGTTCATATGTGCAATATTACACATATGAATAAGAAAAAACCAACAGTCCAATTAGATAAGCACTCAGACTTGATATTACATATTATCTGAAGATCTCGGGTTCAATCCATGCAAGGTGCAAAATACATCTTTTATTTTCTTTTCTCACTCAATTGCCCTGTCACGGGCGACATCATCGCAACATCATTTACCAACTCACTTTTAAGTGTGGTAGATACACTTCTATACCCATTGGATACACTCTTACACGCGCAGCTTTGTATTTAGCATCACATATTGTACAGATTCGTCCAATCTAAACAAGGAAGAAAATCATATTGCATTTAATATTTTTCATCCTTAACTAGACTATGATACTTATAAATAGGGGTCTACTCATCATTTTCAGCATACAATAAAGCTTCGAAACACTTAGAAAAACAAAAATTAAAGCTTCCTCTCTCTAGTATGGTTCCTGTCTCTCTTTAAGATAGCATCCCCTACAATGTTTTTTGATAAAAACCACTACCATCGGATTTTTTGAGCCGACACAAGCTGATCCGAGCTAAAGTGAGTAGATCGGAGTAGATCGAAGCCAATAAGAGTCAAATGAAGCCAATTGAGTTAATCGAAGTGACCAAGTTGAAGTGAGTCGATCTGAGTTGACCTTAAGCCGATGTAAGCCAATTAAGCCAATAGAAGCTGAAGTGAGTCGACTAAGCAACCCTGAGCTGATTTAAGCCACTTTTGAGTTGTCTGGGTGAATCTGAAGATGATTCAAAGCCAATTTGAGCCGAACTTGTCATGACCCAAGGGGGCTAGTCATAGCAATCACTGTATATCGTACAAAGGATTGTAGATTGAATTCCCTTACAATCGATGACCCTTTTATACGATATACAAGGTTATAGCTACTACTAACTACCAAGAGTACGCAAGTTTAAGCAATATCATTTCATGATAAATAATAAAATTATAAAAACATAACGCATGGTCTATTTGTATAAAAGTTTACAAGTACGAAGTCTGAAACATGTTTTAAGTTAAACTAGTATAAAAATTACATGTTCAAATCTATAAACTATCAGAAGTATTCTCTAATCACATCTAGCTCCCAAATTGGCCCGTGTAGAAAACTAACCTCGGGCATGCGATGGCCCGACTCCATAAAAAGATCGGCCTGCAAGAGAAGACTACAAGGGTATAAGCCTACTAGCTTAGTGAGATAATTTCCCTCAACCATACAGCAATTAAGTCATACAATAGTTAGGTTCAATAAAATGAATTCATAGCAAGCAGTATGCTAAACAAATACATGCAGGTGACCAAATACTACATGTAACTCAAATTTAACGCCTTCCGAAGTTAGGGTTGGATATTCATCGGTACAGTTAGATCCGAGTATCATATTAGAACTTATTTCATAACGAAACTTCGTGTTTCGTATTTAAAATGTAATGGTACATCCATTACCATCTTTATCAAAACGAGTTCTACATATGATTATGAGTAGGTTTACGCAGCCTTCATTCACTCTTAAACGAAGGCCTTTGGACTCGACCCTTAGCCAGGCGGTTGGCACCTCCAATGCTTAGTCATCCCGCACGTCAGGTTAAGGTCATATCGCATGTGTGCACCGTACGAAATCCATCATAAACAATAATCAACCTACGTGTGGCCTCTTGCTACCTCCGTATAATGTGACTGCCGGAATTGGTTATGTAGTGCATGATTTATGCATGATTTGAGTTAACTTTTTCTAGTCAAATAAAATTAAGTCTTATTTATTCAATGATTATTCCAAGTCACAAACAATCAATTCTTAGTAAATCTACTATGTAACAATCATTATATTATTGAAGTTTAAAGTAAATTCACTATCAATAATAATTATCATGCACAAGCATAACCTAAACCCCATACACATTCATTTATAAATCATAACTTATATTCACTAACTATAAACATAAACAAGTATTGAATCATTAAGAAAAACTCACTCGGTCATGGCTAACTCAAGGGTCTTAGTAGTCTGGTGGCAGCTCAGGGTGTATATCAAAATCACCTAAGAATAATAAAAATTTTGTAAGTTTGGGAATTTAAAGTTAACTAGTGTTATATTTTGTAAGGTCTACTTCACTTAGTTATGTGAAATTGTCGATTTGAGTTTTTTGTCGAATCGCGTATAATTTTTTCGTTTTAACTCGGATCGTTACGAGCTTATAGTCCATTTTGATCGTTTTCAAGCGTATTTTCTCGTAATGAGGTCCGTTTTGGACGTTGTGACTTGTAGTTTAAATTGTGATATAAAAATATCACAAAATTTACTTTTTAAGTTTAAAAATTATTAAATATTAATTTTCGCTTTTTCTTAATATATTTATGATTTAATAATTATTTAAATCATATATTCGATATTTTTATTGTTTTGAGCATACTTTTCCTATTTTTGAGATTTTAGCTTTGTTATGATTATTATTATTATTATTGCCACTATTATTTTTATTATTTCTTATTTTCTTATTATTTATCTGTATTTCACGATTTATACATATATAAGTATATACAGACTTAAAATATATTTTATAAATTTATAATTTTACCTTATTGAAAACTCTTAATTTACGATAATATATATATATATATATATACCTATTCCTTATAAATTTGTTTTAGTATATAGATATTATTACATATATATATTTACGGTATACTAAATATATATACTATATGTTATATGCCTTATGTATGTATATATATTTATTGAAAATAAACATACTCTTATGTACATATTCGTGTATTTGTAACATATACTCATATAATTCCGAGTACATAGATATATATAAATAATATACAAATACCTATTCATGTATTATATATTCGGTATATATATATTTATATAGTATTTGTTATAAAATATGTATACTATACATTATACATATATTTTATGATATATGTAGTATACTGCAATATGTACTCTATATTATATATATATATGGCCTATATACATATATTATTACTTATGGAAATATACTACTACATATATATACTATACGATTACATATATATATATATATATACAAAAATGATTATACATGTATACATAACTATTTTTACATTTCACGATTACACACACACACACACACACACATATATATATATATATATACTATAGTTATTTAGTAAAAATACTTAATACTAATTATATGTATTCTTAGAAAAATACATAATACATACTCTTCCATATAATATACTTATACATACATGTATACATACATAGCCTAATACATGCATATATAATTCAGTTTATGTATTTATGCACATATACATGTATTAGTAATGTTATATTTATAAAAATACTTCATTTATATATGTATATACTATATAATATACATCTATACTAGAAAAACAAATTACTGACCTATTGATTTTAATTTTTCTTCTTATTTTCTTCTTCTTTTCTTCTTCTCACGTTTTTGTTTCCAGGATTTCGGTTGTATGCAGAATTTTTTTTAGATTTTTATTTCTTCCTTTTGTTCACATGTTTAGCAAGCTTAAGAGATAAATTAAGATATTTGCTAATCTTTTACATTAATGAGGATGTAACAAAATTAATTATTTCCATTTCTCTTTTATTATACACTTAACACTTGACATTTTATTTTAGTCACATGGGCTGCTTGTTTGCTGATTTTTGTTTTCCATTTTACAGGACGTCGCAAGCAAGGAAAAGAAGAAAAGGAGGAAAAGAGAAAAAGAGAAAAAGAAAGAGAAGGAAAATAAATATATGTAATTTTTTGAAATATATAAATTATAACAATGCTCATCATAAATTAATTTTTAAATTTTTGTGAAAATTTATCAATTTAATTGGTATCTGTTACAATTATAATTTTTACAAGTTATTGTAGCAATTTCGTCAAAATTTCACCCGAATAGGCGATTTAGTCGAAAATTGCAATCGATTATAATTATATCACTATCGAGTAATATTTAACTATTTTATAGGTTTATATTTATAATTCTAGGGTTTAGAACAAATTCGGAGTCAATTTTGATTAATGGTGTGTAAATCAGTTTTAGGGTTTTAGGGTTTTGGTATGTGATTTAGGGTTTTGATCAATTCCTAAAGTTTTGTTATCAGTGTTATATTTGATTTATAAAATTCTATAATTTTTTATTGTTACTAGCCTTATCAACTTATTGTGTAGTT
Organism: Lumnitzera racemosa; assembly: GCA_024138005.1. Lineage (NCBI taxonomy): Eukaryota > Viridiplantae > Streptophyta > Magnoliopsida > Myrtales > Combretaceae > Lumnitzera > Lumnitzera racemosa. Next base: position 44,021,204 of record JAMXBC010000009.1, on the reverse strand, counting down.
TAGGACAATCGAATTTGAATTAGGGTTCAACTATTAATTTCCTAAGGTTTACAAACCCGGTTTGTTGTTTTTTTTTTATCTTTTTAATTTTATTTATTTTTTTATTTCTAAATGTTATAAATGAGAAAAAGAAAAAATAAAAAAAGAAAAAAAAAGGAAGAGAAGAAAAGCAAAAAGAGCAAAAGAGAGAGAAAAAAAAGAAGTAATCTATTTATTTATTTTTAGTTTAATAGAAATAGATAGAATAAGTAACAAAATAAATAAGATAATATAATAAAAATAAAAATAAATAAATAGGTTAGTGAATAAAAATTGTTTTGACACTTAAAATAATTGAGTTTTCTAAAAATAAATGAAAATAAATCGACCCTTTCCAAATTAGGATTATTTTAGAGTTTCCAAAAATAAAACAACGATTAGGATCCTTTAAGAGAATTTCCTTGAATAAATTGAATTGGGTAAAAATGTGAATCTGTCCTTTTTTTCAAAAAATTAAAATCAAATCACTAGCTAAAGTTTTAATAGAAGAACTAAGTACATCTAATTCCATAGGCACCTACGGAGCGATGATAAAAATAAGAAAAACCTAATTTTCCCATTTTAGTTTAGATTATTTGAATTATCTCATTTAGGTAAATAAGCAAGTTCTGTTTTTTAAAATTAAAAGGTGATTTTTAAGGTTAATATTAAAATTGGAAAGTTAATGATACCCTTAAGGGTTTAAAATTCCTAATCCCTAAATCTAGATCTCTTGTTTTAAGATTGTTTTTTTAAAAAAAAAAAATCAATTTTTATCGAAAGACTACTAGCTAAGTTATAACCAATCCACCCAATGGGTTATAACTTAACTTTTTTTTTTTTCTAACTCTGGTCGGGTGGCAACTCCAAAATGATTTCAAGATATAAAAGAACTAGTTTTCTTTAAATCTTAGTCGAGGGTTAATATTAAACGGGTAAGAGTTTAATATTGGTCGGTTTAAAGAAGACTCGATTTTAAAAGAATTAGGAGGTAAACAACTAGGCTTGATTGCTTAGCGACTCCACTAAGGACGTTAAGAGGGTTAATCATTCGACTTTCCAAAATTAAAATTAATCTCTAAATATCACTGTATTACAATTTATTTATTCATTCTTTATTTGTATCATAGCAATACTAACATCTTTATAGGTTTAGTCTTATTTAATTGTTTTGAGGGGTGGGTGGGTGGGGAGTGATTTACTTATTGTACTATGAATGCATGATAGATATGATTGAACCTGAGCTGGCTGTCTTAGGACATTAAGACGAGGCCTATTAGGCTACCTCCCTTAAACTTAAATGGGACCAAGGAACCATTTTTTAGAAATGTATGAGGTTACAGAGTTTAAGGACCTTGAGAACCCACTCTTCTTGCATACATTCTTCTAGGTTTTAGGGTAGCATTGTTATAAAAGACAAAAAGAAAAGAAGAACTTGAAGCTTCATTTTCTATAGTTTCTTAGAATTCACTTTCGGCTTTTGTTTATCTGTCTGTACTAATATCTTGCATATCACATGCATTAGGATTTGGGGGGTTATTTGTTGCATCAAAGATGTATGGTAAATGTGGTTAGACCCAAGCTATCTTAGGACCCTAGGAGAAGGGCCATTATGTAGGCTTCGGGTGCTGTGGTGTAACCACCGCTTAAGGTTGATTAGGCTGCCTTACTTAAGTTCAATGTGACCAATGAAAGTGTTCTTTAACAAGTGAGGTCACAATACTTAAGGACCTTTTCAAAACCTACCTTAATTGCACATACTCCTCTTCGAGCTTGAGTTAACACAATGCCCTTAAGAAATTCTTAACCTACCAATTGTTCAAGAGTTCTAATGTAATCAAGTTTCTAAAAATAATTATAGGGTTGCAACTTAAGAGAGTAATGTGTTAACCAAAACAATCCCAACACCTGCATATTTCCATGTGCTTTCTTTTTTTTTGCATTGTTAATTGATTGTTTTTCATGAAATATGTAGACTTAAGAATAGTAGGTAATTAGCAAGAGAATAATCAAAAATTGCCAAATGCCCTAGGAATCCATGAACAGTTTCTACAAGCTCTAGCTATCTACTAGAAGCAAAGGGCTAGATGTATTAAGGCCTCCAACAGGGCCTTGTTAGATTAAGTTGAAGAAAGCGAGAGGACCATGAATTAGGTTTTAGAAATGCTAGACAAGATAAAAGCCCAACGACGAGAGTTAGATTAGAAACTTTAGATATAGTTAAAGCACTTTGAATGAATTTTAAGTTTCACTAAGAATAATTGTTAGGTTTCCTTTTGTTTTGTTCCCTATACTTCGATCTTTCCAAAATAAAATTTTTCTCTATAGTCTATCATTCTTCATTTTTTTTCCTGCTTTGTAGATAATCCCTCCTACTTAAGGAAGTGCAATTAAAAAAAAAAACCAAAAACAAAAAAGAAACATTCATCATCTTTATTTGGATTTTTCTTTTAGTTTCTAGAAAATAAAGCTACCTCTTTCTCTCTCACTCAAAAAGAAAAAAAAGAAAAGAAAAGTTGCTAACGGGTAAAGAATTCTTCCAACTTGGTTCATATTACTGATAACAAACTTGCCTCCTTGGATGATGGTAAGTTTGTTCCCAATGATCACCATTCTCTAAATATCCCAAAATTTAAGCCTCGAAAGGAGACTCTCGGATTTGGAAGAAAAGGTAACTACATTATGAAAGAGCATTACAAATTTAGAAATGGCAATGGGCTCCATGCTTAGAAGATTCTAACGCCCGATGTTTAGCACTAATTAAATGCTAGTAAGCCCAAGTGATGAAGGAGGCCTAACAAGAAAAAAGCTAAGGTGGAATGAAAAAAGACAAGCTCAAAGGACTAAGAGGAGACAATTCACTTGATTGGAGATCTCAATTATCCAAATCTTTCATCATTTGAAAGTAGCAAGGATATAGCTTGTGAAGCCCCTAATCGAATTACCAACCACACAGCTTTCACCCAGAAGTACGATGTGACTATTATATAGGTTAGAAGGGGCACTCCACTAAAAAATGTTGGAGATTGAAGAATAAGATTTAAAACTTGATTGATGCAAAAATCATTCAGTTAGAGATACAACATGTCAGTCCTTCTTTAAGTAATGGGGATAGTTCGACTAAGTCGCTTAGAGCTCCTTTTCTTCTAAGCTTACGAATGCCTTCTAATAAGCCATGGGTTGTTTTAAGTAATTAGAAACTTGTTAAGATAAGAGCAAAGAAAGTTGTTTTCAATAAATTTTGTAACAGTTGGAATAATATGGTTACCTTTTCAATTGAATAATTGCAAAGTTATTAGGGCAAATAAAATTCCTCCTTAATGAATCAGTAACTCACTTTTGAAAGGTTTAGAATGAAAAGAGGCAAACTATTTTTCACACATTATCCTGAAACACTTTAAGAGTTGGGCAACATAATGGTGGGGATACTTTAGGCTCATTCCTTCAAGGAGGTCCACTTTAAATGTGATACGCAGATTAAAATGAAGCTAGGCATTCATTTTTTGGAGAGAGGATTAAAATTGGTTTGTGTTTGCTTTAGTAACGTTAAATTGAAAAGCAACTTTTATTTCTGATAAGTTACGTTTTTCGAAATAAGCAAGAGCCATATCCTTTTTAAACACCTTAAGTTTCTACTTGCCTCACCTGAACCTATACAATAAGAAATCCATGAATTTAGGGCCCTAAATTGTTTAAGAGACAAAAACTTGGAAGTGGAGACTTGGGGCTAAAAGAAAAAGAAAGAACAATAAGAGAACGGTGGGGCAAAGTAATAACAATAAAAAAAAGAGGGAAAAGAAAAAGATAAAGAAAAGAGGTTGGAAAATTAGGCTCCAACGTAAGTCAAAAGCCATATCATATCTTAGTAAGGGTAGTCAAATAAGAAATATAAGCGTAAATACTCCCAAAGACATAAAGCTCTGAATCATAATCTAAACTCATAAACCTAAAATCTCTATGTCCACTTTGAAGCCTTTTTCACACCAAGCCACCCACCCACCATACCACCTTCATACAATAAAAGCTCTTCTGATTTTGAAAGGTATTCTATCCTCAATAAAAATTATTTTTTTGAAACTAGACTAAGCATATTTCTAATTTGTTCCTAAGGTTCCCTACTTGTATACCTAAGATTAATATTTCTTTTAAAATAAGCTTCTTCATTAGTCCCTTTATTGAAACCTTTGGGCCAAAAGCCTAAATTCAAACCAAAAAAGACCTAATGGATTGATCAAGGAGAATTACATGCTAAATGGACTATAATTTTGGGACTGTAGTCAAGAGTGTAATCTAAACCGAGAGTTTGCAAGGAAGTCTTCTTCGACTAAACTAGCCATGAGTTACCTTTTTAAGGATGTTTGAAATCACAAGGCCCTACCAAACGGCTTGGCATCCACGTTAGGGGGGACATAAGAGGCCGCATGTGATTATTAAGGAAGGTTTCTTTACCTATTAGCAAACTAAAAAAGAAAACAAAAAAAAGAGGTAATAAAATAGAAAAAAAAAGAAGAAGGAAAAGAAAAAGAGAAAGAAACTATCTTTATCTTAATTTTATGTCAGCACAAGTAGCTAAGTTTTCAATCTATTCTAAAAAAAAAGAAGAAAGAAAAAAAAATTTAAGAGTTAAGGCTTTTCTCATTCTTCGCAAAATAAAGGAAATTATCCTTAATCTTTTTCAACATAATTGATTTTCACTAAAAGGGTTTTTCTGTAAATAGCTTCCCCGAAAATCGAGTAGTGTTTTTAAACAAGTTTTTATCCAAACCAGCTCTTGAATAGGCTATCTTGCCTTCCATCCATTCAAAGTCTTTAGCTAACCCATAGGGTGTCTCTATTCTTCAATTACTTTTATGAAGTTTCTTTTAAACAAGCCTATAAGGCATTCACTTAGTTACTCATAAGTGGGCCCATAGGGTACTTCCCCTCTGTTAACCAAGTTCCTCTCAAGCAAGCCTGTGGGGCACTTTTCTTCATAAATTCATTTTGGAAGGCTTATAGGAGATAATAATAAGACTAAGTTTAGGGTTGCTAGTCTCTGAGAGACGTTCTTGCCTAGGTTAGTGAGCCTAGTGAAGTACGACCAGGTTTTAGATCGATTGTAGTTTAGGGTTATTAGTCTTCGAGAGATGCTTTTGCCTAGGTTAATGAGCCTAGTAATGCATGAAGGTTTTAGATCAATCCCAATTTAGGGTTGCTAGTCTCCGAGAGACGCTCTTACTTAGGTTAGTGAGCCTAGTGAGGCACAATACACTCCTACCTAGGTTTTAGATTGATCTCAGATTAGGGTTGCTAGTCCCCGAGAAATGCTCCCGCCTAGGTTAGTGAGCCTAGTAAGGTACGACTAGGTTTTAAATCGATCCTAATTTAGGGTTGCTAGTCCCCGAGAGATGCTTCTACCTAGGTTAGTGAGCTAGTAAGGTACGACTAGGTTTTAAATCGATCTTAATTTAGGGTTGCTAGTCCTTGAGAGATGCTCCTACCTAGGTTAGTGAGCCTGGTGTGGCACGACCAGGTTTTAAGTGGATCCCAATTCTGGGTTACTATTCCTTAAGAGATGTTCCCGTCTAGGTTAGTAAACTTAGTAAGGCACGACTAGGTTTTAGATCGATCCCAATTTAGGATTGTTAGTCCTTGATAAACGCTTTCGCTTAGGTTAGTGATCCTAGTAATGCATGACCAGGTTTTAGATCAATCCTAGTTTAGGGTTATTAGTCTTAGAGAGACATTTCTACCTAAGTTTTTAGATTAATCCCAATTTAGGGTTGCTAGTCTTCGAGAGATGCTCTTGCCTAGATTAGTGAGCTTAGTGACGCATAACCATGTTTTAGATTGATCCCAGTTTAGGGTTGTTAGTCTCCAAGATATGCTCCCGCCTAGGTTAATAAGCTTAGTAAGGCACGAGTAGGTTTTAGATTGATCGCAAATTAGGGTTGCTAGTCCCCAAGAGATGCTCTTGCCTAAGTTAGTAAGCCTGGTGAGGTACGATCAAGTTTTAGATCAATCCCAGTTTAGGGTTGTTGGTCCTTAAGAGACACTCCTACCTAAGTTAGTGAGTCTAGTAAGCCATGACTAGGCTTTAGATTGATCTTAGATTAGGGTTGCTAGTCCCCAAGAAATGCTCCTGCCTAAGTTAGTGAGCCTAGTAAGGTACGACTAGGTTTTAAATTGATCCCAATTTAGGGTTGCTCATCCTCGAGAGACGCTCTTTCTTAGGTTAGTAAGCCTAGTGAAGCACGACCAGGTTTTAGATTGATCCTAGTTTAGGGTTACCAGTCCTGGAGAGACACTTTCACCTAGGTTAGTAAGCCTAGTAAAGTATGACTAGGTTTTACATTGATCCCAATTTAGGGTTGTTAGTCCTTGAGAGATGCTTCTGCCTAGGTTAGTAAGCTTAGTAAGGTACAACCAAGTTTTAGATCTATCCTAGATTAGGGTTACTAGTCCTCAAGAAACGGTCCACCTAGGTTAGTGAGCCTAATGAGGTACTACCAGGTTTTAGATCGATCTCAGTTTAGGGTTGCTAGTCTTCAAGAGATGCTCGTGCTTAGGTTAGTGAGCCTACTAAGGCATGACCAGGTTTTAGACTATTCCTAGTTTAGGGTTGTTAGTCTCCGAAATATGCTGTTGCCTAGGTTAGTGAGCCAATGTAGCACAACCAATTTTCGTTCGTTCATAAACTCCTTAGTAGATCAAGTTTAGGATTGCTAGTTAGTTGTTTCAAAGTCATCCTAAGAGCAAAAATAGTGTTTCTTTATCTTTGTGGTAAAGTTTTGTTCAAACTTTGCTACAAAGAGGGACAACTGTAAATACCCAATTTTTGCCCCCTTTACTTTTATTTTTATTTTAGTTTTTTTTCTCTTCTTAATAGGTCCTAAATTAGGAAAACATAAAAAAAAGGAAATTAAAGAAAAAAAATGAAGAAGTTTAGAAAAAATAAGAATATAAAAAATAAGAAAAAGCATAAAAAAAAAAGAAATTTGGAAAAATATAAAAATAGGAAGTTTAGAAAAAAAACCCCAAAAATAAGAAATTTAGAAAAGAAAATTTGAAAAAAAAAAGTTAGAAAATTGAAAAAATTACAAGAAATTGAAAAAAAAAAATAGAAGATTTTAGGGAATTTAACAAATAACATTTTATTAGGGTAGATTTTTAATTTTTGAAATAGGTTTAGAAGTTAAGTCACTGAACTTTGGTTTAGATTTAAATTTAACTCAGGCTAACCAAGTCCATATGTGTAATTTGTACATATGGATAAGGTATAGGCCAACGATCTAATGGATAAGCACTTTGACTTAGTATTGTGTGTGAGCATAAAGCTAGGGGTTCGAATCTAGGTAGGAACAGACAAAGTTTTCATTTTTTCATTACACTAGGGATTGCTACATGTTAGGATCTCATTGCGCCACATATCTTGACACGTGGCAGCTTCGGGTTGGACGACCCATGCTAATGTGGTACCTCGTAGCATGCCACGTATCACTATTGACATGCGGTACGCTGTGATCAGTTGGTATGGCTGACGTAGCACCACGTTAATCGATTTTCTATTTCTTTCCTCTAATTTCCCTAGCTTTTCCCTCGTTTTCCTTCTTAAATAGTGCACTTTATGGGTAGATTTTCTCCCTTTTTCATTGTTGTAGACACTTAATTTTTGCCTCATTTATTTTTATTTTTATTTTATTTTATTTTTCTTTCTTTTCTGAATAGGTCATAAATTAGGAAAAACACAAAAAATAGGAAATTAAAGAAAACAAAAAAAAACGAAGAAGTTTAGAAAAAATGAGAATACAAAAAAAATAAGAAAAAACACTAAAAAATAAGAAATTTAGGAAAAAAATAAAAAAAAAGGAAGTTTAGAAAAAAAAACCCAAAAATAAGAAATTTAGAAAATAAAATTTGAAAAAAATTAGAAAATTGAAAAAATTACAAGAAATAGAAAAATTGAATGAAAGTAAAAGATTTTAGGGAATTAGGAAATAACATTTTACTAGGATAGATTTTTTATTTTTAAAATAGGTTTAGAAGTTGGGCTGTTGAACTTGGGTTTTTATTTAAATCTAGCCTAGGCCAACCGAGTTGCACATATGGATAAGGTATGGGCTAATATTATAACGGATAAGCACTTGAACTTGGTATTGGGTATGAGGATGAGGTTAAGGGCTTGAAGCTAGGTAGGAGCATACAAAGTTTTTTTATTTTTTTCATCACATCAAGGACTACTACGTATTAAGATCTCATTGCGCCATGTGTCTTGACATGTGGTAGCTTTGGCTTGGACGACTCGTACTGATGTGGTGATACGTAGCATGCTAAACGTCATCTGTGATTGGTTGGTACAGTTGACGTAGTGCCATGTCAGCTAACTTTCTCTCTCTTTCCTTTTCTTTCTCCCCTAATTTCCCTAACTTTTCCTGCATTTTCCTTCCTGAACAATGCACTTTATAGGTAGATTTAATCCCTTTTTCCTTGCAATTTCATTAAATTAGTGATGAAATCGTAAAGCACACATAGCCCAATGTTAATAGTGATCAAGAATGCATCTAAATTCAATGAATCACACATTCAAATCGAGCTTAAAAGTTAGAAAAAAACATTATTTTTGGCCATTGGCATTTAACTCCAATTTGAGCTTTCCATGTTTTTGGGTTAATTATGAGTATAAATTAGGTGTTGAAGGAGCTTATTGGACATGGACAACCAACAAAAAACACTTAAAAGCTCTCTCTCTCTCTTTCTCTCTCCGAATTGATTTCTTTCTCTAACCATAGCTCTTTTTGTCTCTCTCTTCAGGTCTCTCTCTCTCTCTCTTTAGCTTACTACCAAGACCCACCACCTTAGGAGCACTCCTTATGGCTTAGACACCCGAACCCAATCACCTTTATGCCCTATCATAGCCTCTAGGGCATCGGCTACCAAAGGTTTTTGCAAAACCCTAACCATCGTGACCCTACTTTGAAATTGCCACCTCTGACCCTCTTCAACCTAAACTAACCCCACCACAACACTCTTTGTTACCCAAAACCCTTACTCGTACATCTCCTTCGCACTTAGCAACTCTAGAACCTAACCACCCAAGACCACCGTTGGCCACTATACCCAAATACCCTCAAAACCACCTCTATCGGCCAAAGCATCAAGCCTACCCTCCTAAACCTAATTAGATAATCATGAAAACCTCCTTTTCTACTCAATTTACTGCCTAGAACTTTTGAAATCATCCCATTACGTTGCTATTGAAGAAGGAATCTAATAACCCGACCCAGATCGAAGATTTAACTCATAACCAACTCATTTGACTCGCATCGATCCGACTCGTAGACATTGGTCCAAAGCATTCGCTATCCGAGTCTTGTTCTATTTTCGGTTTTTTATTTTTTTTCTTTTTCTTTTCTTCTCTTTTATTTATTTATTATTTCATTTATTTCCAAATGTAAATGTAATAATACCAAAAAAAAAGAAAAAAGAAAAAGAAAAAGAAAGAAAGAAACTAAAGAAAAAAAGAAGTAAAAAAAAAACTAAAAAATAGTATGCTTTTTATTTATCTATTTATTTATTTCAATAGAAATAGGTAAAAATAGAATAAGTAATAAATAAATGAAAAATGATGAATAAGACAAATAAAAAAAATATATAAAAATAAGTAAAGGAGTTATTGAGTAAAATTTTCTTTTTAACACTTAGAAAAAGTTTTTTTTTTTAAATAAAACAAAAAAGAAAATTTTCTAAATTAGGACATTTTAGAATTTTCCAAAAAATAGAAAAACCTAATTTAGCACCTTCTTTCAAGAATTTCTTAAATAAATAAAATAAAGTAAGACATAAACTTAATTGTTTTCAAATTAAAATAAAACCAATACACTAAAGTTTTACAAAAAGAACTATGTATGTCTGATCTTGAATAGCTTGGCGAGTTCATTAGGGATGTCAAGAGAGTTAACCATTCAACTTTCCAAAATTAAAATTAACCTCTAGAAATCACCTTAGTGTAATTTATTTACTTTTTCATTGTTTGTTATTTGTATCATGATTGTGCTAATGTTTTTCTAGGTTTAATTTTATGTATGTTAGGGGGGGGGAATTTATTTTTGTACCATAGATGCATAATAGATACGGTTGAACCTAAGCCGTGTCAAAACCTTAGGATGGGGAGCCATTGTATAAGTTTTAGGGCATAGTGGGGCAACCACCGTTTGGGGCCAATTAGGCTACCCCACTTAAACTTCGATTGTGATCGAGGAATCATTTTTAGAAATGTGTGAGTTCATAGAGTTTAAGGACCTCTAGAACTAACCCTTCTTGCATACATTTTTTAGGGTTTAGTGAATAGTTAATAAGGTAGCATTCTACCTAAAACTCCTTTCCCTACATTTTTCTTAGAATTCACTCTGAGCTTCTGTTTATCTGTTATTAACTTCATGTGTATACTATTATCATATTTATTTTGCAAACCCCATGCATTGGGATATGAAGTGGGGTGGGGTGGGGTGGGGGTAAGGGTAGGGGTGGTTTCATTTGTTGCATCAAAGGTGCATGGTAGATGCAGTCAAAACTAGGCTGTCTTAGGACGCTAAGAGGGGGCCATTGTATAGGCTTCGGGTGCTGTAGTGTAACCATCGCTTGACATTGATTAATCCACTCCACTTAAGCTTAATGTGACCAATGAAAGTGTTTTCTAAAAACAAGTGAGGTCACAAAGTTTAAGAATCTTTAGAACCTATCTTGATTGCATATATAACTTTTAGACTGGCAAATAAATAGTAATAGGGCATATCACCTATGAAAGGTCTAAACATTACCAGAATTCTGTTATACGTACAAAAAAAAAGAAAAAAAAAAGGGTTGTAATATACATTACTTATATCACCAAATATAATTTCACCCTTTTGTAGAGAACTTTTCCATTGTAAAATTGTTGTTTCCTTATAAATTAAGTATAAATAACATTCTTATGTAGCATTTCAATTTTCCTATATTATAATAATGGAATTTCGATAAGGTCTCAAACTTAAGCTCTTTTATATTGCTACATTACTATTTAGTCGCCAATTCCCCTCTTTACATCCACATGCCCTCATATTGCATTTTTTAGTTTTTGTTTGAGAGTCGTATCCTTAAGTTTTTAACTAGTTGATTTCTTTACAAGTCATCTTTTATGTACCTTCTACTCTAACTCTTTCCAATCTTTTCTCTTATACATCCTTAGGATCTTTTTTCTTATAGGATTGTAAATATTTCAACTCTTGATCCCTTAGGAATGTTTTTCTTCTCCATCCCTCTCCTTGTAAATAAGTCTTATCCTTATTTTCCATTTTTCCTTTCTTCTTTCTTAAAAGAAGAGAATTCTTTCAAAAAAAGAAAATAAAATGTAGAAGTTATTAACAGGTAAAGATTCTTATCCAGAATAATGGCCAATAGTAGAAATAGTAACAAAATTGATGGCACCAACCCTACTAAAGTAAGGTTTTATTCATTAGAGCAAGCTGTGGAAAAAATCACAGATCAGTTGAGTTTCTTAGCTGATAGTGTTGCTTTACTTAGAGCCACATCAAACAAAGAGCACTTCAAGGACTATTGTGGAAAGAATATTTAGGCTCCACCCATGGAAGTAGAAGAGAACTATCCAAAGGCTAATCTAACTTTCAAGGTTTTTTAGAAGGGGTCTATCCAAAAGTCAACCCACCTTTTGAGCCTAACACATATTCATTCCCAATCAATAAAAGGCTGATTAATTCTAGGGCCAACCAAGATAGTTCAAAAGAATTGGCAAGGAAGTTGACCCAAAAAATCACTAAGAAAATGCGGGTGATTGGAGGCTATGATGGATTTAAGCAAGTTGGGATCACTGACTTTTCTGCATTTGATGTTAAGGCATACCTAGAAAAATTCAAAATACTAGAGTTTGAAAAGTACAATGGAACTGGATACCTAAAGCTACATACCAAATTATATGTCCGTAAGATGGGTAGATATGTTCAAAATAATTAACTCATGGTATAAACATTCCAAGATAGTTTGATAGGGCTTACATTAACCTGGTATGCCCAGCTCGATCTTAGCCAGATCAATACTTAGGAGAAATTGGATTAGGCACTTTATGAGCAATGCAAGTTCAACATTGAGACAGCTCCTTTGATTTGAGACTTGTGTATAATGAGAAAAAAGAAAAATGAGTCGTTTAAGGAATATGCCCAAAGATTGAGGGGCATGATAACTATAATCATTCCTCCTCTCCTTGAAAAAGAATTAATATCTATCTTTATTGACTCATTAGAGGAACCATATTATGGATACTTATTACGTAATACAATGACTAGCTTTACGGACATTGTACTTGTTAAGAGCCGAATTGAAGAAGCCATATGGATAGGGAGGCTGATTGGAAAAAGACCTACCCTACCAAATTTAAGGGCATATATAAATACTATAACATCAAGACTTGTACCAAGCAAAAGAGGCCCAAAAATACCCAGAAGAAAGTTCACTCAAATCCCTACTTCATTATCTCAAGTCTTTAACCAACTAAGAAGTAAGGGCTTATTGCAACAAAAAGCCCCAATACTAGGATACAAGTCGAGGAAATATGAACCAAATTCATAATGTGAATATGATATGGGTCAACAGGGGCATTTAACTAACAATTGCTAGGAATTGAAAACTAAAGTTCAAGACGTAATTGGTGCAAGGGTAATCTAATTGGACTTAATTCAAAAGATAGGGTCTCAAGTTTCATGATGTTTGTAAAAGACAAGTGATTTAAATGAAGTGTTTTGTTTACATTTCTCCTATTTTAAGATATCGCATTAGTTAAAAGGTTTAAAATGAAGAAAGGCAAGACGAACCCTAAATACCAACCCTAAGATACTTTGAGAGTCGATATTGGACTCATTCCTTAAAAGAAGTCCATCTTGCACTTAATACCCAGATCAAAATAAAGTTAGGCAATCTTTTTGATATCCTAAACACAAAATCCTTTATTAACCCCGTTGGACCTTTTATTAGGGTAGTCTCAAAGATTAAGCCCTGTCAAGAACCACCCTCATAATGGGGCAAAAAGGAGGTTGGGAGCATTTATTGGAAGAAAAGAGTTAAAACTAATTTGTGCTTGCTTCAGTCACATCAATTCAAAAGTAATTGTTACTATTGATAACTAATTTCCTCTAAGATGAAGAAAGACATCCATTATAAACACAAAAACCACGTATTCTTTGAGCTGCAAGCCAAAAAGAAAGAATAATCATTTTGTCTTAAATAAAAAAAAGAGCAAAAAAGAGAGTGTAAAATGAAAAAGGTGATCAAAGCTCTAAAGCACAAAAGGATATAAGGTATAGAAACCCATTCCCGAATAAAGACCTACATTTCAAATAATGGCCCTAAAAACATGGCCAAAGCAGTTAAGCTTGAAATTAACCAGGGAAAATACCAAAGTTTCCCCCTAAAAATTCTTGCAACTAGCACATGGCTCATAGGCCACCTACAATTCCACCCTTCCTTAAAGGCTCTTTTGACTAAAGGAGATAACTTATCCTTGGTAAAAGTTACATTTGAAACTGGGGCAAGCATAATTTTAGTCTTACCTATAAGGTTCTTGACTTGTAAACCTTGGTTAAAGAGCAATTCTTTCATAAAAATCCATTTTGAAACCGAGGACCAAAACCCTTTATTACATTATAGTTTGAAAAAGACCTAATGGATTGATTAAAAGGGTATTACTTACAAGGTGGACCATAATTTTTGGAATCGAAGTCAAAAGAGAGAAGTTTAAGCTAAGAGTGTAAGGAAGTCCTTTTAGACTAAACCTAATTTTAATGAGATATCCTTTTATAAGAAGAAATTTGAAGGAGTTATAGAAAGTTATGTGCCCCTGAAGGAAAGAAAGGGTTCTCTTAGACAAAGGCGATTCGAAAGATCAAGTTGTTGTGTTGCTGAAAGGCCTATACACTACTAAGAGAATCAAAACCTATTAGCAGGTAAAAAAAAATTAGGATAAATTCAATTCCCTCTCATTTTGGTCCTTTCTTTTGTTTGTATCCCCTTAGTGGTCCAAGCTTTCAACAAGATAAGAATCTTCATTTCTTTTGAAAGTCATCTTCTCCAAAGCCATCCCTAATAGTAAGCTTCTATCATTACCCTGGCAACAATTGTTTTTAAACGAGTTTTCTTCCTATCATCCAAAGTTTAGGGATATACTCCTGCATAAAAATTGCTCTTAATTAGCCTTAGAGGTCAAAATCATCCTCTTTGACATCATCGGCCTCATGGCTGGTGTCACCCACCTCTCTTCCTATGATTTTATCCTTAGTGGCTACTCAATCTTTTACGATTGTCAATAAAAAAATTTATCTTTGTCAAATAAACTCCTTTTACTTTGGTCCCCATGGATCATTTGCTCTTTACAACACTATCCATGTAGTAAAAACTATTGGATCGTATACTCTTAAAGTGCTATCATAACCTTGAAACCATCGGATCATATGCTTTTAAAGCGCTATCCTGACCTTGAAACCCTCGGATTACATGCTCTCAAAGCACTATCTTAACCTTGAAACCCTCGGATCATATACTTTCATAGTGTTATCCTAACTCTAAAACCATCGAATTTAAGTGTAGACATCTCATTTTTGCCAATTTTTTAATCAATTTTGTTAATTAAGCCAAGTTAATAAATAAACAAAAAATAGAAAAATAAAATAATAATAATAAAAAAAAAGAAAATTAAAAGAAAAATGAAAAATGAAAAAAATAATGAAAAAGAAAATCAAGTTAATTTGTAGCAAGTTGAGTCATAAGTCGAGTTGTGTTGAATTGAATTAAGTTAGGTTATTGGATATGGTGATGAGATGGACTTAATTTATTTTAGGCTAGACCAATATAGAATAAAATTCATCTAATTTAGGGGCTTAAACTAGATAAGGGAATTATTGGGTTAAATTGTAGCGGATCAAATCGGACCTTAGAAGAATAAGAAAGGCCCAAATAATTTTTAGTTACATTTTGTGAACTTAGGTATATTTTTAATATTTTTAGGAAAATTACAAAAATAAAGCCCATCAAATTTTTTTCATTTTCACGTGATGACTTAGTCTTAATAGGTTAGCCTCCAAACTCAGTTTTCTAGTTCGATTTTCTAAAAGTTAATTTTTTAAAATATCTAAAGACCAATAGTTAAATTAAGGTTTTCCTACCAAAAAACCCTAATTTTATTTTTTACCAGTTGAACTGGTTGTTAAATTCAATTTAAAAATTTTTTAGGAAAAATATTTTTCTTAGTTTAATTTTGAGTAATTTATATTAAGCAAGTTGGCTTAATATAAGTTAAATTAAGGAAATCAAAATAGAGCTCGACAGAATTGACGACTCCACTAGGGAAGCCTAGTGAGTTAGCCATGTGAAAATTAAGAATTGTTGATGGGATTTCGTATTATTTATTTATTTATTTATTTTTTGTATTATAGTTGTATTGACTGGGTTATTTAGTGATGCAGGCCCTAAAAAAAAAAGCCTAGCCTAATGGGCCTCATGGGGATAGGGGGTATTTTATTTTTTAAGTAACCATCTATGTGTTTAGATGTGGTTGAACTAGGCTACCTTAGGAACTTAGGATAGGTCGCTATTGTGTAACCGTCAAGTTACTGGGGTCTTTACCCTTGGTTGACAGTGATAGGTGAGCCTACTTAGTCTTTGATGTAACACACTAGACTTCTCCTTAGAAAGCCTTGAAGCTATAGAGCCTGGAATCTATAGACCCCACACTCGTACATCATCCTTTTTAAAAAAAAGGGGGAGTTATTTTTTAAATTATAGGAAAACCTCAATTAATCTACGATCGGTTCGACTTTCTTTTTTTTAAAAAAAAGGGGAAATTAATTTTTTTTTAAATAAAACAACTAGTAACCCTTATATATAAGTATTCATGAGCTTCATTTAAAAAAAAATATCTTATTTTAAACCTACTTATATAAAAGGGTGCTCCCTAACTGCGGATTCATCATACTTCCTATAATTTATTAATTACTAACCCTATTGCATTGCATCGGTGTATAACGTATTGCATTTTTCTATATGTTAGAATATTCTCATTTCTCTGTGAATATTTTATTTTCTTATATTATATGTGTTTTATTTTTTTATTTTATTGCTCCTTAGTTAGTAAAAGGCTGTGCAATTTCTAAGAAAATCTTTGATAAAGCTGCAAAATTATTAACATCATATCCAACTTTATTCTAAATTTAGTGGCCTTGTTGTAAATAATCGTTGCCTTTTATTTCATTTATATTTTTTTGTACTATAGATATGGAGGGTTAGGTTAGTGTTAGTCTAGAGCTTGTCCATGAAGTCCAGTTAGATAAGTACTCCTTTTCCAAGGCCATTTTGAATGATTGGTTGAACCAGCTTCCTCTTACTAAGCAAGATCACATTCGTACGAAGATTAGGCTAGTCATATCTCTTATGTGGGTCCAACTCCATTGGCCTTTAATTCAAGCCCTATCTATTACTAGGATCCAGAATTTGCAGCTTTCAACTTCGGCCCACACATATTGACACCCACTATAGAAGAGTACTTGCAACTAATCAGTACCCCACCTTTCGAAGTAGGCATAGCTATCCCTGATCTTAAAGTCCAGTCCGGGAAAGCTTTCATAACATTGTTGGGAGTCAAGAAGTTAACCTTGGCGCTAATCCTATCTTTAGAGGGCCAGAAATGTCTTAACATCCTAAGATTAGTGTACTGGTTTTTAAGTCCCAATACTTATTAAGGATATCGCCAGATCTTTTGTGGAGGATATGAATCGTAGGTCGAAAAGAGGGTCAATGCATTTATTGTAGCAGTGTTTTGAACAGTGCTATTTCCCTTCAGATATGGTCAAGTCCATTATAGAGTTATTGAGTTAGCAACTTAATTCTTAGCCGGTAAATCCTATATACCAGCATTACTAGCACAATTGTTCAAGACCCTCACTTACTTGAAGAAGCAGGGTCATGGTTATTTTACGGATAACTCTACAATCCTTACCGTGTGGTTTCTTAGTCATATATAGGGGTATAGAGGGAATCTTCTCAGAGAGTCCTTGACTAAAAATATGAATCTAATTGATGACTTTGTCCGCTACCTCAATGTACCAAATGAAGCCTAGTTTAATGGATGGGTGTTAGTTATCAGCAAAATGCAGCTGGTAAACTCTATGTGGATAGCTAGATGGAGCCACTACACTCAAGCTATCTTAGGGTACACCAACTATACCGGAGTCCCCCTTATTGGTGTTACTAGCTGTACAAGATACTTCCCAACTTGTATCAACAAACAGTTGGGTCTTCTTCAAGAGATTACCTATAGAGACTCCTTGGACGTCGTCATGATAAATTATTAAGCTCCTTGTCTCTCTATGACTACTCTGATTCAACAACTATCAGAACTTGTAAAGCTATAGGAATAGAGAGAAGTAAAAAAGATAGTCAATGTGGGAACTTTGAGGGGCAAAGTCGGAGAATACCAAGCCATCAAGTAGTTCATTTATAACTAGTTAGAGAAGACTAAAAAGATATAGTATGAAGCTCTAGACGTATTTAGACATGAGCTAGAATCAGTACGTCCTTTACCTATTGAGCAGGCCTATGGAGACACCATACCAGCCACAGCTGAAGCTTAGTTCCAAGAAAGTAAGACAATCATTGAAGAGTTAAAGTTGGGAAACGAGAGACTGTTGGAGGAAAATTAATTCTTGAGGAGTAAGATTCGAGAAAGGGGCGTTACGGTCAGAAGACTAATGAGGGAAGTTGATGAAGCTCGTCCTAGCCAGATCCGTCAGCTTTTATAGATATAGGGTTTAAGTTTTAGGAAGATTAGTTAGGAGTTTTTCTTCTCTTTTCTTTTAGTCTGTTGTATAATTTGGATCTTTTGATTAATAAATTTGCAGCTTTAGTAAGTAAAATTTTCATTAATTGCATAGTCTCTTACTTGTTCATTTATTTGTTTTAATTGGCTTATTTCTTTTTTTTTTTAAAAAAAAAAGAGAGGCAAATGATAGAACAACAAAATTCATAAAAAAAAGAGCCAAAAAAAAAATCCTTAATTCACCAAAAAGTCTAAAACTTGGGTTTTCGCATAGGATTTCAAAGATAGCGTCTAAACGAGTAGACTCAACTAGAAGCCCGATATTCACTCATGCTCAAGCTAGGATATCAACTCAGGGTACTGGAAATGTCGGTCAAATCGAGCCCAACATGAGAGTAGCAACTCTAAAAGAAAACATGAATAAGATGGCTGAATAGATTCAGGCTCTCATTCAGTCAGGATTCTTAATGATAGACAAGGATCTCAAGTCAACCTAAATCAGAATGCAAAAATGTTGGAAGATGAAGAATCAGTCCTTAATGATGAGGTATGGAGGAAGGAGATTGAGGAGAAACACCAGGAGATAAAATGAAAATTTATGTAGAAGTTGACTGAGAAGATGAAAACCTTAGAAATGGTTAACGGCTTTGAACAAGTGGGAATGATCGACTTGCCGACATATGGAGACAATGACTTCTCGGAATGATTTAAAGTGCCTGGACTTAACAAATATGATGGGATTAGTTGCTCGAAGCTCCATACTTGGTTGTACATTAGGAAAATGGGGAAATACAAGAAGTACGATAAGGTGATAGTCTAGACTTTTTAAGACAGTTTGATCAGGCCTACCTTAACTTAGTATGCCCAATTGGATCTAAATGAGATTGACACTTAGGATAAGTTAGCAAGGGGTTTCTACAACCAGTATAAGTTCAACATCAAAGTGGCCCCATCCATGTGGGATTTGAATAATCCACAAAAGAAGGCCAATGAAAGCTTTAAAGAATATGCTCAAAGATGGAGGGGCATGGCAGTTAGGGTGACTCTACCCTTAACTAAGAAAGATCTAACCTTCACTTTGATTAATACTCTTGGAAGCCACTATTACCAACATCTTGTCAGGTACCCTGCTCCAACTTTATAGAAATTGGAGCCTTAAGGTGCTGAATTGAGGAAGCTATTTCTACTAGGAGGCTTCCTAATCCTGAAGCAACTAAGAAGAAGACACCTCCTTTGAGGTTTTCCAACAAAGCCAAAGAAGCCACTGTAAGTGTTATCAATATCGGTAACCTTGTTAGACTCGCAATCCCAGTAGCCACGACAGGAGGTATCACAACCCGAGGAAGCTAGTCATGGCAGTTGTCGTATACTGTACAAAGGATTGTAGATTGAATTCTCTTACAATCAACGACCCTTTTATACGATACACAAGGCTACAGCTACTACTAGCTACCAAGAGTGCGTAAGCTTAAGCAATGTCATTTCATGACAAATAATAAAATTATAAAAACATAATACATTATCTATTTGTATAAAAGTTTACAAGTACAAAGTCTGAAACATGACTTCAGTTCAACTAGTATAACAATTACATATTCACATCTATACACTATCAGAAGTACTCTTCGATCTCATCTAGCTCCCACACTGACCCTGTATAGAAACTAACCATCGGTATGAGATAGCCTAACTTCACAAAAAGATTAGCCTACGAGAAAAGACTACAAGGGTATAAGCTAACTAGATTAGTGAGATAATTTCCCTCAACTACATAGCAATCAAGTCATATAATAGTTAGGTTCAACTAAATAAATGTATGGCAAACAGCATGCCAAACAAAAACATGCAGATAACCAGGTACTGCATGCAACTTGGAATTAATACCCTCCAAAGTCAGGGTTGGAGATTCATCGGTACAGTTAGATTCGGGTATCATATTAGAATTTATTTCATAACGAAACTCCGCATTTTGTATTTAAAATGTGATGGTACATTCATTACCAGCTTTATCAAAACGAGTTCTACATATGATTGTGAGTAGGTTCACGCAGCCCTCATTCACCCCTAAACGAAGGCTCCTAGACTCGACCCATAGCCAGGCGGTTGATGCCTCCAATGCCTAGTCATCCCGCGGGTCAGGGTAAGGTCATATCACACGTATGTACCATACAAAATTAATAACAATCAATAATCAACCCACATATGGCCTCTCGCTACCTCTGAGTAATGTGACCGCCGGAATTAGTTATGCAGTGCATGATTCATGCATGATCCAAGTTAATTTTTTCTAGTCGAATAAAATTAAGTCTTATTTACTTAGTGATCATTCCAAGTCAAAAATAATCAATTCTAGTGAATCTACTATGCAACAATCATTATATTATTAAAGTTTAAAGTAAATTCGCCATCAACAATAATTATCATCCACAAGCATAACCCAACCACGCACACATTTATTTATAAATCATATCTTATATTCACTAACTACAAACACAAACAAGTATAGAATTATTAGGAAAAACTCACTTGGCCATGGCTAGCTCAGGGGTTGAAGTAGTTCGGTGGCAGCTCAGGGTTGATATCGAAATCACCTGAGAATAATGAAAATTTTGTAAGTTTGGGAATTTAAAGCTAACTAATGTTATAATTTGTAAGGTCTATTTCACTTACTTACGTGTATTTCACTTAGTTATGTGTAATTTTCGATTTGAGCTTTTTATCGAATTACGTATAACTTTTTCGTTTTCGCTCAGATCGTTATGAGCTTATTGTCCATTTTGATCGTTTTCAAGTGTATTTTCTCGTAACGAGGTCTGTTTTTGACGTTGTGACTTGTAGTATAAATTGTGATATAAAAATATCACAAAGATTACTATTTAATTTTAAAAATTATAAAATATTTATTTTCGTTTGTTCTTAATATATTTACGATGTAAAAATTATTTAAACCATATATTTGATATTTTTATTATTTTGAGCATACTTTCCTATTTTTGAGATTTTTAGCTTTATTATGATTATTATTATTATTATTGCCTTTATTATTTTTATTACTTCTTATTTTTTTTATTATTTATGTATTTCACGATTTATACATACATATATATATATATATATTTTCGGTATACTACTTATATATACTATACATTACACGCCCTATATATGTATATATATTTATTAAAAATAAATATACTCTTATGTACATATTCATGTATTCATGTATTTGTATTTCTATATATAAGTCTTACTTGTGTACATAAAGATAAATACATACATATATATTCGATATATATATATTTATATAGTATTTGTTATAAAATATGTATACTAGATATTATATATGTATTATATGGTATATTCCATATACCACCATACATATACTCTATATTATTCCTATATATATATATATCCTATATACATATATTAATACTATACAATTATATATATATATACAAAAATAATTATACATGGGTACATATATATATACATAGTTTATGGTACAAAAAATATACATATATACTAGAGTCATTTAATGAAATACATAATACTAATTATATGTATTCCTAAAAAAAATACATAATACATACTCTTTCATATAATATACCTATATACATACATGTATACATACATAGCCTAATACATGCATATATTATTCAATTTATATATTTATGCGCATATACATGCATTAGTAATGTTATATTTTAAAAAAAAAAACTATACAAATACTTCATTTACACATGTATATACTATATAATGTACTTACCTATTTATTTTAATTCCTTCTTCTTCTTTTCCTTCTTCTTTTTCCTTCTTTCCCTCACGATTTTGCTTCCAGATTTTTTCAGATTGTGTAGAATGTTGTTGTTTTTTTTTTCCAGATTTTTATTTCTTCTCTTATTCACGTGATTAGTAGCTTAAAATTTAACTTATGATATTGTCTAATCTTTTGCATTAATGAGGATAAAACAAAAGCAATTATTTGTAATCTTTTCTTTTATTTAAGCTCAACACATGACAAATGAATTTAGTCATATGGGCTGCTGATTTTTTAGATTTTTGTTTTGGTTTCAAGACGTGGTAATTAGGAAAAAGAAGAAAAGAGAGAAATTGAAAAAGAATAAGAAGGAAAATAAAAATTAATAATAAATATTTTTAATTTTTCGAAACATAAAAATTATAACAATTCTCATCATAAATTAATTTTTAAATTTTTGCGAAATTTTATCAATTTAATTGGTACCCGTTACAATTATAATTTTTACAAATTATTATAACGATTTTGTTATAATTTCACGTGAATAGGCGATTTAGTCGAGAACTTATAATCGACTATGATTATATCTCTATCGAGTAATATTTAACTATTTTATAAGCTTATATTTATAATTTTAGGGTTTCGAACAAATTCGGGTTCAATTTTGATTAATGGTGCTTAAAGTAGTTTTAAGGTTTTAGTATAAGATTTAGGGTTTCAATCAATTCCTAAAGTTTTGTTATTAATGTTATATTTGATTTATTAAATTTCATGATCTTTTATTGTTATTAGCATTATCGACTTATTATACAGTTTAAGACACTCGAATTTGAATTAGGGTTCAACTACTGATTTCTTAAGGTTTACAATATGTATATCATATAGTATATACATGTATATACTAAGTATTTTGTTATATATTTAATTGCATGTACATATGTGTATGCATAAATAGATATGTATATTGGTATTAAGTATTTTCTCTATTTGTGTATAAACATATGTATGTAGGCATGTATATATGTATAACGTATGATATATGTATATGTATGTATGTATAAATAAGAATACATATAGTATGTATTTAATATTTTCACTATTTAGGTATTGGTATATATATATATATATGTATGTACAAAAGAATATATATATATATATATAGGTATGTGTATATGTACATAGTATTTTTCTTAAGTATAATATGTATGTATACTGAATATTTCCTTTATATACATGTATATATATTTGTTATTTTACTTAATTACTTATGTATATATATGTAATTATTATTATTTTCACTCTATGAGGTATATACATGTATACGTATATAGTAAATACATGTATATATACTTAGTATTTTTAAAGTATAAGAATTTTTGTATATATAGTATATGTATATTGCTGGACGTGAAAATGTATATATATTATTATTATTAATATCTTTTTTATTTTAGTATATATATACATATATAGTAAAACCGTATCAGTACATAAGTATAAAAGGTATAAATAAGTGTATATTATACTTGTACATAATGAATAAGTAAAGTTAGAATAATTTATTATCTAAAGTATATTATACAAATAAATGTACGTATATGAATAGTAACGTACAAGTAAAAATATGAGTATGTGTAAATATTATATACAATAAACTATAATATTAATTTAATAAATAAAGTAAGTTAATTGATATATATATATATATACATAACTACCGTAAATTAGGAAAAAGGATAATAATTAAATAAATTAGAAAATTTGATGAAATATAATAATAAGTATTTATATATATAATTATACTATAAAATAAGAAATTAATGAAAAATGTACAAGTATGACATGTAATACTCTCACGTGCTAAACATAAGTTAATAAAGAGAAAAAAAAACCAATAAAGCAAATTAAAAAAATTACTAAAATAATAAAAAATACTAAAAATTTACCTAGCATCGGATCGTCAGTGTTGGGTAGTGATTTGGGTGTACACAAACAAGTGCTTGGGCATATACGGGCGAGTGTTTAGGCAAACATGGGTGGGCGTTTGGATGAGCGTATGGGAGATAGTAGGCGAGCGCCTGGGTGAGGCTTGGGCGAGCAAATGAGCAATAATGGGTGAGCACCTAGACGATGGAGTGGACGAGCAGATGGACGATAGTAGGCAAGCACCTAGACGAGGCTTAGGCGAGCGGATGGGCATACACGGTAGGTCCCTAGGCAGTAGCTAAGGCGAGTGCTGCGTGCGTCTAAGCAGTAGTTTGGGCGAGTGTTGGTAGTGCTGTAGGCAGTAGCTAGGTGGTGGTGATGGTCATACTGTGGTGGTGCGTGTGGTTGTGTGGTGGTGGTGTTGCGTAATGGTAATACGTATGGTTTAAGTGGTAGCGCGTGGAGTTGAGTGGTGGCACATGGAGTTGAGTGGCGTGGTATATGTGTTGTGTTTTTCTTTTTTCTAAGAGGGGGTAGGGGGAAGGAATGTGATTAAGATTCAAAAAAACTGTCCCATAAGTCCCCCATCGTTGTGTTATTGATAAACTCAAAATCGAATCTTGTATATTGAAGATACGGAAGATTCGATTATGATTTGTCAAAGATTTATCCTAACTTCTAAAAACCCTAATTATTTTAGGCTTTCTTATTCTTCCAAGGCCCAACTCGATCTGCAACAATTTAGCCCAATAATTCCCTAATCTAATTTGAGCCTCTAAATTGGATGAATTTTATTCTATATTGGTCTAGCCCAAAATTAATTAAGTCCATCTCATCACTGGATCCAATAACCCAACTTAATTCAATTCAATACGACTCGACTTATGACTGAACTTGCTATAACTTCACTTGATTTTTTTATTATTTTTTTCATTTTTCATTTTTATTTTAATTTTATTTTAATTTATTATTATTATTTTATTTTTCTATTTATTTATTAACTTGGCTTAATTAACAAAATTGATAAAAAAAATTTGGCAAAAATGAGGTTTTATATCTACCCTTTTTTGTAATGAAGCTCAATTAGAACTTTGCTATAAAGACAAAAGGGATACCCATTTTTGTTAGACCTAACTTGAATAATCTGAAGAGGATAGATCTCTTCAAGATTCCTTTTGGTTTAATCCGAAGAGGATAGATCTCTTCAAGATTCCTTTTGGCTAAACCGAAGAGGATAAATCTCTTCAAGATTGGTTTTGGTTGATTTAAAGAGGATTTATCTCTTTGAAATTTGTTTTGGCTCATCTAAAGATGATAGATCTCTTCGAGATTTTTTTTAGCTAATCCGAAGTGGATAGATCTCTTCAAGATTGGTTTTGGTTAACCCGAAGAGGATAGATCTCTTTGAGATTCAACTTGGTTTCAAAAGCTAACTTAATTCTTCTAAATATCTCTTAAAGACTTTTAAGGTTATTTTTCTTAGGACTAAAGAATTTGTAAGATAGCAACTAATTGGCATGCTCACATCAACTCCCAATATTCACTCATTCAATTAGTAGAATTTCACCAAATGACTGTGATTGCTTCTTCTTTCTTTTTTCCTCTTTTCTTCTTTTTCTCTTATTTTTTTCTTTCTTTTTTTGAAATCTCCCAAACTTTTGAGTCTTGTAACTAGACCATGCTCATGTTGTGAATTTGCTTTGTTCGACACCAAATTTCAGTTTTCACTCTTCATGACTTTTGAATGATAAATCTCTTTTCAAAAGAAACAAGATTAAATTATTAAAAACATTCGATTTCATTTATTTGGTGATTCAGATTCCTTGGTAAGGGTTTAGTGTTTATGTGTATGCGGCTAGAAAAACGTGGTACTCAAGGGTTTATTAGTGAAGTGTTTGTTGGTTAATAACCATCCAAATTTGAAAACATTCATGGGTATTAAATTTACTTGTAAACAATGAAAGATTAACCACAAACTTATTCAAGAAAAATTGAAATCTTTATTGAACTTAGTTTCCATGGATAATACAACTTGACTATGTTTGAATTTACTGGGCCCTTTAATTTTCGGCCATCCATCTCTATCAATACTCATGGACCTCTTGATAATATCCTTTTTACTACATAAGGTCCTTCATAATTTAGAGAAAACTTGCCCCTAGGGTCTTTCACATTTGGTAATACTTTCTTTAATACCAAGTCTCCTTCTTTGAAGTACCTCAGGTGTACTTTCTTATTAAAAGCTCAGATAATCCACTATTAATAACACTGACCATGATATATCACTACAAGTCTTCACTCATCTAGGAGATTCAAATGCTCCATTCGCTTCTTCACCTACTCTGCTTCATCGAGTTGAGTTTCTGCCAATACTCAAAATGAAGGTATTTCAACTTCCACCGGTAGTACTGCTTCAATTCCATACACTAATGAATACGGGGTTGCACTTGTAGAAATTCTGATTGAGGTTCTATAAGCCATGTGAGTAAAGGGAAGGATCTCATGCTAGTCTCTATAAGTGATCACCATCTTCTCAATGATTCTTTTAATGTTTTTAGTTGCGACTGCAACTATTCCATTCATTTGAAGTTGATATGGAGTTAAGTTTCTGTGATTGATCTTAAATTGGCTACACACTTCATCCATCAATTTGTTATTCAAATCCATCCTATTGTCTGTAATAATAGACTTGGGTGCATTGTATCTTGCAATAATATCTCTTTTCAAGAATCTGATCACTATTCCTTTGGTTATCGTAGCATATGACGCTACTTCTACCCATTTGGTAAAATAATTGATCGCGAATAAAATTAATCTGTGTCCGTTTGAAGCTGTTAGTGAAATTGGACCGATCACATCAATTCCTCACATTGAGAAAGGCTAAGGAGTTGATAATACGTGCAATTCTTGGGGAGGAGCATTGATTCTGTTAGCATACACCTGACACAGGTAATAGTACCTCACATGCTTGATACAATCTGATTCCATTGTCATCCAAAAATACCCCATTCTCATGATCTTTCTAAGTAACATATGCTCATTCATGTAAGGACCACAAACTCCTTCATGTACTTCTTTCATTAATTTCTTAGCTTCGTCTTCATCCATACATCTTAGTAGTGTTGCACCCAGTAATCTCTTGTATAATGTGCCTCCACTTAACGGGGAAATGAGTAGCCAATCTTCTTAAAGTTTCTATCTTTTTTGTCAGCATCTTTAAGAAACTCCCCCATTTAAAGTAACCTTTTAATGTCATAATACCATGGTTCTTTTGTTCCCTTCTCTTCAACTACAAGGCAAAAAGCTAGTTTTTCTCCTACCTTAATCTTCAGGGGTTGAATTTCTATCCCATCCATGACTTTCACCATTGACGCTAATGTAGCCAATGCATCGGCAAACTAATTTTGGATTCTTAGAATGTAAGTGAATGAAATCTTCTAGAGTTTTTCAATTAGCATTCTTAAATGCTCGTGATACGGTATCAATTTTTTGTCCTTCGTCTTATACTCTCCTAAGATTTAGAGAATTATAAAAGAAGAATCTCTGTATACTTGAAGCTCTTGTATTCCTTTATCTAGCACTATTTTGAGCCCTAAAATGTAGGCTTCATTTTCTACTATGTTGTTGGTATATGGGAATGTTAATCTTCCTGCTACAAGGAAGATGATACCAATACCGCTCCTATCCTACATCTAAACACATTAGCTGCTCCATCAAAAAACATTTTCCATCCTAATTTTTCATTGCTCAATTCATTTGCCATCACTACATTTTCATCGGGAAATTGTGCCTTTGAACCATTGTCCTCATCTTCTAATGGGTATTTTGCTAATTAATCAACTATTACCTGCCTTTTGACTGAACTTTGACTTATGTACTTGATATCAAATTCAGAGAGTATCATCTACCGCTTTGATATTCTCCCAATCAACACTAACTTTTTCGCTAAATACCTCAACGGGTCATGTTTTGTTAATAACTCTATTAAATAATAGGGAGTCTACTGCCTGAGCCTATGCATAACCTATACTAAGGCACAATATGTTCTTTCCACTTTTGAGCATTTTTGTTCACCTTCTATAAACTTCTTGCTCAAATAGTATATAGGATGCTCTTCTGTTTCCGTTTCATCTTTCTACCCCAGCAATCATCCCATCGACTTAGGAAAGATTGTTAAGTAAAGGATCAAGGGCCGTCTTGGTGTAGGAGTGACCGGTATGGGAGGATTCATGAGATACTCTTTGATTTTAGCAAATGTTCGCTTACACTTTTCATCCCATTCAATGGCTACATACTTCCTCAAAAGTTTAAAATAACTGCTTAAATTTATTAGTTAATTGCGATACAAATCGAGTGATGTCATTTAATCTTTGCAACAGTCCCCAAACTTCTTTTATAGTCTTAGGTGCTAGCATATTTACTATTGCCTTGACTTCGTCTAGGTCTACTTCGATTTCTCTTCTACTAACTACAAAACCCAACAATTTGCTTAAAGTTACTCCAAAGGTACACTTTTTAGGATTTAACTTCAGTTGAAACTTCCTCAATTGCTCAAATAACTTTCATAAAATATCCATGTGATTTTCATCCTCCTTAGATTTGGATCATATCATCCACATAAACCTTGATTTCCTGATGCATCATGTCATGAAACAAAGCTACCATTACACGCTGATAAGTTGCCCCAGCATTCTTCAACCCAAAAAGCATCACACGATAACAAAATGTTCCCCAAGTGGTAACGAAAGTTGTTTTGATTTTATCTTCTTTTACCATTTTAATTTGATTATACCTTGAGAAACCGTCTATAAACAAGAAAAGATGGTTCCTAGTTGTATTATCCACTAATATGTCAATATGTGGCAAAGGAAAGTTATCATTTAGTGTTGCTTGGTTTAAATCTCGGAAATCTAAACAAACCCTAACTTTCCCATTTTTCTTCAACACTGGCATCACATTGGCCACTCATTCGAGGTAATATAATACTTCTATGAACTCAACTTCTAACAACTTGTTCACTTCTTCTTTTATTTTGAGGAGTATATTCGGCCTCAATCATCTAAGCTTTTGTCTTTTCAGTTTAATTTCCTCCTTGGTTAGCAATTTATGAACTACAATGGACGAATCTAAACCTGTTTTTTATCATCTATTAAATTACCATCAATTTTCAAGTTTTGTAGACTTTCCTCTGTCCCTAAATTAATCTCATCCATTGGTTCGTCAATAATCACTCTACCCCATTCATGTAAACTCCAACTCTCCTGAATTTTGTTTGGAGTCTCAATGTCATCTCTAACATTTGACCGAGTAAGGTTGAAGCTGGTATTGGTGTTTTTATCATTTACATGTATGAGATATCCATTACATTCATCATTTTTATCAAATTTGAAGAATAAAAGAAAAAAGAAAAGGACAACGAATAAATAATAAAGAAGAATCAATAGAAAGAAAGGAATGAATTTTATTGAATGAATGAATCCAAATTGTTTGAAAGAAAAGGCTTAACTAATCGAACTAATTATCGAAATTGAATGTTCCTAATTAATATGATTTTGCATTTCTAAAGAGACTTATTACTGGGAATAAAAAACCAGTAGCATAAAGAAACTGGTATGACAATATCTTCCTTCTCGTTTAGATTGATGTTGCTTTGCCAAGTCAAGGCCTTAAATAGACTGGCTACTTCGGGTTCTTGTACACCAGTTGGTACTAGGAATGTCTAGTGGATGTTCGAAAATTCCATGTGAGCATGATATAGTTGATCTCCTCTCTTGCTTCTGGTTTTAGCCTTCATTTCTCAAATCTCCTCTTCAATGGGCTCATACCCAAGCCTGAATGTTCCAATTTGCTGCTTAGGTTATTTCAAACAACCCCATGCCTCCGATCTTGCTTCTTCAATCATACTAACTTCGTCAAATATCCTTAACCCTGGCTCTTTCAATTCTTCATCCCTAACATAGGGAATAGTTGTCTCTTTATAAATCTCAGTCTTGCTCCTCGAGAATAGTAACCAACTGCCCATTGGCTATGAATTTCACTTTCTAATGTAGATTGGATAGAATTGCCCTTATTGAATGAATCCATAATCTTCCTAACAAAAGGTTGAAAGTTCACGATATATCTATAAACACCTGTAGGGCAATTTTGACTTATAACCCAATTTCTCTAATTATCTCTCTTTTTAATCCATCAAAAGCTCTTACTAAAATTGAGCTAGGCTTTATCTTAGTTACATTTACTCCAAGTAAATTTAGTGTTGCTAAATGACATATATTTAGTGATGACCTATTATCTATTAGAACTCGAGCAACTACTCTCCCTACACACTTAACTACTATGAAGAGGGGTTTTGTGTGCTAGTCTCCTTCTTTACCTAGCTTATCTAGCAAGAATGAAATTTGATCCATCGCAAATATCAAGTTCATTACTAATCCCAACTTCTTAGTGGAAATCCCTTCAGGTACTTTGACATCTTTTAGAATGTTAATTAAAGCTTCCCAGTGAGTATCGAATAACAATAGTAAGCCCATTAGGGAGATCTAGGCCGGTACTTTGGCTAACTAATCTATTATCTTGTATTCACTAGCCTTTACTATTTTCTTGGCAATATTCTAATCTTTATCATCCATATCTTCAAAGATCTTTTGAAAAGCCTCTTATACAGTGGACTTCCTCTTGGCTTCCTCGTTCTAGTCATAAACTCATCCCGAGCGTGTAAGCCCACCAACCATAGGTGATGAGGCCTTGGCCGTTTAATTTACCGCTTTGTAATCTAGAGGTGCTGCTTTGTAATTCTTTGGGGATATTAGGACTTTGAAAGCAATCTTCTTAGGCTTTCCCAATTACTCAACCTTCTTAGTCTTCCCATCATACTAAAAAACCAATGACTTAGGCCCATCTCCAATCATTCCCACCATCTTAGCCACCTTCTTGGCTTTTATCTTCTTAGGCTTTCCTAATTCCTCAACCTTCTTAGTCTTCCTATCATACTAAAAAACCAACGACTTGGGCCCATCTCCAATCATTCCCACCATATTAGCTGCCTTCTTGGCTTTTGCAATAAGTTTATCTTCTTCCTCAAATTCTGGACCCCATCTAGTGGGTGGTGTGTTAGCATATACAACAAGTGAACCGGTGTAATCTACCAAATACTTAAACTTCCCTAACAGTTCTCATAGGGTATCAACCATCGAATTGCTGGCTTCACATCTTTTTCTAAGCTCCTTTTGAGTACTTCTCTTTCGCAGTTTTGGAATTGTCATAGCCATGATATTAGCTTTCTTTATCTTCCTCTCCTTCAGCAGTTGATATATTGCTAGTCTAGTCCAGGTTCTATCCTTAAGATTCATATTATGTAAGTACCTAGCTTGCCTTAGACTCCAAGCTATCTCCTCAATAGTGATGGGGAGACTGTTTAGATCAATCTTTGGTTCAAAAACTTCAGCAATGACCATATTGATTGAATTTCCATGATTTAACAGAGGGTTATTACCCATATCGGGAGTAGGAGTATAGATGAAATCCAATTGAACCAATTTAGCATCAATAAGATCCTGGATCTTCTGTCTGAGTCTTCAACACTATCTGTAGAGTGCCCTACATTCCCCAGATGATAATCACATTGAAGCTTTGAGTTATAGTCCCTTAGTCTTTATCCTTCCCTCGGTATTTCAAACGTTAGAAAGTTCTCTTTCCTTAGTTGTGCAAGAACTTAACTTAAAGGAATGGGAATATGGGTAAACTATCTTCTTTGTGGGTAGTTATTTTGATTTGAATTTAGTGGGGGATTAGATCCTCCTGTAAACCTTAGGAAATCAGTAGTTGAACCCTAATTCAAATCCGAGTGTCCTAAACTATACGATAAGTCGATAAAGCTAGTAACAATAAAAGATCATGAAATTTAATAAATCAAATATAACATCAATAACAAAAATTTAGGAATTGATCGAAACCCTAAATCGTATACTAAAACTTTAAAACTACTTTAAGCACCATTAATCAAAATTGAACCCGAATTTGTTCGAAACCCTAAAATTATAAATATAAGCTTATAAAATAGTTAAATATTACTCAATAGAGATATTATCATAGTCGATTATAAAATCTTGACTAAATCGCCTATTCACATGAAATTATAACAAAATCGTTATAATAACTTATAAAAATTATAATTGTAACGGGCATCAATTAAATTGATAAAATTTCACAAAAATTTAAAAATTAATTTTTGATTAGAATTTTTATAATTTTTATGTTTCGAAAAATTACAAATATTTATTATTAATTTTTATTTTCCTTCTTATTCTTTTTCAATTTATCTCTTTTCTTCTTTTTCCCAATTGCTACGTCTTGAAACCAAAACAAAAATTTGAAAAATCAGCAGTCCATGTGACTAAATTCATTTGTCATGTGTTGAGCTTAAATAAAAGAAAAGATTACAAATAATTGCTTTTGTTTTATCCTCATTAATGCAAAAGATTAGACAATATCATAGGTTGAATTTTAAGCTACTAATCACGTGAACAAGAGAAGAAATAAAAATCTGGAAAAAAAAAAATAACATTCTACACAAACTGAAAAAATCTGGAAGCAAAATCATGAGGGAAAGAAGGAAAAAGAAGAAGCAAAAGAAGAAGAAGGAATTAAAGTAAATAGGTAAGTAAATTATTTTCTAGGATAGATGTATATTATATAGTATATACATGTATAAATGAAGTATTTGTATAGTAGTTTTTTTTTTTTAAATATAACATTACTAATGCATGTATATGCGCATAAATATATAAATTGAATAATATATGCATGTATTAGGCTATGTATGTATACAGGTATGTATATAGGTATATTATACGAAAAAGTATGTATTATATATTTTTTTAAGAATACATATAATTAGTATTATGTGTTTCATTAAATGACTATAGTATATATGTATATTTTTTGTACCGTAAACTATGTATGTATATATGTACCCATGTATAATTATTTTTGTATATATATATATATAATTGTATAGTATTAATATATGTATATAGGACATATATATATAGGAATAATATAGAGTATATGTATGGTGGTATATGGCATATACCATATAATACATATATAATATCTAGTATACATACTTTATAACAAATACTATATAAATATATATATTCCGAATATATATGTATGTATTTATCTTTATGTACACAAGTAAGACTTATATGTCGAAATACAAATACATGAATACATAAATATATATATAAGAGTATGTTTATTTTCAATAAATATATATACATATATAGGGCGTGTAATGTATAGTATATATAAGTAGTATACCGAAAATATATATATATATATATATGTATGTATAAATCGTGAAATACATAAATAATAAAAATAAATGAGAAGTAATAAAAATAATAAAGGCAATAATAATAATAATAATAATCATAATAAAGCTAAAAATCTCAAAAATAAGAAAGTATGCTCAAAATAATAAAAATATCAAATATATGGTTTAAATAATTATTACATCATAAATATATTAAGATCAAGCGAAAATAAATATTTTATAATTTTTAAAATTAAATAGTAATTTTTATGATATTTTTATATTACAGTTTATATTACAAGTCACAATGTCTAAAATAGACCTCGTTATGAGAAAATACGCTCGAAAATGATTAAAATAAACCATAAGTTCATAACGATCTGAGCTAAAACGGAAAAAGTTACACGCGATTAGATAAAAAGTTCGAATCGACAAGTACATGTAACTAAGTGAAATAGACCTTACAAATTATAACACTAGCTAGCTTTAAATTCCTAAACTTATAAAATTTTCATTATTGATTTCGATATCAATCCTAAGCTGCCACCAGACTTCTACGACCCCTGAGCTAGTCATGGCCGAGTGAGTTTTTCTTAATGATTCCATACTTGTTTGTGTTTGTAGTTAGTGAATATAAGATATGATTTATAAATGAATGTGTATGGGGTTGGGTTATGCTTGTGCATGATAATTATTGTTGATGGTGAATTTACTTTAAACTTCAATAATATAATGATTATTGCATAGTAGATTCACTAGAATTGATTGTTTGTGACTTGGAATAATCACTAAGTAAATAAGACTTAATTTTATTTGATTAGAAAAAGTTAACTTGGATCATACATAAATCATGCACTGCATAACTAATTCCGGCAGTCACATTACACGGAATAACGAGAGGCCATATATGGGTTGATTATTGATTGTTATTGATTTCGTACAGTGCACAGGTGCAATACGACCTTACCCTGGCCTATAGGATGACTAGGCATTGGAGGCGCCAACCGCCTGGCTATGGGTTGAATCTAGAGGCCTTTGTTTAGGGGTAAGTAAGGGCTGCATGAACCTATTCACAATCATATGTAGAACTTGTTTTGATAAAGCTGGTAATGAATGTATCATTACATTTTAAATATGAAATGTAGAGTTTTGTTATAAAATAAATTCTAATATGATACCCGGATTTGACTGTATTGATGAATCTCCAACCCTGACTTCAGAGGGTGTTAATTTCAAGTAACATGCAGTACCTAGTTATCTACATGTATTTGTTTGGCATATTGTTTACCATACATTTATTTGGTTGAACCTAACTATTGTATGATTTGATTGCTGTGTGGTTGAGGGAAATTATCTCACTAAGCTAATTACCTTATACCCTTGTAGTCTTTTCTAGTAGGCCAATCTTTTTGTGAAGTCGGGCCATCTCATGCCCGAAATTATTTTATACACAAAGTCAATGTGAGAGTTGGATGAGATTGGAGAGTACTTTTGATAATGTATAGATGTGAATATGTAATTGTTATACTAGTTGAACTAAAGACATGTTTCAGACTTCGTACTTGTAAACTTTTATACAAATAGACAATGTATTATGTTTTTATAATTTTATTATTTGTTATGAAATGATATTGCTTAAGCTTGCACACTCTTGGTATTTAGTAGTAGTTGTAGCCTTATGTATCGTATAAAAGGGTCATCAATTGTGAGGGAATTCAATCTGCAATCCTTTGTACAGTATGCAGTGACTACCACGACTAGCCCCCTCGGGTTGTGATACATATGTACAAAAATTAAATAAAAACTTACTTAATCATTTTAGTAAAATATTTGATTAATTTTCTTTAGCTTTCTTCTTCTTTTTCTTCTTCTTCCAATTGTTTTGTTTTTCCATTTTGTTCTTCTTGGTTTTAGTTTGTGTGTGTTTTTGCTTCTTTTTTTTTTTCTGGTTTGAAAGTTCCAAACTTGAGCAAGAAATTCATCAATTAAAATCAAAGAATAAGAAGGAAAAAAAAAATCTTGAGTAATCTCTTCATTAATTGAGAAAGGACATTTGGTATATGTAATTTGTCCTTTCTCCTTTAATTTCATGACACTTGGATGACATAATTTAGCATATGAGTTGCTGTATATTGCAGTTGAAATTCATGTGGAAAACAAGGAAAGAAATAAGAAGAAGGAAAAAGATAAGAAAAAGGGAAGAAAAAGGAAAATAAAAGTAATTATATGTAATTTTTCTAAAAATAAAAATAATAACAATAACATTTATAAATTAATTTTGGAAATTTATGAAAATTTATCAATTTAATTGGTACTCGTTATGATTATAATTTTTATGAGTTATTTCAATATTTTCATTAAAAGTTTTACACATTACGCTATTTAATCGATAATTGTTATTGACTACAATTATACTATTACGTGATATTTATTCATTTTATAAGTTTAAAATTATAGTTTTAGGGTTTCGATTAAGTTGAAGTTCAATTTCGAGTAGTTGGGCATACGTTGAATTTAGGGTTTTTATACACAATTTAGGTTTCAATACACGATTTAACCTTCGATAGATTTTTCTAGGGTTTTTATTACTTATAATATATTCAAATTTATAATTTATTAATTTTTTATCTTGCTCAACTTTAACGATTCATGAAGTCATGTATAATATTAGGGTTTAATTATATTCTTAAATAGCTAAATTTGCGAGGTTTACACCGATACATTCCTATACACGCAGCTTTGTATTTGGCATCACATATTATCCAGATTCATCCAATCTAAACATGGAAGAAATTATATTGCATTTAATATTTTACATCCTTAACTTGACCATGATACCTATAAATCGGGATCTACTCTTCATTTTCAACACATAATAAAGTTTCAAAACACTTTAGAAAAATAAAAATCGAAGCTTCCTCTCTCTTTAGGATAGCATCCCTTACAGTGTTTTTTGACGAAAACCACTACCATTGGATTTTCCAAGTTGATACGAGCCAATCCAAGCCAAAATAAGTTGATCAGAGTCATCTAAAGCCAACCAAGCTGATCGGAGCTAAAGTGAGTTAACCGGAGCTAACCGAGCCAAAGTGAGTCGATGGGAGCTGACCGAGTCGAAGTGAGCTGACCAAGTCGAAGTGAGCTGACCTTGAGCTAAAGTAAGCCAATTGAGTCGACTGAGCTGATCTAAGTTGAAGTGAGCCAACCGAGTCACCCGGAGCCGATCCAAAGCCAATCTAACTAGACTCGTTTTTTTGTTTTTTTTTCTCTTTTTTAATTTTATTTATTAGTTTATTTGTAAATGTTATAAATGAGAAAAAGAAAAAAGAACAAAAAGGAAAAAAGGAAGAGAAGAAAAATAAAAATAGAAAAAAAAGAAGTGGCTATTTATTTATTTTAGTTTAATAGAAATAAATAGAATAAGTAATAAAATAAATAAGATAATATAATAAAAATGAAAATAAATAAATAGGTTAGTGAATAAAAATTGTTTTGACAATTAGAAAAATTGAGTTTTCTAAAAATAAATGAAAATAAATGGACCCTTTCCAAATTAAGACTATTTTAAAGTTTCCAAAAATAAAACACCGATTAGAATTCATTAGGAAAATTTCCTTGAATAAATTGAATCGGGTAAAAACGTAAATCTGACCTTTTTTCCAAAATTAAAATCAAATGACCTAGTAAAGTTTTCATAAAAGAACTAAGTACGTCTAATCTCGAGTAGTAGGTATATAGACACCTATGAAGTGATGATAAAAATAAGAAAAACTTGATTTTCTCATTTTAGTTTAGATTGTTTGAATTATCCCATTTAGATAAATAATCAAGTTCTATCTTTTAAAATTAAAAGGTGATTTTTAAGGTTAATATTAAATTTGAAAAGTTAATGATACCTATAAGGGTTTAAAATTCTTAACCCCTGAATCCAAATCTCTTGTATTTAGATTGTTTTTTTAAAAATTGGTTTTTATTGAAAGATCAGTAGCTAAGTTATAACCAATCCACCCAATTGGTTATAACTTAACTCTTTTTTCCGGCTCTGATTGGGTGGTGACTCCAAAATGATTTCAAGATGTAAAAGAACTGGTTTTTTTTAAACCTTAGTCAAGGGTCAGTATTAAAAGGGTAAGGGTTTACTATTAGTTGGTTTAAAAAAGACTTGATTTTAAGAGAACTAGGAGGTGAAAATCCAAGCTCGACATATACTTATACATATACTTATATACTTATGTTTCCTTATCTTATTCATACATAAATACATATGTAAATTCACTAACTAACTAAATATACTGTATACTATGCATATGTATATGTACTATACACATACATATATTATTGGATGCATATACATATATTTATATATATATAATGAAAATAAATAAACATATATACTAAATACGCATATATATACATATATTTCTATATACAACTCTTACTATACTTACATATATGTATGATAACTCACTTATACTTGATATTGTATGCATATACATGTATCTATGTATATATATTCATATATATACATACATACATGGTCATGTTCCACATGTTTATGTGTTAATTCCTAATATATATATATATATATGTGCATATAGTTGTATATATAGATACATATATATAGGGACGCATACATAGGTACATGTATAAGAAAAATAAAATGAATATTACTATATATATACTTTAATTTCATGTATAAATAACTTATTACACGAAAAAGAATTATAGATTGAGCTATATTACATATACTCAAAATATATGTAACTTCATCAAATATACTTACATGACAAAAGTATACGTATAGTAATAAAATTAAATACATCCAAATACTACTTAACTAATTCTTTTATGTCTTGAAGAGTGATTGACCAAGAGCTTTTCTTCTTCTTCTCCACTTTGTAGAATCAAAATGAAAGGAAAACAAAAGAAGAAAATTAGGAAATGAGGGAAGAGAAGTTTATGGTTTTGGAAAGTGGATATGCGTATGCTCTTTTGTGTTTTTGGTTCCCTAGAAGCGAAAAGAAAAAAATTACAAAGTACAATATACTCTAGTTGGCGTAAGTCAATGAAGAAAAGAAAAAAAAAAGTAAACTAAATGAAAGAAAAAGAAAGGAAAAGTAAGATATGCTAAGCACTTGATTTGACCCATATTTTATCTTATCTAATCTTAAGTC
This sequence comes from Lumnitzera racemosa, assembly GCA_024138005.1. NCBI lineage: Eukaryota > Viridiplantae > Streptophyta > Magnoliopsida > Myrtales > Combretaceae > Lumnitzera > Lumnitzera racemosa. Next base: position 43,983,186 of record JAMXBC010000009.1, on the reverse strand, counting down.
ATTCAATTTGATCACATGGGTTGCTAACTTATTCTGGAAAGAAAAAAAAAAATGTAGAAGAGACAAAAAGTGAAAGAAGGAAAAGGAAAAAGAAAAATAAAAAAAATAGGTTGACTTTTCTAAATGTAAAATTTTAGAATTAATAATAATTATGAAATAATAATCATAATTTTATAAATTTTATTAATTAAATTGTTACTCGTCATGTTTATAAATATTTGAGAGTTATTTCAACTCATTCTTTAACAATTTTATGGGCTTACGCATATTAGTAAATAATTGTATTTGATTAGGGTTTTAATACTTTTAGGATATATTTACACATTTTATAAGTCTAGGTTTATGGTTTTAGGGCTTTGTTAAGTTTTAGTTTAATCTTTGGTATTTACGCGTATATAAGGTTTAGGGTTTTTGTATACAATTAAGGTTTTAGTTAAAATTTTTTAAGGTTTTTCTCAATCATAATTTATTCAAATTTATAGTTTAATAAAATTTTTGACTTACTCAATCTTATCGACCAATGAAGTTATCTAGAGCACTTGGGTTTAATTTAGGGTTTAGACCAAAACTTTGCCGGGTTTACATCATTGCATCCTTTAAATAAGTTTTTTCCTCAAAACTTGAAAGACATACCCAATTCTTCAAATAAATGCAGATATCAATGTTTCACTTCGTCCTTCACTTCGTAAGTTACCGATTCTCATTCATGATTTCTCCATAGCACTTTGACATATTGGATCTTTTTATTTCTTAACTTTTGTACTTTATTATCTATAATCTTCATTAAGTATTTCTCGTATGTCAAATTCTCTTGTAGTCTTACTGGCTCTAACTTAACAATATGGTCAGGATCGAGAACATATTTTCTAAAAATAGATACATGAAAAAAATTATGGATTCTCAATAAATTAGATGGCAAGGCTAATTGATAAGATAAATTCTTGACTTGCTCCAAGATTTCAAAAGGACCTATATATCTTGGACTCAATTTAACTTGAGCTTTTGTACAATGTATACTTTTGATCGGTTTCACTTTAAGATACATGTGATCTCTTACTTGAAACTCCAGTTCTCTGCTCTTCAAATTAGCCTAACTCTTCTACCAATATTAGGCTTTTTTCATTTTTCTACTTAATGACCATAATCTCATTAGCTACTTCTTGTATTAAATCGAATCCTATTATGGCTTTTTCTACATCATCCCAAAACAATGGAGATCGACATTTCTGTCCATATAGGGCTTCATACAGTAGCATCTAGATAGTAGAGTGATAATTGTTGTTGTAAGCAAATTTAATCAAAGGCAAATGAGTATCTAACTCCCTTTAAATTCAATCGTACATGCCCTTAACATATCCTTTATAGTCTGTATAGTCCTTTCAGTTTATCCATTAATCTAAGGATGGTATGTTGTGCTAAACTACAATCTTGTTGCCATAAATTTCTACAAACTTCCCCAAAACTTTGACATAAATCTTGGATCTTTGGCTAATATGATCCCTGCTGGTATACCATGCAATCTCACTATCTCCTTTATATAAATTTGGGCCAACTTTTCCAAAGAGAAAGTCATATAATTGGTAGAAAGTAAGTTGACTTAGTGAGTTAATCAACAATTACCTAAATCGCATCAAAACCAAAAACTGTTCTTAATAACCCGCTTACAAAATCCATGGATATTTGATCCCATTTCTACTCAAGACTAGGTAGTAGTTGCAATAGTCCTCTTAGTTGTTGATGTTTAGCTTTCACTTTTTGACAAGTTTTACACTTAAGTACGAAATTAGCTATATCTTGCTTCATTCCATTCCACTAGAAGTTCTCTTTCATATCTTGATACATCTTTATTCCTCCTAGGTGTATAGTATAACCTAAATAGTAACCTTCACTTAAAATCTATTTCTAGAGCTCTAAATTATCAAGTACACATAATCTATCACTCATATGAAGTGCTCCTTGATCATCTAATTTAAAATCAGTATACTTTCCACTTGCCATTTCTTCTTTGACTCAAGTTAAGATAGGGTTACTTTACTATACATTTTGGATTCTTTCTATCAATGTTGATTCAATTACTAAATTTGACAATTCAACATTTGCTTCATGCTAGGAAAACTTCAAATTCAATCTTTCAAATTCCATAATTAACTCTCTTTGATCTATGAGAAGGGATATAACTTCAACATGATTCTTTCTGCTTAAAGCATCAGCAATTTCATTCACTCTACTAGGACAATAATTAATTCCCAAATCATAATCCTTAATCAACTTAAGCCATCTCCTTTATCTCATTTTTAATTTTTCTCGAGTAAACAAATATTTGAGACTCTTGTAATTAGTGAAAATCTCACATCTTTGCCCATATAAATATTATCGCTACAACTTTAATGTGAACACCACAACTACAAGCTCTAAATCATGTGCAGGATAGTTTTGTTCATGTGGCCTTAATTGTCTAGAAGTACATGCCACCACCTTTTCACCTTACATAAGTATACATCCCAATCCATTCTCAGAAGCATCATTATATACGATGAAAGGCTCTTCATTATTTGGCAATACAAAGATTGGGTTGGATACTAACCTCTTCTTTAGCTCTTAAAAACTCTTTTCTTTCTTGTCACTCCACTCAAATTTCACATTCTTTGGTGTTAACTAAGTAAGTAGCCTTGAAATCTTTGACAAATTTTCTATTATACCTAGCTAAACTAAGAAAACTTCAAATTTTAGTTATTGTTTCTGACCTTTTCCAATACACTATGGCTTTATTCTTTTTCTGGATCAATAGATATACCATCTCCAATTATTACATGCCCAAGAAAAGATATCTCTTTCAACCAAAAATCACAGATAGACAATTGGGCATATAGTTTGTGTTCTCATAATGTTTGCAACATTGTTCTTAAATGTTCTTCATGCTGTTTAGGTGTATCAAAATATACTAAAATATCGTCTATGAACACAATCATACACTTGTCCAATTAAGTTATGAATACATGGTTCATCAAGTCTATAAATGCTACAGGCTCATTAGTCAAACTAAAAGGCATCATAAGAAATTCACAATGGCCATACCGTATCCGAAAAGTTGTCTTCAGAACATCTTCTAACTTAATCCTCAATTGGTGATAGCCCGATCTCAAATCAATCCTTGAAAAGACAATTGTACCTTACAATTTGTCAAACAAACCATCAATCCATGGAAGTGGATACTTATTCTTGATAGTCACCTTGTTTAACTCTCTATAGTCTGTACAAAGTCGAAGGGATCCACCCTTCTTTTTAACAAATAGAACTGGTGTACCCTATGGTGATACACTTGGTCTTATAAATCCTCGATACAGTAGCTCTTGTAATTTCTTCTCTAATTCCTTCAACTCAATTGGAGCCATTCTGTAAAGAGCTATAGATATTGGTTTAATACCTTGTACCAAGTCAATGAAAAAGTCAATTTCTCTTTTTGGTGATAATCCAAGTAACTTATTTGGAAACTCGATCATTACTTGAATATCCTCTATTTTCAACTTCTTGGAATCGGTTTCCAAAGTATTCAACCAACTGACATCCATCATTAGCTCCAAAGCACTTAACTCTCATACTCCTACTATAGCAAAATCTCTATTGAATATAGCTTTCGTCCCTTTAGATGTTTCGAACATCACCTTCTTTTCTTTACAGTCATTAGTAGCTTTAACACTTGCCATCCAATTAATTCCCAATATGGCATCATACTTATCCATGTTAAGAATGATCATGTCTACTTTATTGTCGAAGTCTTGAATTTTCAAAGGACATGCTTTCACCATTTCCCTTGTAACCACAACACTTCCTATAGGAGTTATTACCCCAAGACTTGACTTAGTGGTAACTGTAATTAAACCTATTTGCTTTTCTACTTTAAGGGTTATTGACGAATGTATAGCTCTCATATCAAACAAAGTATAAACAAAGTGTCCAACTATATCAATATTCCTTAAATCACAATGTTTTTAAGACTTACTTTCTTATTATAACTTCATGAATTTCCATTCATAACTCCTATTTACTTACTATTGCTTAAAATATCATATACTACTCAGTATATCTTAAGCAACTTAACAAAAAGGATCAAGATACATACTTACTACGAGCTCAAAATCCACAAAATCATTAGTTTCCTCATATACTTCCAAATCTTCACCCAAATAGTTCTCATAACTCCAGTCATCCTCTAAATTATATACTTTAGTAGTATTCATTGCACTTGGATGTACATTTCTTGCACTTGGTCCTCTAATCGCTTTTCTAATGGTAGGGCATTCAACAGCTAGGGGTAGCTTAGTAACTTGAGTAGTAACTTTATTATAGATGAAGTAGGTAGTAGTATTTCTTTTACGACAATCTATCACTCGATGTGAGCCCTTACCATAATAGAATCACTTTCCTTATAATTGGGGACAATCTCTAAGATAATGATTTCCTTTGCATTCCCAACACTTAGTTGTTTCACTAGTATTTTCTGAAACATTCCTTGTGGTCTCACAAATCTTCTCACTTTACTACTACTACTGCCACTTGGCCTTTCAAATTGTCTTTTTCCAAACATACTGATTTTGCGCTTGCCCACTTCTTCACTTTGCTTTCTTGCATTGTCTAAAACCTTCGCTTTCTCTACCATATCAGCAAAGTTTCTTGGCTTGAAGTCTAGGAGTCTTCTTTTCATATCAGGATCAAATCCTTTGGAAAATATTTACATCTTCAATCAATCACTGGTCTAATATTCTACTAGAGCAAACTTCAATAATCTGTTGAATTCAGCTGCATACTACTCTATAGTATACGTCCCTTTCATAATATCAAGTAAATCTTCACTTTATTTGATACTCAAACTTCCAAGAAAATAATATAGTTCAGGAACTCACGTCTGAAAACATCCTAAGTGATTGATTCTCTTAGATTTTGTTCCTTTGATTCCTACCAAGTGTACGCCCGCATCTTTAACATATAGGTACCATAGGTAAGTTTGAGATGTGGTGTTACTTCAAATTGCTCAAATGATCTCTTGATTTGATGTAAACAATCCTTAGCCTCATTAGATATGCTGGCAATACCCTCAAAGTATTTATTACAATGAATAAACTCTAGCAATAAACTACATTGCTGCTTGAGATCAAAGGCTGGTCTAACTAGTAGTAGAGGAGGTAGTAATTGAGGTAGAGGCAAAGGTGGCTATGGTAAAGGAATCTCTAGATTTACCACCGAAAGTGGTGTTGAGCGAGTGGCACACACTTTCAAGCCAAATATGTCCTCAACAATTGATTCTATGTATTAATAGCAATAAGAATTTCATCAGTTCAATCCCACGGCATACTAGGTTCTCTTTCTTGAGTAGGTGGGGCTTGATTAACCTAAGGTCTCCCTCAGTGCCTGTTTCAATTGAGAAATTCATTTCCAACTTTAAGTTAGAACAATCAGCTATATTTAAATAATTTTAGAAATTGCAATTACAAAATGGAAATAACATATATGCATATACAATAACGGTAGTAATAAAGGTTGCAATCTTTCATTTGTTGTCAACATAGTAAGGTTACATTTGTCTAGTGGTCACTTCTAATGAATGAATCTCCACTGACAACTGTATAAAGTCGAGTCAAAATATAGAGTTTTAAAATACATTAGAGCTTCTCACAATACATAGATCCTTACAAAACAAGGAGCTCTTAGTACATCAAAATTCATAAATATAACACAACCTCACTATAATAAAACTCTCAAAGTACAAAATGATCGAACATGACCTTAACATATACAACAAAAGGAGCATATTTAATCACCTTGATGCTAAGTAGTAACTTCCAAAAGTACAGCCCATCAAAATAAGCATTTGTACATCTACAAAGGGCGTAAAGATGGTCCAGTACCTACATCACCTAAATATCATAATCCAGGAATAGGGAATGTAGAACCAATAGTACAGTAGACTCCTGACTCCTTATTGGGAGCTTGTTGGGCACACTCTTTAGATAACCATAAGTCTAAAGGGTTTAGACAAATAGTAAACACATCTAATGGGTTACCTTCGACTAGTACTATGGGAGGAAGTTTAGAGTCAACCTGGTAGTACTCGAAGTCCTCAATAGGGGGTATTTCTTGAATAGGCTCTGTAGATACACTAGGAGTATCCAATTATAAACCTAACTCCTCAAATCTTATACTCTGCTTAGGTCTATAGACCTTAATCCTTGTGGGTGGTCATACCAGTGCTCTATATTTGCCTAAAAGTCAGCCATAACTTTAGTATTGTCTTGAGCAATGATTGGACCGTAATCAACATAGTAATCAATAACCAGGGCGACACCATAACCAATAACCCTACTATAAGCAAATGAAGGTAGCTCTGGTAGTGAATCAACTTATACTAAAAATACTAACTCCTATTCTCAATTAGTATACTCATCAGCCTTTAAGTAATACAACATCTCCTCGTTCGTCAGCATGTCTCCTATTGTATGTAGTGTCCAATAAATTTATCGGTCTTGCCATTCTGTGCTCAAGCTAACTCTCTATGTAGTAAAATCCTCATATAGTGTGCATGGTCTACCTGCTAAGGCCAAATCGTTGCATAAAATTCATAGGCAATGCCAATATTCTAATAGAGTCTTACCCTCATGGAGACAGAATAAGGCCAAATCTGTCTATAGCCTAAGAATCGTTCTCTAAGTTAATAAGACATGTATTTACTTCTATTATGACATTATTATAACATTCAATAATTAATTTTAAGTTTATATACTTAACTTGGTTTTATCCCTCTTAATCTCACTAGATAAGTTATCCTAATGTTTAGGGTTGAGTTTTATTTATCTTATTTAAAGTCATGCTTTGATACCACCTTTTAGTCACAACCCAGGGGGTGGCTTAATCATGATAGGCATTGTATATTGTACAAAAGACTATGGATTAGTTACCCTTCCAATCGATAACCCTTTATACGACATATAAGGTTATTACTACAACTAAATACCCAAGAGTTATGCAGACGCAGATAATATCAAAACATAGTTATATTAACATGGGTTTCAGAATATAACTACAATATATATATTAGCAAATACACTAAGTCTTTAATGTACTATTGTGTAAACTAATAGATATACTAGATAACACATAATATTAAATAATGTCTCTACTTAAGAGTTTGTTATGGTAATAGTAATACTCTCTCAACCTTCTCCTCGAACTTACACCAATCTAGAAGTTTCCTATTGACCCAGGTATCCTATGGCTAGGTGTAACGAAAAGATCTTTTTGCAAAAGTAATCTATAAGGGTAAAAGCTTAAGAGCTTAATGAGCTATCCCTCAACCATACAATAAACAAGTTATTCAAACATATGAATACGTGAACACATAGAATACAATACAAATACATGTAGGTGATCAGAAACTATATGCAACTCAAGTTTAATACCCTTTAAGGTTATGGTTGGAGTATATACGATACCAATTAGATTCGGGTATCATTCCTTAATTTTCACGACTATGAAACTCTGCATTTCATGATAAAAAATAAATGGTATATCCATTTTTAGTTTTTAATTAAAACTAAATTCCAAGTATGATTGCAAGTGGACTCACATAATCTATACTCACCCTTAAACAGAGGTCTCTTAACTCAACCTTTAACTAGGTAGTTAGCACCTCTAATGCCTAGTAATTCTGTAGGCTAGGATAAAGTCATATCGTACGTATGTAACATACTAAAACATTATAATTATAATTTATCAATCCCCCTATGGTCTCTCACTATCTCTATGTGATGTGATGACTGGAATTACTTATGTAATGTATATTTATGCATGTTTCGATTTAGTTAATTCAAGTTTGATATAATTAAGTCCAATTATTGTATCACTAATCAAAATCATAGATAAATCAATTCCTATTGGATCCATTATGTAACAAATGGTACATCATCATACCTTAAAGTAATTTCACAATTTATCAAATAGTACCATACATTTGCATAACCTAACGCTATACAGCATCCAATTATTAATAACAGTTAATATTCACTAACTACAAGTATAAATATGTATGAAATCATTAGGAGCATTCACATGGCCATTGTAGTAGTTATAGACCGTAATAATCTACCAATAGATCGGTCTTAATATCGTGATCACCTGATATTTAAGAAATATGCAGAATAATAAGTATTTCAGTGAAATAACAAAACTATTCACATATTTAGTACTAACTATATATTTTAGCTATTTATTCATATGAAATCCTCAATTTGATTTTTTTTTTTATTATGTATAAATTATTTATTCTAATTCTAATTTTTATAAACTTATAGTTCATTTTTGTTGTTTTCAGATGTATTTTCACATAATAAGATCCGTTTCGAACATTGTAACCTACATTTTTCATAATAATCTAAAAATATTACGAATTTCACTATTTTAACTCTAATATTTATAAATTATTATTTTAAGCTTTTCTTTGTAGATTTATGATTTAATTAACTTATAACTATTATATTTTTGAAATTTTCTTATTTTTAAGTCTATTTTATAATTATTTACTTATTATACTATTTTTAAGTTTAAATACTTATTTAATTCAGTCTTTACTACTTTAGTAATTTCCTAATTAATTAATTATTTTATTATTATTATTAATTTCGATTTTATTCATAACTATAAGATGCTAATGTGGTAGCTAAGGGTTGTTCCAAGTGTCATTTTATGGATTTTTCATATTTTCCCATTTTATAGCTTTACTTAATTTTTATACATATATATCTATTATTACAATTTATTAAATTTTGTAAATTAACCTTAATCTCTTTCTTAATGCTCATGGCATACATATATATATATATATGTACTTTATTTAATAATATAGTATTTTAGTATATTGCACCTATACTATTTAGGCATATACATATACTTATACTATACTATACTACTAATATGTGTATTTTTATACTTATATATACACTTATAGACTTATGTTTCCTTATTTTATTTATATATAAATACATATGTAAATTCACCAACTAACCTAAATATACTATATACTATGCATATGTATATGTACCATACACATACATATATTGTTGGATGCATAAACATGTATACACACATATATATATATATATAAAGATAATGAAAATAAATAAACATATATACTAAATACGCATATATATAAACATATATTTCTATATACAACTCCTACTATACTTACATATATGTATGATAACTCACTTATACTAGATATTGTATGCATATATACATGTATCTATATGGTCATGTACCATATGTTTATGTTTTTATTCCTAATATATATATATATATATATGCATATAGTTATATATATATATATACATATATACACGGACACCTATATAGGTATATGTACAAGAAAAATAAAATGAATATTATTATATATATTAAGTACAAATAACTTATTACACAAAAAAGAATTACAAATTGAGTTATATTACATATACTCAAAATATATGTAACTTTATAAAATATACTTACATGATAAAAGTATATGTATAGTAATAAAATTAAATACATCAAAATATTACTTAACTAATTCTTTAATGTCTTGAAGAGTGATTGACCAAGAGTTTTTCTTCTTCTTCTCCACTTTGTAGAATCAAAATGAAAGGAAAAAAAAAAAGAAAATTAGGAAATGAGGGAAGAGAGGTTCACGGTTTTGGAGAGTGGATATGTGTATGCTCTTCTGTGTTTTTGGTTCCCTGGAAGTGAAAAGAAAAAAATTACAAAGTATAACACACTCTAGCTGGCGTAAGTTAATGGAGAAAAGAAAAAAAAGTAAACTAAATGAAAGGAAAAGTAAGATATGCTAAGTGTAACGACCTTAAAGGGGGTTTGGTAGGATTATCTAAATTCTTCATATTATGTGTATACTCATGATATAAAAACCACCCTACAAGTCAGAGATTGCAAAACTCTAACTAATTAATTGCTATGACTTCCAATGCATAATTTATTAATTTAACTTAAAATGTAAATGACTATAGGTACTTAATATTCTATAGTCCATCAAAATTGTAGAGAATTAATATCCTCTACCAAATGATGAGATTAGGTACATAAATTTCAAATACTTTTATTGGATATCAATTATAAAAGTATCATTTAGCCATATACATTATCTTTCTATTCCAATTTGTTTATTATTCTACTAGCTGAAATTCTCTACATTTAAGTCTTCGTCTAAATCCTAGCTTTTTGATAACCTACAAAAGAAACTATAAGGGGGTAAGCTACATCTAGCTTAGTGAGATATTTCTCCCATTACAACTTTCAAGCAAAAGTAAGCAAGTTAAATTCACAACCATCTAAATGCAAACAAATCTAGTGTGATGCATCAAACATATATATACAGTCATTCGGAAACCATATATAGCTCGAATTTTCACCCTCCATAGCTAAGGTTAGAGATGATGGTTCATCAAACGCGAGTTCTAGTCACTTTGGCTTCTAATCCATCAAATAGCCTCACATGGTAATCAATATTATTTTCTCTTTCTCTTCTTTATTTATTTATTTATTATTTTTTTTATACGGCCTATGCCGCGGGTATGGATGTGAGTAGCATATGCAGTCTACTCACCCTTAAGCGGTAGACTCTAGGACTCGACCCATTACTATACAGTTGGCGTCTCGAATACCTAGTAAGCCTATAAGTTAGGGTGAGGCCATATTGCACTTGTTCACCGTGCGAAAACTCAAGTATAATAATTACAACCCTTGCAAAACCCCTCCATCTCGCACACATAGTGTAACCACCATTAAATCCTTAATGATGTATGGCATGCATGACCATTTAATTTAATAAGTTGAATATAGTTAGGTCTAGTTTATTTAAGTGACCAAACAATCTTTGCAGACAATCACCATATCAAAAGGATGCCATTAATTTATCACTCCATTCAGGTCATATATGCTATGATATTTTGACAATCGAGACAAGCAATAATCAATCAGATGCATGATTCCTAATTCCCCATGCAATCGGTTAATAGTAGTTATACAATTAAGTGCAACTAATCTACAAGTACAATTGAGTATAATAGTCATTAGAATACTCACCTAGTCAGGTCATCCTATAGTTGTAATAATCTAATAGCAAGTCCATGTCAGGGTCGATATAACCTGATATTAATATAGTAGAATACCAATAAGTTTTTGAATAACTACCTATTAAATTGCCTAAATTTACTATAATTCCCGACTACTACTAAAACTTGTGTTTATCATAACTTCGATTTTTCTGTTCTTATAGTCATTTTCCATTGTTTTTGGATGTAGATTATCATGGTGCAATCCGTTTTCGCAGATTGTAATTACAATTTTTGGTATTGGTCCAAGAAGTTATGGATTGCTTAATTATTGGGCTTAATGGTTCCATTTTGCATGATTTTAGTTTTTAAATCTTATTTCTCCAATTCTTAATAGGTTCTAAATTCTTACTTGGGCCTTGGGGTTGTATTTAGGATGAATTCTTCATGGGTTCAAGTTTAATTGTTGATATAACTTTAGCCTTTTATTATTGGTGTTTCTTGGTTGGGCTTTTGGGCGTTGCTGCTAAGGACTCTTAAGTTGGACTTTCTATTTGCACTTTGTTTTTTTTTTTTTCTTAATTGGTTAAGTTAGGCCTTAAATATTATTTATAAAATCTAGAAATGTTGGTTTCCTATCTCTTCAAGTTCAAACCCTTGTCAGTTTGGCTCGTTTCGAAATTCTTTGCTCGTTTTAGCCATTTAAGGCTTATGGCCTAGGCTCGACTTGCTTATTCGGGTTCAAACATGAATCAAACATATCTCTAAAGGATTTTTTAAGTAGGGGTCAGTTCTATCCATGGCGTTTTTGGAGCTCGTTTGGCTCAATTTTGGGTTTAAAACATGTTTTTAGCTCAGTTTAGCCTCTTAAAGCCTTTATATGCTAGTTATACTACTTTAGGAAGTTCCAAAACACTTTAATCTTTTCTAAAACGTTCTTATAAGTGGATTTTAAAGTTGGCTCAGATTTAAAAAAAAAAAAGTTTAGTTAGTCTCTCAAATGACCACTTTTCTTAAGGATTCTTGTCTAAACAATATATATACTTGCAAAGGAGTTGTAAGGTAGCATTTGTAAGCCAATCTAAGATGGATAAGCCTAGGAATGTTTATAAATACTTCCAAATACACCATGTCCAACAGCAAATCAAAAGTAGGTTGAATCTTATTTTGAGTCCTCTTGTGAGTTACATGCTCATATCATCACCAACACTTCATATATTGATTTTTCCTTCACTAAAGGCTACTTTAAGGCTTGTAAAACTTAATAGAAGTAGAAATATCACCTAGGAATGCTATATACATGCCACGTCCAACTTATTTGTCTCTTTTATAATTGAGATTTTATAGCTTCTTCAAGCCTTAAAGCCATATCCTAAGTGACAAACAAATGTACTACAAAGAAGCTAAGCCTAAACCACTCATATCATAATGTTCATATGAAAATATCAAAGAGTTTATGACTTGTTAGATTACATCCATGGTATAAAACACTTTCCTTTGACAAGAAATAATCTTCTACTCATGATACTGTAACAATTCTAAAAGTGAAACTCACTTCACTAGGTGAGGATGATGGTAGATGACACTACCTTTTGTCCCCTTTAGCTCCTTATTCCTTATGCACCTCCTTTGCTCTTTAGCTCCCTAGAACCAAACTCTTGTTATGTTGGTTGATCTCCCCACTACCCAAAAGATGACACAAAGGTTTCTAGCTTTCATTTTTCATGTATTTCAACGTGATGACATTAAGAGATGTGTATGTGTGTATAACGTGAATGATGTGCATGGAGTAGATGGTTTGCTTTGTGTGTGGGGTGAGAGGGTTGCTTCCATTTGTTGCTTTTGGTTCTAGTGTTTCTAAAGGAGTTAAGAAAGAAAAAAAAAAAAGATGGAGGGAGCATGGATGGCTAGTTATGTTTGCATTGCATTCAATAGACTCCTTTTTGTTTGACAAATTGGAAGTGTAAGAGTCAAAACATAATGATGGGAGGAGGTATGGGTTGTATGACCAAATAGTGACCAAGATTGACATGTGAATGGATGTAAAACGATGAGGAATGGCTTAGAATTCCTTCCCTTATGTTGACATGAAATTAGGCACACTTGTGCCATTGAAATGTCACATCATTCCTCTTTTACACATTAAACAAATTAATAAGTTGGTTCACTTATCTATAAGTAGTGCTACATATGTAAAGAGATGAAGATCAGCTTGTCTTATCCTTATTGGATTTGTTAAATGAAATGTCAATTAAGTTATCACTAAAAATTTTCTTACAGGGTTTACACTTGCTATCCTTTTTTAGTAAGAAAAGTAACCAGTCGGGAGTAAAAGTTTGGACAAAATTTGAATGTATTTTTCCTAAGTGAAACAGAGTCTGGCATGTGGATTCATAGTACTACAATTGTAGCTAACAAATTTGAATATGGAAGAATAAAAAAGCATGATAAGATGGTTTAGGTTATATTTTTCTAAGGGGTATGATGAGTTAGCTAGAGGATAAAAAGGAGTTGGTATTGTCTTCTTGTGAATAGTTTTTCTTTTTTTTTTTTTGGGCCTTTATGTCATGGATTTGTGTAGAAAATTAAAGGGAAAAAGTTGGTGTTTACTTTTCCTTTTTATTATCCTTGACAAGGAAATAATGAGAAGAGGTAAGGCCTTTGGTCTTGTACTCATGATGGCTCATCATATGAAGAAATTGAACTAGTTTTTGTAACTAAGAGGGCATTGGATAGTTAGGTGCTAAAGTGATAGTTAGCTTTCTATCAAATAAATGTGGTGTCATGTGCATGTGAGTGGATAAGAAAAAGTTGGTTTTACATGTATGAAGTTTGCATGCCTCACGTAGAGTAGTAGCTTAGTATTATGTAAAAATTTTTGTTCATTTTTGTAAGCACTTGATTGCATAAATATAAATACATATATATATTTATATATATAGCATATGATTTACTAAGAAAAGAGAAGAAGTTGCTTAGTAATATATGCATGCATATTATGGTGCTACTTATGTACGCATGTAAAATTGATTTTGTAAATATATTAATTTATTCTTTTAACTGGCTTAGTTTTGTTAATTATTATTATTCAAAATTATTTTTTATCTTTCATTATTGATTTTATGTGATTTCACAGATTTAACAATGATGCTATCGATTTATGACTTTTCAAGCATTAAGGTAATTTATAAAGTTTTATAATTTTACAGTTTAGTATTTACAATTTTTATTAAGTTTAAGTTCATACTTTTAAAAGTATGCATACGTAGGGATTGGGGTTTTCATATGTGATTAGAGTTTTTGAAACATATAATAGGGTCTTTCATATTTGTTTTAAATTTCGAATATAAAATTTTAATCAATTTTCATTTTATGCAATTTTATTGACTTAGGGAAATATCTATAGTACTCAAGTTCGACACTCTTTCAAAAAGGTTTAAATTTGTAGGGTTTACACTAAGCACTTGATTTGACTCATTTTTTATCTTATCTAATCTTAAGTCATTCAATTTGATCATATGGGTGTCACGACCCGAACGGGCTAGTTGTGGTAGTCGTCGTATACCGTACAAAGGATTACAGATTGAATTCCCTTACAATCGATGACCCTTTTATACGATACACAAGGTTACAGCTTCAACTAACAACCAACAACTAAGAGTGCGCAAGTATAAGTAATATCATTTCATGATAACAATGATAAAATATAGAAACATAACATATAATCTGTTTATATAAGAATTTACAGATAAGAAATCTAAAACATTTCTTAAGTTAAACTAGTATCACTTGATTACATAATTAGCTCTATAAACTATCATAAGTACTCTCTGATCATGTCTTGCTCCCATATTGACCCCGTATAGAATACTAACCTCGGGTATGCAACGGATCGACTCTACAAATAACTTGGCCTACGAAAGAAGACTACAAGGGTATAAGCTGACTAGCTTAGTGAGATAATCCCCTTAACCATACAGCAATCAATTTATACAATAATTAAGTTCAATCAAATGAATGCATGTTAGTCTGTATGCCAAACAAATACATGCAAGTGGCCAGGTATTGCATGCAACTCAAATTTAACGACCTCCAAAATCAGGGTTAGAGATACATCGGCATAGTCAAATCTGGGTATCATACTAAAACTTATTTCATAACGAAACTTCGCGTTTCGTATTTAAAATGTAATGGTATATCCATTATTAGTTTTATCAAAAACAAGTTCTACATATAATTGTGAGTAGGTTCACGCAGCCCTCACTTACTCCTAAATAGAGGCCTTTGGACTCGACCCTTAGCTAAGTGATTTGTGCCTCCAATGCCTAGTAATCTCGTGGGCTAGGGTAAGGTCATATCATACATGTACATCGTATGAAATGTATAACAATCAATAATTAAACTACGTATGGCCTCTCGCTACCTCCATGTAATGTGACTGCCAGAATCACTTATCCGGTGTATGATTATGTGTGTTTCAAGTTAACTTTTCTAGTAGAGTAAAATTAGGTCTTATTATTGAGTGATCATTTAAAGTCACAAACAATCAAATTCTAGTAAATCTACTATACAACAATCAACATATTATTATAATTTAAATTAAATTCATCGCTAACAACCAATTATTATACACAATATTCATTTATTGATCATAACTTATATTCATTAACTACAAACATAGACAAATATGGAATCATTAGAAAAACTCACTTAGCCATAGTTAACTCAAGGATCGTAGTAATTTGGTAGCCAGCTTAGGGTCAATGTTAAAATTACCTGAGACTAATAAAAATTTGTAAGTTTAAGGATTTAAAGCTAAACTAGTATCATAATATGTAAGGTTTACTTCACTTAGTTACACAAAGTTATCGATTCAAGCTTTTTATTGAATCACATATAATTTTTTCGTTTTAGCTCGGATTATTATGAACTTATAGTCTATTTTAATCATTTCCAAGCGTACTTTCTCTTAGCGAGGTCCATTTTAGACGTTGTGACTCGCAGTTTGAATTATGATATAAAAATATCATAAATTTATTATTTTAATTTAAAAATTATAAAATATTAATTTCAGCTTTTTCTTAATTTTTTATGATTTAATAATTATTTAAATCATATAATTGAAAATTTTATTATTTTAAGCATATTTTACCTTATTTACTCATTTTTTTCTTACTTTTGAGATTTTAGTCTTATTACAATTATTGTTAGTATTATTGCTATTATTTTTATTATTTATTACTTTCTTATTATTCATTTGTATTTCACGATATACACATACACATACATATATATACTTATACTATATTAGATAAATTTTATAATTTACTTTAATTAGTAATTCCTAATTTACAGTAATATATATATATATACCTGCTCCTTACATATTTATGAATTTATTTTATTTAGTATAAATTATTATGTTATATATACTACTTGATATTTGGTATACTACATGTATACTCTATGTTATACATATACTATATATTATATATACACTCATGCCACATACATGTATACCTATATATATATAAAATATAGCTTAAATGTATATATATGGATATAAAACTACAAAATACTTATACATATTCATATATATGTATATATACATATGAAAATAAAGCTTGTATACATAAATACATACATAATGCTCTTCACATGTACAACTATATATATATTTATTTATTTTGTAAAAAAAAATACTAAATACATACTATATATAGTCTTATGGATACATACACATTTGTATATTATACTTATATACATACATGTCTACATACATATCATTATACATCATATATATATCTTAAATTATCTACTTATACATACATACATGTATGGGTAATGAAATATTTAATAAAATACAATACAAATACTTAATATATACATGTACATACCATATAATATACATATATACTACTAAAATAATTTTACTTACCTATTTATATTTGATTTTTCTTCTTCTTTTCCTCTTCCTCCTCCCTCTTTTTCTTCTTATTCTTCTCCTTGCTCTTCATGGTTTTGTTTTGATTTTGTTTTCTTTTCTTTTGTTTCTCACTTTGTGTTTTTGGTTGATTTTTTTTTCCAAATTTAGGACGTGATTTCGCAATTGGAAGCAAGTAAATAATAATAAAAAAATATAAGATCCTTATCTCATTAGATTAAGCATTAAATTAGAAATGACCCTATCTTTAATAATTTGTCCTCTCTCTACCTTAAATTTGTGACACATGTACATTCATTTTAGGCACACGAGCTATTGAAATTGTTCAACTGAAATTCACTTGTAGGCTAAGGAAAATAGGAGAGAAGAAGAAAAGAAATAAAATGAGAAAAGGAAAGGAAGAAAAAGGAAGAAAATAGAAATTAAAAATAAATATATGTAATTTTTCTAAACCGAAAAATCAGAAAAATAATCATCATAAATTAATTTTTGAATTTTGTGAAAATTTATCAATTTAATTGGTACCCTTACAATTATAATTTTTACAAGTTATTGTAACAATTTCGTTAAAATTTTATGCGATTACGCAATTTAGTCGATAATTGCAATCAACTATAATTATCTCACTATTAAGTAATATTTAACTATTTTATAGGCTTAAAGTTATAGTTTTAGGGTTTTGATCAAATTCAGGTTCAATTTTGGTTAATAGTGCATAAATTAGATTTAGGGTTTTAGTACGTGTTTTAGAGTTTCGATCAATTTCTAGGGTTTTTATTATCTGTGTTATATTTGATTTATTAAGTTTCATAATTTTTTATTATTACTAGTTTTATCGACTCATTATACAGTTTAGGACATTCGGACCTAAATTAGGGTTTATACTACCGATTTTCTAAGGTTTATAAAAGAGAAAAAAAGTGAAAGAAGAAAAAGGAAAAAAAGAAAAAAGAAAAATTATAAAAAAGGTTGACTTTTCTAAATGTAAATTTACAGAATTAATAATGATTATGAAATAAGAATCATAATTTTATAAATTTTATTAATTAAATTGTTACTTGTTGCGTTTATAATTATTTGAGAGTTATTTAAACTCATTCTTTAACTATTTTACATGATCACACGTATTAATTGATAATCATATTCGATTAGCATTTTAATACTTTTAGGATATATTTACACATTTTATAACTCTAGGTTTATGGTTTTAGGGTTTTTGTCAAGTTCCAATTCAATATCTGGTATTTATGCATGCATAGAGTTTAAGGTTTTGGTACGTAATTAAGGTTTTGGTTAAAATTTTTTAGGGTTTTTCTCAATCATAATATATTCAAATTTATAATTTAATAAATTTTTAACTTACTCAGTTTTATTAACTCATGAAGTTATCTAGGGCACTTGAGTCCAATTTAGGGTTTAACAAAAACTTTACAAGGTTTGCACATATCTTACAAAAGAAAAACTAGAGGAGGAAGAGAAAAGAAAAGAAAGAAAAAGGAAAAAGGAAAAAGGAAAAAAATAAATTATAATATATTAGTTTAACTTTTCTCAATGTGTGTTTAATATATTAGTTTAACTTTTCTCAATGTGTGTTTAACTTTTAAGTGGTTTTTGAAATGATTCATAATGTAATTATGGAAACAAATATAGAATATAAAATTAATACATACCCTTTAGTACATAAACATATGACATGTAATAAAATTTACTAATATTAGTAAATCAACATAAGACTAGCAAAATAATATTCATAATTTTATTAATTAAGTTGTTATTCTTCATGTTTATAAATGTTTGGGAGTTACCTTCATTTATTCATTAACGAATTTATGCAATTATGTATATCGATAGGTAATAGTCTCTAATTAGAGTTTAATTACTGTTAGTGTAAATTTATACATTTTTCAAGCTTAGGATTTTGGTTTTAAGGTTTTTATTAGGTTTGAGTTCAATCTCTTATATTTACGCATACACAGGGTTTAGGATTTTTGTACACGATTAGGGTTTTAATCAAGATTTTAGGGTTTTTCATATTTGTTTTAGGTTTCGAATTTAAAAATTTAATTAGTTTTAAATTTATCAACTCTGTTGATTTAGGAAAATTATTTACAATATTTGAGTTTAATTCTATACTTAGAAGGCTAAATTTGTGAGATTTATAGTTGATTATTATAACTCCCTTACCTAGATTAGTGGCTACTTTACAAGCCTTTGGAATTTACAAGACTTGACAATTGAGTATTTAAAAAATAATAAGACCTATAAGTATTTGAAAAAGCTAGGCTTCTCAATTAACTAAATGTTTATTATAGTTTATTTAATTTCCCTTATAATCTAAGTATGATATGAATATGATTTAACTTATTTATTGAGGCAAATAAGAAATATATGGATATGTTTGTAAATAATTGTATCTTATGTATTTATTTATTTATTTACTTTAAAGGTTTATTTTCATCAGTTTTTATGTAAATAATCCTATCTATATTTCTCGATTGATTTTAAATCTTTAGTCAAGTATAACATTTTCATTTTAACTCTGATTTTTATGATTTTATAACTAATCTTTACTATTTTTGAATCTACTTTCACGTAATGAGGTCCGTTTTGGACATTGGAACTTGAAATTTTATTATGGGCTAAAAATGTTACAATTATTTATTTTTGGCCCAATTGTTTTTAATTATCATTCTAGACTTTCCTTAATGACTTTATTTATTATTTTTATTTTAAATTTTGTAATAAACTTAAATAATGTTTTAATTTTTAAATTTTCTAAATATTTTTATTTTTGGGTCCATTTTATAATAATTTTTTATTTCATTATTTTAAGCTTAAATTACTAATTATCTTAATATCTGTTATAATTGTAATTTTCTAGTGAATTTATTATTATTATCTTATTATTTTTATAAATTGCGGTTTTAAAAAAAATTAGGAGATGCTGACATAGGAGCTTCTTATTGTTTCAAAATGTAACTTTCATATTTTGTCCAATTTTTGTATTTTTACCAATTTATAATATTAATATATTTATATATATTTAATATTATAGTTAATTAAATTTTGTAAAATAATTCCTATTCCTCATTTAAGTGGCCACATCTAGCATATGTACATATTTGTATATATTTATACTTCTTAATCTATTTTAAGAAAATAAAGTACTATTAAACATATACATGTATTTTTGGTATATGTACATATGTGAATACTTATACTATACTCTATGTATATTTATTTAAACCTTAAAAAAATAAAGTAATTTATATATACATACATACATATGGGCGCATATGTATACTCTCATATTTACTACTTATTTACATATGTATTTATACTATTTTACAATATTTCTCATACATATGTATATTGAAATAATTATACTTAATATTGTTTATATTTACATATACTATATACAGGAATTGTATGTACATATTTAATATGTATAACACACACATACATATACATATTGATAAATATATTTGAGTAGATACATACATACATAAATATTTAAGAAGAGGAAAGTTTACACACATATTCAAATACATGTACTTATGTTTTTATTACAAATAATGCTAAAAACACATATAACTCTTTCTACATATTTCTAACACAATAATATTAACAAGTACATGTTAACATTAAAGAAAAATATACAAAACTTATATTACAAAGAAAAACTAAATAACATAAGAAATCCTTAATTACTTGATCTTGAAATTCTTAGAGTTAAGGCTTCTTATTCCCCTCTTGATATTGGAAAAAAAGTGATGATGGAGAAGGAATAAGATGTTGTAAATTTAGGATGGTAGATGATAGTAAAAAGGAAACAAAAATGAAAATAAAATGGAGGATGAGAGAGAGATGTATGTCGACCCAAATGAGGAGAGAGGACGCTTGATGTTTTGTGCTAGATTTGGAAAAAAAAAAGGAAAATTAAAGTAGGTTCTAAATGGGGTTACATGGTAGCCAAAAAAGAGAGGTAGGGGAAATGGAAGGGAAAAAGAAAGGAAAAGAAAAGAAAAAAAGGAGTAAATGATAAGATAAGGGTTGACTTTTGCTTTCTTTATCTTATTCTCAATTTTCTCACGTGTTAAAGTTATAGGACACTTATATAGCTGAAAATGGAAAGGGAAAAAGAAGAAAAGAAGAAAAAAGAAAAAGAAAAGAAAGAAAGAAGGAAAGGAAAAAGAAAGAAAGAAAAATTATAGAATTGATTTGTTTGACTTTTCTTAATTTTTCTCTAACTTTTAAGTAATATTCAAAATAAAATATAATGTAACTATGAAAATATAGGTTATAAAATTAATGTATACTATATGATAAAAAACATAAAATATGTAGTAAAACTAAATCAAAATAATTAATTAATATAAAATTAACATATGTATGCATACACACATACATACACACACAGACAGACATATATATTCATATATGTGACGCTACAACTAATCATAAGATAATATTTATAATCTTGTTAATTTATTTAATTAATTTATTACTCTTTATATTTATTAGTATTTAGAAGTTATCTCTATCCATTCGTTAGTGATTTTATGTGATTATGCTTATCTATCAACAATTGTACCAAATTAAGGCTTTATCACTATTATAGTATATTGTTATTTTTATAAGCTTAAAGTTTTAGTTGTAGGGTTTTTATCAAGTTAAGGTTCCATCTCTTATATTTACACATACATAAGATTTAGGATTTTTGGTACGTGATTAGTGTCATGACCCTAAGGAGGGTTTAGTAGAATTGCCTAAAATTTTCACATCGCGTGTGTGCTCATGATACAAAAACCGCCTTGTAAGTCAAAGATTACAAGAATCTAATTAATTAATTACTAAGGTTTCCGATTTTTAATTTATTAACTTATTGTAAAATATAAATAACTATGATATCCAATACTTTACAATCCTTTAGAACTGCAAAGAATTGGTATTTCTTACTAAATGATAAGTTCATGTAATAAAGATTTAAAATTTAAACTTATTGAAGTTACAAAATCTAAGTATAAGAATAGTAATTACATTTAATGTTCCAAACCAACTATACAATCTTCATATTCTAGCTTCTAAGGCATCTCAATTCTTATAGTAAATGCTTGGCTTTTAACCTACGCCTAGTTATTAAACAACTTGTAAGGGAAAACTATTAGGAAGTAAGCTACATGAGCTTAGTGAGATATCCCTCCTATTATATTGTCAATTAGGTTATTAAACAATTGATTAACAAATAGATTAATGCATGAACAAGTAGTATGCTAAACAATATATGCAATTAACTAGGTGCTATATACAACATTGGATTTAATGCCCTCTGAAGTGAAGATAGAAGATTTATTGGTACTGTTGGTCTCGTATAAGATATCAAGAGGAAGGGGGTGGGGGTGGGGGTGGGGGTGGAGGATGTGGTGGTGAATTGATATCTTTAAATTTTTTGAAAACTTTTTTGGTGTAAGAAAAACAAAAATTTCCCTTCTTAACAACTTATAAGGGTGAATAGTGATATTTAACAATTTAATACATAACAATTAATAAAATAAATTAAAAGAGTAAGGAAGGAGAATATCAAGTAAATATTTTATAGAGTTTCAGCCTCCTAGTTACTAATCTCTTCCAACTCCACTACTGGGGACCCAGTGTACTTTACTAGTGTTGTTCCACTTGATCTACTAAATTAAATTACAAAAAAAATTACAAGAACTCATCACACATGGACTTTGAAAAACTCTACTCTACCGAACTAGCCTCTTTACAATCTAGGCTAATACAGAGCTATAGAGTATA
Source organism: Lumnitzera racemosa (assembly GCA_024138005.1). Classification (NCBI taxonomy): domain Eukaryota; kingdom Viridiplantae; phylum Streptophyta; class Magnoliopsida; order Myrtales; family Combretaceae; genus Lumnitzera; species Lumnitzera racemosa. The sequence goes on along the minus strand of JAMXBC010000009.1, from coordinate 43,960,356 downwards.
AATGTAGTTGTCTCAACACTCAGACAACAAATAATAATTGTAAATTACAAGTGAGAACAAAAGTATAAATCTCAATTAATTTTGCTCAAGATAGAAATGATGAATGTTGAATAATTTGCTTCGGTGGAACTTTTTGAATAAGTATCTAAAGGACTTTCTATAACTTTTCAAAAGTTATAATCTTAATCTCAATTGTTTTGTTTTGCAAGAGATTTTTCTAGAGTAGTAAATAGACATTTTGAATATTTTCTCTTTTACATTGAAATCTTCTAACGGCTAAAAATCTAAAGATTAACTTTTCCGTATCTATCCAACTGTTAGTTTACTGAAAATAATCCTTGGATATTTTAAAAAGATCTTGATCATTTGAATTTCAAAACAACTCTCCTTATCTTGTTTAGATTAGATATTCATTAATTTACAACTACCAAATAAGCTTTGGCTTTGAATTTGATGAGGAGATATGCTTAATTAGCAACTTCTGAATAAGACTCATATTCAAGATTTAAAATTGCACAAAATTCGATTCAATGTTATCTTTGTTCGCATTTGTGCATATCTTGATTTTTCAAAAAATTAATTTATTTAAAAATCCCCATAGATCATGATTCCATCTTGAGTGCAACGAGATTAAGTGTATTTCCCTAATATACCTAATCTAGTAGATTTTGGCCTTATTGAATTTAAATCTTGATATTAAACTCATTTATTTTCAGATCAACTTTCTGAATGACATTCTAAATAGAATCAATTCTTCCTTTCTTTGAGGCATTTGAACCAGCTTTTGAATGATGTTTTATAACACTTATGCTGATAAAGCTTTTGAAATACTTTTTGAAAAAATTTAGACTATTCTCTTTTTAAGTCAAGTCAGACCTTCTGAATAAGTTTCTGAAGACAACTTAAATTTATGAAATTGAACTTTTTGATAACCATTTTGATTGCCTGGAATCTTAATGATTCATTAGTATTTATCCCTTTTTGTTATCATCAAAATATATGAGAGATATCTAACATTCTCCCCCTTTTTGCTGATAACAAAAACACTATTATAAAACTAGAATGCAAAAAAATAAAAATTCATTATTTCTTGCAATGTGTAGACCTCTACTGTTTTTTATTTTTCTCTCCCCCTTTTTTTGTTATCATTCTTAATAAACTTCCCTTTAATCTTTATAAAATCTACAGAGTAAGTAAAACATAATTGACATAAAAGATCAAATTGCATTAATTAAGGGAAATATCACAATCAAGTTTTGAGATAACAAGAAACAATAAGTCCTAGAAGGATTCAAACAAAAATCCTTAACACATAGTTAAGCCAAAACTAAAATACTAGAAACAAAGACAATTATTTCTTTGATTTCTTAGTTTTCTTCCTAATACACAGTTTAAATTTTCCAAAATATGTTAGAAGAGCTTTGCTAAGAGATAGAGTAGCTTCAGAAGATGTTGTAATATATGAAGTAGGTCAGTTACTTTTGTCAAATGATGGTATGTTCTGTACGGGAGTAGGTGGAGAGACTTCTTTGGTGGAAGCCCTAGATAGAGTTTCAGTATGGCCTTCAAGAGGTATCTGTTCTTCAAGATTAAAGGTAACTTATCAAGAGATTGTGGAGAAATGATAGGGGTCTTTTCCAAAGTTGGAAGAGGAATGAAAACAGTCTGATGGTTGAGTAGAATCACCAGGAAGATCAGGTTCAAGTACTGTGAGGGGATTATTCGAAACAAAAATAGATGGTTCAAATGGTGTGAGGTGAAGATCAGAGATAAGGATAGGAGGTTTAGATGGGTCAGCTAGTTGAGTTTGTGTAGGGTGTTCAGATGGTTCAGCAGAATGAACTTGTTCATCAATTGTTGGATTTGATTAAGTAACAGTTTCCTTGGCTTAAGCTTTAAATAAATCTTTCATTTTAGTAATTTGATCCCTGATAATCTTCCCTTTAACTTCCTTGATTCCTTCAGAAAGTTGTTTAAAAAAGGCTAAGCTTTCCCCTTGTTTGTATTGAATAGGTTGAAATTCTATACCTTCTAAATCATTACCTCAAGTTGACCTAGTTCGTTTCCTAAATTCAATGCACCTGATCATCTGATCACTTTCCCTTTTCTTTTTTGTTCCTTTTCAGCTAGCTCCTTTCCTCTCTTCTTTTTCTTTTCATTGCCTTTTTCTTTAATTATAATAACCTTTCTTTTCAGATTTGAGGGATGAACAAATATTCCTCCGTTATGTGAATGCCAAAGCTTATCATTCACATAGATTCCCATTTGTTTAAATATTCTTTCACCAAGCTTAATAGGGGAAAAAGGACAACTTACTTCTCTTGGAATTTTTAACTTTTTCAAACTAAAAAGAGCCATCAACATATTTCCATATGGCCTAACAACCACATGTTTCCATATGTGTTGCATCATCAATTTCACAACATCTACCTATCTTTTCCCTAACATTGCCAAAATTACCAGTGCATCCTCTCTAGTTACAGAGGTTGCACTACCATTCTTGGGCAATACAAATGAGTTGATAGATTTATGTAGAATTCTAAACAACAATTCAAATTTAGTACTAAAGATGTCTTTTCTTGTTCCCAATTCAACTCCATCATTTAATTTAGTAAATAAATTATCCTTTGTCAATTGTCTTAAGCTCTTATCCTCATGCTTTTCTTTAATGCCAAAGCATTTTAGAATGTCTTTCTCTGTGATTTCTATCTTTTGTCCTAACATAGTTGATTCCACACTTCCTGATTTGTGCTATCAAACTTACTATAAAATTCATCTATCAATTCTCCATATATCATACCATGCAAATCAACTAAACCATTTATACCCAATCTATTCAGATAGTCATTCCAATAAAAACCGTTCTTATAAAAGAATTCTAGGTTTATGTAAAATGAATCTTTGATAGAAAGATTTTTACCCTTTGCAATGTACCGCTTCTTGGGTTTATCCTTTGATTTGAAGGATGGAATTGTTGTCTTAATTTTAGGTGATTTTTCCACATTCTGGGGACATGTCGAAGACTTCTTAACTTGAGTAGTAGCCTTAGGTTTTCAAAGAGACTTCCTTGGCTTTGAAACAGAGGCGTGTTCTAAAGGAATTCTTTCATAAACTTCTTTAGATGGTTTGCCTAAGGGATTAGAAACTTCCGATTTAGCAACTTCTTTGGATGAACTGGATTCTTAAACATCTTGAAAAACCTTCTGATTAACTTCCGAAACTTGGTCAGAATGTACATTAGAGGCGTTCTTTTGAATTACTTATTAGGCGGCCTCTTTTGATGGTTCATCTCAAAGTTCAAGGGTTAGGGTTTTTTTAGATGAATCTTGGTGTGTTTTAGAGGGTGGATTTGGTTGCGAGTTTACAAGAATGGTAGTGTCTTTCTCTTGTTCATTAAGAATGATGGGATTCTTGGGATCATTTTAGATTTTAGATTTAATCCCTTTAACTACAATGCGGGTAGATTTTCTAGGTGCCACTAAGGTTGAATTAGAGAAAAACACGAGAGAGGAATAGGAGAGATTTGATGAAGTGAGAGAAAGAGAGAGTAGAAATGAGGCTTTTATAAGTGATTAAGTTGCCAACATTAGTGGTAGTTAACCAAAGGGAATGGATTAACTTAATGGACCTACTAAGGAAATGTTAAGCTCTTAATCCTTTATGGGTCTAGCAAAAAAATATAGATAACCTTGCACGTGATCAAGAAAAGTAAATAACAATGCTTCTAAATTAACAAAGGATTACAAACACTTAACTCATTACGAATAAATTCAAATCTCAAAATTTATTTAGAGGCTTAGTAAAAATATCAGCAAATTGATATTCAGTTGAAACAAAATCAATACTCACATCATTATTTGCTACATGATCACGAATAAAATGATGCCTTATTTCTATATGTTTCGACCATGAGTGATGAACTTGATTTTTTATCAAATTAATAACACTAGTATTATCACATTTTATGGGAATATTTTTACAATTTAGTCCATAGTCATCTAATTGTTGTTTTAACTAGAGTATTTATGAACAACAATTTCCAATATATACATATGCAACTTCTGCAATTGAAAGAGCAACTGAATTTTGGTTTATGGAAAACCAAGAAACTAACTTATCTCCTAAGAACCAACATGTTCCTAAAGTACTCTTCTTGTCTACTTTGCAACTTGCATAGTCAGCATTTAAATATCCTATAAGATCAAAATTTTGACTCTTAGCATACCACATTTCTAATTTTGCAGTGCTTTTTATATATTTAAAGATCTTTTTAATTTTAGTTAAGTGTATTTCAGTTGGTGAACTTTGAAATCTAGTACACACACAAGTATTAAATAAAATATCAGGGCATGAAGTAGTTAGATTTAATGAAGATCCAATTAAGCTTCAATAGAGTTCTTCATTTACCTTTTTACCATTACCTATGATGTCAAGTTTAGCTAAGGTACTCATAAGTATTGAAGAATCCTTGGTATTCTCAAAACCAAATGTCTTCAATATCTGTTTAGTTTACTTCTCTTGGTGAATAAATATTCCATTCTTTGATTGTTTGATTTGTAATCCCAAGAAGAAGTTTAATTCACTCATGAGTGACATCTCAATTTTTGCCTGCATCAAACTTGAAAATTCTTGGCAACATATTTCATTAGTTGCTCGAAAAACAATATTAACAACATAGATTTATATAACTAGCATATCATTTCCATAATGTTTCATGAAGAGTGTAGTGTTTATTTTTCCTCTTTAAAAGTCATTTTTAATCAAGAATTAACTTAATATATTATACTAAGCATGAGGAGCTTGTTTAAGTCCATACAAAGCCTTTTTTAACTTAAACACATTATCTTATTTGAAGAGATCTTTAAATCCAGGGGGTTTATCAACATATACTTTTTTTATGAAACCATTTAGAAAAGCACTTTTTACATCCATCTAATATAACTTAAAATTTTTCAAACAAGAAAAAGCAATTAACAATCTTATAGCTTCCAATCTAGCAACAGGAGCATAGGTTTCATCATAGTTTATTCCTCCTTCTTGTGAATAACCTTTAGCTACTAATCATGCTTTGTTTCCGATTATTTTTTCATGTTCATTTAGTTTGTTCTTAAATACCCATTTAGTTCCAATGATTGACTTGTTTTCTATAAGCTTGATCTTGTTCTTATTCCAGATCTAACATTACCAATTATAAGTTTAAGAGGATGATTAGATTTAAATTTTAAAGTTAATGATGGAGTATGAAAGTGTTTATAACTTTTTGACTTACCTTTAGGATGTTTTTCAATAAACCTAGTATTAGCTTCTAAAGTACCTTCTGATTTGGGTTTTTTTTTTTTTATTCATCCAGCATCCTTGAAGCTTCTAAAGTACCTTTTGAAAGAGGTTTTATCTTTCCTTTTGATCAGTACGCATTGTATTCTTTTTGTTTGAAGCAAATAAATTTTCATTGTTCAATTCTTCATTGATTGTTTCTTCAATAAATTTGATATTTATTGATTCTTTTACGACTTTTGTTTCTTTATTGTATACTCGGTATGCTTTTGAGTTCAAAAAGTAGCCTAGAAAGATGGCTTCATTTGCTCTCTTTTCAAAGTTTCCCAAGACTTTTCTTGTTTTCCTTACAAAACACTTACAACCAAATGTGTAAAAATATGAAACAATAGGTTTCTTTCCCTTATAGACCTTCTAAGCAATTTTATTTGTTAAAGGACTTACATATACCTAATTTATAATATAACAAGCCATCAAAGCAACTTCTACCTAGAAATGATCAGCTATATTGCTTTCATTAAGTAGAGTTCTCATCATTTCTTAAATAGTCCTATTTTTTGCATTCAACTACTCCATTTTGTTTTAGAGTACAAGGTATGGAAAAATTAGGAGTAATGCCTTTATCTTCACAAAACGAAGTAAAATATGAGTTTTCAAGTTCCTTGCCATGATCAGTTAGTAGACTGATAATTGAGATGCCTTTTTTCATTTTCAACTCTTTTTGAAAAGATTTCAAAACTTTTGAAAGTATTACTTTTATGACACAAAAATAAGATCTAAGTAAATCTAGAGAAATCATCTACTATAACAAGTCCATACTTACTTCTTCCTAAACTTAGAGTACGAGTTGGACCAAATAGATCTAAATATAATAATTCTAAAGTTCTTTGAGTAGAGATAGTCTTTTTACTCTTATGAGATGATGAACTCATTTTATTCTTAAGAGTAAAAAGAATATTGTCAAGAGTATGCAATTTTGGCAAGCCTTTAATTAAGTTCTTTTTAGAGAAATTCTCCAATTGTTGGAAGTTCACATGTCCTAGTTTTTTATGCTATAGAATAGCACTATCATTTACTGAAATAAATCAGCTTTCAGGTGATACTTCAGATGGTTTGATTATATAAACATTCTTTCTTCTCAATCCTTCAAATAGCTTAAAACCTTCCTTGTTAAAGCCTACACATTTATTATGTTCAAAAACTATTCTATACCCTTTATCACATAACTGAATTATACTTAATAAGTTATGTTTCAATCCTTTAACTAACAACATGTTTTTGATTGAATGAGGTGCTAAACCAGTTGATCCTACCGCAATTATTTTACCTCTACCATTGTTACTAAACTTCACATAACCATCCTCCTTCCATTCCAAAGTCGTGAACAACGAAGCATTACTAGTCATGTGTCTCGAACATTTGCTATCAAGATACTATGTCCCTTTAATCTTAGCTTTGTGATCCTGCATACATCTAAGCATAATGAAGCCTATTTACGAACCCAGCAAAGCTTGGGTTCATGAAAATTCAAGTCGCGTTTTGAATTGAACTTTGATTATTGCTAAGCTTATATTTTTTGTAATAGCAATATTTCTCTATATGACCTATTTTATTAGAAAGAAAACAAGCATAAGGATTTTACTCAGTATGCCCATTACTTACCATTTTCCTTTGATTTGGATTCTTTCTAAAATACCCTCTGTTCAACCTTCTCTTGTGCCCTCTAAAAGGATACTTATCATTGTTTTGAGAGAACCTTCTATTGTCTTTTCTAATCGATTTAACGCTTTGTTGTTTTCCCTACTTTTAATCATTTCTTGATTTGCATCTTTTGATTTAACAAAAACTATTTCTTTCTTTGTCTAAGATGTTTCTCCAAATTCAAAACCTAGTCTAGATTTTGAATTATCCATTATTTGGCTAGAAATCAACATTTGTAATTTCTTATCACTTTCATCAAACTTGTGGAACGTATTCTTGATTGACTTAGATAAATCTTCTATATGATTTTCCAAATTCTTAGTTTCTTGTTTTAGAATTAGATTTTCATTAACTAAAGCTTCATGAGCAATATGCAATCCTTTAAAGTCATTTTTCAAAAAATTATTTTCATCTACTAGCAACTTGTTAGCTTGACTAAGTGCATGTTTTTCAGTTTTCAACTTTTTAACCTCAAATTCAAGCTTAGATATTTTATTATTAGACTAAGAAAGAGCTTTAAGGAGTTTGTTAATTTTAGCACATATATTGTCAGGTACTTCTAAATCAGAATCAGAATAAAAAATAGTTTTAGAAGTTACCTTAGAAAGTGTTATAAGACATAGATTTGCTTCCTCGCATTCTTTTGAACCTTCTGATTCAATTTTTGAATCTTCCAGGTCACTTTATGTTGTTGTTAGAGATTTGTGTTTCTTCGAATTTCTTCATTTTCTTGATTAACAAGGGGCATTCATATTCGATATGCCTAGGCTTTTTACATTCATAGCAAATAATCTCCTTTTTGAACTTTTTCTCTTCTTTTTCTTTGATTGCTTTTCTTGCATCAACAGACCGTTTCTTATTAGTAGTAAATCTTTTAGTAAACGTTTTCTTACCCTTTTTCTTAAGCCATTTGTTGAGCTTTCTAGCTAGAAGTGTCACATCCTTATCTTCTTCTTCAAATGAATCTTCTCTTTCAGAATCAGTATCTGCTTCTTTAGCTTTGAAGGCTATTGTCCTTTTCATTATGTCTTCTGAAGTACTTTCTAATTTGAGAAAATCAGTTTCATATGCCATGAGCTTGCTATGTAGTTGACTTAGAGTTAACATTTTTAGATCACAAGCTTCTTCTATGGCAGTTTTCTTTACATTCTAAATTTTGCAAAGAATCCTTAGCATCTCGCAAACCATATTGCGTCACTAATAATTTTGCCAAGAGAAGACAGTTCATCAGTTATAGCGGTAAATCTGTTGAAAGAGTTTATGATTTCTTTACCTAGACAATTTGAAATATTTCATATTGTTGAACCAGCGAATTGATTCTTATGTCCTTGATGGTTTTTGTGCTTTCATAGGTTTGCACTAAAGTATCCCAAATGTCTTTAGTTATAGCATAAGAAGCAATTAGATAAAGTTCTGATCGTGCAATAGTACTCAACAATATACTCTTAGCCTTTGAATTGAGTTCGGCTTTGGTGATATCGTCATTTGTTGTGATAATAGTTGAAACTTTGAGATCTCTTCCAGAAATAATTTGCTAAGCTTGATAGTCTAATGCCTTCACATAAGTCTTCATCTTGAATTTCCAATAAGGAAAGTTAGTTCCATAAAAAAATGGTATCTTGTTAAGCTAAACTGTCAGACTACCACTTAATTCACTCATGATCTTGAAGAAGATATTAGAGTGAAGCTTTGATACCAATTGTTGGTCTCATATAAGATATCAAGAGGAGGGGGTAGTGAATTGATATCTTTAACTCTTTGAAAACATTTTCGATATAAATAAAATAAAATTTACCCCTCTTAACAACTTATAATGGTGAATAGTGACATTTAACAATTTAATACACAACAATTAATAAACCAAATTAAAAGAGTAAAGAAGAATAATATCAAGTAGAGATTTTATAGAGTTTTAACCTTTTATCTATTGCTCTGCTAGGGACCCGGTTTACTTCACTAGTGTTGTTCCACTTGATTTACTAAATTAAATCACAAAAAAAATTACAAGCACTTATCATACATGAACGTTACAAAACTTTACTCCCCTATCTAGCCTCTCTACAATCTAGGCTAATACAGATCTACATAGTACAAATGTACTTATCTTAACACTCAGACAACAAATAATAATTGCAAATTATAAGTGAGAACAAAAGTGTAAGTCTCAATTAATTTTGCTCAAGATAGAAATGATGAATGTTGAATAATTTGCTTCAGTGAAACTTTTTGAAGAAGTATTTGAAGGACTTTTTGTGACTTTTCAGAAGGTATAATCTTAATCTCAATTTTTTTTTGTTTTGCAAGAGATTTTTCCAAAGTAGTCTCTAGATATCTTGAATCCTTTCTCTTTTATATTGAAATCTTCTAACAGCTAAAAATCTAAAAATTAACTTTTTCGTATCTATCTAACCGTTAGTTTGGTAAAGATAATCCTTAGATATTTTGAGAAGATCCCGGTAGTTTAAATTTCAAAATAACTCTCCTTATCTTGTTTAGATCAAATATTCATCAATCTACAACTATTAGATAAGCTTTTGATTTGAATTTGATGAGGAGATATCTTTAATTAGCAACTTCAGAATAAGACTAATATTCAGGAATTAAAATTACACAAAATCCAATTCAACCTTATCCTTATTTATATTTATGCATATCTTGATTTTTCAAAAAATTAATTCATTTAAAAATCCCTATGGATCATAATTCTATCTTGAGTGGAACGGCATTAAGTGTATTTCCTTAATACACCTAATTTGGTAGGGCTATGCCTTATTGAGTTTGAATCTTGATATTAAAGTTAGATATTTTCATATCAACTTTTTGAATGACCTTTTGAAGAGAATCAATTCTTCCTTTCTTTGAGGCTTTTAAACCAGCTTTTGAATGATGTTTTATACCATTTATGCTTATAAAGCTTCTGAAATACATTTTGAAAAATTTTAGACTATTCTCTTTTTAAGTCAAGTTAGACCTTCTAAATAAGTTTCTGAAGACAACTTAAATTTATGAAATCGAACTTTTTGATAACCATTTTGAATGCCTAGAATCTTAATGATTCATTAGCATTTTTCCCTTTTTGTTATCATCAAAATATATGAGAGATATCTGATAAGTACCAATTACAACTAGGTTCTAACACTTAGGTTTTTAAACATATATTGAAATTTCTTTTTTCACAAAATTTATTTCCATTTCCAAAATCTTGTAATACACAAATTCCTAAGTTTAGCTGTAAGGCAGCCCCTACAGTTCACCCTTATGCCTTACAGTGATGGTTTTTAGAATTGATCCTTAGATGTAAACCCTACTTTTATCTGGCCTAAGATTTGACTCAGAGTATTTCTTGAATGTTCCTAAAGATCAACTAAAGTAAGAACTTAAGTTTACATTTAGAAACAAATTAAATTTTTCCAATTCAAAAACCAATTATCGATAAAACCTAAGCTTGAAGAACTAGGAGCTCTAAAGTCACTTAAGACCCTAAACCCTAAAACAATTAAGGAATTTTAACCCTAAACGAGTAATCGATAATTTAATTTGAAGAATTTCATTCAACTTTAGAAAATTTCACAATTTTATAAAAATTGAATCATAATTTACAAAACAATGCAAGAAGTAAATTCTAACATAATTTCCTATAAGACAATGCCCTTATCTTTATGCCAAGCCTTACATATAAATAAATAGACCAACCAATCACCTTAAATGACTTATCAATTGAAAGTTAATTGAAAGTTGGAATCATGTATCAATTGATAACCTATCCAAATCTAGTGATAAGATACATTCCTTATCACCTTTCCACTTATACTACATATGGACAAACTTTCACAAGATTTCATATTTTCAACTTTAATAAAGGAGACAAGACAAGTCCATACCCAAAAAGGACCTCCCATGGCTGGTTTGAACAAGAAGGAGAGGGAAGGGAAGGGGGGGGGGGGGGGGGTACTCTTGTCTTCCATCCATCAATCAGTTTGTCTTACACACTACTATTTACCCCTTAGTGCTTACATCATCAATAGTTGGAATCGTTGATTTTTGTATACAATACAAGATAACCAAATCAAGCTTTTAAAACACTCATTCACTCCACCCCCCAACTGGTCACTCTTTCCTTCATTTGTCTCACTTTCAATTCCATTTTCACTTCATTTTTCTCTCATTTGAAACCAACCCAAAAAGTAGGAACACTTAAGCCCCATAAAATCATCTTTGTCGCCACTTTCCAAGCTTCACTCATGGCACTTTCATTTCCTTTTCTTGTGTCCTTCCCTTCTAACATCTAAGCTCCTTTAAGACCCTTAGAACCTTCCACAAACCCTACTCCAAAGGATCAAACAACTCGGGTTCCTAAAAGGTGAAAAAGAAGGAAGTAAGGTTAAGAGCTTAAGTGGAACCTTTATGCACAACCACCATACTTTGCTTTAAGGATGAGTAAGTGTTTCTTATGTTAGTAGGTTAGTGTTCATGTTAAGAGAATTTGATTTCTTAAAGATATGAGTATGATTATAAGTTTTTATAACATCAAAGATCATCCTAAGAAACAAACTCATGAAACCTTTGCATGAAGTTGAAACATATGTAAAGTTGGTGTTTTGTAAAGGTACTTGTTTAATATCTTGAATGAAAGATTTTAAGTTGAGAAAATCTTGAAACAAGAAATTGAATGAAAGATAAACATGTTGGATGTGAGGATTCAAAGATCATTTGGATGTTGATTTTATTTCCATTAAGCTAAACATGCTCAAATCTAGACTTAGGTTAAGTAAAAATCCATCACATGAAGTTTTATGAGGAAACCAACTTTGCATGACATGAGCTATGATATGGAAGGTGTAATAAGTATGAGATCTTCTATTTTTCATGTAAAGCATGAGCTAAAGAATCATCCCACAGAAGAAAAGTCAAGTTAAGATTTGAATACAAGTAGTTTAAGTTCATGATCTAACACCTAAACTTAGGGAAATGATGAAACAAGTTGGAAAACCTAATTGGAAGCTCTCATATTCAAACAACCAGATTTGGAAAGTATAATAAGTTTATTAAGCTTAAAACTTAAAATTGAGCTTAAAACTTTCAAAACGGGCCTCACCACTATGTTGAACCACCTTTAAATTTTTTACCAGCAACTTGACACATCAATAAGAGTTGTTTTAAGACTCTCAAGAAACCCATAAGACACTCCCAAAGCCTAATAAAGTGGTTCAATTTGAGTTGGATAAAAAATAATCCCATTTGACAACTTAAGCCCACTAAAGAGCCCATAAAGTGGTTGTTAGCCTTAGGATTATAAATAAAAGTTGTAAATTTGACCTCAAGGAGTATTTTGAGCTTAGGGTAAAATCTTAAGACCAAGCCCAAAGGATTTCTTAAGTTACCAAAAAGCCTATTAACCAAACAAAGCCCAAAAGCACTCCAAAACATAAGGACTGCTAGTGTTTTGACCTATGGATCGATTTACATACCTCATCTCAAAAATCTAACCTCACCAAATTGAAGTACACTTGAAAACGATAAAGATTGACTATAAGATCATAAAAATTGGATTTAAAATGAAAAAGTTATACGTAATTGAACTTTTAAGTAAAATTGTGAAAAATACAAAAACTAGTCAAGAGTATAACTTAAGGGGTTTTAGCTTAGTTTCTTAAGTTTTATTTCAATTCCTTATAGTATCATGATTTCGATGACCAGGGGATCCCGTGTATGTAGACGATTTATCCTTGGATTACTTTGACTGACCGCATGAAGGAGTGTAAATTCCCGATAACTCTTTACTTGATTTTGTTTGTAGAATAGATACACCTAAACTTATATATTTATAAATTTGGATGCTTGTGGGATATGAGAAATGCATGTGTATGGATTTGTGAATTGAATGCTATGACTTGTTAATTATATAATAATGGGAATTGTTATGATAAATTTATACGTATGATTGTATGGAATGAAATTGTCTAATCACCATGAAAAATCGGATTAACTATCTATACAATTAAGAAATAAGAAGAATCATGCATTCTCTATATTGTATTCAGATAACACCGATTGCCACTTTACGTAGATGATGGGAAGGGACTCATAGGAGGATGAGCCTCTTGTAGGATTGGGCACTAGTTATGTCATCATTTTTATTGAGTCTCTATCTTAAGCTGATGGACTTATTATCCACCAGGAGACGCTAACCATCGGCGAAGAGCCTTGTCTTGTAGTTTTTGCTTAGGGTGTTTGTTTGTAGATTACGGAAGCTACTGCACCAATAGACTTGGGATTTTGAAAATATAATTTGTCGTTCAGTAATGAAAGTATATATTTACATACATACATATACATAGTTTTGTTTTGACTTAAGCACAATAGTGCAAATGAAATAAAACCTAAGGGCTAGAACCCGGATTTTGGTTTGGGTCGGTTAATTATCTCCAAACCCCAACTACAGGGAGCGTAATTCTAAGTCGTATATAGTTCCTAGGCCACTGCATATGTTGCTTGACACACTGATTATTCATGCATTCATATGATTGTGCATTTAATAAATTTTTGCCATGTGGTACTGACGAGGGTATTTATCTCACTAAGCTTAAGTTTATACCTCGATAGATTTCTTTTGATGTTAGAAATTCTCTTCGCTAATCTAAGCCAAGGCATGCTCGTGGTAAGTTTCGTATAAGGACGGGTTGGAGCAATCAGGGAGCGAAGAGGAAATTTTGTAACAGATTTGTAGATAACTAGTACTTTTTATATTTTTATTTATAACATAGATTAAAATTTCTAATGCAGTTCCCTTATGAATTGCATTTATTTGTAATATTCTTTTGGTATAGATCTTACGAGTTTGTACGTCTAGTTAATTTATACCATAGAAGTAATTTTATTTAAATTTCTTTATATTACTTATCTATGGGAACGTATAGTGGAAGGAGTCTTGCGTGTCGTATGAAAGGCCTGGGATCAACAAAGGGGTTGATAGTAGACCTTTGTACGGTATACGGTGACCTACTAAGACAACGATACTATTGGATCTTGATATTAGCCACCTATTGGTGTCTTCGCCGCTAAGTAAACTTGCAAGCCAAGGGTTGGATCCTATTGTATAAGTGCTCCAACATTATACTAATTATAAATAATCAAATCACATGGGATTCCCATCCTTACAATGCCCTTCATTTTCATTTGCATGAGGTGATGACCAAAATAGCAAATGCAATGATCGTGATTATGCATGATCCATTTAAATTTATTTAATTATGTCATGTGCAATTAAGACAAATTACTAGGTGATCGATAAGTATTTAACAAGTCATCTAATTATGCAACCATAAATCAAGCAACCGATTATTTAGCTATTATGTTTCGTAACATTTTACACAATACACAACCAATATTTAAGTACATACATAACCTGAAGCTCAAGAATCAAGTTATTAATATTAAAACATTTACTTGCACTAACTACAAGTACAAGATAAGTATAAAGTCATCATGAGTACTTACCTAGCCATAAGTATAATCAAGGTTGGTGGGGGTGATTGATATCCTTGCAAGATCATTTGATAATTAACAAAATATAAAAAATAATAAGTATCTAAGTGAGATAATTACTCTATGTAAGTATTTGTCTTAGAATTTACTTAAATTTCCTACTTATCTTACATAATTTTTTTGGTTTGAGCTTTTTCTTCAATCACGTGTAACTTTTTCGTTTTAACTCCGATTTTTATGATCTTGTAGTCAATTTTTATCACTTTCAAACTCATTTTCACTTAGTGGGATTCATTTTGGATGTTGAAACCCACATTTTTCATTATGGGCTTGAAATGTTATGAATTTATTTATTTCGACTGAAATGTTTATTTTACATTTATAACTTAATCAATTTCTAAATTTTACATTTCAAAATATTCTTATTTTTAAGTTCATTCTATAATAATTTCTTTATTTCACCATTTTAAGCTTAAATTACTAATTATATTACATTTGTTATAATTTTAATTGTTATGACCTGAGGGGTGGCCTAGTAATGGTAGGTCGCTATACATTGTATAAAAGACTGTAAATTGATTTCTCTTTCAGTCGACAACCTTTTGTACAACATGCAAGGCTACTACTACAACCGGTTACCCAAGAGTTATACAAATAAAGATAATATCACAACATATATAATAATATAAGATTTTATACAGTAATCTCACTAGGTAAATAATACAGAACCATAAGTCTTAAATTACTAATAAACAACTATAGTAATAAAGTAAGTTATTCTACATGACTATTGAAATATCAAGCTACAAAATATCATAGAAATTATAATTGACAGTCTCAATAAACATATATATATATATATATATATTCACTCGACTCTCTTCTTCTATACACAAATACTTCCTAAAAAGTCCTAAACTAACCTTGGGCATGCTTTGGTCAGGTACAATAAACAGGTCTTCTTAAATCAAAAGTTTATAAGGGTATAAGCTAAAAATTTAGTGAGTTATCTCTCTACCATACATATAAGCGAGTTATTTAACCATTAATTACAAACATATGAATACATGGTCAAGTAAAATGCCATACAAATACATACAATTGACCAAGTATTGTGTGTAGCTTAGGTTAAACGTCTTCCAAAGTCAAGGTTGGAGAATATACAACACCAGTCAGATTCGGGTACCATACCTACGCTTACATAACAATGAACTCCATGTTTCGTATTCAAGGAAAAACAGTTTGTTACTTTTGGATTTAAAACTAAGTTCTAGGTATAATTGTAAGTGGGCCTTCACAATCCACACTTACCCCTAAACGAAAGCCTTTAGACTCGACCCTTAGTTAAACGGTTAATGCCTCCAATGCCTACTAATCCCGTAGGTCAAGATAAGGTCATGTTGTATAAACACTTAATTTCAAATATATAGATACAAACCCCTACATGACCTCTCGTTACCTCTATATAATGTGACAATCAAAATAATTATAATGTGATGCATGAATATACATGATTTAGTTTAATTTATCAAAATTAAATATAATTAGATTCGGTTATTATGTGACGAAACAATATCACAAATAGTCAGATTTCTGTAGATATTTATAATCCATCGAACAGTTCATTTGAACAATTTAAAGTATTTTCATCCAATTATTATGTGATGAAACAATATCACAAATAGTTAGATTTTTATAGATATTTATAATCCATCAAACAGTTCATTTTAACAATTTAAAGTATTTTCATACAATAGCCAATCAATGCAAATCATATGTAGATATCGAACCTTACATACATTAATCGGAGGGGAGATTGGTATCCTCATTGAGATCATCTGGTTATTAAGAAATATGAAAGATAATAAGTATCTAAATAAAATAATAATTCTACGTAAGTACTTATCTAAAAATCTATCTAAATTTTCTATTTATTTTATATAATTTCTCAATTTAAGCTTTTTCTTCAATCATGTGTAACTTTTTGTTTTAACTCAGATTTTCATGAACTTGTAGTTGATTTTTATTATTTTCAAATATACTTTCACGTAATAAGGTTCATTTTAGATTTTCAAACCTAAATTTTTCATTATACGCTTGAAATGCTACCAGTTTTGTTATTTTGGCTTAAACGTTTTTATTTATTATTTTTAAGCTTTTCTTTATTATTTTATGACTTAGTTAACTCTTAAATTATATATACATATATATATTTAAAACATTTTATTTTGGGGTTCATTTTATAACAATTTCCATATTTCACCATTTTAAGCTTAAATTACAAATTATATTACTTTTCATTATAATTGTAATTTTGTAATTAATTAACTATTATTATTTTTGTAATTTGCAATTTTAATTGAAAGTTTTAAGAGAAGCTAACATAGAAGCTTTTGATTAGTCCACGTAGCAATTTTTATAGTTCTTTTAGTTTTTATATGTTTTCTAATTTGTAATATTGATATATACATGTATATATATATATTACTTTAATTTATTAAAATTGAAAATTAGCTCCTAATCCTTCTTCAAAGGTCACATCCAACATATGTACATATATATATATATATTTTTATAGGTCATATCCAACATATATATATTTATACTTATTAATTTATTTTTAAGAGAGTTAAATACTAATATACATATGTATGTAATCTTAAGTATATGTATATATGTAAATACCTAAATTATACAATATGTATCATGACTCAAATAGTATCATCGTCATACATCGTATAAAAGTCTACGATTAACCCTCTTATTGATTGTGGGCCTTCTATACGATGCATAAGGCTTTCTCTACCCTAAGTTATTGTCAATCATGTAGACAAATAATATCAAAGCACCATAATTATCTTTACTAAGTTACTAAATCTAATATTAATTTAAAAGTATGGGACATAGCATTCTAAAACAAAAGTATAGAAATACATAGTTAACTAACCACAGATAGTTCAACTATCAAATAATAACAAAAGATATCATAAATCTTATCTAAAACTAAAAGTCCCTTCTTTCACTACACATGTTGTATAGTCCTGTCTTAGCGTGAGACTAACCTCAAGCATTTAGCGGTTCGACTCAACAAAGAGTTATCTCTACATAAAAAGAAGTCTATAAGAGTGTAAGCTTATACTTAGTGAGCTAATCCCTTTATCATGCTACATAACAATTTATATTTATGCATAATCATATGAATGCATAAAACAATCAAAATGCCATACAATATATTATGTGGCCTGGGAACTACATCCAACTTATAATTATGCCTCTTGTAGTCGAGTCTTGGGGAGTATTAACCTATACAAACTAACAACCACGTTCTAGCACCTGGGTTTTCATACAACTTGTACCTATGTGCTCTTTATATACATATGCTTGTATATAGCTGAATAATTACACTCTACTTTAATAAAAAACATGATTTCCTCAAAATTCCCAAGTCTAGCGATATGGTAGCTCCTGTAGTCCACATCACATGCCTTAAGCAGAAGTCATAAGATATGGCCCTTAGCTAAATGGTTAGCGTCTCCTAGCGGCTAATAAGTCCATAAGCAAGGACAAGAGCTCAACAATAATATATAGTATATCCTTTGCCTAGTCTAATCTCTTCAGGAGCCCTTACTCTTATGAGTCCCTTCCAACCTTTCACATGAGATGGAAATTAGTATAATTATGATGTAAAAATGTATGATGGATGACCCATTTAAGCTCTTTGTCAGATAATTATTTATACCAATTTATTATTTGATCAAGCAAATTATATTCCATCACAATAGTACAAATCCAATGTCATAAGAAGTTCTAGTTATTATCTAACTATTAGATCATAGAGTCCAATCATATAACTACACATGCATTTCCTATGTCCCATATGCATTCAAGTTGGAATAATAATTTAATGCTACTACACTATAAACAAAATCAAGCATGAAGTCATCGAAAGTTATTCAATCGTGGTAGTTCAGGGATAGGTTGTTTCTAAAAGTAGGATCCCCTAAACATTGCAAAGATGATATTATGAGAATTAGCATGTAATAAAATGTTAACCTAATGCTCTTTAAGTTATAATACTAACTTAGTCTTAAACTTCTCTTAGTTATACTAAATCTTCAATCGTATATAACTTTCTTATTTTAAACTCGATTTTTACTACCTTATAGTTGATTTCTATTATCTTATAGTCGATTTCCATTGTTTTTTAGCATACTTTCATATGGTATAGTCAGATTTAAGAGGTAGGGCCCACAATTTTGTCTATTGGTCAAAACAGTATCACCCCTTAGGTTTTAGTCTTCTTTTTGGCTTGAAATTATTGTTAAGATTTTTATTACTTTGTGAAATATATTGGGCTTGGGCTTAGAACTTTGCTTTAAGGCTTAATACTTCTTTTAAGGTCAAAATTTCATCCATTGTTTATGGCCTTATTACTAACTTAGTTTTCTTCGATTTCTAAGTGCGTAATGTGGTCAAAATTGTCTTGTTTCATGTATTAGTAAATACTTATCACTTTGTTAGGCTTTTGGGGTGCAAAGTGGACTTCTTATGGATCTTATCAGATCTTTTTCTTGGTCTAAAAGTGCTAGTCAAAAACTTTTGTGAGGCTCAATCAAGAGTTATAGGCTTGTTTTGGGAGTTTTGGGCCCAGTTTTGAGTTTTAGGCCCTTAACACTTATCTTACTAGCCTTGGTGTGTCATTTCACTTTGTTTACTTTATTTTTAAGTATGTTTAAGTGGATTAAACATATTTTACAGATCTGGTTGGTTGTTTTTCTTGGGCTCCTAAACTCATTTTACCATGTTATCACTTGTTTCTTAAGCTTATTTGCTAATTAAGGCTTTATACTTACTTACACCTTAACTCCTACTTATTTTAATTCTTGTAAGTGGATCATTTTATCATAACATCAAGTGGAAAAAATTGAACTCCACATCCTCTTAGGTGCAAGTCTTTGGGTAAGTTTCTAAGCGGTGCTTTTTCCTTACGAACACTTCATATGTTAGTTTTTCCTTTTCCAAAGGCTACTCTAAGACGTGTAAAACTTAAGATGAGTAAAAATAACACTTAGATATATGTCAAATGTGACACATCTAGCATTCTCTAAAATGTTCATGCACTTGGTCTCATGATTTTCTTCAGTCATAAGGTCTTATTCTAGGTGATAGATAAGTATACTACAAGAAAATTAAATCTAGTCTACTTATATCCCAACATTTATATGAAAGATTTAAGAACCTAAAACTTAACATACCTAACTAAGATAATATCTAAAGTACAAAAAAATTTCACTTAAACAAGAATGATCTCCTAGGCATGGTGTTCTAAAGATACTTAGGGTTTTAGGCTTAGTTCTCTAAGTGAAGTGGATGGTGCATTTTGTGCCCTAAGTGTCTACCTTAGCTCCTTCTTTGTCTTTTCCTTTTTGTATGCTCAATGAATCCTCGAAATCTAGGTTTATGAGGGTGGTTTGATGCTCTAAAGTTTCATTAAATGGGTTGTACAAGGTTTTCTAAAGTGACATTTTCAAGCGGACTAAAGTATGGGAGACAAAAATAAGCTTTTCTGCCATAAGTGGTGTACTTGTGGGGGTGGTGATAGGGATGGAAATAGGGAATTCTTTCCTTTTTGTTTTTAAGCCGAGAGTTTTTAGAAAAATGAGAGAAGATGAGAGTGAATGAGGGTTTGATGGTTATTGGTAATGTGTTCAAATGGATCTATCATATGAGCTTTTATATACTTCTTAGTGAGTGCAAGGGTTGGATAATTAATGATTAGATGATGTAATCTTATTGGGACAAATAGTAGATTTGATGGAACAAAGGAGTGTTAGATTGGCCTCTCCTCCCTTCTCCAATCAGTGTGTCCTCTTCTCCTTATGGCATAGTCATGTCCAGTCAATTTTATTTTATGTGATTAGTTGAACCACTTATCTATAGGTAGATAACTTATATGAAGAGAAGGGGATTGTCTTATCTTAAATCTATGGGAAGTTATTATGTGATAAGTCAATCTAAATCTCACTATTGTCTTTAGTTCTAATTAAGTTCATATTGGATATAAAATTGAACATGATTAGCCAATTATGAGCCCCACACGTATGGTTCTTTTAGGGTTTGTATCATAACTTGAAGTCGTGACAGGCATCATATATCGTATAAAGGACCATAGATTGGCTACCCTCCCAATTGACAATCCTTTATATGACATATAAGGCTACTACTACGACTAAATACCCAAGAGTTATGCAAGCATAGATAATATCACAACATAGTTATATTAATATGAATTTAATAATATAACTATCATATATATAACACATACACTAAGTCTTTAGCGTACTATTAAATAAACTACAAGTATATTAGATAACATATAATATAAGATAATAAGTTTCTACTTAAGAGTTTGTTACAGTAATAATAATACTCTCTTAACTCTTAGCATAAACTCACACCAATCCAAATACTTCCCACTGACCTTAGGCATCTTACGGCCCAACGTAACTAAAAGGTTCTCTCGCAAAAGCAACCTATAAGGGTTTAAGCTAAAGATCTTAGTGAGTTATTCCTTAACCATCCAACAAATAAGTTATTCAACAATTAATTTTCACACATAAGAATGCATGAACACACAAAATGCCATGCAAATACATGTAAGTGACCAAGTGTCGCATGCAACTTAGATTTAATACCCTTCGAAGTCAAGGTTGGAGTATACATAGCACCAATCAAATCTAAGTATCATACTTGAATTTTTACAACTACGAAACTTTATGTTTTGTATTAAAAAAATAAAATGGTATATCCATATTCAGTTTTAATTAAAACTAAGTTCTAAGTATGATTGTGAGTGGGTTCTCACAGTCTACACTCGCCCCTAAATGGAGGTCTTTAAACTCGACCCTTAGTTAAGC
This sequence comes from Lumnitzera racemosa, assembly GCA_024138005.1. Classification (NCBI taxonomy): domain Eukaryota; kingdom Viridiplantae; phylum Streptophyta; class Magnoliopsida; order Myrtales; family Combretaceae; genus Lumnitzera; species Lumnitzera racemosa. The sequence goes on along the minus strand of JAMXBC010000009.1, from coordinate 43,938,979 downwards.
AGTTGGTGCTTCCAACGCCTAATAATCTTGTAGACTAGGGTAAGGTCATATTGTATACGTGCATTGTACTAAAACCTATAATCATAATTTATTAACCCCCGTATGACCTCTTGTTACTTCTGTATGATGTGACGATCGGAATTACGTATGTAATGTATGTTTATGCATGTTTTAATTTAGTGAGTTGAAGTTTGATATCATTAAGTCCAATTATTATATGATCAATCAAAATCACAAATAAATCAATTCCTATTAGATCTCTTCCTTAACAAACAATACATTGTCATACTTTAAAGTAATTTCACAACTTATCAAATAGTATTATACACATACATAACTCAGCCCCACACATCATCTAATTATTAATAATAGTTAATATTCACTAACTACAAGCACAAACGTGTATGTAATTATAGATACCTAATTTTTGCCCCTAACTCCCCCTTTTTATTTTTTAAATTAGGTTATAAGGTCCTAAATTAGAAAAAGTTCAAAAAATGGAAAATTAAAGAAAACCTCAAAAAAATGAAGAGATTTAGAAAAAAAAAATAGGAATTCTAGAAAAATACAAAAAAAAGAGGAAAAAACACGCACAAAAAAAAAAAGAAATTTAGAAAAAAATACAAAAAAATGGAAAATTTAGGACAATATATAAGAAATTTGAAAAGTCACAGAAAAAAAAACGAATTTAGAAAATAATAAATTTTTAGGTTGCTTGGATAGGATATATTTTTAATTTAATTAGACTTAAAATAATGGACTGTTAGATCTAAGCTTAGATTTAAATCTAACCTAAGTTGACTTAATCCATATGTATAGTTTAATTGCACATATGGACAAGGCATAGGCCAATGACCTAATAGCTAAACACATGGACATTGCAATTTGAATTAACTGGAGATTAGGAGTTCAAAACTCACTGGAGCTATAAAAGTTGTTTTTTTTTTCTCTTAGTCTCTATGCATAGCCACATGTTAGGTCATCATTAGGCCACATATCTAATTACGACATGTAGCACTTTATGATTGGTTGCGATAGCAAATTTTCTTTTCCCCCAATTTTTCCTCCCCTTTCCTTATTTCTTTCTCATTCTTTTCTCTTTTATCAATCATACATATACATAACGTAGGGGGTATAGGTGAGATTCATTTAAAAAAAAAAGTAACACAGGAAAAACACATAAGGGAGGGGAATTCTTTAAAAAAAAAACATACTCACACAAAAGGGTGGACCCACACACTCTCTCTCAGTTTTGGCTATAGACCCCTCTCTCTCTCTACCGTATACTCTCTCTCTCTTGGTTGCCTTTAGCCCTTTCCCTTTCACTTTCGATCCACTCTCTCCATCTCTCTATCATACCTAAAGACTGACTACGACACACATACATACCCACTCTTAACCGATAACAGCAACTTGATACCCCCCAACAACCCACTCTCACATCACCGACCACCTTGAAAGCCTATGACTGCTGTCATCCGAGTCACTCTCAGTCGAACCTATATCCACACAAAGCCATCCTCAACCGATCAAAACCCCCCATACTCACAAACCTTCGTAAAACTACACCAAACCACCAAGGCCACATACATTGTCCAAACCTATACATACTTACCTCGACTTTCTCTTTGTATCCCTACTCTCTATCTCGCAAATCACTCTCGCACATTACTCTCACTCATACACACTACACACCCTCGACCCTTACCCACTCGTACGAGTACTTACTAAACATCAACCGATTGTACGACTCATTCGCTAAACTCACGCTAGATCACCTATGTACAATCTCCATCCTTTCCTTGAATCAGCACAGCTACACTTCAACCCCCTTTTCGTACAGACCACCATAGCCACCACCACCACCGGCTAAACTAGGCCACGATGTTTTTCCTATACCCCCTAAGGCTAATAAGTCCGATATGAAACCGACTTCACCTACTTAAAAATCTCCCCAGAACCACCAAAAACACATCCCTCATTCGCTGTTGTAAGAAGAGTTCGAGTTGTAGAGTTTTGACTCAAGATTTGAATTGACCCAATCCGACTGACCCACCAACTCGAGCCCGCTCCATGACTTGTGCAGATCTCCCTTAGGTCCAATTTCCATATGTAGCAATTGTATTTTATTTATTTATTTATTTCATTACTTTTATTTTACTTTATTTCATTTGTTTGTTGTAAATCTAAATATCATTGTAAATAAGAAAAAAGAGAAAAAAGAAAAAAAATAGTTTAGTTTTTATTTATTTATTTATTTTAAGCATAATAGAAATAGATGAAGTAATAAATAATAATAATAAACAAATAAAAAATAATCAAAATGTTTTTATCACCTAGAAAATTGAATTTTCAAAAATAAATAAAAATAAACGAATCCTTTCAAAATTAGGACCATTTTAAAGTTTTTAAAAATAAAATCTAATTTAAGACCTTTTAGGAAATTTCACCAAATAAGTCAAAATGAATAAAAAAGTAAACCCAGATGTTTTTCAAAAATTAAAATGAATCAACCCGCTGTATTTTTGGTAAACAAACTACGGAAGTTTGATCCCGAATAACAGGTATATAGGCACTTGTACGTAAGTATAGGGCAACTTAAAATATGGAAAGTTTTATTTTTTCCATTTTTAGATATTCATATAAATTGATTAATTTTTAGTCACATATAAAATTATTAGTTGTTGTAGAAATTAAAAAGAGTATATTTGAAAAGCGAAATTAAATTTGGAAAGTTAAAAAGTGGTACCCATATAGGGTTTAATAAATTAGCCCCTATATCTAGATCTCTAGTTTTCAAAAAGCCATTTTTATAAATTGGTTTTTTAATCGATAGATTGGTAAAAAAGTTATAACCAATCCACCCAATTGATTATAACTTAATTCTTTTTCCCAACTTCGGTCAAGTGGAGACTCCAATAACTCTTCAAATTGAAAAAATGGTTGTCTTTAAACTCTAGTCGAGGATTAGTATTAAACGAGTAGGGTTTAGTATTGATTGGTACAAAGAAAGCCCATAAAGAACTAGGAAGGTGAAAAACCAAGCTCAACAACTTAGCAACTCCACCAGGGATGTTAAGAGAGCTAACCATTTAAAAAAGGTTTCAAAATTAAAATTGGTTTTCAAATTACCCATCTTATTTAGTTATTAGTTTATTTATTTATTTGTATATTCAATTGTTTATTTGTTGTTGGCTTCGTATATATATTTGTTTTAATTAGCATATTTATTTTGTAAATAGCATTCATCAAGGCATAGGGGTTCACTTATTACATCAAAGATGCAAGGAAGATACAGTCAAACCTAAGCCATCTTAAGACCTTAGGACGAGGAGCTATTGTGTAAGTTGTAGGCATAGTGGGACAACTACTGTTCTAGGCTGATTAGGCTACCTTACTTAAACGTCGATGTGACTAAGGAACCGTTTTGTACGAAACACATGAGGTCACAGAGTTTAAGAACCTCTAGAACCCTCATTTCTTGCACACATTCTTTTAAGCTTAACAAATGGCTAATAGAACGACATTGTCACAAATTAGAAAAAGAAAAGATAAGCTTGAAGCTTCTATAGTCTCTCATCTTTTGTTACTTGTCTGTACTATTTTCTTACATATCAAACAAATTGGGATATGGAGGGTCATTTGTTACATCAAAGATGTAGGGTAGATACGGTCAAACCCAGGCCGTCTTAGGATCTTAGGAGAGGGGCCATTGTGTAAGCTTTGTATGTTGTAGTGTAACCATCGCTTGAAGTTGATTAAGCCACCTCACTTAAGCTTGATATGACTAATGAAAGTGTTCTTTAACAAGTGAGGTCACAGAGGACCTTTTAAAACCCATCCTGATTATATATACTTCCCTCTAAGCTTGAGTTAATACACTACCCTTAAGAAATTATAACCCTACTAATCGTTTAAGAGTTTTTTTAAACAAGTTTTTGAAAATTATAGTAGGGTTGCAACTTAAGGAGTAATATATTAACCCAAATGACTCTAATATCTGCATATTTCCACTTTTTTTTTTTTTTTTTGCATTGATGATTGACTCTTGTTCATAAAATGTGTATACTTAGGATGGTAGACAACCAAGTGAATGATCAAGCAAGCAATAGGCTACTGGATACCTCTAGGTTTCACGAGCAAGTGCTAAGAGATGAAATTGCCTACTTGAAGGAAAAGATTGAGTGTTCTAAAGCTCACAATTGAGCCTTAAGATCCCTTTTAGAACAGGTCATTGGGGATACTTATGAGATGATAGACGACCTTAAGGTCCGTATATAGGACTTAATGTAGGGTCTTTCCAATTCAAATTTAAAGAGCTTAGAATAAAGTTTTAAAATAAATGTTAGGTTCTTTGTCTTTGTTTTTGTATTATGGTCTTCCTTTTTTAAAATAATAAAGCTCTCTTTAGTTCATCATTCATCATTCTTTAACATTCCTGTTTTTGTAAATAGTCTTTCAATAAACAGTTATCTAACTACTATTCGATCTCATCCATAGATTTGTCAATAGAAACCTAAAAAAATCACCATCCTTATTTGTAAATTATATTTTGAAAATAAAACTTTACCTTTCTCTCTCTAAAAAAAATTGAAAAAAAAAATGAAAAGAAAAGTTGCCGACGGCTATAAATCCTTATAGGCTTAAGAAGCCAACACAAACTTAAGCCTTTAACCCACTCAAGTAACTAACTCAAATACTTGGTTTTCAAATGACATGAGGTCCCTTGACCTATTAAGGAAACCAAATACGAGCCCCTTAGCCCATTTAAGCTAAACATAAGTCCTTTGGTTTATTCAACTAAATACGAACCCCTTCGCCCATTCAAGCCAAACACGAGTCCCATGGCCCATTTAACCCCAAATACGAGCCCCTTGGCCTATTTAACAAACATGAGCCCTTTGGCCTACTCCAGCAGCTAGCCCAAACATTTGGCATTCAATCCATACCAGACCTATTAAAGAAACCAACATGAGCCCTTTGTTACCATCTAATCTAAACATAAGCTACTTTGCCAATACCAACCTTAAGCCTATTCAGGTAGCCTACCTAAATACAGGCTGCTTGGTAAGGCATTCAACCTAAACACAAACCTTGAGCTTATCCAACCGGCTTACCTAAACACAAGCCACTAGGCTGGCTAGCCAATCCGAACATGAACCACAGCCTATTAAGGTAGCTGACTTAAACATAATCCTCAACTCCTAAAAGTAACTAAGCGAAGCCAAAACCCTTGATTTGTTTAGAAAGCCAAGCTTAATCATGAACTCAACTAGAACACAAAATCAAATACTAGGGCACGATTTGAGAAATTGGGGGGGCAAAACCTAATCTTGGGCAAATAAAAAACGGACTACTCCTTAAGAAACCGGTAACTTACTTTTTGAAAGTTTAGGATGAGAAGAGGTAAGCTATATCTTATACACCAACCTAAAACATTTTGAGAGTTGGGCAACATAATGGTGAGAATACTTTGAACTCATTCCTTAAAGGAGGTTCACTTAGAATGTGATACATAGATTATAGTGAAGTTCGACATTCATTTCTAAATCCTAAACATGATGTTCTGTTGTTCACCTTGTTGGACCTATTTGGAGAATTTCTAAATTTAAACCCTGTCAAGAACCAACCTATAATAGGGCAATTCCGAGGTTAAGGTTATTGATTAGAAGATAGGGGTAAGATTAGTTTATGCTTGTTTGAGTAACATTAATTCAAAAACGAATTTTATTTTTAATAAATTATTTTTCTTTCAAATGAAGAAGAGCCAATTTCCTTTTTCAACCACCTCAAACCCATACACTTGAAATCCATGGAATTAGGGCCTTGAATTGTTTAAAAAGAAAAAAACTAAGCAATGGAAACAATCACTCTTGGGCCTAAAAGAAAAGAGAGAATAGTAAGAGATGGTAAGGCAAAGAAATTTAAAAAAAGAAGAAGAAGAAGAAGAAGAAGAAAAGAGGCCAAAGAATTAGGCTCGGAAGTGTAGGACAAAAAGACCTAAGAAATATTTTACATCCCAACAAGAGCAACTAAGGCTTTCCTACCCATAATACTGCCCTTATACATGTAAAAGCTCTTTCGATCTTGAAAGATAATTTATTTTTAATAAAATTTGTTTTTGAAATTAGGATAAGTGTACTCCTAATTTTTTTCCTAAGGTTCTTGATTTGTACACTTGAGATTAATAAAAGTATTTTTTACCAAAATAAGCCTTTTCATTGATCCTTTTGAAACCTTTAGACCAAAAGCCTAAATTCATAAGGTTAAATTGAAAACGACCTAACGGATTAATCAAGGAGTATCACTTACAAAATGGATTATAATTTTTGGAACTAAAGTTGAGAGCAGAGTCTAGACCGAGAGCTAGTAAAAAATACCTTTTTTAATAGACTAATTATGAGTTACCTTTTCCTTAAGAAAGGCGTGCTTTAAGATCATAAAAGCCCTAAGAGAAGCCCTAGGGTTAAGGGCATTAAGAAATTCCACTAAGGATAGGGGTGGTTATAAGATTGTTTCTTAATAAGAATTTATACTTATTGGCAAAAATTTCCAAAAAACAAAAGAAGAAAGAGAAAAAAAAAAAAGAAGAGAGAGAAAGTAAAGGCTTATTATAAAATTTTTTCCAATCCTTGTCGGTACGAATAGCCAAGCTTTTAATCCATGTCATCCATTTCCTTTCCAAAGTCATCATTCTTCCCCAATTGTGCTTTTTTTAAACATCCTTCAAACTCTTTTTTCAAATCAAGGAGCCTATCCCTACTCTTTTCCTTGATTCATAAATGGTTTTTCAACAATTTCTCTACAAATACTTTTCTAAGTCAAAGAGACTTTTGAAATTGGTTGCTTACCTTACTTTAGTTCTTTAATCCTTCATCATTTTCCCTTTAGGATTCAAGCCAGCTCTTAGAGCTCTATCCCCTTTTCTTTCCTTTTTTAGGGTTCTAACTAGCCTTAAGGGCGTTGACCCGTCTTTCTAGGGTGTTAGCTAGCTCTTAAAGCGTTGACCTTTCTATTTTTTTCTTTTTAGGGTTCTAGCTAGCCTTTAGGGCATTATCTCGTCTTTCCAAGGTGTTAACTAGCTCTTAAAGTACCGACCTCTCTTTTTTGTTTTTTCTTTTTAGGGTTTTAGTTAGCCTTTAGGGCACTATCTCATCTTTCTTTTTAAGGAACCCATTAGCCTTAGGGCATAATCTTATCTTTCATTCTATGCTGTTGGCCAACTTTCAGCCCCTCTTTCGTAATCTTCCTTAAGGTCTTTGGTGAGCCTATAAGGCATTTCCCTCACCAACATTCTCTTAGTGAGCCCGTAGGGCACTTCTATTCCTTTAGTAAGCCTATAGAGTGCTTTTTTTCACCAATTTCTCTTAAGAGAGCCCACGAGGCGCTTATCTTTCACCAACTTCTCTCAAGCGAGCCTACAGGGTACTTCTCTTTCACCTTTCTCTTAGAGAATCCACAGGGCGCTTCTCTTTCACTAATCTCATAATGATCCCTTAAGGTGCTTCTCTTCATTAAGTTTTTAATTAAGGGTCTTATCTAGCTCTAGGAGTGCTTCAACCATCCTACCTAGGATAGTAGCTCAAAGGAGTATTACTAGGTTTTCCAAATCAATCAAATTTTAGGGTATCTAGTCCTTAAGAGATGCTCATGCCTAAGTTAGTCAACTCAAAGGAGCACTCTAAGTTTCAGATCAATCAAATTTTAAGGTTACTAGTCCTTAAGAGACGCGCCCACTTAGGATAGTTAACTCAAAGGAGTACTACTAGGTTTTAGATTAATCAAATTTTAGGGTTTCTAGTCACTAAGAGACGCTTTTGCCTAGGTTAGTCATCTCATAAGAGCACTACCAGGTTTCAAATCAATCAAATTTTAGGATTGCTAGTCCTTGAGAGATGCTCCCGCTTAAGTTAGTCAACTTAAAGGAGTATTACCAAGTTTCAGATCGATCAAACATTAGGGTAGCTAGTCCCCAAGAGATGATCCTGCCTAGGATAGTCAGCTTAAAGGAGTACTACTAAGCTTTCTAGATTGATCAAACATTAGGGTAGCTAGTCCTTGAGAGATGCTTTCGCCTAAGATAATCAACTTGAAGGGGCACTACCAAGTTTTCTAGATCGATCAAATCCTAGGGTTGCTAGTCCCCAAGAGATGTTACTGCCTAGGTTAGTCAGCCAAAAGGAACACGACCAGGTTTTAGATCAATTCTAGATTAGGATTGCTAGTCCCTGAGAGATTACTTTAGTTAGCACAATAGAGTATTACTAGATTTCAATTTAAGGTCTTAGCTAGCTTTAGGAGTGCTTTTCCTACCTTAGTTAGTCAACTCATTAGGGTACAACTAAGTTTTCTCACCTCAATTTAAGGTCTTAGCCAGCTCTAAGAGTACTTTGCCCACCTTGGTTAGTCAGCACATTGGAGTATGACCAAGTTTCTCATTTTCAGTTTAGGGTCTTAGCTAGCTCTAAGAATACTTTGCCCACCTTGGTTAGTCAGCTCATTAGGGCACAACCAAGTTTCTCACCTTAGTTTAGGGTCTTAGCTATCTCTAGGAGCGTTTTGCTTACCTTGGTTAGTCACCTCATTAGAGCATAACCAAGTTTCCTCATTCAATTTAGGGTTTTAGCCAACTCTAGGAGCATTTCACTTACCTTGTTAGTTAGCTCATAGGGGTACGACCGAGTTTTCTCTATCTTTTAGGGTCTTAACCAACTTTAGGAGCGCTTTACCAATGTTTGTTAGTTAGCTTATTAGGGCATAACCAAGTTTTCTCATTCAATTTAGGGTTTTAGTTAGCTTTAAAAGTGCTTCACCTACCTTGGTTAATCAACTCATAGGGGTACAACTAAGTTTTCTCTATCTTTCAAGGTCTTAGTTAGCTCTAGGAGCGCTTTGCTTACCTTGGTTAGTTAGCTCATTAATGCACGGCCAAGTTTATCTATTAATTTAGGGTCTTAGCTAGCTCTAAGAGCGCTTCACCCGCCTTGGTTAGTCAGCTCATTAGGGTATGACCATGTTTTCTCACGTCAGTTTAAGTTCTTAGCCAACTTTAGGAGTGCTTTACTTACCTTAGTTAGTCTGCTCATTGGGGTATAACCAAGTTTTCTTATCATTTTAAAGTCTTAGCCAGCTCTAGGAGTGCTTTGCCCACCTTGGTTAGTTAGCTCACTAGGGTACGACCAAGTTTTCTCACATCATTTTAGGGTCTTAGCTAACTTGAGGAGCGCTTTGCCCACCTTGGTTAGTCAGCTCATTGGGGTACGATCAAGTTTCTCATTTCAGTTTAGGGTCTTAGTCAGCTCTAGGAGTGCTTTGCCCACTTGGTTAGTTAGCTCATTAGGGTACCACTAAGTTTCTTATCTTAGTTTGAGGTTTTAGCCAACTCTAGGAGTCATTACCCTTCTCAACCCTGTTTAGGGTCTTAGCTAGCTCTAGGAGCACTTTACCTAACTTAGTTAGTCAACTCATTAGGGCATGACTAAGTTTTCTTATTCTTTTAGGGTTTTAGCCAGCTCTAGGAGCGCTTATCATCTTACCTTAATTTAGGGTCTTTGTTAGCTTTAAGAGCACTTTGCCTACCTTGATTAGTTAGCACATTGGGGTACGACCAAGTTTCTCATTTCAGTTTAGGGTCTTAGCTAGCTCTAGGAGTGCTATGCCCTCCTTAGTTAGTCAACTCATTAGGATACGACCAAGTTTCTCATCTCAGTTTAAGGTCTTAGCCAACTCTAGAAGCGCTTTGCTTACCTTGGTTAGCCAGCTTATTGGGGTACCACCAATTTTCTTATTCTTTTAGGGTTTTAGCCAACTCTAGGAGCTCTTACCCATCGCACCTCAGTTTAGGGTCTTAACCAGCTCTAGAAGCATTTTGCCCACCTTGGTTAGTCAACTCATTAGGGCATGACCAAGTTTCCTCTATTAGTTTAGGGTCTTAGCCAACTCTAAGAGCGTTTTGCCCATTTTATGTCGGTTTGTTAGAGCATCGCCTAACTTTAAATCTTCTTTCTGTCTTTTAGCTAGCTCTTAGAACGCTACCCTTCTCTTCTCTAAATCCCCAATAGATTGGACCTAAGATAGCTAACTATCTATAATAGCTGTAGCACTTCTTAAGACCAAATCCACCTTTAGGGTAAAAATAATGTCTATTGTATCTTTGTGGCAAAGTTTTGCTCAAACTTTACCATAAAGAGGGGTAGCTATAGACACCTAATTTTTGCATCTACCCCCTTTTTATTTTTCAGATTAGGTTATAATGTCCTAAATTAGAAATAGTTCAAAGAATAAAAAATTAAAGAAAACCTCAAAAAAATGAATAGATTTAGAAAGCATAGGAATTGTAGGAAAAATACAAAAAATAGGAAAATGGGAAAAACAAAAAAAGAAGAAATTTAGAAAAATTTAAAAAAAAATGGAAAAATTTAGGAAAATATATAAGAAATTTGAAAAGTCACAGAAAAAAAAGGAATTTAGAAAATAATCAATTTTTAAGTTGCTTGGATATAGTAGATTTTTAATTTAATTAGACTTAAAATAAAGAACCGTTGGACCTGAGCTTATATTTAAATCTAGTCTATATGTGTAATTTAATTGTATATATGGATAAGGCATAGGCCAATAGCCTAGTGGTTAAATACATGAACATTGCAATTGGAATTAATTAGAGATTAGGTGTTCGAAACTCATTAGAGCTATAAAAGTTTTTTTTATTTTTCTCTTAAACTCTATGTGTGGCTACTTGTCAAGCTATCATTGGGCCACGTATCTAATTGCGACATGTGGTGCTTTACGATTGGTCGCGATAGTAAATTTTCTTTCCCCCCAATTTTTCCTCCCCTTTCCTTATTTCTTTCTCTTTCTTTTTTTTTTTTTATCAATCACACATACACACCATGCAAAGGGGGTAGGGGGTGGTGGAGAGGGGGAGATTCATTAAAAAAAAAAAAGCAATACAGGAAAAACATATAGGGGAAGGGAATTCTTTCAAAAAAAAAAAAAAGCATACATACACAAAGAGGGGACCCATACTCTCTCTTTTAGTTTCAGCTCTAAACCTCTTCCCCATCCCCCCCTCCCCCCTCCCCCTCTCTCTCTCAACTGTCTCTTTCCCTCTTTCCACCGTATACTCTCTCCCTCTTAATCGACTTTGGCTCTCTCCTTATTATTTTCGATCCACTCACTCCATCTTTCTCTCATACCCAAAAACTGACCATGACATACACATATACCCACTTTCGATCGACAACAGCAACTAGACACCCCCTGACAACCCACTCTCACATCACTGACCTCCTTGAAAGCCTACGGCCATTGTCATCCAAGTCACTCTCGGTCGAACCCATACCTTCATATAGCCATCCTCAACCAATCGAAACCCTCCATATTGATAAACCTTCCTCAACCCACCCGAACCACTAAGGTTACATATACCATACGAACCCACACATACTTACCTCAACTTTCTCTCTCTATCCACACTTTCTATCTTGCAAATCTCTCTTACACATTACTTTCACTTGCACATACTGTATACCCTTGACCCTTACCTACTCACTCTTCCACTCATCGAACATCAACTGATCACATGACTCACTTGCTAAACACATGCCGGATCAGCCACACATGACCTCCATCCTCTCCTTGAATCAGTACAGCTACATTTCAACTCCCTTTTCACATAGATCACTATGGCAACCAACACAGCTGACCAAACTAGGCCACGGCGTTATTCCTATACCTCTTATGGCCAATAAGACCGACATGAAATCGCCTTCACCTACTTAAAAATCTCCCTAGAACCACTAGAAACGCCTCCCTCGTTTGCTATTGTAGGAAGAGTTTGACCCGTAGAACTCCTACCCAAGATCCGAATTTACTCGATCCGACCAACCCATAAACCCGAACCTATTCCACAACGTACGCAGATCCCCCTTTGGTCCAATTTCCATATGTTGCATTTGTATTTTATTTATTTATTTTATTTTATTACTTTTATTTTACTTTATTTCATTTGTTTGTTGTAAATTTAATTATATTTGTAAATAAAAAAAAGAGAAGAAAGAAGAAAAAAATAAAAAAGAGAACGAGAGAAAAAACCAAAATATATATATATATATGTGTATAGTTTAGTTTTTATTTATTTATTTATTTTAAGCAAAATAGAAATAGATAAAGTAATAAATAAATAATAATAAAAAATAATAAAATTATTTTTATCACCTAGAAAATTGAATTTTCAAAAATAAATAAAAATAAATGAATCCTTTCAAAATTAGGACCATTTTAGAGTTTTCAAAAATAAAATCTAATTTATGACCCTTTAGGAAATTTCACCAAATATTGCAAAATGAGTAAAAACGTAAACCCAGATGTTTTTCAAAAGTTAAAATTAATTAACTCGTTGTATTTTTGGTAAACGAACTACAGAAGTTCAATCCTGAATAGTAGGTATATAGGCACTCATACGTAAGTGTGAGACAACTCAAAATATGGAAAGTTTTATTTTTTCCATTTTTAGATATTCGTATAAATTGATTAATATTTAGTCACGTGTAATATTATTAGTTGTTGTAGAAATAAAAAAGGGTATATTTGAAAAGCGAAGTTAAATTCGAAAAGTTAAAAAGTAGTACCTGTTTAAGGTTTAATAAATTAGCCCTTAGATTTAGATCTTTAGTTTTCAAAAAGTCGTTTTTATAAATTGATTTTTTAATTGATAGATCGATAGCTAAGTTATAACCAATCCACCCAATTAGTTATAACTTAACTCTTTTTCCTGACTTCGATCGAGTGGTGACTCCAATACCTCTTCAAATTGAAAAAATGGTTTTATTTAAACCCTAATCGGGGATTTGTATTAAACAAATAGGGTTTAGTACTGATCGGTTTAAATAAGGCTTATCTTATAAAAAGAATTAGGAGGATGAAAAACTAAGCTCAATAATAATCATTAAGAGTACTTACTCAATTATAATAGATGTTAGGGATCATAATAATTTGCTAGTAGGTCAATATTGGTATCATGATCACCGGATATTTAGAGAATACAAAATGTAATAAGTATTTGAGTGAATTAATAAAGCCATTCATATATTTAATACTAATTATCTAAATTAGTTATCTATTCATATAAATTCCTTGGTTTAAGCTTTTTCGTTAATCGCGTGGAACCTTTTCATTTTAGTTTCGATTTTTGTGAATTTATAGTCCATCTTTATCGTTTTCAGATGTACTTTCTTATAATCGAATTCGTTTAGAACGTTCTAACTTGCATTTTTTATAACGGTTTAAAAAATATTACTAATTTTATTATTTTGAGTTAAATATTTATAAATTATTATTTTAAGTTTTTCTTTGTGAATTTATGATTTATTAAATATCTAAAATTTATATTTTTTTAATTTTATTATTTTTAAGTCTATTTATAACAATTTACTTATTATACTATTTTTAGCTCAAGTACTTATTTAATTCATTTTTTGTTACTTTAATTATTTCCCAATTAATTAATTATTTTATTATTACTAATTAATAATATGGAATGCTAACATGGCAGCTTATAAATGCTCCACGCGTCATTTTTATGAATTTTCATATTTTTCCAATTTCTCCTATTTTGTAAATTAACCCAATTAACTTTCTTAAACTTACGGCATTTATGTATATGTATATATATATTATTTTATTTGATAATTATATTCTAGTATATTATACACATACTAATTAGGTGTATATGCATACTTGTACCACATTATACTATTAGTATACGTATTTTTATACTTGTACACACTTGTATACTTTTGTTTTCTTATCTTATTTATATAAACATATGTAAACTCACACTATACACCTAAATATACTACATCCTATACATATATAATTATGTGCTACACTTGTATATATATATATAGGAATGTATATTCATATGTGTATTTTATATAAAGAAAAATGAAAATAACTATCATACATACTATATTCATATAATTATGTGTTTTAAATATACCATATATTTATATGTATTTGATCCTCTTATATATATCCATAGGTGCATACATATACATGTACAAGAAACAAAATGAATAATATTTATTTAACTTTAATTACATGTACAAATAATTTAATACAAAGAAATGAAATTACAAAATCACTACATTACATATTCCCAAAATACATGTATTTCTACAAAATTTACATATATAACAAGAATACATATAATTTAAAAAAATAATTACAAAAAATAAATACTACTTAACTATTCCATTTATAACTTGAAGAGTTGTTGATCCAAAAGCTTTTCTTCTTCTTCTTCACTTTGTTGAATCAAAATACAATGAAATAAATAAAAGACAACTAAGTAAGAAATGAGAGAGGGTCACGGTTTTGGAAATGGCTAAAATATATGCTCCTTTTGAGCTTTTGGTTTCTAAGATCTAAAAGAAACAAAGTTACCAAGTACATTTAACTTCCAGCAGGCATAAATGAAAAGGAATAGGAAAAAAGTAATATATATATATATATATATATATATAGATGAAGAAAGATAAGGGATGAGGGAATTGATTTGACTTTTTTCATCTTATCTAATCCTAAACAAGGAATTAAACACATGGGTTGCTAATTGTTCTCGAAGAGAAAAGAAAACATATGGTAAAGGAAAAACTAAGGAAGGAAAACGAAAACGAAAATAATTAGGAATCATACAGTTAATTTTATAAATATAAAATTGTAGACTTAATTATAATTATGAAATAATATTCATAATTTTATTAATTGAATTGTTACTCGTTATGTTTATAATATTTTGGTGTTATCTTTATTCATTCATTAAAAATTTTACGCAATTACGCTTATTATTCAATAATCATATTCAATTAGGGTTTTATTATTATTAGGGTAAATTTCTTCATTTTATAAGCTTAGGGTTATAGTTTTAAGGTTTTTTATTAAGTTTGAGTTCAATCTCGAGTATTTATGCATATATAGGGTTTAGGGTTTTTGTATGCAATTAAGATTTCAATTAAGATTTTAAAGTTTTTATTATGCACAATATATATTCAAATTCATAATTTAGTAAAATTTTTAATTTACTCAGCCTTGTCAACCCATGAAGTTATTTAGAGCACTTAAGTCCAATTTAGTGTTTAGATTGAAACCTTATAGGGTTTATGGTTTGGTTCTTGAAATATTGCTTATCTTATAATTTACTCCTTAAAAGGAAATGTAGAGTTTTAAATTTAAGGTAGTCTTGGTGAAGTTCGAGTTTTCAATTGATCGCTTAGGGTCTTAATAGTCTTAAGTATCTTTAGCTCATCTTAGGCTTTAGGGTTTGGTGACTTAGAGTTTGTTATCTCTATATTAGGGTTTCTAGTCATCTAAGTCAAGAATTCACCTTACTTAAGGTTTAGGATGATTTCTAAGGTTTTTTCTTTCATCGACTTTAAAACCTTTGAATTGAATTATTGTTATGAAATAACTAGGTTTGACTTTTAAATGTAAACTTAATTCTTAGTTTAGTTTATCCTTAGGAATGATCGAATGGTACTCCAGTTACTTGAATGTCACCTAAAGTAGTAGAGTTTATAACATGTATAATTATTTAAATCTTAGAAAAATAAATTAATACATATAGATACATGTAGGTGCATACTTATGTATTTACATATACATACTCTTGTATTTTACTACTTACTTATACATGTGTATTTACACTATTTAATGACGTTCATATGTATATGTATATTAATGTATATATTGTTAGTAGTACATGTATTTACATGTACTAAACTATATATGTACTAAATCATATATGTGCATAAAGTTAAATGTACTTATTTATATATGCGTAAGTACATAAACATAGAGAAAAAGAGTGGTATGTACAATCAAACACATATTCATTAAATTTTCTATTACAAAATGCTAAAACTAGATATATCTTATACCAATATATTCTCCCAATACATAAGACACTAAATTACATATCACATAAGAAAATATACAATTTATTATACAATGAAAAATTAAAATAACATAATATAACTTTAATTACTTTGACCTTTAAATTTTGAAGTTGAAGCCTCCTATTTCTTCTTGAAATTGATGATAAGATGATGATGAAATATGGAATGTATTATGGAAGTTTGGATGGAATGGTAGTTGGGAAGAAAAGAAGAAAATCCAAAGAAAGTAGTTGGAAAGGGGGAGAGCGTCTTGTCAGTCCAAAATAGAAAAGGAAAGCTTGCTTTTATGTTTATATTATGAAGGAAAAAGATAGAATTTTATGGAGTGTTTTAGTGGAAATAAGTGGCCAGCATAGGAGGAGAAAAAGATAAGGAAAAAAGGAAAGAAAAAGATAAGAGACAGAAAAGATGAAATGACATTGGTGGCTTTACATCTACATTTATTTACATGTGTTTGCATAAGAATTCATATCAGCCAAAAGTGAACAGAGAATAAAGAGAAAAGGAAAGGAAAAGGAAAAGAAGAAGGAAAAGAAAAACAAATAAAGACAAATTAACATTTTGACTTTTCTAAATGTATTTCCCATTTTATATAATGTTTGGAATGAAATATCATGTAATTATGAAAGGAAATATAGGATGTAAAGTTAATATATACTATATAATACATAAACATAAAACATGTACCAAAATTAAATTCAAATAATTAAATCAATATGACACTAACACAAATATATATACACATACATGAAGCTACAATAATCATATAATAATAATTGTAATTTTGTTAATTTACTTAATTTATTTGTTACTCTTTATATTTATAAATACTTCGGAGCTATCTCTATTTGTTTATTAGTGATTTTATGTGATTACACTTATCAGTTGATAATTGTACCTAATCAGGGCTTTATCATTGTTAGAGTAAATTTGTGTGCTTTATAAGATTAGAATTCTAGTTTTAAGTTTTTTATCTGGTTCGGGTTTAATCTCTTATATTTATGCATATTTGGGGATTAGGGTTTTTATGCACGATTAGAGTTTTGATTAAATGTTAGGGTTTTTCTCATTTGTAGTAAATTTAAGTTTATAATTTAGTGAATTTTTTCATTTATCTGGCCTTATCGACTCATGAAATTGTCTAGGGCATTTAGATCTAATTTAGGGTTCAAAGTAAAAGTTTATAGGGTTTACAGTAATTTTCTAATTAATTAGTTATTACTATAATTTTCTTATTCTTTTTTTAATTTGCGGTTTTAATTGGAAAACTAAGAAAACTGATGTGGCCGTTTCTTATTGGTCTATATCACAATTTTCTTAATTCTTCCGATTTTTACAATTACTCCAATTTGTAGTATTAATATAGACATATATATATATTATTGTAAATTATTAAATATTGACAAATAATTCTTATTTTTCTAATGAAGTCCACATCCATTATATGTATATATTTTTACTTATTAACTTATTTTAAGAGAATTAGATACTAATATACATATGTATATAATCTTAGGTATACATATATATGTAAATACTTATACTATACTATACTATACTATACTATATGTATATTTATTTAAATCTTAGCAAAAATAAAGTAATACATGTATATATATGTAAGCGCATCCCTATATATTTATATATACATCTTTTTATATTTTACTACCTACTTACATATGTATATTTGCACTAATTAATGACATATCCATACACTTAGATATATATAGAAGTGCATATTGTTAGTAATACATGTTGATAGTTAGTTTTTGTCCACTTGGTTTGATAAGCATTGATATAACTTCAATTACTCGTCCATTCAACTACCGATAGGTTAGGTAATCTATATTCTCGACACCATGTTGAGTAATTGCACTCTCGACATTCCGCCAAGTAACATAGATCCATTCCTAATTTGAATACAAGTTCATAGCATGAATAGTTATCATACGTATAGTTATATTACATAACTGCCTACTCTCTCTACATTTTAGGGAAGGTGTTTAATCAAGAAACTTCCATGTGTCTTGACAAGTTATTCCAATAACTGCTCCTTCAAACATGATAGTCTCCTATAAATATGAGAAAGAAACTCTATAAGAGACATCTGATAACTCTCAACACTTACTTTACTTTCCTCATTCTTGCTTATTGACTAAGGCATTAGAGTGGTCATACCAGACTGGCCTCAATAACAAGCAATTTTCTTTTCTTTGTAGGACATTTCTATCTCCTAAAATTTATCAACAACATTTGGCATCGTCTATTTTTTTCTAAACATACCCACATGGCTGTAACTAAGATGAGCAAGAGTATAGGTGCTAGCACTTCCTCCCAACACCTTAAGGTAGGGAGCGGCAGGAGTCAACATACTGATGAGCAATAACTAGCTAGACTTAAGCAACTTTGCCTTGATTTGGCCAAGGAAAACTCGTAACTAAACAAAAAGTATGAATAGATTCTTAACCTCCTTCATAATAGTATTCATTCAAATCAGAACAAAGAGCATGGCGATCATGATGCTGATAATAGCAATGATTTAATTTATTCACCTAAGTTACCAAAAAAGCAAGCTGAGGTCATGATGGGACCCTCGACTCTTACATTAAAAAAGAATAACAAAGGTAAGAAACCGCAGCAGGTACATCGTACGAGACCCTCGTATGTCAACACCCTTGCTATAGTAAGTAAGCAATTCCAAATCAAGAAGAGTCCCTTTTGTTCTTGAGATTTTGGAGGAAGTGATACCTTGACACATCAAGTTTCCATAGTTTGAAACTTATGATGAGATGAAGGACCTTGAAGACCACTTAGAGTACTACCACATGTTGGCCAAGTTGCATATTTAAGTGATGCAATGGCCTATCAAGCTTTTCCTTTAACTTTGAGGAAAAGTGAAAAGGACAAACTTGATACAGATGATGATCAAAGTTTGAATGCTAAGAGAAAGAAACTAAGGATTCTAACATTTTCATCCCATACGCCTATCAATGGTCTAATTTTAGACATATTAATGGACGTAAGAAGGTAAAGAGGCATTTTGCAATGGCTGGAAATAATGAGAGGAAATCCCTCAAGGAGAAATTCCAATAAGTACTATGACTTTCACTGCAACAAAGGTCATAACATAGATGAGTAGATCTAGCTCAAGAATGTGATTGAGGATGTAATTCAACATAAGCATTTGCAAAAGGTCTTAGCGCATGATACCGAAAAAATTGAGTAACCATCCTAGAGGAGACATGAGGAATAGGAGAATGACACTCGGCTAATTGTAGCTGAGAGAGATATAATGGATGTGAATTCCAGCAAGGAGCCTAAAATAGTGATCAATACCATTGTTAGCAAACCTATTATAGGCCAATCAAGCTCTTCGAGCCTAATAAATGCTAAAAATTACATTTGTAACATCCAAGGTAAGAAGGTTAAGATTGACAACATAATTTCTTTTATGGGGGAAGACTTTGAAGGCATCTAGAGGCTACATGATGACATACTTGTTATCAGTACAAGAGTTGCTAACTTCAAGGACAAAAAAATTCTTGTTGATATAGGGAGTTCGGCAAATATCATTTTCCAACATGCATTCGACCAAATGAGAGGATAAACAGAGTAATTTCTTTACTAATACAGATTGGCAATGACAAGCATGTAACAGAGGATAAAGTGGACTTCCTCGTTGTTAAATGTTGGTCCCCATACAACATGATAATGGGATGGTTGTGTCAGCATCTAATCAATATTGTCCCTTCAATTGCACATCTTAAAGCCAAGTTCTTTACTTCTATAAGAGTCAGTGTATGTAAAGGAGATTAGCAACTAGTAAGGTCCTTATGTATGAAGGCCTTAAGACAAGAAGAGGTATTTCAAGTAAAAACCTGTCTGGATGGTAAGTTAGTTGGCATAGAGAATGCCAAGAGTGATACTAAGGAAATTTCTTTAGGAGATAACCTTAGGAAAACAATGAGGATAGGGAAACCCTTGTTAGTAGATATTTGACAAAATTTGATTAACTTCTTGCATGCCGGCGCTAATGTATTTACATGGTCTCCTTCGGACATACTGGATATCCTAAAAGAAGTTATGGTACACAATCTCCAGATTAATCCAAATGTAAAGGTAGTCTAATAAAAGAAAGGGAATTTTACACCAGAAAGACAAGCGGCAATAGAAGAATAAGTCAAAAAGTTATTAAAGGTAAGATTTATTTGGAAGAGCCTTATCTGAAGTCTAATGATAAGTAGGGAATGTGTATAAACTTCACGGATCTTAACAAATCCTATCCCAAAGATTGTTTCCTACTACCGAAAATCGATCAAATGGTGGATTCAACCCCTGAAATGTCTTATGGGGGTACTGAACCACCTATAGAAGGTTAGTATATGGCATAGAAGTAGTATTGTTGATTGAGTTGGATTTGCCTAATTTGTGGATACAGAACTTCAACGTGATGGTTAATTAAGTTAGATTAACGAAAAATTTGGAAACTATTGATGAAATTAGTGATATTGCAAGAGCCAGGGTTGCGGCATACTAGCATAGAGCGGTAAGGTATTATAATAAAAAAGTAAAGCATAAGGTTTTTCAAATTAGAGATCTGGTTTGTTGAAAAACGGAAGCAACTAGCCTACAAGTGAGTCAGATAAAGCTCGATGCAAATTGGGAAGATCTTGTCAGGGTCCAGGAAGTCGTTGGCGAGAGGGCTTATCGACTAGAAAGGTTGGATGGATCAATGTTCCCTTAAGCATGGAACCGCAAGAATTTGAAATTATATTTCAATTTATTGTTCGGATGATGTTCATCTCCATTTGTTTGTAAGGCAATAGCTTACTTTCTTGTAAGACGATAGTTTACTTTGTTATGAGAATTATGTTTGAAGTCTTATTATGTTTCTCGATCGTTTTATGATTGCCGAGTTAATGAGTTCTAGACTATATGGTGAATGAACCGGCGTAAGTTCTAGCCTATTGCGGTTAATGGATAATAGAAATCAATCTTACAGTCGAGTAATGTACGTAGTTTACATTTGAAATGGCTAACGGAAAATGTCTATGAAGATGCACGAATTGGGCGTGTGAAAAAAAATATGCCGAAAAATAATTAGGTATGTGAAATCAAACATGCTGAGAAATACTTAGCATATAAAATAAAACATGCTAACAAATAAGAACGTGTGAAATAAAACACGTACATCATTTATGCTAGGAAAATGCAATAATGACATGAAACAAACTGGAAACAATTATATGAATGATACTTTTCATTCAACAAAGTATTGTTACAAATACTCAACTTAGTAGAGAAAGCAATGTACAAAGAATACAAAGAAAATCCTACGGCCTATTCTCAAAGTTAGCAGAAGTAATTTTTTGATTAGAGGCTAGGGCTTTCTCTGAGTAAACTTCTTTCTCGGTGCTTGGGGTCTCAAAGCCAACAAATTTCTCTTTTTGCACAGAAGGGATTTCTTTTTATAGATGTTCTTTGTCTTCCCCTAGATCTTCGACATGAGCTTTGTTATTACCCTTCATAACTATCTCAATGCCTAATTCATAGCCGGCTGCCTCGTTGCAACTATTGACTTTGTCATCAATGTCGGCGAAGTTAAGGCATGAGAGATCATAATCAGGGTGAAGCTTTAGGATCTCCTCTCTTGTCGCTTGGACCCCTTACAACAACTTCTTTCATATAAGTCTCTCGTACTGCTGACTAAGAGTGACTACATCGAGTGCCTCTTCAACAAAGGGTCCTCTCCTTACAATCTCTTCCAACTTGGTAACATGGATTTGCAAATTTGTGTTGTTAGTCTCCAACTCTTTAATTTGCATTCTAAGCTTATCCTCCTCATCACTCATCATGCAAAGAGTTTGGCTCAACCCCTAGCACTCTTCTTTTTTTCTTTTACAGCTCCTCCTTTAGGCCTTTAGACTCCTTGACCCCATGTAGAACACTAACCTCAGGCATACGATGGCCCGACTCCACAAATAGATTGACTTGCGAAAGAATACTATAAGGTTATAAGCTAACTAGTTTATTGAGATGATTTCCCTCAACCATACAGTAATCAAGTCATACAATAATTAAGTTCAATCAAATGAATGCATATCAATCAGTATGCTAAACAAATATATCTAGGTGACTAGGTACTGCATGCAACTCAAATTAATGCCCTTCAAAGTTAGGGTTAGAGATACATTGGCACAGTCAAATCTAGGTATCATATTAGAACTTATCACATAACGAAACTCCACGTTTCGTATATAAAATGTAATGGTATATCCATTATCAGTTTTATCAAAACAAGTTTTACATATGATTGTAAGCAAGTTCATATTGTAAACCCTACTTTTAGTGGGCCTAAGACTTAATTAAGAGTACTTTCTGAGTGCTCCTAAAGATTAACTAAACTAAAAACTGAAGTTTATATTTAGAAACGAATTAAATTTTTACAATTCAAAAGCCAATTGTTGATAAAACCCGAGCTTGAAAAACTACGAGCTCTAAAGCTACTTAAAACCTTGAACCTTAAAACCATTAAGGAATTTTAACCCTAAATAATTAATCAATAATTTAATTTGAATAATTTCATTCAACTTTAGAAAATTTCACAATTCTACAAAAATCAAATCATAAATTACAAAACAATATAAGATAAAAATCCTAAAACATTTTTCTATAAGGCTATGCCCTTATCTTCATGTATAAGCCTTACACATAAATAAGTAGACCAACCAATCACCTTAGATAACTTATCAATTGAGAGTTGGAATCATTTATCAATTGATAACTTATCAAAATCTAGTGATAAGACAATTTCCTTATCACCTCTTCACTTATACTACATATGGACAATTTTTCACAAGAATTCATAAGCTTAACTTTAATAAAGGAAACAAGACCACTCCATGGCATAAAAAGACTTCCAATGGCAGATCTAAAAAGGGGAGAAAGGGAAGCCATGCACTTGTCATTCACCCATCAATCACTTCTTGTTACACATCACTATTCACCTCTTAATGCTTACATCATCAAGAGTTGCAATTGTTGACTTTGTGTAAGCTACAAGACAACACTTTTAAGACATTTAAACACTCCTTCTCTCTCCATTTCCAACCGGCCACTCTCTCCACCATTTCTCTCCCTTTCAATTTTACTTTCACTTCATCTTTCTCTCCTTTGAAACAAACATAAAAAGGAGAAACAACCTTACCCCACAAAATCAATTTTTCTTCCATTTTTGAAGCTTCACTCACGACATTTT
The DNA here is from genome assembly GCA_024138005.1 of Lumnitzera racemosa. Taxonomy (NCBI): domain Eukaryota; kingdom Viridiplantae; phylum Streptophyta; class Magnoliopsida; order Myrtales; family Combretaceae; genus Lumnitzera; species Lumnitzera racemosa. Next base: position 43,915,765 of record JAMXBC010000009.1, on the reverse strand, counting down.
TTCCTTTTGTTCTTGTATCATTTTCTTTCACCATCCAAGACCTTTCAAGACTATTAGAACCTTCTATAAACCCCATTTCAAAAGACCAAAAGATTCGAGTTCCAAAAGGTGGCAAAAAGAAGGAGGCAAAGTTAAGAACTAAAGTGGAACCATAGTGCACAACCACCACACTTTGCGTTAAGGACGAGTAAGTGATTCTTGTGATGTGTGGATTAGTATTTATGTTAGGAGACTTGAATTTATTGAAGATATGAGTAAGGTTTAAGTTGTTAGAACACCAAAAATCGTTTTAAGAACCAAACCATGAAACCCTTACATGAAGTTGAAATATGAGCATGTAAAGTTGGTGTTTTGTGAAGACATTTGTTTAATACTTTAAATGGAAGATTTTAAGCTAAGAAAATCTTGAAATGAGAACTTTAATGGAGGATAAGCATGCTGGACATGAGGGTTCCATAGTCATTTGGATGTTGATTTTGTTTCCATTAAGTTAAACATGCTCAAATCTAAACTTAAGTTAAGGAAAAATCCATCACATGAAGTTTTATGAAAAAACCAACTTTGTATGACATAAGCTATGATATGGGAGTTGTATTAAGTATAAGATCTTTTATTTCTTTATGTAGAGAATGAGTTAAAGGATCATTTGATGGAAGAAAACTTAAGTTAAGATTTGTACACAAGTGGTTAAGTGCATAATCTACCACCTAAACTTAAGGAAATGATGAAACAAGTTGAAAAACCAAGTAAGGACCCCTTGGAACCATCATGAAAAGATCTGGAACGTGGGAGAAAGAAGCCTAAAAATATGATAAAAGTGAAAGAACAAAGTGAAAAGATTAACCAAAGCAAGTATGGTAAGCATACAAAGCCTAAAACTCAAAACCGAGCCTAAAACTCTCAAAACAAGCCTAGAACTCTAAGATGGGCCTTCAATGAAATTCTGACCAGCACCTTAAAGTATTAAGAGAGGGTGTTTTGAAGCCCATAAGAAATCCACCTAAGGCCCTATAAGCCCACCAAAGTCACTAACTTTAGTTTGAACAAAAAATAAGCCCATTTGACAACTTAAGCCCACTAAAGGGCCCAAGAAGTGGTTGTTAGCCTTAGGAATATAAACCAAAGTTGTAAATCTGATCTCAAGGAGTATTTTAAGCATAGGATAAAATCTAAAGACCAAGCCCAAAGGATTCCTCAAGTTATCAAAAAACCCATTTACCAAACAAGGCCCAAAAACACTCCAACAAATGAGGAACGCTATTGTTCTGACCTATGGATAGAATTGTATACCTCATTTTGAAAATATCACCTTACCATGTTAAATTACACTCGAAAACGATGAAGATTGACTATAAGATCATAAAAATCGGATTTAAAAAGAAAAAGTTATACGCGATTGAACTTTAGGTAAAAACCGGGAAAAATTACGAAAACTAGTTGAGAATATAACTTAAGGAAAATTTACATAGTTTCTTAAGTTTGCTTCAATTCCTTATAAAAATTATTTCAATGACCAAGGGACATTGTTTACGGAGACGACTTGCCTCCAGACTACTTTGATTGAACCACATGGCAGAGTGAGTAAATTCCCGATGACTCTTTACTTGATTATGCTTGTAAAGTAGATGCACCTAATCTTATATTTATAAATTTGGATGCTTGTGGGATATGAGAGATGCATGTGTATGAATTTGTGGATGAATGTGATGACTTGTTAATTATATATAATAATGGGAATTGTTTGTATGAATATATACATGTGAATTGTATAGAATGAAATTGGTTGATCACCTTAAAAATCAAGTTAATCACTTATATGATTAAGAACTCAAAATGAATCATGCATTCCCTATATTGCATACGGATAACACTGACTGCCGCTTCACGCAGAAGAAGGGAAGAGACTCATAGGAATATGAGTTTCCTGCAGGATTGGGCACTAGCTATGCCATCATATATATTGAGTCTCTATCTTAAGCTGATGGGCTTACTAGGCGCTGGGAGACGCCAACCGTCGGCAAGGGGCCGAGTCTTGTGGCTTCTGCTTAGGGCGTGTGTTTGTGGACTACGGGGGCCACCACACCACTAGACTTAGGATTTTAAAAGATATGAATTGATTTTGGTAAAGGAAGTATATATATAGAGTTTTTTTTTTTGTATGAGCACGATAGTGCAAATGAAATAAAACCCAAGGTCTAGAACCCAAATTTTGGTTTGGGTGGGTTAATTATCTCCAAACCCCGACTTCAAGGGGCAGAATTCTAAGTCGTATGCAGTTCCTAAGTCACTGCATGCGTTGTTTATCATATTGATTATTCATACATTCATATGATTGTGCATATAATAAACTTTTGCTATGTGGTACTGATGAGGGCATTTATCTCACTAAGCGTAAGCTTACACCCCTATAGATTTTTGTTAGTGCAGGAGAACCTCTTCGTCAATCCGGGCCGAGGCATGCCCGTGGTAAGTCTCGTGTAGAGACGGGTTGGAGCGATCAGAGAGCGAAGAGGACATTTTGTAATAGATTATAGATATTTAGATACTTTTATGTTTTTACGCATAACTTAGATTTTATGCAGTTCCGTTATGAACTGCATTTGTTTGTAATATTGTTTTGGTGTGGGTCTCACGAGCCTACACAATTAGTTAATTTATAACATAGAAGTAATTTTAGTTAAATTACTCCATATTACTTGTCTATGGGCCTAGTGGTAACGTAGAGTGGAAGGAGCCTTGTGTGTCGTATGAAAGGCCTATAATTAGCAAAGGGGTTGATAATAGACCTTTATACGGTACATGGCAACCTATCACGACAACGATAATGTTGGGTTGTTATATATACAGCCTTCACTTACCCCTATATGAAGGCCTCTAGACTCGACCCTTAGCCAGGCGGTTGGCGCCTCCAACGCCTAGTCATCCCGCGGGCTAGGGTAAGGTCATATTGTACTTGTGTACTGTACAAAATCTATAACGATCAATAATCAATCCTCGTATGACCTCTCGTTACCTCCATATAATGTGACTGCCAGAATTAGTTATGCAGTACATGATTATACATGATCCAAGTTAAGTTTTCTGGTTAAATAAAATTAGGTCTTATTTATTCAGTGATCATTCTAAGTCACAAACAATCAATTCTTAGTGAATTTACTATGCAACAATCAATACATTATTATTGTAATTGAAAGTAAATTCACCATTAACAATAATTATCATACACAAGCATAACCTAACCCCATACACATTCATTTATCGATTATAACTTATATTCACTAACTACAAATACAAACAAGTATGGAATTATTAGGAAAAACTCACTCGGTCGAAGACAATAGCACCTATTAGTCATCGAGCAATTAGGTTTTTCAAGCAAGGTCAATTGGATGCAATGTATATTTAAGCAAGTTCCATCGTACAACGTTGACCAGTCATCGTGAAATTGGAGAACTTGTACCCATTGTAATCTAAGTTTTGAGGAGTTTCACACCACACACTTTGTGAATCAGTCACAAAATTGGGGCTTATGAAGAAACATTGTTCCCCATGAGACTACCTTTGAACTATGATCCCCAACCTTACCATTACCTCCTCAAAAATTTGACTAAAGGTGAGGAAATGACCATTTTTGCTATCCTCATTGAAGGGTCTATGTTTGACTCGAACTTCCTAGTCGTTTTCCTTTAGTGGGTTGCTATGTATGTCAGATGAGAAGTTAGGTCGGGTTTGAATTAGTTTACCTCTTAAGGTAATCAAGCAATTTCAAGTAATTCAAACCAAACAGCATCATAAAGCAACCAATATATGCAATTCAACACTACACAACAGCAATACAATATTCAAGGACACATCCATATAGGTTTCTATCTTATAGTTACAACAAGACACATACTAAGGCCTCCAAGTATTCTTAATAATACTTTAAAGTACTAATCCCACTTACTTACACTTATGGATACTTTACTCCTGACTGTTGTCTCTTTGATCTTTAAGCGTCCCTAAAATATAGAATAAATTAGTTTTCAAGCTTTGATTCATTAGTCATTAGTTTGTTTTATATGTTTTTGGTTGTTTAGTCATAAATTTTATATGTTTGTTTCACTTAAAAATCATAATTTCTTGACCAATTAATGATTTTTTATGAATTATCTTAATCAGCCAAATCCTCTGAGTTATCATCTAAGTAGACTTATTATGGTTTCTTTAATTAAAATCCTTTAAGTTTGGTTTTAAGAAGTTTTGTAATACTTTTCTTTAGTGTAAAAATCTTCTAAGTTTGGTTCTAAGTGAATTCATAGTAAATTACTTCAGTCAGAAATCTTCTGAGTTTGTCTCTACACTAATTAGGATTATTTATTGCAATAATTCTTTCCTCTAAGATAGCCTTTAAGCTTTTCTAAGTGAAACTCCCTATCTAAAAATCCTTTGAGCTACCCTTTGACCCTGTTTTCTATAGAAGTTTTAATGTCTTCATCCTCTAACTAATCCTCTAATTCCCCTGTTTTTACATTTACTTAAGAATTTTTGCCTCTAACCTATCCTTTGAGCAACAATTTAATGCATTATTCATTATCAAAATCCTTTGAATCTTCCTCTACCTATTATCAATGTCCTATAATTAGTTTATTTATTAACTTACTTCCAACTTTCAGTTATGAAATTAGTTTTTAATTAATGAATAACACTTGGACAAACCTTCCTTAGCCCTTTACTATTCAACTCATCATCCAAGACATCATAGCTCATTAGTTTAACCTAATCCAACTTAGACATCCAATTCACAACTTCATCTTTTAAGGCAAATACATAATTTTCCATAACTTCACACTTCATTAATCAATCCACTTACTCTAGAACAACATGCACACTTCTAATATTGAATTAAACTCATTAGCTAAGTAAGATTATCAAAGGAAACTAAATTACACTATTTTAAGCATCATTTTAGCTAAAAAAATTAGATAAAAATATGGAAAATAATATCACAAAAAAAATTGACATAGCAATTTGGTTTTAACTTAGTATAGTTTATAGAAAAAAATTTGAAATAGAAACTATGTCATTAACCTAATTTATTTTAACTTCAAAAATTGTCCAATTTTGTCGATTTCTTAAGGACGTATATATTAGCTAGTAAACTTATACAAATTGATATTTTTTCTAGATTCTATACACAAATATATGTAAGAATAATTTTTTTCATAATTTTTCTTGGCAATTTTGATGTTTTTACAAAATTTCTAAAAATCAGAAGGAAATGGGATCTCACCAGAATTTAAAGCTTTGGCCACCAATAACCTCTCCTACCTTATCGGAAGCAATGGATAGTAGGTATGGCCTCTGGTGGTGGTGGTGGTTGCCTTCCAGCTCTACCTCATACTAGTGAACCACCCAATCACCTAACTTACGTATTAATTTTACTATTTCCCTTTGATTTTATTCCATGATCAACTGGACCCAATTTGATTTTTCCTAATTCCTTATTTACATGTTAAATATGTTGGAGAGGGTTTCTAGAGTTTTTCTCAATTGTTTAGATATCCAAAATGATTTTCTTTCTCTCTCCTCTAGATTACTAGCTTAAATAGTTAGCACAATTTTACATGTTTTTGCTTCACCAAGTTACTACACCTGCTGTGCATGATGATACCCCTTAAATTAAATTCCCAATTGTCATTTTTTTTTTATAATTTTTTGTTAATTTTGTTAAGTTATTTTAGCTTAAATCACATATATTAGGGTATTTTGGCTATATACAGGTATACATACATATTTAAAAATTATTTGTGATGTGTACATATATATTATATATGTTATTTCATGTCCCATATTAATTTTATTACATAGATAACTTATCTCTAAAAATTTATGAATTAATGAAACTTATTTTATATGATTACAACAAATAATATATAACATTGTTAAATTATAATATATTAGTTATATTATTATTTTATTATATTTTTAGTATTTGGATCCACAGGGTCTCACAATCTAATATCTCAAGTTCATTTGTAAATTCTTAAGTTGTTCAAATAAATTTCACTAATATCCTAAATTACTCGTTCAAACCATTAAGTGAAATTATGAGGCTCACATAAGTCATCCAAAACTTAATTAAATTCTTCAAATTCATTAGACAAAGCCTAAAATCAAGTAAACCAATTAATTCACCAAAATAACCAAAAATACCTATGTAACCTATAAAAATACAATTAAAATAACCTATAAAAATATGTACAATTTAACATTTATAAAATTCCCTATACTTAATGTTTTGTTTTTTCCAAAGCAAAACAAATAAAACTTGTAAGGACAAAAATCAGTAAAATCTCTAAATCATATAATTAATATCAATATTACACATAGTCTACTTGGAAACAAAAGCACATACTCTTTTACCAAATTTCATCTTTTCATCATCAAATTCAAAGCTCTAGCAATTTTTATTTTAGAAAATTACACTTAATCATATTTACATGCCTTAAAGACATAACTCCAAAATACAGGTATTGGTTACTAAAAACCATACTAAAATTCAAAAATTCATCTATGTAATTTGAGTTAAACCACATTAATCAAATAAAGATTAAACTAAAAATCAAAATTAAAATAAACTTAATCAAGAATGAGTTATTCACATTTTATAAAATTGTCTAAAGAGTATACATTACCCTCTTTCACCTCTCAAGCGCTTAATTTAAAACAAGTACATATCACATCATCTAGTCCCCTAATTGTTTCCTTATATTTATCTTTATTTGAGGGAATTTTCTTTTCATTTTTTTCTCCCTATTTTTCTTCATTTAATTTTGGAGGCAATTTCATCCACCAATATGTCCCAAACTAGATGACCTTAAGCTACTAAGTATTAAGACTATCCTTTAAACCATCCACTACTCCTTTTATGCCATTAACCACTTTTTCCTCTCTCTCTCTCTCTCTCATATTTAAGTTTAGCTTTCATACGAACTTCTCTCTAACCCTTGTAGCGAGCTTTTATCCAAGAATCCTGAGCTCCTTACCAAGTTGATAGGCATTATTTCACACTAAGGAAGCACCCTCTAGGCTTAGTTACTCAAGTCATTGAAGCCCATAAGTAAACTTTTATTCAATTTAGTTAAACTATTTATTAATTTTTCCTCCAACTACTTTGAATTTTTAGGAAACTTTCAAGAAATAGGCATCCTTTGTTAAAAATTAGAAAGGTCTTAAGGTTTCTTAGGAGTGAGTATACACTAAAATAAAATACAGATAATTACTTCACAATTAGCAATGTTCATCCTAATTCTAATTCTAAATTTAAGCCTAAATAACAAGAAATTCTACACTTCAAATAGATTTCATTATTCAATTTTAGTATCGTGTAAAAAAGGTCATTATAACTAAGCAAATTCAAGAAAAAATCGAAAAAATTATCCCAAAAAGTTACTCTTTCTTTAGATGAAAAATTAAAGGCAAATAGATGTACAATATCAAACAAATTGAGTTTATATCCCAAAAAAAAAAAAATTAACAAAAATTTAAGTGTGAGATCAAATTAGTTCTGCTCAATGCTATAAATTATACTAGTATGATATGACTCTATTCTTCCCCCACACTCGACTTGTAATTGTCCTTAATGTAAACTAATCAATAATAGCACAAAAATTAACGGGGTAAAAGGAAAGAGAAAAAAGATAAAGAAAACTAAAACTTCCTTAGCTTAACCTCATGCACTAAATCTTTTGAAATTTCCATGCTAGATTCTATCAACACAGTTTGAAGTCCCAAAGGCCTCGCAAAACTATACAAAGGAAAAGAAAGAAAAAGGTAAAATGCATGAAGAAAACTAAAGACTAAAATTAAAAATAAGACTAAAACTAAAATTACTCCTAACTACTCCTACAAATAAGAAAAATTCATTAAAAATAGTATAAAATAGCAAAAGTAATACTTTGCTAACTGTAAAGCATCAAAAACAAAGAAAAGTACAAAAGCTAGCAAATATAAAATCTCCTAAAAGCACATCCTACTAATTCTTCTCCATCTCTTATCTCTATTTGCTCATCATCTACATCTTCAATGTCTGTATCCACATCCACTATATCATCTTTCTCATCTTAACTCTCCTCTTCATCAACCTTCATATCCTCATCCTTATTCTCATCATCATCAGTAATGTCATCTTCCCTTATATGTGGAAATTTAGTTGCAAATTTATCAGCCATACTTTCACGAAATACTAGAAATTGAGATTGGCACCTAAACACTCTTTTTAGAGCTTAGTTATAAGTACATTGAGATTTAATCAATTCTCCAATATCTTTCCCTACCTCTTGCAATTAATGCATTAAGTCATCTCTTATGGAAGACTCAACTTATTTTTTCCCCTAAGGTATCTTCTATATTTTTAGGTAGAAGACCCATTCAACGAAAAGTTGCAATTGACATTAGTGTAACATCCATTACCACCATTAATTGGGGATGGCCTTCAAAACACTTCAACTTCCTAATTAACTTGGAAGAAGAAAAAGGGAATAGAGAAAAATACATACCTAGTGTGTGATGTGATTGCAAGAAAAACCCTAATTGCAAGAAAGAAATTGAGCATAATGTAAGAAGTTATGGATGAAATTTACGTGACCAAATTCACCTAGTAGCTAAGGAGGATCATACCCTCGTTCATAGGCATTATCTCAATTGTGCTTCTCTTGACTCCTATATTGATCACTTACAAATTCTCCTTTGCTTCCTACAAAAAACTTGTTCAATTTTTTTATCAATGCATGGAATAATTCAAATTAAGCTGCTAAATTAAAAAATAATAATCTAAGTGGAGTAAAATATTATTTTTAGAATGAATAAGAAAAAATAAAAACAAAAAGTATAAGTAAATAAAGTATAAGATTCCATTACTATTAATTCTATCTTGATCCCATAAGTCTGAGTTTCATTTATTTGCTTCTTAGCACTTCTAAGGGTCTTTCTAACATCGACTTGACCAATTATCAAATTAAATTCCCAATTTTGTCCACCTATCCATGCAAACATTCCAAAAAGCCATATGTTACTCTTAGACATGTCTTACAAAAGAAAACAATAATAGCATAAATGATTTGAATACACAAACAAAGGAAGAAACAAGCAAAGAATAATGATTAGAATAATATGTCAAAGGGTTTTCATGATATTCAAAATCCTTAGTCCTTGTCAATGGCAATGGAACCAAAAACTTAATGGGAAGCAAATATACCAATCAGCTTCATAGTATAGTAGATCTGAGTTCGAGTGTTGATCTCTTAGGGACTAACTATGAATTACTAATACTTCTTATTTTCCTATTATCTAACCTAATAATTAAGTTTAAATACTAAATTTCCATGAACTTTAGTATTCAAATATTAAATTTCCCCATAAAATCCATGCCACATTCAATCTTATCCTTCCTATTAGATCACGAGAGTTCTTACATTAAGTTAACTAAAATTGCTTCTCAAATTAACTGCTAACCTCAATTACATTCTACCTAAATCACTTTTGCAATAGAATATTATAAGATCACATTAAGTCCTTGTACAATATTATTATGTTACTCTAATTTAGAGAAATCAAATAGCTAAGCCCCAATCTATTCAATTACTTCTAATTACATTAGTCCAATGACAACAAGATCTCATGAACTCTAACATTGAATTAATAACCTAGGTAAATATTAATTTAGCATAATGTAATTAGATGTCCATAGCAAGAAATTATAGATTGAATTAAAACAAAAGAAATAATTTCACATAGATTCTAGGATTCAATATTCAAATATTAAAAATAAATAAATTAGAACATGGAAAAGAAATTAAAAAGAAAAAAAATAAACATGAGAGAAGATTAAGAGACAATGCCCTTATGCCATGAACCCTAACCTAATGTAAGAATTGGTTTACTGTTTACAAGGTTTATAAGACTATTTATAGTACAAATGAATCTTCAAAACATATCTCTAATGTATCTTCAACATACCTTGTAATATCTTGAAAACATCTCTTTTTTCAAAATTAAGCTTTAGCAAATAAAAGATACATGAAAGCAGGGTATCTTCTTAGGCTTTAAATGATAGGGATCAAGGACCGATCACTCACTCTCGAGCCCCTGAGCTTTCTCACGTGGTCTTAAGCTATCTAAAGAGAGTTAAGCACCGAAGAGTAGTGTTTTCCCTAGTCTGATCTATCAAACAACTTTGCTCTCCACACCATTCAAGAAGCTACCAAGGTGATTAGCCCACACATGGTATCAACCCCTCCTCGTACCCCATTCCAAGTACCAAATCAAGAAAACAACCATCTCTAAAGTGTAGAGGTAGAGTTGATAATTGTGAAGGGCCGACCCGAATGTAAGTTGCCCCTGATCTAACCCCAACCATTAGGGTACTAAACTGTTGATGTTGAACAAACCTGATCAAAGAACCACCCCTTCTCAACTCACAATATTGTTAGAATCATAGACTAAGTAAAATGCACGTGTGCTATCCTTTCTAACACCCATGCTATCCTTTTTTTAGAGAGGATGTTCTTTTGCATGATCTCATTTCCCATGTAAATTATTCTCCTTTTGTTTAGCAAATAAGGATCCATTCTTTATAATTTCTATATCTTAGGACTTACCTTGATAGGGTACTATAAATACTCATATAATGTATTAGTCGCATGAAAAAAACATACAGAAGAATAAACTGAAATTTTTATTACTCTCTCTCGAGCTAAGTATCCTTTTTGCTTACTCTTGAGCTACTCTTATCTAGCCCATTCGAGCATGAACTAGTGGCAAATGACCTCCAGCCATACTTATGCATCATATCAAGTGTAACCCAAGCTCGAGTGAGGCATTAGTGCATCATATCCATTGTCGGTGCACGGGAATCCTTGCTCATCCTTCGACTATCATTTACTTTTTAAGTCATCTCATGACTTAGACCCACCCCTTTTGGTTACACATAATATTAGGTTCATGTGTTCATCTACGAATCTGTATCATTAAATATCTTAAAAATGAGGAAAACTCATAAGTTATAACATTTTTAAAGGGAAGAATAATGGTCGTAATTCTCAAGTGTGAATTTCTCTTCCTAAAAATTGCAAATAAGTGAATTAGGAGAATCACTACTAAGATTCATCCTCTTGATCTTAATCGTAATTCTTCTTAATATCAAATTCTTCATTTTTTTCCTAACTCTTTTGGGTTCGATTTTAATTCATGATCAATAATCTTGTGTGTGATTTCTTTTTCAAGGCTTCAAAACTCACAAAGATCATCTTCAAATCATATCAAAGTTGATTAAATTCTTCAAATTCATCATACAAAACCTATATGTCAAAATATAAACTAATTAAGGAGCAAAACCACTAAAGATACCTAAGAAACATATAAGAATGCTATCAAAATAACCATAAAATATGTGAAATTTAGCGTTTATCACCTACTAACATCATCTATCTCAAACTCTCTTAATTGGGCCTCTATGAGGGGTATGGCAAATTAAACCCCTTTCCTTATCAATAGTTGAGTGATCAACCGCCTAAGTCTTAAGAACAGCTTGCGAGGAGTTGTTGGTCAAGTGTTTGAAGCACTAGACGAAAATCTCAAAATAATTGACTTTTTTTATTGGTTAAAATGTGATATAGCAACTTAATGTAATAGAGCATTCTAATTTAACATCAAGTCATGAGGCTTGCAAGTTTTGGCTTTTCTAATTTGTTCCTATATATCTTAGACTCAAAAGACCTTTTCATAAAAGTGAGGATCTCTCAAATTTCAATGACAGTTTCACCACCCGACTCAATTCCAATTAAATTACAAATATCTTCAGCCCTAATCTCAATCTTAGTATTCATCTTGGCACTTAGATTCCCATTGTCATCTATGTTATAGGAAAATTTTCAATAAAAGTACTTGATAGCATCGTTATGTACCTCATTAGGAAGCTATAAAGTGTCTAAGATGTAGTTAGTGATCACTGTCAAGAGTTAAGGAATTTCAAACTTATCTAGCACTGGTAAGGGATAGTATATGTCTATATTCACTTGATGGTTCTCAAATTTTTCAAAAAAGGTAGCATGCTTTTTGGGAAGAAATAGCGAATAATTAAAATGTAAAGAAGGAAGCCCAAAGCCAACTTTACATGCCATTTGGGAAGTCCACAAACACTTGGTAGGTTACGTTTGGTTAGTGTAGATTTGAGTGAATGTGAGGAGATGGAGAAGAAAATCAAAGAGAAAGAGAATGAAAGGTGAAGTACGAAGTGGGAAGTAAGGGTTTAGTGATGGAATGAGTGATTTTAGGAACAAAATGAAGATTTGAGAAAATGTAAGGTAAGGGTTGTAGGAGAGAGGAAAAGCCAGTTTGATGGTTGAGAGAAAATGAAGGAGAAATAAGCTAATTTTAAACTACCATCTTAAAGGTAGTAGTAAGTACTAATAAGTTGATTTGAATGCATTTAAGCTTGTTCTCTCACTTGCTTCACCGACTTATGGGTACGAAGAAGTACTTGTAGGCCAGTTTTGCAAAATGAAAGGTTTGAAGGACCTTGCTTCCTAGCTAACACCAACTTGCTAGTACCTGCGTAAATTGGCAAGTTGGTTTGGGAGACTGTAAACTTTTCTTGTTTGTTAATAACTGTCTAAGTCTAACCAACATAGCAAATGTACTCATTTGATACCATGAATTCATAATCTATCTCAGCATTTCAAGACAAGTTTTATTTCATCTAAAGAGATATATATATAATTCATATTTTAGCTAACTTGACGTGAAATCAACAAAACAACTCTATTAGTTTATGTTCATTTGATAACAAACCAATATGTACACTGTAAACCAACTTCAAGCATGAAGTCTTAGTTTTAGAAAACTAATACTTCAAACAAGTTTCAATACCATATTCAAGCTTATTAGGAACAAAATATAGTAACAAAGATAAACATTTCTCAAAATCACTACTTAAGTTGATAGGAATCAACCCCCTAGACTAATCACAAGAAGCCAAGCTAAAGGACTTCAAGGGCTCGTATGGAAAATACTAACTCTAAGCCATAGCTAAGATGGGGACTCCTATCTCGATCGGTCCTCTAGTCGACCTTTCTACAAGATCCTCATGTGTGTCCAACATACTCCTGCCCAGCTGTAAAGTCTTGATCCAGAAGGTAACCTAGGAAAGACTAGTTGAGTCAAGCTCTCCAATCGATCACTGGTGCCTAACTCTAATTTAGCTGACTTCCTAACTAGACTAATTAGCCCCCGACTTATTCCAAATTAGGTCGGCCCTTGACTAATAGCACTTTCTATTTTTTTGCCTATTTATATCATGTTCCTAATGTCTAGCCATTAAGCGACATATGTCTCCTAACACAACATTCTAGTATGATTCTTTCTTTTCTATACTGAATATCCTTTGTCCTTTTTATCCCTTTTTACTATGATTCAATTAACCTAATTGTAAAATATGCTTTTTTCTTTTCGTACATGTAAAATAATCCTAGTGACTTATATGTACATTCATTCAACTTTCAATACAGATTTACTCACTTGAGTAACCTTAGTATTTACGTTATCATTCAACTCTTATCTATTCCCTTTAGTAAGGAGTAATGATAAGTGATCCTTCAATTCGGACCCGTGTGTCATATCCGGTAGGTTGTAGACCGAGTATGATCAAGTGGTGAGTCATATCCATTCGATAGCTACCTGGAGTTTGCTAGTTTCTTTTCTACTTTCCTTTCGGTTGGTTCGTTGTAGTACCCCTCCATATGTGTGATTGTAGAGATGTATCAGCTTCGATGGTATCAGAGTACGGCTTCACGAGAGAGTATGTGAAGTTGCAGCGAAGTTTTTGTTTGCCTTACTATTTGTCATTGCCGTGTTCCTTTAATAGCTACTGTAGTGTATTGTGTGCGTTCGTAAGTATGGTTTCATTATTATTATGTCTTTGTTTTTCATCACAAAAATAGAGCAAGTTTATTTCTATTTTGTTTAGTGACTATTCGATATTAAGGTTGTTAGTAATTTGTTAATCTGCAAAAAAAAAAAAAAGGTATTACACTATGTTAGATTCAAGTGTTCAGGGAGCTATCGGTGACCAAAGTAGTAGTGCTTAACCTGGTCGTGGTCATAATAGTAGTAACACCCTAAGTTCCATTGATGACAAGCTTGATAGGTTCATAACCTCATTGAGAGTCTAATCATGACAATACAAGTAAATAGGCAGCAGCCCCAAGGTGTACAACTACTTAACCTACAAGAACATGCCCCTAAGAGACACCATGGCTAAGGTAACTGAACCAACCACCCAGTTTGAACAGCCCCAAGGTTCCAATCCCACGCTTTAGTAGAAGTAGAGATGCCAATGAATATTTAGAATGGGAAGAGAAGGTCGAGTAGGTGTTTGACTATTATGGATACATGGATACTATCAAGGTCTAACTTGCTACATTGGAGTTTACTGGGTATACAACAATGTGGTGGAAAAATCTGAATGCAGCACGAGCAAGGGATGGAAGACGAGATGTTACAACTTGGGACAAGATGAAGAGGTTATTAAGGGGTAGATTTGTGACCGAAATATACCTACAAGATATGTTTACAAAATTGCAAGAGCTTCGCTAAGGAAACTAATCCGTTGATGACTATATAAAAGAGTTCCAGATGTTGATGATCTAAGCCGACATAGAAGAACCAGAAGCCCATATAGTAGAACCAGAAGCCCATATAGTATTAAGATTCATTTATGGACTCAAGTATGAGATTCACAATATCGTTGAAGTACAGAGTTTTAATACTTTAGAAGAGGTGATCAAAATCACATAGAGGGTCAAAAAGTAGAAGAGAAATGTTCCTAGCCGACCTGGGAAAACATTCTCCCAAGCTCCCATATCACGCTAACCAATTCAATCCCAGCCGAAGAGGCCATACCAAGCTAAGGAAAGGAATGATCGATATGATGAAAACTGAACAGACTAATATGGTTAAATAGGATAGTCGAGCCAACCTGAGGTTAGGCCAACCTTGAGAACCTATGAGAAAGGCTAGCCATTTGAATAGAAGACCAGTGAGGTGAAGTGTTTTAAATGCTTAAGCTTTGGATACATGGCTGGTGAATGTCCGAACCGGCGTGTCATGATACTCCGAGGAGATGTGGCAAATAGTATCGATGAGAGCGACCCTAAAGAAGAAAAGAATGTTGGAGACCCTAAAGTGGAAGAGGAAGAGGGGACCTATGTCTATGCCAACTAAGGACAAGTAATGACCCAGTCCTGAGATAAGTCTTGAGTTCCTTCCCGAACTCTGAGGAGGAGTAGAGAGAGAATCTATTCCATACCAAGTGTACCGTCAAAGGCCAATTGTATACAATCATCGTAGATGAAGGAAGTTATACCAATATCATTGCACAATCCTTTGTGTAGAGGTTTGGTCTGCCAACCTCAAAGCATCCCTGACCCTATAAGCTACATTGGCTTCATAATAAGGGTACTTTATATGAAACTGAACAAGTGACCGTACCATTTAGTGTTGGGAACGTATACAGGGATGGAGTAGTGTGCAATGTCGTCCCTATGGGAGTTTCACATCTACTACTAGGACAACCTTGGTTGTTCAACCAATATGCCACTCACAATGTATATAAGAAAGCCTATACCTTTGTTAGGGATGGAAGGAGGATAGTGTTGCAACCACTAACCCCATCCTAAGTAAATGAAACCCATAATTAACAAACCCAAGCTAATAAGAAGAAAGCCTTAGCGATGAACTGTAGAGAGCTCCGATCTGCTGAGAAGGCTGATGAACCGATGTTCTTGTTGGTTAGAAAATTGATGGAGATGAGGGAATTGTCAAATGTCCTAGAAGAAATCCAAAGATTGCTAAATGAGTTCTCCGACCTATTTTCATAAGAACTGCCTAAAAGACTACCACCAGTCCGAGGCATAGAGCACTGTATTAATCTACAGCTAAGTGCTGCCCTACCGAATCGATTTGCATGCAAGATGAACCCTAAGCAAGCTACTGAGTTGAAAAGATAGGTAAATGAAGTTTTTTGGCAAAGATACGTGAAGGAGAGCATAAGCCCTTATGTTGTACCAGCTCTTCTCATCCTAAAGAAGGATAGTTCATGGTGTATGTATATCAATAACCGAACAATCAACTGAATTATTGTCAAGTACAAATACCCAAAATGAGACTTGATGACATGGTAGATGAGCTTAATGGTGCAAAGATATTTTTGAAGATTTATTTGCGAAGTAACTACCACCAAATTTACATGTGGCGGGACGACGTATAGAAGACCGCCTTTAAGACTAGGCATGAACTCTACAAATGGTTAGTTATGCCATTCGAACTTACGAATGTACTGAGCATATTCATGAGGTTAATGAACCATGTGATGCGCCCTCTACTAAAAAGATGTATGGTCATGTGATTTGATAACATATTAGTATACAGTGCCGACTTGAATGACCATGTTCAACATCTTCGTAAAGTATTTGACATTTTACCAGTTGAGAGATTGTATGGGAATATAAAGAAGTGTACGTTCTACCAAAGTAATGTGATTTTTCTAGCGTTTGTAGTGTCAAGGTAAGGAATCTGAGTAGATGAAGAGAAGATCTGAGCTGTTCTAGAATGACCGACGCTAAAGAATGTCACTAAAGTCCAAAGTTTCCATGGCCTAACTTCTTTCTATAGGCAATTTATTAAAGATTTTAGCATAATAGCTGCCCCATTGACCGAGCTAACAAAAAAGAATGAAGGGTTTAGGTAGAGCAATTGAGCTAAGTAAAGCTTTAGGGAGATTAAGGAGAAGCTCACCTCGGCCCCTATCCTTTCACTACCATATTTGAACAAGCCCTTTAAACTATAGTGAGTTGCATCAAGAGTTGGAATTGGTGCAGTCTTGATGTAAGAACAATGGCCTGTCACTTAACACATGAGAAACTGAGTGGCTTAGCCCTGAACTATTCTATATATGAGAAGGAGTTGTACTCCCTTTTTATAGCCCTTACCGTTTGGCAACACTACTTACTACTATGAGAATTTGTTATTTACACTGACCAGGAGTTATTGAAGCAACTTGGGAGTTAGAACAAGCTTTTGAAAAGATAAGTCAAGTAGTTAAAGTTCATAAAAGATTTCTTATACATTATTTGACACAAGAAGGGAAGTGTAAATGTAGTCGCCGACACGATATCATAATGGAAAACCTTACTAACCACTTTGCAAACAAAATTATTGAGATTCTTACTCATCACTGAGCAGTATGCTAATGACCCTCACTTTGGTTCCGTTGTTGAACAGTGTTGTGAAGGATTAATTATGGGAGGATATTTTCTTAAGGATGGCTATTTGTTCAAGGACCGCAGGCTATGCATTCTAAGTTACTCTATACGTATGTTATTAGTCCAGGAAGCTCACAGCGGTAGACTTTCAGGCCACTTTAGGGAGGTCAAGACAACCAATCTGTTAAAGGAAATTTTTCATTGGCCAAGTTTAGCCAAAGATGTCTATAAGGTAGTCAGTTGTTGTGAAGTGTATAAGTGCTATGGAGAAGAGAGAATCCTATGGGAAGTACATACCTCTACCAACGCTTACCTTACTAGGGGCCGACCTCATCATAGACTTTGTCCCAAGGTTGCCTTGGATACCTAGAGGAAAAGATTTTATCTTTGTTATAGTAGAATACTTCAGTAAGATAGTGTACTTCATTCTGTACCATCGGACTACGATGCTTTATATATCCTTGATTTGTTTTTGCAAGAGATTATTTGACTACATGTAGTATCGAAGACTATTGTCTTAGATCGAGACACAAAATTTTTTAGCTATTTTTGGAAGAATCTTTGGAGAAGACTTGGTACTAAGCTAGTGTTCAACTCTAGTAGCCACCCTTAGATTGATGGTCAGACTGAAGTGGTGAATAGGATACTAGGCAACCTATTTAGAGCTATCGTAAGGAAGAATCCGAGGGATTGGGATCTGTACCTACTAGTCATATAGTTCGCATACAATCAAACTGTCCACAACACTATAAGGAAGACCCCATTCGAGGTCATTTATGGCCTTAAGCCAACCATTCCCCTAGACATGATCAGTACCCCAGCAGCTACTGAAGAGAGTCAATCTAAAGTTGATCGAGCTCGAGAATTACATGAACTGCACTAGTTCGTAACAAAGAAGATCGCCAAATTCAATTAGAGACAGTAAGAGATTAGTAATCGAGGCCTCTGAACTGTTTCTTTCTAGCCAGGAGACTTAGTATGGCCTCAGCTAAGAGTGATTCCCGCACTTAAGACAAAGCAAACTATCTCCTTAAGCTAATGACCCATTCAAGGTCTTAAAGAAGATCAACCGCAATTCCTACCAAATCAAGTTTCCTGATGACTATGGTATCTCCTATACCTTCAATATATCCAATCTTATTCCTTACTAACCAACAAAAGAAGACCCTATGAACGCTCCAGAAGAACGAGCAAAAATCGCTTCAAATTTAAAGATAAATCTTTCTAACTCCTAGGTAAATGATAAGAATCAACCCCCTAGACCGATTACAAGAAGTCAAGCTAGAAGACTTCAATGGCTCGCATGAAAAATACTAGCTCTAAGCTATAGCCAAGACGGGGACTCCTATCTCAATCCAACCTCTAGTCAACCATTCTATTAGATCATCATATGTGTCTAACATACTCCTACCTAGCTATAAAGTCTTGATCTAAAAGGTAACCTAAGAAAGACTAGCCGAGTCAAGTTCTCTAATTGACTACTGGTTCCTGCCTCTAATTTAGCCGACTTCCTAACCAAACTGATTAGCCTCTGACCTAATCTAGATCAGGTCAGCCCTTAACTACTAGTACTTTCTGTTTTTCAGCCTATTTATATCATGCTCCTGATGTCCATCCATCAAGCGGTACGTGTCTCCTAACACAACGTTCTAAAATGATTCTTTCTTTTCCATATTGAATATTCTTTGTCCTTTTTACCCCTTTTTAGTATAATTCATGTAACTTAATTGTAAAATACCCTTTTATCTTCTCATACATGTAAAATAACCCTAGTAGGCAAGTATATAAACCCCCACTTTCCTTGTATGCATATTTATTCAACTCTCAATACAAATTTACTCACTTGAGCAAACTTAGTGTTCTCATTATCATTCGACTCTTATCTATTCCCTTTAGTAAGAAGTAGTGGCAAGTGACCCTTCAATTCGGACCGATGTGTCATATTCGCCAAATTATAAGCAGAGTATGATAGAGTGGTGAATCATATCTATTCGATAGATGCCTAGACTTTACTAGTTTCTTTTATATTTTCCTTTCAGTTCGTTCGTTTTGGTGCCCTTCCATGTGTGTGACCCCAGAGATGTATCATGAGTTCTTCACAATCAAATATTAGACACAAATTGAGCTAAAAAATAAATATGTTCATCAAATCAAATTCATCTCAAGTTGGTACTACAAATATGTTTCCATGGTACCTATACGCGTAACATGGGCATGATTAAGGAACATAACATCCAAATAGGCAAAACGATCATATGACTTTTTTAATATCAGTAAGAGCTCAGGTTGGGGGTGAAATTTGCAGAAGATCAAGATTAAGCCAAATCAATCAATCAAACACAATCTATAAGTAAAATTGAACACACGAAAACCAATTTTGGGCATGAAAACTGAGGTATGGCAAAATTGAGCACATATGAACCTAAATATGCATGATCAACTTCAAGTGTGCCTAGAATAAGTCGAATGACAAAATTTATGCATGAAACCTATATGAACATATTTCTTAGGCCTAATATCATGTTGTAAGTCAGTCGGTTCCTTGGAAAACTTAATTTTTGCAAAAATCACTATCTTAGTTCCTAGTACCTCAGCATTCATCTTGTATGATCATTCCCAATTCTCTTTCTAATGTGAAAAATCGATCCTTGCTTAAGGATTTTGTAAAAGTATCCACTATTTCATTAGGACATTAGTATACTTGAGTATTGGATTGGGTTTTTAGTTAAATTGATAACACTAGTTTTACTACATCAAATTAAGACATTGGTATACATGAGATAATAATCATGTAAGGTTTACTTCATTCAAAGGATTTGAGTACAACAACTACGGACATCTACATATTCAGTCTTGGTGGTTGATAGCGCTATGGAGTTTTACTTCTTTTAATATTATGAGAGGAGTTATGAAGGAAGTCACATATGCCACTTATGCGTTTCTAATTAACCTTATAACCAACAAAGTCAGCATAGGAGTATCTTACTAGATCGAAAGAAGTAAGCTTAGGATACTACAAGCTAATTTCAATAATGCTAAAAAAATACTTGAAGATGCATTTTATCGCACTCAAATGAGATTCTTTAGGGCAAGATTGAAAGGCATACACATAAACATATGGCAAACATAATGTCAAATCTAAATGTGGTTAAATACAACAAACTACCTATCATGCCTCTATACATCTTTTCACTTACTTTTCCATTTTCATCTTTATCAAGTTTTAATGTAATGTTCATTGGGGTAGCCTAGTATTGCAATCATTCATTTTAAATCTGTCCAAAAGCTTCCTAGTATATTTAGCTTAGTTTATAATGGTTTCATTCATGATTTGTTTAACTTGAAGACCTACCAAATAGTTGAGTTCCCCCATCATTCTCATTTCAAACTCATTTTTCATACATATGATACACTCTTTAACGATGCTCATGTTGGTAGCATTGAACATAATGCCACCTACATATATTTGAATAATCAACATATTTGACTTATGTTGCTTGGTAAATAACATTGTATTAGGCTTACCTCTAGAAAATCCATTATTTACCAAAAAGCTACTCAACTTGTCATACCAAACTCTAAGAGCTTGTTGGAGACCATATAGAGTCTTACTGTACTTATAGACATGATTGAGTAATTCACTATCTTTAAAACCCGATGATCACTCTACATATACTACTTCTTTGATGAATCCATCTAGGAACCTTTGACATCAATATGAAAAAGTTTGAAATCTTTGAAAACCACAAATGCAAAAAGCATCTACTGTCTTCTAACCTAGCAATTGAGGGAAAAGTCTCATCAAAATCAATGCCTTGTTCTTGATTATAACTTTTAGCAACAAAACATGCCTTATTCCTAGTTATTATGTAATAAAGTGTAATTAGTATACATATTATATAGTTATTTTGTCCTATTTTGTATATTAATCTAGCCAATTCTATAGTATTTTGAGCTTAATTTGTTTCACTTTCAGTTTCAAGGACTTTAGGAGGCATTTGATGAGGTTTCAAGAATTTTTATCAATTTTGAAGTATTATGGAACAAAAGCATTGATTAAGGGATTAAAGCAGAAGAATTTTTATCAACCACTAGTTTCCCAAGAACACACAGATTCACATGATACCATTACATTAGTATATTTATATAGAATTTGAACTACAAAGCTTACATTATATAGTAATTGAGTACATCTAAGTTTACAATATTAGCAAAACAAAAGTACATAAGTAAGAGTCTACATAAACCGTTCTCTCTCAATATACAGGACAGCTCGCTCTTTCCCAAGTCCCCAAGCTAACCTGTAGCATCCCTCGGTCAGCCTCTACAAACAGACTATCTTACAGCAAAAGTCTAAAGGGGTGTAAGCCTAAGCTTAGTGAGCAAAACCCTCAACCACACCACAAGCAAGTTATAAGTACATTATATTCACGCATATGAATGAATGATCAAATAGAATGCCAAACAATACGTATAATTAACTAGTTCATATACGTAACTCGGATTTAACGCCCTCCGAAGTCAAGGTTAGAGTATACACGGCATTAATCAGATCCAGGTTAGAACTTTCTTTACTACAAAACTTTATACTTCGTACTCAAATCAAATAATTCTTTTATTTTCTTAAAAACTAAGTTCTAGTATAATCATGAGTGGGCCCCCGCAGTCTACACTCACCCCTAAACGAAGGTCTCTAGACTTGACCCTTAGCCAGGTAGTTGGCACCACTAACGCTTAGTGTTCTTGCAAGCCAAGATAAGGTCATTTTGTACGAATGCACCATATAGAACCAATAAATGAATAACAATAACCCCCAAATGGCCTCTCTTTACCTTCGTGTGATGTAACAGCCAGAATTGTATCTATGTGATGCATGTTAATGCATGTTCCAGTTTCTTTTTATAAGTTGAGTATACTTAAGTTCAAATTATGTTGTGACTATCCAATATTACACACAATCATTTTCTATACTACTATGCAACAAACAAGGCATTATCTGTACTTAAGGTAAGTTCATAACTCAGTACATAACGACATACACAAGCATTTCCCCAAACCCCACACAATAGTCAATTAACAATAATATTTAAGTCCACTATCTACAAATCACAAACAAGCATGGAATCATAGGGTAAATACTCACTCGGTCATGGCGATTCGCCCTAATTGTAGTAATTGATCGAGAGATCCTCGCTCACCTCGAGATCACCTGATCATTATGATATGATAACGCTAGTAAGTACTTGAATTAAGTAATAATTCTAAACATCTAATTACCTAATTCTACTTAAATTACCATCAACTTTTATCCGGTTAGACCTTATTCTTAATCAGCTGTAACTTTTTCGTTCTATTTATGAATTTATAGTCGTTTTTCATCGTTTTCGGACGTAAGTTCACACGGTAATGTCCGTTTTGGACATTATGACCCGTGTTTTACGATATAAACTAAATTTAGAGAAATTTTAACTATGAAAACTTAATTACTCTTATTACTTATATTTATATCTTTTGTTTATACTTAATGATTTAGTTAACCCTTAAATTCTTATACTAAGAGGATTTTACTTTGCTATTACTAATTCATGTACTTAATTAAGTATAATCCAATTTAGAAAGTGTATTAGGGTTTACTAATTTAGATACCTAATTATTATACGCTCTTCTTATTTTCTTATTTTATAATCTATGCTTATGTCATCGCTTACATCATCATTTGCTTATGTCATTGCTTATGTCATCATGTGATTACATCATCCCTTACATCATCTTTTGCTTACCTAAGCCTTATCTTATGATTATGTGTTTTATGTACACTTATGTATACTTATACATAATGTACATATACTTATACCTTTCCTCTACTTTTATGTATACTAGCATACTTATGCATATACTTATACCATATTTATACTTGTATACTTACTATTATACCTATACGGTCATATACATATTTTTGTACAATTTCATATGACTAATTTTCCACTTAAGAAAATCTTCCTAATATCATTCTTTTATGTTTTAAAGTATGTATTTAGTATAGTATAGGTATGTATAGTTAGGTTTTGTCTTAATTTAGGTTATGTACATAGTAAATACCCATCTACAAGGATTCCCATACTTGTATTCTTTTAGTATTCCCTTATGTACACATACTTATGAGTATATACTCATATATTCCTTTTTTCTTCTTCATGATTCCTAACTTCCTACACTTAAAGATGGGAACTTTATGTCCTCTTCTTCAAGATCACACATAACATATGTCTACTCATCTAATCTACCTAATTATCTAACTAATGAATAATATAAAGCAACATAAAGTAATTTAATTACATACCTTAGTTTGTGTTGGAATTAAGGGGACAAAAAGGGAAATAATGAAAGTGAAATGGAGAAGGAAAGCTCACGGTAATGGAGGGGCTTTTTGTTTTGTTTCTTTTTTTTTGTTTTGATTATGGAAGAAAGCAAATGGTAGGGTCTAGAAGGGGATAGATGGACAGCAATGAAGGAAGAGGGAGAGAAAATAAAAACCAAAAGAAAAGCCATCATTAGACGTTTAGATATTTTCTTTATGCATTAGTGTTTTTTGTTGACTTTTCAAATTGTTGACTTTAGTCAACATGTGTTAACTTGGTCAACCCTTTGACCTTAGTCAACATGTGTTGACTTGGTCAACTTTCCTTAAGCATATGTAATTTTGTCCACATAATGTAGTAATTAAGGGAAATTAAGAGAAAAATTAAGGAAATGAGGTATTTGGTAAATTGATTAGTAAAAATAGTTGATGAAGTCTTACTTTAGGTATTTATAGCTTATATATATTATTTGATAAACTACTTTGTGTAACTAGTGCAAAAAGTACTAATTAGAGTATTAAGGTTCACTACATTTAACCTAATCTTCAACTATACTCCTAACTCTGTGTAATACTATCTTAATCATATACTTAAGAAATAAATGTAATCTATGATTCATTATCTTAGTTTCTAAAAAACTACTTGAGAATTCAAAACATATATGCATGATTAAAAGTCATCTTTAACCTTTTACTAATGATTTGGCAAAATATGAGGCTTATATTATCGATTAAGGTTTTAGGGTTTAAATTAATGCACAAATGTCTTTAAAGTGACCATTTTAGGGTTTCTATCACTTTTGAATGGAATCTTTAGCATTTAGATGCATTTAGGGTAGAAAAGTTTCTTACGCAATTGATTAATTCTTTTAGGGTTTTCTCTTTCATTAGCCTTATCGACTCCTAAATTGTCTAACATAATTAAGTCTATTTCAAAAGCTAGATTGAAAATTTTAGGAGTTTACAATTCAGATTTGATCCCAAATCCAAAACAACTTAGAGAAAATGATGACAATCAAGTTATTGAACCCTTAACCCAAAGCCAAGCCCAAGGACTAGAGGGGCTAGCATGACGAATCCTCATATTCCAACCAAACCCTATCAAGGCCGAATACTTACTTGTCGAGTCACCTCTAATACCATACCGTATGACCACCCTTTATTCTAAGCATGCCAAGTTGATGATTACTCTCTATTACTGAGTTACCCAATCACTTGGCATTATCTTTGCCGAGAAGACAAGAAAGAGAATCTAAACAAGCCCATCTATTCGTACTTTTTGTCCGTATCTTCCAATAACTTCGTTAATGCCACATCACCATGTGTACAGTATTACATGTAGAATCTATAGCACCAATGATTATTTTCCTTGTATATTCATTTTTGTCCATATGTAATATGTACATTGCCCCTTTAGGAAATGTCTTTTTTGTCTTTTCCCCTTTAGGCAAGTTACTCTAGTTTATAGGCATAAATACCCCTATACTTACAGTTATACGATCATCAGATTATCTTCAATATACTCGAGTGCTTTCTTTCTTGCGTAAACACTACTTGTTTACTCTTGACACTACTTGTTTACTCTTGGCACTACTATTATGCTTTCCTTTAAGTAAGGTTAGGTGGCAAGTAACCTCATTGAACCAATTCGTGTGTCATATCAAATTGTATCATGAGTTCTCGGAAGTTCCTTTAGTGCATCATATATTCTGGAGCTATTCGTAGGTTTTTGCTTATTGTTTCATTCATCATTTTTACTCCTTTTCGAACCTTTCCCCACCGTTTTCAAGCTTTCTATAAGCTTGGACCCATCTAACGATCGATCTTATCTATTTTTTGTTACAGTTTGCATCAATACTAGAATTAGATAGATCAATATGCAAAGTATCACAAAATAACTATATAATATATATACTAATTTCACATTATCATATACCTCTATACTTAAGTTTTTAATTGTCATCAAGAAAAACAATAAAAAAAAAGGTTATCTTAAGGACATGGTAGTTAAAAGTTATCCTTAAAAAAAGTAAGACCTCAACTCCAAGTAGCTTAGCAAAACTTTCTCTAAATCACCTTCTTTCCTTAACTTAATAATGTCTTCAAAAGACTTAAATAATAACACCTTAAGAACTATTTGATTTCAATAATCAATCTTAATATTTTAGAGTTAACCATATCACTTACAAAAACTAAACTAGAGATTAAAACAAATATCAATAGACTAAGACAAAGTTATAAATATTCCACCACTTTAACTCAAAAGGAGGAGAATCTTCCCTTATTAATATATTTTGTAAAACTAGATTAGATATATGTTATATCAATTCATCATTTGATTGCCTCTCTACTTCTTTCTATTTTCATTGGGAGGCTTTTAAGTCCAATTTAATTTCTCTTTATCGTAGCTAATTATCATTGAAAAAGAACCTCGATCTTCAGGTAAACCAAAGCTAATCCTTACTAATTTAGCTCTTTTATCCATTTTGTGGTTGTAATTGGGAAGGCATCTCGCTCTTCTAAGGGAATATCTAAAGTGTTAACATACATAACTTATCCTTCCTACCCTACTCCTCCTCTACCCACTTAAGTTTTACATTATCCTCAATGTACATACCAAACAATGCAATTCAAAAATAAAAGTGAAGGAAAAATAAAAACATAAAGAAAAAGAGCTAAGACTTCCTTAGTTTTTGTATTGATCCTTAAAAGATTCTAAAGCTTAGGATCTAAATTCTATTAATCTGATTAAGCTCATGTTTTTCTTTGTATCTAACAATACCAATTATAAAATAAAAAGAAGTTAACTAGATAAAATAAACTAAATAAAACAACGACTAATTTAGGTGTCAAATGTTAGTATACTACAAAACTTAAAAACATGGAAAAGATTAAAAAATTATTTACGGTAAAAGAGTAATAGTAAACAAGGTAAGGAGTACAGTCATCTAAAATGAAAAAAAAAAACTATTTTTTTTTAAATAAAATAAAAAGTGCAAGGGAAACTCATTTTTCATCCTCATCCTCTTCTTCCATGCCTTCCTCCTTAATCTCCTCCTTAGTATCTTCGTTTAAGTTAGGCTCTAGCATGGTTAAGGATGGTGGTGTTTAGATCCCTGAATGAGCAAAAAGTGCATCCCTTTTGACCTTAGCATGATCAATACTATGTGTAGAATCCTTTTCTCCTTTAGTATCTTCCTCATAATCCTCTTATTCACGCCAAATATTGAAAAAAGAAGATGATCCAAATTGTAGCTAGGATAATGAAGATGTAGGCTCACCAGAAGGCTTAGGAAGTGGACCCATAGGTGTTGGAGGAAACTCATGGCACTAATAGCCTCATAACTTAAAGGAGAAGGATAATCTAGTTCCAACATGTGAGGGAATGCAATAAAAATAGGGAGTGTTTCTCACCAATTAGGTGACAAAGGGACCTAAAAAAATAAAACTTAAATGACCCTCATCTAACTCTTAGATTTATGGGTCATCAATTAGCAATACTATGTAGGTATAAAATATCCCTTTTATTTATTATCTCCTAGCTATTCTTTCTTCCAACGAAACTCTTGCATAGAATATAATGGACCAATCTAAGAGCTAGATCTCTTAGCTTTGAAGCCTTATACCTCATTGAGTCATAAGATCCTCTTTCATGATTAGTTAAGTTAGCCCATACAAATGACTCATAAACACCTAAAGGCAACTTATATGACAACTCTATATACTCTCTAGTCCTAACATGGCTTGTAGAATATATACCCATCCTCACAGGCAACTTAGTAAGTGGCATGGTTACCTTTTGACCATTACACCTAAAATACAAAGTATTATTCCTACCATTTTTAATGTTATTGAAAACTAACCTTAGTGGACTAAGCACTTCTAATGTTTATTCCTTGTATGCCGGTTTATTGATTGTCAAAAGCTGGTCCAAGTTACTAAACTTGATTAATTGCCTCACTTTAGCATCATAGCTAACCTGAACAAGTGAATCTTAGCTCAAATATATGGTCTAGCAAATTGCCTTCTTTGATTGTCGAAGATATCACTTCTTTTATCATGATTCATGGAATGTTAAGAGGGGACATGTAGGAATTGCGCTTGAATTCTTGTACAGTATGTTTAACCTTCGAAATGATTTAAAGTAAAAAAGAAAATAATTTAACATTGATGGAAAGAACCAAATTCATGTTGCATCAATAATGGCTAATTCAAGAATCTAACAAGATTAAAAGATGATTCCTAGCTTATTACTAATTTATTCAACTGAGCAACAATGGAAATCTTTAAATTAGCAAGAGGTTGTGTAATGAAATGCTAATTTTTCTACAATTGTAGATTAATGAAATTATAGGATTAATTCAAGATTAAATGCTATATCTACTCATAATCTCCATTGACATGAATAGTAGCATTCAATATGGTTGAAGACTTGTTTTCTATGATCTATACATGTGTGATTACTTCAATCAACCCTAGCATATTGAATTAAATTTTACATCAACAATTTCAACCATCATTGCAAAAATTCTAGGAATTGCTCTATTTATACAAAATTTTTATCAACAATAAGTTTCTATATATTTTTAACATGAATTGTATACATCAAATGCTAGTAACAATATCAATAACATGGATTCTACTACTTTCACTCATTTTCTGTTAACATAGAAAACAATCCTTAATAAGCATGTGGTTTTTAAGTGATTTCTAGTAAATAATGAGTAAACAACATGTTTATCACATTATTTATCCTAAATCACTTCTAAAAGCTAAAATTTCTATATATGCAGGTCACATTGTTTGTCATGAAACCTTAACTAAAAATCTAATTTTTATGCACAATAACAACATATCTAAGAAAACAACTAAATAAAGATGATGTATTTACCTTGATTTGCAATGCACGAGATTGGATTGTGAATATTTTTAAGGTTTTGGTGCAAGTGTAGAGACAAAATTGAAAGACAAGTATGTTTTAGAGAGAAAGTGTGTGTATGTGTGACTTTAGAATCAAATTAGAAGAAAATACCTATGATATTTAAATTTGAAGAAGACCATGGTTAAGGATCACAGCCGTAGGTGTGCCTGAGGTCCTTACCTTTGCATTAATATGGCAAACCCTGGCATATCCACAATTAAGGACCATGGGTGTAGTCTTGGTTATGGACCTCTTATCCAAAAATTTTCCACTTCTCAAAATTATTTCAAGAGGATCAAGATCGATTTCATTTACTTGTTTCTAGACACTGATT
The DNA here is from genome assembly GCA_024138005.1 of Lumnitzera racemosa. NCBI lineage: Eukaryota > Viridiplantae > Streptophyta > Magnoliopsida > Myrtales > Combretaceae > Lumnitzera > Lumnitzera racemosa. The sequence goes on along the minus strand of JAMXBC010000009.1, from coordinate 43,886,852 downwards.
TAGTTCCAATAACCGGTCTATCGTTAAGCCTAAGCACTAAGTCTTATGCCTATTTTCTATTGATTTAATTAAGCTCTACTTGCATTACTTGAATTCAAAACTCATTTTTAGAGCCTTATCAACATTTTTAGGTTCTAGTTGAGATAGGAACCCTATATTGCTTAAGTTTCTTAAGGAAGCTCCAGTTTACACCTTATTAGAAGGTTCACCTATGACTAAGTCCTTAGGGTGGTCTTTTACAAATTTCTATTCTTTAAGAAAGTTTATATTATATTGATCAATTACATCATCTTTCTTAGATACTTCCTTATCCTTTGATTTAGTTTTATCCTTGTTAAGAATTAGACCATCCAATTAAGCACTGATATTGCAATTTCATTTTTTTGGTTTTATACATGCCAATGCATCATCAAATACAACGTAAATATACTCTTTTACTACTAATGTTCTCTTATTAAAAACTTTATATGCTTTGGTAGTTAAATGGGGATTTTATTTGCTTTCCATGTTTATGTTCTTGGCATACTTTATCTTTATCAAAACTAATTTTTGGTAAGTCTTTAATAAGGTTATTTTTAACAATTTTTTATGAGATATCTATGCTAACTATCATACCTTAACTTCCTATGCCACAACCAATTATCATTTTTCTAAGTAAACAAATATGTCTCAATTGAAAAAATGAATTTGGTCATAATCAATGTTTTCAATAAAATACTTTAATGCAAAATATCACACAATTGGTTAATGCTAAACAAATTATGTTTCAAATCATCTACAAATAACAAATTCTTGATAGTAAGATAATTATTAATGAGAGTGTTACCTTTAACTATGATATGAGCCTTTCGATTGTTTACAAAGGTAACACTTCCTCCATCCTTCGACTCTAATGTTGAAAACTTGAAAGCATCTCCCATCATTTATCTTAAACATTCGTTATCTAAGATCCATTTATTGCTCCATCTTGAAGAATCCTACAAAACAAAGGATTACTTGTTTGGTACCTACTTAAGTTTGAGTCCTTTTTGGTTGGTTACCACATTATAAGCTTCTCCTTTAAAAACTCAAATCATTTTTCCTTTATGATTCAAAGTGAGATTGCATCGTATTACACATATATATGCAATATGACCATATCTTATGTGATAGTTATAGGTCTTATTTTAAGCTTTTACAAAACTTGTAAACATTTCCTCTACTATAGCCAATCTCAATTTCATCTAATTCTTGCCTTTATGAGCCAAGGAGCTTATCCAAATTATTTTCTCCATCTACAAATTTGGTTATGCTTCTCTTTGAATCATCTAAGCTAGATTTTAAAATTGTATTATCAATTTCTAACTTTCCTAACTCATCAAAAGTGCAATCATCATCATGCACATCTTTTAATCTTTCAACTTCCTTTTCAAGAGAACTATTAACTTCTTTCAATTTATTATTTTCTTCCTAGCTTATCAACTTTTTGTACTCAATTCTTTATTCTTCCTCGTCAAATTTTCAACTTCTAACTTCAAATACTCATTGTTTTCCTCTAACCCTTCTTTTTCATGATTGATTTTATCATATTCATGTTTAAATGTATCAAATTCATTGCCTACTTCATTCATCATTTGTTTTAACATTTTATTCTTCTTTTGAACTTTGATGAATTCCTTTAATAATTCATTAGATATTTTTAAGCTCATCAAAAGAAGAATCACAAGAAGCAAAGCGTAACTCATCATCCGTAGCCATGAAGCATGTTTCATTATCAAAATCACTTGTCTAAGTGACAACCATGATTTCCTTCCTTGATCCTTCTTCAATTATCTTGAGGAGCAAGCAATACTATGGCATAGCTTTTGACAATTATAACACTTAAGAATTTCCTTCTTTTCTTTCTTAAATTTTGATGTAGTACCACTACTATCCTTGTCCTTTTTCAACTTCTTCTTGAGTTTCAAAAATTTCTTAAATTTCCTTGTCATCTCATCATCATCATTCTCACTGTCATCATCACTTGTGTTATCCTAAGTGGCTTTGAAAGTAATGGTTTTATTCTTGGAACACTCTCCTTGTCTTTACATTTTATACATTTTGAGGGTTCCAAGGCATTATGCTGAGATCATGAGGTTCCAAGACACTCAAAGGATCAATAATATTGATGTACTTATTACACATTTCATCTATAGTTTCATTTGACTCCATCTTAAAGCTTTCGAATTGTCCACACAATAAGCTTATCTTAATATCTCTTAATCTTTTTGTTCCTTCATATATACTTTTTAATTCCTAAAATTTCCTTAACATTTTTACATGCACATACTCTATTGAAATCATTTTTACTTATAGTACAATGTAGGATCTTTGTAGCAACTTCATTTAAATCAAGTAATTTCCAATCATCATCATTGTAGTTCTTTTGATCCTTGCCTTCTCTCTTAAATGGTCTTTTATCAACTACTTGTCATAGCAATCAATTTTGTACTTTAAGGAATATTGTATTTTAGACTTCTAATAGAGATAGTTGCTCCTAGTTAGAAATAGTGGCCTATTAATTACTTGATCTTCTAGAATGCCTAATACATTAGATGCTATGATCTCTACACTAATGTAGTATTAAGCAAATATTTAGAGACTAGCTGTGATACCAATTGAACAACATTAGGTTAATACTAAAGGAAGAGAGGGAGGGTAGGGAGGGAGTGGAGTAGATTGAGTATTATCACAATTTTAAGTCAATTTTCAACTTAGCAATTAATGCAATCTAGTGAGTAAACAAGATGAATATGTAGTAACAACAATGAGTGCAAAAAATAAAAGAGATAAGGATAGAGAGATCAAGCTGACATATAACATAAAGTTCAAACCACCCCTCACTCTCTACGAATGCCAATGACTCTAGTCGATGACTTCAAACCACTTTTATTACTAAAATAACAAATGCTAAAAAGAATTTATAGAAGTATACAATTACACCATAATCTCAAACCACTACTCAACAATCTCAATCTCATTAGTGTAGTGCTTTAGTATGAACAAACTTGCAAATAATAAGAACCTTACATTACACTCTTAAGTTTCTCTCTAAATTAGTAGAAACTTTAAGCTCAAGAGATAAAATGTACAAATGCTTAAAGAATATAAGGAATTTATAGGGGAATATTGGATCTTTTGTTTCCTTGATGGGTAGGTGGAGCATTTATATCAACCCTTAAAAAACTTCTCAATACAATACATCAAATGCTCCAACAATTAGTTAAATAAGAGAATTATCTTGGATATCTCGAAGTCAACGCAAGCTAGCTCTTCAAACCACCGTCAAGCTAGTAGGCTAAACATACACCAATAAGAGAACTGTCTTGGATACACCATCATGTCAAAATTAGGATAAAAAAGGAAACTAACTTGATCATACAACCTCATCACTGATAGGCCAGCAAGTTAGACTTTCATCACTTAACTTTTGTTCTAGTAGCAAGATGGTCCCTCTATTCACTAGTAGGCCGGTTGCTCTATTCATCGGCAAGCTAGTTCTTTGAACATGAGCATAGATTCCATTGTTCTTTTACACAAGAAAATATTTGATATTAATACACATGATCAAACCATTTCAAGTGCTTAATCACACAACTTATAATCTAATGAAGAGTTAATTTTTTTTATAAGATGCTAATTAAAGTTCATTTTACAATTAACTCAAATTCTTTTAATTGATTAGTTTTATTCTTCTCAAAATCAAATTTTGAACCCTTGGTTCAACATTGCCAATGCTTATGCTTCTTGTCAACCAATTATTAAGAAGAGTGGGGGGAAATGTTGTTAAGCTATTTCAAAAGTAGACTTTCATTTGCTAGATCAACACTAACGACCAGCCCATAACCTAGGCCTTTATACCCAGGTCGACAAACCTAAGCCTAAGTGGTTCGGCCCAAAACGTAAGTCATCCAACTTGATTCACGTTGGTTAAAGTTGGCTTATGAGTTCAATGAAGATAAGTGGGAAAGCTTAACAAATAAGGAAACTTAAAAGATCGTAACTCCTCATGATTCTCTCTACAAAATTTGGAGTCAAAGAAGATATCTCGAAGCATTTACTACCTTAGCTAGTCCATCTATTCCTCTATATGTACAGCATTAGGCCTCCTTAGCAAAAGAAGGAAACTATGTTACTTTAAACGCTCTCATTCTATCTTTATATTCTATCTTACCTTTTGCATTTCTCTTGCCATAAAACGAGAATTACCTATCAACAAAACAAATCTTAAATCCTAACCCTTCCTTACATTAGAATCAAAGGATAAAATGTCAAAATTTTAGTTCCATATTGAATTCTTAGGAAGATTATTACTTAATTGAATCTATAATCAAGATTAAGAAATTGAAATTTAGCCTTTAATCTTTGTTGAATGATAAAATTAGCAATTGAGGCATATATTTATAAAAGGAACATAATAGCAAATCAATCAATAAGCCATAAATTCTTAAAATGATTTGATAGGACCTTAAACTAAAAGCCTAGAAACTAATTTAGGTAAATTATGGAAAAAAGAGTCGAAAACAAGTTAAAATTGAGCCAAAATTCACATAAGTTGTTGACCTTTACTATGTGTAGTCAACCTTTTTAGCTTCTTAGTCAACCACTTTAGTAATTTAATTGACCAAATTTGCCTCCCCTTCAATCTGGCCAACTCCATTCAACTACTTTGCTCTTCCTTAATGATTTTATTCCTGTCTTTTACCTTAGTTTATTCTAAACACTTCTTTATACCTATTTCTTTTTACCTTAAATTAGAAAATTTCTTAATCATTAAATTTTTTGTACCAAATAAATCTAGATAGATTTATGAGGAGTAATTTATTTTGTCAATTTATACTATTATTAGAAGAGCAAAACAATAAGAAATTAAGGTATGGATAGAGAAGTAAAGGTAAGTGACTATTCTACCTTGTTTTATTTATTGTCTTTGTTAGGATTATTCAATGAACTCAACGTAGAAGTGGCTTTTAGATTATTAAAAGCAAGTTGTTTATGCTTGCATTAAGGTAGTTGCCTAAATAGATAAGCCATCAACTTAAGAATTGAAGTGGTTATTTTAGACAACTCTAGCATCCCTATAGCTTAACATATTTTATTTTATAGATCCATACTTGAATCCCAATTTTCACCAACAATAATATGTTAGACTTCTGACATGATAGTTTGCCTACTACTACTAATTTAAGGAAAAGGCAAATAAAACTAGATGCACACTATCAAAGATGTGGAGATGGGGAAGAGGACATGTAACACACATTTTTTATGTGTGAAAAGATTTAGACTATATGTAAGTTGTGGCACAATACAAATATGGATGATTCGATTGTGCAAGGAAACATATTGAATTGTATTATATCAAGTTGCCATATAAGGAGAATAGAATTGACTTAACCACATCTTGCTAGAGCTTTTACTTTGGGATTCATGCTATGGGTATTGTGGTTTCAAAAGAATCAAGCTCTGGTTAATCCATAGCCAATAAATTGGGAAAGTCATGAACAAATTAGGAAACCAAGTCATGAGTATTTGACACAATAGAAACAAGAGAAGAAGCTCTACGAATTAGAAGTAATGCAACTAAGATGGATTCCTCCTATATCATAATGGGTAAAATTAAATACAAATGGGAGTAAATATTAACACAGAACAAGCCTATGTAGGTGGAGTGATTAGACTCCATAGGGTTGTGGTTAATTAGGTTTAATTATAAACTAAGTAGGAAAGACGTAGAAGCTATTGAAATATGGGCTATGTACTAAGGCATCTCTTTGCACATACAAAGAAATTTCAAGCAAAGTTAGAGATTGAAACAAATTAAAAAATTCTGGAGTATCTCATCCTATCTATTGATATTTCTAAACATAACTATAAAAAGTATTCTATTAAATTGTAGAGAAAAGGCTTACCAACTGGACAAGATGTTGATCAAGATGATTCGTTGTGAGTTGAATTGGGCGGCCGATTGGATGGCAAATGTTGCTTGCTATTAACTAAAACCAACCTTCGATGATGCGCCATCCATGGACCTGCAGCATATATTAGATCAAGATCTTTTTTGTTATGGTATTGAAAATGTCATAAGGAAAAGAGATCATTACTTTTATTGTTGAACTTTGATTACTGCGGTTAAGTTTGGGATTATGATGTTTTTATACCCTATTTGAAATTAGGATTTATTTTATTGTCAATTGGGAAAGGCTTATCTATGTAATTAGGGTTTTGTATCTATTCTCGAAAGAGAGAGGACTATGTAATTAGTGTTTTATCTGTTCTCGACTGGGAATGTCTATGTATTGTGATTATGTGCATTTTTATTTTGGTTAATTTATTAGTATTCTGGCATTTACTTTTGTTACACGTATAGTGAGCTATCTTCTTCTTCTTCTTTTTTTAATTATCACCATGGATGAAAGAAATGATGATATTTCTCATCTTTTATTATTGACAACGAACTCGGTTGATGCTTATCAATGGTGGCGGTGAGTTAAGAATTAAGATTTCTACTTCCAAGATTTCTTCTCTACATAACCTACTTTTATCTTAATATGTCCATATCATCTCATATAATCAGGACTTCCGCTTTCGGATTTAGGGTATCCTTTTCCATTTTGTGAACGACATTGGAATATATGTGGCATTTACTAATTCCATCTGATCTCTCATGTACATGGATTGCGATCTTGATGTCGAAAACACTAATAATTCTATATATTAACCTTACAAAGAATGAAAAGGACATTAAAAAACTAGTTGATGAATGCATTGATCTGCCCTGTGTGCTCTGCACATTAAATTATACGTGAATTGATTGAAACTGCATGTTAAGAAACCGAGATGTCAGTGTCGTACAAATTATTAAAATTGGAAGTGGAGATTTAGGAGTATCTTTATTATGCAAATCCAAATTGTTGTGGTTGATCCCATTATTAATGCTGTGAGAAAGGGTCCAATATATATTTATCTATTAAGCAAAAACAATTTGTGGCATATAATAATGTAAATCTATATGTTTGCTCCTGCCGATAATGGGTAAAGCCGTAGAGGAACTTTTGTGCTAAAAACGGGGCATATTTCTTAATGCTTTATTCCCATTGGACAAAACGAGCTTGAAACGTAAGCTATGACGATTTTGCAAATTGCACAGCCGGGTCATGATTGCGGTTGGAGAATTCTATTCATTTTTAAGTTTATACACGATGACAACATCCCAGGCGTTAATTAAACATAAACTACACGGGAAATAGTACTAAATACTACCTTCAAATAATCAAAACATCATTAGCATTCAACTATACATTGTTAAAGCAAGTTTTAGCCTACGTTTTCCGTTTCGATTCAAATAATTTTTACTCTCACATAAATTCTGATTGCTTAATTAAACGCCAGGAATAATGGACTTTCCCGTGTTATATATCGGACAGGCACATAAGATGAATCATTACCCGTACGTCTGGGGAACTGAATATTATGAACATGGAAAATATTTCCAGTAGGATAGGATTTGTTATTTTCATAAAATGACTACGAGATTGTTTTTCATTGGGTTGGATATAACTATAGTCCCATATCATTTGTGCAGCACATAGGCACTTTTGTGGACATATAGAGGATGGAGATATAATGATAACATACATTTAGAAGGTAGGTACACACTTATAGTTGAAAATAGAAAAAAACCCTAGAATTTAAAACCATGAATAATGATGTTCCTCTATAATTTAGACTTCCCTCCCCTCATTATAAAACCACTATTACAATTCTTTGGAGCAGCTATAGTGAAGGGAGGGGACTCCCATGAAGGTGAATACCCTCCTCCATCTTAAAGTTCTATTTAATTATCCAAGTGTAGCAGCTCCTGGATGAAGATCAATTTATAATTAAATTTGAAATTAGAGGATTTCTTTTGTTATACATGTGAAAATAGATTTCTTTATGTAAAGAAAAATGGAAATCTAAGTTTTCGGGGTAAAGTTAATGAACTAAGGTTTGAACACTTGCACTATGTTTGGAGTAGACGAAAAAAACTATAAGGAAAGAGAATGAGAAACTTTTTTGGATTCAAATAAAAGGGGAGAAAAAGATTGCGGTTGGAATGATATCGGATATATTTTTATTAAAGTTGTTAAAGCACTAAAATTCCCTTATAACTTCAAATGTTTTAGTGAATTTATAGATTTCCTAATGCAATCGATATTTAGAAAGAATGGTTTTTTTCTGGTCCCATAAAAAAAATTTTTTAAACTCTTCTTTCCTTCTTTTTTTTTTTTCTTTTGAAACAAATAAGAAGGAAATGGAGAGGAATTTCTTTGTTTACAATTCCTTTCCTTCCCTTTCTTTCTCTCATAAAGAACAAGTGGGAAGACTATTAACAAACAAATTGGAAAGTTGAGAATTATAAGAATACTGTGTAATTCAACAACGGGGACTAAATTAATTAAGCACTGAATTTAATTATATACAAATTAGGGCCTAAGTAAATCACAAATTGGGAACGATGAAATTAGGATTTATTATTAAATTCGAAGACAAATAGATTATCTTTCATGAGTACGATCAAACAACTATTGGCTCACTAAAATATAGGTTATATATATATATTATATATATATATATATATATATCAAATACTAGGAAGAGAGCGATAAAATAAAGCTGAATAACAAATGGGAAAGCAAAACGAAGACAAAATGAAAGACTGAACTTGCTTTAGCTACTTATAGCTGCAATTAAATATTTTAGGATAAAATCAAGTTTTTAATTTGCTAATGAGCAAAATACCCGATGAGTTGGTGAAATGTGAATAACAATAACCGACCAAATAAATCAACTATCGAAAAGTGAGAGAAGAATAAGCATTTTGCAAACCGATCAAATTTCAAATTAAAGTCTTTTTCGGATTTGAGTTCGATGTTTTAGTGTGCATACTAGGTTTCCTGTTCTAATGACACGGGAGATTAAAAAGAAAAAAAAAAAAGGCCAGACCTAAGCGTGGGGTGATCAAACCAAAAAAAGGAAATAAAGAAATTAAAGGAAGCAGCGATTATTTTTCCTTTACTACCTTAATGTACTTAATTATTTGTTCCTTCCGAACTAGTTGGGATAAAATAAGATTGCAAAACCAGAGGCCATAACATTAGCACCCATAGATTATGACAATTGCAACGGGATACCAAGTCGTCTAGATCAGGTAAATGGATTCCTGAATACCGGGAGTTGACATGGAGAGGTTTACCGATTAACGCATTGCGGGCCTGCTCTTTGAGATACATCCTTGTGCTGGCCACGCGCACTCTTCTTTCTTTACTATTTTGCTTAGAATCTCTCTTTTCTATTATTTCATAAACCTATCACTCCTCTGTTCCTCTCTTCTTCTTCCCTCATTTCTTTTTTTTTTTCCAAAAATAATTAATTTATGACCAGAACTCATAGGAAGATTCAAAGATCAAGTTATTTAGAAGACTTTATGTAATTAGACTTAAGCATACTAGTCATTGTAATACATTAGTATACAATAGATTCACGCATATAATAGTCTAGCAAATTATCATAAGTATCAAAATAACAATACAACAAATCAATGATTATTACTATAGTTACAACCGTAAAAACTAACTTTCAACTGTTATGAAAGAGTATATAAAAAGATAGTAATAAAAAGTAAAAGGGTAAAAAATACCCAATTCAGAAAAATCTTTTTTCTTCTTTTCTTGGAGTTTCTTTAGACTCAAACTTAGAGATTTCATCAGAAACCCTAACACATTTTACCTTACAACAACACAAAACACAAACCATTAGTATCAATAGGTATATAGAACAATAGATTTGTTTATGTAGATTTCAGATCTATAATTGTTTTCAATAAATTTGTTAAGAAGAGTTCACAAGATTAAAACCTTAGATTTCTTATATACTATTTAGAAAATACAAAAGAGAGAGAAAGAAAAGTGATTGTACCACAGAATTTTTGTGAGAAGAAAGAGAAGATAATTTGATCTTTTATTTTTCCTCTATGTAATCTAAGACGTAGCCATTTAAGGAAGAGAGAACATTGTAGGGTTTATGTGGGCTAGGCTTGAAAGCTATCATTTGGTGCTTTCATTGATTTATGATGACAAACAATTCTAAAGTAGTCTCTCAATTACAAGAACAAGTGGATAGTCATAAGTTCAAGTTGGAGAAATTAACAGCTAAGATGCATTGCATTGGAGATGAACTCAATGATCAACTTAAGAATGTAATCACACAATTGCAACATTTGACAACTTCAATCAACAAAAGTAACCAAGCTAAGGGAAATTAGAATATTTAAGTGATTGCTGCTTCATCATCTTTCCCAAGTGCAACACAAGATAATAGTATTCCTTATGCTATACAAATTAAGCTGGAGTTACCTAAATTTAATAAGGGTAATTCAACTAGTTGGCTTTTCAAAGCAAATCAATTTTTTTTTTTTTAATCTTCATAACATACCTATTCAAGATAGGTTATAAATTGTATCATTTGCATTAGAATCACATGTCGTTTAGTGGTATTTGTGGATGCACAATAATAACATGATTCAAGATTGGTCATGGTTCATTAAGGGATTAAAATTGAGATTTGGACTATTGTAATTTGAGGATTATCAAGGTAGATGGACTAAATTTGTCCAAAAAGGGTCTATAAAGGAATACATTAATGAATTTGAGGAGCTTTGTAATCATGTTAAAGATATGTCTGACACTTTATTGAAGAGTTGCTTTATTTCTGGTCTTCAAGTAGTATTGCAACAAGAGCTACAATCCCAACCTATTGCTTCTTTAATAAAAGCCATGAGTTTAACTAGAATTCATGAAGAGAAGTTTCGCAACATGAAATATTTTGTCTTATTTTCTGAAGAAACTTGTTCTTTTTCTAAACCCTTTTCTTCTAATTCCATTACTTCATTCAAAAACCTAATCCAATATAAAAAACAATCAAACCCTCCCCTGTTGCCTAAGCCACCTAAATATTCATTTTCATAAGAAGTCTACTTTGGATTTGTTAGCTAGGCATGAGAAAAGGTTTTTGCTACAATTGTGATGAAAATTTTCATAAAGGACATTTATAAAGCTAAATTTATATTGATGGTTAGTGATGAAATTGAGGATGTTTTAGAGGATCATAAGGGGGTTGATTAGGAAGTCTCACCAAAGCAACAATCTCTAACTATGGAAGGGGTTAATGAGGTTAAGATTAGCTATTATGCTATGACAAGGATTTTAGCTCGTAAAACCTTTCGTTTGCAAGGATTTATAAAAGGGAAATGGGTAAATTTGCTAATTAACTTGAGAAGCACTCACAACTTCATTAAATTGAGTGTCGTTAAGCAATTGAATTGGATTATACATGCTACTATAGGGTTTAAAGTTATGGTAGGTAATGGAGAGCATTTGACTTATATAAGAGTGTATAGAAATTTACTTATCACAATACAACAACATACTTTTTCTTTGGATTGTTTTGTTTTACCATTGTAAGGTGCTGACATTGTGTTAGGGGTTCAATGGTTAAAAACTTTAGGGCTTGTACTTATTGATTATGAGGATTTTACTATGACTTTTATAGTGGAAGGAGTAACAATTAATTTAACAGGAGAAACTTGCCAATCTGAAATTGATTACTTTAAGGAAATTACATAAAATAATTGCTTCTAACAATGTCATGTATTTTTGTCACTTCGTAGCTCAATTTGGAGAATCATCCATTGATACTAATAACAACGAAGTTATTGAAACTTTTTTGGGCAGCTTTCCAGAAGTATTTACAACTCCTTCATCCTTGCAACCCTTATGTGTTGTACAACATCACATTTATTTGAAGGATAAAACAAATGTTCACTCATATTGATACCCTCATTTTCAAAAATTAAAGATCAAGAAGTTAGTAGCTAAAATGCTAGAATCTGGTATTATTTAATAGAGCACAAGTTCATTTTCATCCCCAATACTTTTAGTGAAAAAAAAAAGATGGGAGATGGAGATTTCGCATTGACTATCAAGCTTTGAATCAAGTAACTATAATGGATAAATTTCTAATACCAATGATTGATGAACTTTTAGATGAATTTCATAGAGCTAAATATTTTTAAAACTCGATCTAAGGGTAAGTTATCTCCAAATAAGGATGATCCCTAAAGATATTCACAAAATTGCATTTCGACCCCATGAAGGTCATTATGAATTTCTCATAATGCCTTTTGGGTTATCAAATGTATCGATTACTTTCCCAGCAATCATGAGTAAAATTTTTTTACCATTTTTACAAAAATTTGTGATTTTTTTTAATGATATATTGGTGTACTTTTAAACTTGGAATGATCATTTGACTCATTTGAGTAAAGTCTTATAGATTTTAAAGGAGTAATAATTCTCTGTCAAGACTTTTACATTGCTCATTTGACAAAACCATTATTGATTACTTGGAACATACTATATCACAAGAAGGAGTTAGACTAAACATAGACAAAGTAGCTGCAACACAAGATTGGCCTATTCTTATCAATGCCAAGCAACTATGTAGATTTTTAGGATTAGCAGGGTATTATTGCAAGTTTGTGCATACATATGTTACAATTGCAGCACCATTAACAAATATGTTAGAGAAGCATGCATTCTAATGGAATACATAGGCTTAAACTGCTTTTGAACTATTGAAATTAACTTTAATGAATACTCTTATTTTAGCCTTACCCAATTTTAGCATTCCATTTGTTATTGATACAAATATGTCAAAAGCAAGGATTGGAGCAATACCGCATCAGTACTCTTAAGATATTGCATTTTTTAGTAAGAAATCAAGTCTAATGTTGCAAAAAGCAAGGGCATTATGTGAGGGAGCTCGTAGCAGTGGTAAAAGCTATTGAAAAATGGAGGCATTACTTATTGAGCAACCATTTTGTCATCTAAACAAATCAGAAGAGTCTAAAGGGGAATTTATCCTAAACAATTTAGACACTTAAATAGCAACACTATTTAGTCAAGCTCTTAGGTTATGACTATGAGGTTCAGTATAAACCTAAGATAGAAAATAAAGTGGTAGATGCTCTTTCAAGAAAGTTTGAGGATTCTACTCAAGCTTTAGCTATATCACATCTTGAGTTTGACTTACTTACCCAATTCAACCAAGAGTTTCAAAGTAATCCTTTTTAGCAAGCTCTATATCAAAAGGTGCTCAATAATGATGAGTTAATAAGAGGCCTTATAGTAAAGGAAGGATTGTTATTCTATGGCTAACGACTGTATGTACCTCATCATATTAATCTAAAGGATTCTTTGATAAAAGAATTCCGTGATTCTCCAGTTAAGAGACCCATGGGTGTTTTAAAAACTTTCAAGAGGGTGAGCAGATCCTTTTACTAGGAAGAGACGTGTAAGGATGTTGAATAATATGTGAAGAGTTGTCATGTGTGTCAACAAATTAAGTTTGTCACAACATCTTTAGTAAGCCTTTTTCACCCATTAAATATACCTGACAAAATTTTTGAGCAAGTACCCATGGATTTTATTACTAGGTTTCCTTATGCAAAAGGGAATTCTGTTTTTTCAATGCTAATTGATCACCTTTCTAAATATTGTCATTGTAGAGCTTTTCCATCTCATTACATAGCTATAAGAGTTATTGAGCTTTTTACCCTTATGGTAGTGAAGTTGCATAGGATTCTTAAGGCAATTATTTCTAATTGAGATAAAGTTTTCGCTAGTAATTTCTGGTAGGAGCTTTTTTCATTTGAGTAAGTTAACATTGAAGATGAGTTCGTCATTTCACCCTTAAATGGATGGACAATTTGAAGTCTTAAATAAGTGTTTGGAACATTCTTTATGTGTATATGTGATGGATTGGCCTAAGTTTTTACCTTAGACAAAATCTTGCTTCAATACTAGTTTTTATACTGCTTCTAAATTGACCCCTTTTGAAGTATTATATAAGCGGCTACCTCCTTCAATTCTAGATTACATTACTAGAATTTCACTAAATGAGGTAGTTGACTATGAGCTTAAGACTAGAGATGACCTTATGAGAGTTCTCAAGTTTAATTTTTCTAAAGCTAAAATAAAAATGAAGGATTTAGCTAATAAGCGCAAGTCTGATAAATAGCTTTCTATAGGGGATTATGCTTATGTTAAACTACAACCATTTTGACAAACTTTTGTAGCTAATAAAATGTCTCACAAATTGGCTAGAAGATTTTTTGGTTCATTTAAGTTGTTGGCTAAGGTAAGGTTAGTGGCCTATTGATTGGAGTTGCCTACTCATTTATGTATCTACCCAATATTTCATGTTTTACTACAAAAGAAGGTTGAAGGAAAGTTTTTAGAGAAGATAGAGTTACTATTAGACTCTAGTATGAGTCAACCTTCAGTGAAACCCTTATCGATATTAGATATTAGACAAATTCTTGAAGATAATTAGTTGGTGACATAATTATTGGTTCAATGGGAGGCCTTATCAGAGGATGCTACATGGGTAGACTTAGAGCAGTTTTGAAAGACTTATCCTTCTTTTCACCTTGAGCACAAGTCATTGTAATACATAAGTATATAGTAGACTCATGCATACAATAGTATAGAAAATTATCATAAGTAACGAAATAACAATACAACAGATAAGTGATTGCTTCTTTAGTTACAACTATAGGAACTAACTTTCAACTTTTATGAAAGAGTATATAAAAAGACAGTAATAAGAAGTGAAAGGGTATCAAATACCCAATTCAGAAAATCTTCCTTCTTCTTTTCTTGGAGTTGCTCTAGACTCGAACTCAAAGATTTCATCAAAAACCCAAAAATGTTTTGCCTTGCAACAACATAAAACATAAACCATCAATATTAATAAGTTTATAGAATAATAGATCAGTTTATGTGGATTTCAGATTTATAATTGTTTTCAACAAATTCATTAAGAAGAGTTCATAAGATTGAAACCCTAGATTTCTCATATAATGTTTAGAAAATACAAAAGAGAGAGATAAAAGTGATCATACCTTAGAAGCTTTGTGAGAATAGAGAGAAGAGAATCTGATCTTTTTGTGTAATCTAGGATGTGGTCATTTAAGGAGGAGAGAATGTTGTGGGCTAGGCTTGAAAGCCATCAAATTCTTTCATAAGTGGAAAGAGTTGATGTCTAGGCCATGATTAATAAGAAACAAATTAAGAGAGAGAGAGAGAAGTGGGTGATGAAATCTTAATAAACAAGCACCATTTAAATATAAATATATTCATTGTAATAGATGTTTTGTACAAGTAAAGCGAAATAGCAGAATAATTTATGGTTAATTTATGTATGATTTCTCTTGATTAAGGTCTTCTAGTTTCTTTCATGAGCTATATGTTGATGAGACCAATGCACCTCTTAGATTTTCAAGGTTAGGCATAATTTTATACAATTAATTATTTCCTACTGTTTTGTGGTCCCTTCTTTTGATAGTCTTTTCAAGATCATGGTCCTTAGGTCCAAACCAACCTACCCAATGCTTAGGTCAAGCTCTAACAAGTTCAATTTAGAGATAGCTTGATTTCATCCTTTAATAAGAGATGACATCAAGGTAAAGGGACTTCTCTCTCTCTATCATCCTTTGCTCCATGAGGAAATTTGATTCCCTCATTTTTATAACTGACTTAGGTATCAGAATAATTATACCAAAGCATACTGTGATACCTCCCGTAACCATGTTTTATCTTACAAGTAATCATACACTAGAATGAAGATTAATCATCAACACCTTCAATATAATGCACAATTGGTTTTAGCATACGCATCCCATTAATTTGTAAAATAACTATAACTGCACTATTTGAATTCATGCAACATGATTGGGTTTTATTCCTTAGAAGAGTATTATTAATGTTCTTCTATTACATATGTTCTGCATCATGGTATAAAATTTCATGACAAAGTCCACATTACATGAAGATGTTGAAATTGCTACAATTGCAATTTATAGTAGTAATTACATTTTTTATATGTATGTGCTGTGCTGCAGTAATTTTTCCTTTCCTGTAACGATAACTAATATATTAAGGTAACTTTTTCAAGTTTACAATATAAAAAATACTCCAAGACATACTTTGCTACTATAGTCTGTTTAATAGTATGTTTAGCATTTTGGAATCAATGGTATATAGTGCCTATTTAAGTGTACTGGCATTCAACGACCACAAAATACTTTTTGTGATGGTTATTCATATTGCATTTTTAAAAAGCATCCCCAATGTAATATTTATAATAACAGTAGGGAAAAAAAAAAAGTTGCTGCAGTAAATACTTAAAATAAAATTATCAATATAAATTGGTGATAGCATTAATTACTTATAAACCACCAGTAATCTACAATCAATATTGCTTAATTTTCTTATATTGTAAAGTCATCTATATTTTCCTTTGAATAATGACTCCGCTAACTTATACAAAAAACTCAAGGATTAACACGGTAATGCTTTCTAATCAAATGGGGGTGGTCCGTAGCTTATTAAAAGATACGAAACTTCCAGAAAACTGTGCTTCTAATAAATTATCATGTCTGGGTTAGTTTGAGCAATGCTCAACAGACTAAAGCCATGACTTTCATGTGTTAACTTCAGTGTCACTTGTTGGTCATACCTAGTGGACAGGTACTTTAAGCTTTCTACAAAAACGTAATAGGAATGATGCAAAGCCGAAAGGTTCCTGTACAGATAGGAGTCTATACTGTTCGTGAAAGTGTTATGTATTGATATGCAACCGGCCTCGTAGTAGTCGAACGATCAGGTTGTACCTCCAGAATTTGAAAATGTGAATAATACGCTTAGCCATAGGTGCCTTTACTTAAGCGGATGCAGATAAAGAGATAAATATGATGCATTAAACCGTATTGAATAATTGTGAAGAGGTTTGACTGTATATATGGTATACCTTCTTCATTTAAACATACAAATCTATTCTTTGTTGTTTTATGTTTGGATTTAATAAACATATTTGCCAATAGGAAACTTGAGCAAGAGACACTAGTGCTTAGTGCAACAGATTTACATAAGATTTTCCAGGTGGTTCTTACATTAAGTGAGTAGAACACTTTCCTAGAAATCCCTATTTCATTTTCTATCAAATAAGGTGAGTAAATCACTCAACGTAGATAATGCAATTGAGAGTGCATATTGCCATGACAAATATCATGAACTTAGAGGTGCTATCATTGAAACTAGACAGGCGTATTCAAGTTTACATTGGATATGTAATGGATAAGGCAATTTTAGTTTTGTTTACTATTAGTTTGAATTTCACAAATTGATAAACGTATTTAATTTGAATTTAACATTCAACACTAATTTTCACAAAATATATTTAAAAAATGGTCTAGACAGTGGATACAAAGAAATATAATCCAATCAGAATTAATTATGTAAAATTAAATTACATGAAAAAGAAAAAGCCTATTGTAACGAGGACCTAGTTGCAATAGCCTTGTTCCAGTGAGAACATCATTGCGATTGTCGTTTAGAGCAATCCAAATGCGGCAACCATTTGTGTTGACCTTGCTTACTGCAATAACCTTGTAGCAGCGTTTTACAGGAAATTATTGGTCCAACTTTACTCGCTGGAGTATGGTGAACTCTTTGTAGTGTTATAAATTTGAGTCCATAATCAACATCAAGTTACTATAAGTTAATAATTTTAGGCCAAGTGAATAAGAATGATGACTTGACTCTAAAATGGACTTTTTTCGCTCCCAAATTCCTAACTAGTATTTGCATTGATACAATATATTTATGCATTAGATTTAAGACCTCTATTGCTTACTTTTTATGTTTTATTCAATATTACAATTTACATTGATCAAAGGATAATTGGAGGTTTATATGGCAGGAAAACTAGCTTGACCTGAGACTACATGGATACTTTTGTTTAAAGGCAACTATTAGGTAAGAATGAAAATTCCATTCCCTCTTTGTTCCTTAATGGAAACCTATTACACCATTTACTTTATTGAATTACAATGAAAATAAGGAATGGCTATTCCTTTGCCAAGGAAAAGCATTGCATTTCAATAGGTAAATGATATCCTCTGCCCTATTCACCTTATAGACCAAATCCCCATTACCATTGAAGCACTCGGGCACCACCACCCATCAACAACCACCAATACCCAAATCTACTACCATCACCAACCAACAATCACCAAAACCTAAATCCACCACCACTTTTGAAGCACTCCTTGCACTACCTCCCACTAACAATAACCAAGAATCAAATCTACTACCACCAAGAGAGAGAACTCCATGAGAGAAAGATGATAGTAAGACGATAAAGTGAGAATCAGATCTACACCACTACATTCTTGATCTTTCTTCCGGTCTATCGAAGGTCCAAGTTCTTCTTTTTGGTTTGTTTTTCACCATTGTAAATCCTTTTACAATTGTTTTTCCCTCAAATCTTCTAGTTGAAATTGTCATCTTTTTGCTTTGTTTTTGGTTTTGAAAATTAAGTTAGTGGGAAATTATGTTTGGTTTTATGGGGTCCTTCAAGTTCTTTCATCTTTTATTTTAAGTTTAGAGTTATCCACTATTAAAAAAGAAAGAAAATCCTAAATGTTATTATTATATGAGTAGTTGCACTCTAGTGCTTTGAGGTATGGTGGTGATCACAATAATATACTTTATGAAACAAAAATAAATAAATAAAGGGTTGAAGATGAGAATAAGATGATCATTTTTTTTCAAGTGAGCACTATAATAGGTATTAGAAGCCTATACAATTGCTGATGAATTGGAATTTCATTACATATTTATTACATATGGTAAAGTGAACAAGCCATAAGATTTTTATTCTTACTTTTTCTGTAGCAATGTTGATCAACATATATAGTTAATTAATCTCTTATTTGAAATATACTTTTGCATCCTTTAGTCAAGTGAAATAGTTAGGGTTGGCTTTGTTTTTCCTTTCTAATATATACATATATATATATATATTCCGTTGATTTTTGAGTATGCAACTAATGCACTATAGAGCAGCTAAAATAATTAGTATTGGCGCATATGCATAAAATATATGGTTTGGACAGATTTATGTCGATTGTGCGTCGTATATCCATTCATTGTTTGGTGGTAGATAGGACAAGTAAAAAGTAGAAAAATAAGAAGTTACATGACAAGACATAAATCTATATGTATATATAGGTATATATATATATATGTATATTCCCGATTCAAAGAATTCGAGTGTATATATAGTTAATTAATGAACACATATAAATAAGAAATGAAAAGAAGGAAATTGGCTTTTTTTGTCGCCCCCACAAGCAAACCATACACTAACAGCGTTTACCAAGTTGTAAGGATAAATACCCCTTCCCATTTCATTTTTTTAGTATCCGTACTCTTCTTCTTCTTCCCTCCCCTTCCTCCTCCTCCTCGTCTCTCTCTCTCTCTCTCTCTCTCTCTCTCTCTCTCTCTCTCTCTCTCTCCCCCTCTCTCTCTATCTATCTATGAACCAAAAAGCTACGGGAATGAGCTGCAATGGGTGCAGAGTTCTCCGTAAAGGTTGCAGCGATGACTGCAGCATTAGACCTTGTCTCCAATGGATCAAATCCCCTAGTGCACAAGCCAATGCTACCATGTTCCTTGCTAAGTTCTATGGCCGTGCTGGCCTTATCAATCTTATTAATGCTGGTCCCGACCACCTCGGTCCAGGTAAAGTCTAATATTCCTCTACTTTCCTAAATCTTTTGTTTTTTCCAAACATATCGTATGGTGCCATTAACTGCATCATGTTGATATGGATCAAAGGTTCACCTTGTTGTGATTAGGATATAAAATATGTGTTGCCTATGTTAAGCAGATATAGTACTTCAATTTTTTAAATAACTCTATATGAAACTCTATCTGCCCTTAAATTGCAAGATATTTTGTAATAAGTTTAGTTACATGAAGGCCATCAAGAAAGGGAAGGGAAAAAAAAAAACCTGAAATAATTACGTGATGTCTTTCATTGGTAATTTACGAGATGAATAGATTAAGGGTTTCAAGACGTTCAGATCCTGACTTTTAGTGGCTTATTTCAATCAGCCATATTTAGGTCTCTTTTATATGAGGCTTGTGGGCGGATCATTAATCCAATATATGGGTCGGTTGGGTTGTTATGGTCCGGATGCTGGTCTCAATGTCAATCCGCTGTGGAAGCAGTGCTAAGGGGCTCTTCACAATTCATGCAAGTCCCTTGTGTGGATTCTTCAGGAGTTAACAAGCCTATTTTTCCTACTTCAACAGCCAGCGACATACGTCATGTTAGAAAAAGTAGTACCAGTTCTAGTGATCTTCACAAGGTAAGGATTAGGCCTCGGTTCAAGAGGCCCAAACCCGACTGGGAATCAGATAGTTACGAGTATGAATCTAGTAAGTGGATCTATCCGCGTCCAATTTATGAGGAAACAAGCCATGAGTCATGCGCGGCACAGCCAGTTAAACGAGATCACAGCACAGATCGGGATGAAAGCATTTTCTCGGTAGAGACCATCGAGGGTAGTTGGGCTGTAAATCAAGACCGAATCTTGAAATTCCAGGTGCCTAAGCCTTATCATGAGATCAATGGATGTGGCCATTTCAGCACAAACAATAATACTCCAAATCCTACCGCCTACCTTAATCATATTGGTCTAGAACTAACCTTGAGCGTGACGACATCGTAAACACCATGGGGCATAGTATAAATTAATCGCTGAAAGAGGCGGTTTTTGGAGCTCAGGTTTCTTACGACATAATTCGGTACCAGGTTCACTTCATCTGATGTCATCTAGCACTACTGAGATACCATTAAATGTATTTTACTTTCGCATTTTCTCTTCCTTCCATTTTCACTTTGATTCCCTCCATCTTTTTCTCTTTTGTGTTGGGTGATTTCACTCTATATATATATATATATATGCAGCAAGCATGGGCCATACGTATACAGGAGATATTTGTACAAATTTTGGCACTCTTACAGGTATTACTGCCACTTGATTAATAAACAAGCCCAAACGAGGAGAAAAAATTTAGTAAATAATATACGTATCATATACATGTAATATATTGATACTAATAAATTACTAATATATATAATATGTATAAATTAACGGTGGTAATTAATTTAGAACCATTCCTTCTATTATTATTTTATCAATATTTTAATGATATTTATACATATTATATAATATATAATAATATATAATATATAATAACTAATGAATCTTTTTCTCCAATTAGTTCATTGCCCTCGAAGTTGTTATTTGTTCCCCCTTTTATTTCCAGGGAAATAGCTATTAATAGAAATGTGACACAAAGATTTGAGGTAAAATAATTTCATTGATGTATGTTGGAATACGCATCCCATCAATCATTGTAAAATGATCGAAATACAAAAGAAGAAAAAGAAAATAACTATATTATTGCAAAAAGACCAAAAACTCAATTGTCCATAAGATATTTATAATTGCATATCCCTAAGATAAAATAAGAAAAGTGAATAAAATCTATATGTTACCAAACAATGAAAGAAAATATGATAAGACAAACTTTACTAAGTACAAGAAAATACTAATCCATTTGATATCTTGCTAAAACCTACAAAATTTGATTTTAACCCAAACGAAGAAGTAGTTTGTTCCATTCTAAAGTAAACTTGAATTAGACTTCATCAATATGTTATGGGTTTTGTAACTCTTCATATGTGAAAAGAGGATTAAACTAGGAAAAGTATCCGAACTTTCATATTTTTTCCATTTTAGCACAAAAACTTTAGAATTTATTCATTTTAGTACGCTAACTTTTTACATAAAACAAATTAATATATCTATTATAACTGCTATTATCATAAGACAATACGATAACAATATAAGTATATCAACTTTCATTTTCCTTCATTTTAATGTATAAAATTTATTTATTTTGTTTTAGTACTTTGTACTTCAACCATTTTAAGAGAAAGAAATTGTAAACCCTGTAAGTTTTTTGTCTAAACCTCAAATGGGACCCAAGTGCCCTTGATAATTACATGAGTTGATAAGGCCAAATAAATTAAAACTTAATTAAATTATAAACTCGAATATTATATGAATTAAAAAAATCCTAATACTTTGATCGAAACTCCAATTGCGTACAAAAACTCTACACCTTATATACGCATAACTATAAGAGATTAAACCTAAACCTAAAATAAAAACCCTAAAACTATGATCCTAAGTTTATAAAACGTACAACTTTACCCCAATAGTAATAAAACCCTAATTAGGTACGAATGCTGATTAACACGCGTAATCATATAAAATCGTTAACAAATAAATAAAGATAATTCTCAAAGATTTATAAGCATAAAGAGTAATAACTTGATTAACAAAACTAATAAAATTATGGATATTATGTTGTATTTATTTATAATTCCATAATTGTACATATATGTACTAATTTTGTATTGATTTAATTATTTGGATTTAATTTTATTACATATCCTATGTTTATGTACTAAGGGATATACATTAATTTTATAATTCATGTTTCTTTCCATAAGAACATTACAAATCATTTCATATACTACTTAAAAGTTAAACACACATTTAGTAAAGTCCAACTAATATAATTTATCCTTTTCCTTTTTTTCTTTCTTTTCTTTTTCATTTCTCCTCTATTTCTTTTCTTTGGCAAATTCGATTGCCACTTGTTTCATCCTTTTCCTACATATGCTAATTAAGAGATAAAAACAAAGCTAATAAATAAGGTTAGGATCAAATCAAGTATCTTCGTACCTTATTTTCTTTTTCTTTTATTTCTTTTACTTTTTCCTTCTCTTTTTGTGTCGACTGCAAGCATCCTTATGTTATCTTGTTTGTTTATTATATTTTTTTTTTTAACAAAACCAAAGTCAAGACAACATACATATTTCTCCCTTTCAAACCAATAACTTCTCCCCCTTATTTCCCTTCCATTTTCCTTTCATTTTCTTAATACTTCTCCATACTATCCACTGTCCTTCATTTACATATACTATTATCTATATTTTAATGCCTTCTTACCAATAATAATAGGACTAAGGAGGGCATTTTTTAAGAAGACAAGGCATAATCAAGTAATATATTATGTGTAGTTAGCTCTTTTCTTTATAAATATGAGATATGTGTATATTTTGTTATATATGTATTTCATAAAATTTCATGTATTATAGGATTATGTAATGAATTTCATATGTATTTTACTATTCTTGTAATAAAATTTCATCTACATGTATTGAATTATATGTAAAATTTGTTTTTTTTTTTTTATGTGTAAGTGTTTATATATGCATATGCCTATGTATATATATATATAATTATATGTACGTATATATTATGAACAACTATGTACATGTATAATGCATATCAATATATATACGTATATGGTATTTGTACATACATATGGTACTTAGTGTGTTTAAGTTATTATGCATATATGTAAGGTATGGTATGAGTTTGTATAAATACATGTATAAGTATAAATATATGTATAGTAGTAGTTTAGTGTAAATATAAAAGTATATGTATAAGTATGCTAAAATATTAAATCTCTAAATAATATAATATATGTATATACATACATATGTACATGTATGACCGTGACCCTTAAGGAAGATATAAGGTTAATCATTACTAAATAATAAATTATAATAATTTCTATATATAAATAAATATCACAAAATTGAAAAAATGTAAAACTTTAGAAAAGTTAGAAAATGACATGTAGACTAATGGGAAGCTACCATGTTAGCACCCTTATTTATGTATTAAATTTGAAACTTATAAAAATAATAATAAATAATTAAAAAGAAAATTATAAATATAACAAAAGGTGATTTAAATGTAAATTTAATCTTAAAATAGTGAAATAAGTAAATAATTATCAAGTAGACTTGAAAATAAGAATATTTCAAAAATATAAAATTTAAAAATTTATTAAATCATAAATTCATAAAGAAAAGTTTAATATAATAATTTAAAAATATTCTAGTCAAAATAATAAAATTTGTAATATTTTAAAATCATGATGAAAAATGTGAATTTCAACATAAAAAATAGATCCTGTTACGTAAAAATACGTTTAAAAACAGTAAAATAGATTATAAGTTCATGAAAATCGAAGATGAAACGAAAACTGATGAAACAAAAAAGTTACACACAATTGACGAAAAAACTCGAATGGGTAAATATACATAAATAAATGACAAATTTGGATAGATTTTACTAAATATTTATGTAAATTAAGTATGTCACGTAAATACATACTATCTTTTACACTTTCTAATTATCAGGTGATTCCGATACGGATCTCGACTTTCTAGTAAACTATTATGACACTTGACTAATATTATGGTTGCTTGGGTACTCTTGATAATTCCATACTTGATTGTGTTTATAGTTAGTGCATTCTAAATTCTATTGATGAATGCTTGATGTGTAAGGTTTAGGGTATGCGTATAATTGATATATGTATGTTGAGTGAAAATATTCTAAATTTAAGAAAATGAAGTGGTTGATGCATTATAGATATCTACAGAGGATTGATTATTTGTGATATTAGCTAATCACATGATAAATGGACTTAAATATATTTGACTTGATCAAACTAAATTGGTTCATGCATAATCATATATCACATTGAGATAATTTTGACAATTACATTATACGGAGGTAGTGAGAGGCCATGTGGAGGTTTCTGATTGATTATGAATAAAGTGTTATAGTATGATGTACTTGTACAATATGACCTTACCTTGGCCCATGGGATTAATAAGCATTAAAGGTACTAACTACCTGACTAAGAGTTGAGTCCAAAGACTTCCGTTTAGGTGTAAATGTGAACTATAGGGGCCCACTTACAATCATACCTGGAACTTAGTTTTCAAAACTAGAAATGAACAAACTATTTTATTTTTTAATACGAAACGCAGAGTTTTGAAATTATGTGAGTTCAAATATGGCACCCAAATCTGATTAATGCCATGTATATACTTCAACATTGACTTTGAAGAGCATCAAATCTAAGTTGCATTTAATACCTAGTCAACTATATATATTTGTGTAGTATTCTACTTATTCATAAATTTATATGTTTGAAATTAATTGTTAAATAACTTGCTTATTGTATGATTAGAGTATAACTCACTAAGCTTTTTAGCTTACACCCCTATAGACTTCTTTTACAAGAGGACCTTTGTGCTATACCTAGATAAGGCATGCCTAAGGTCAGTGGGAAGCTTTTGGGTTTGTATGTGTTTAAGTAGAGAGCTAAGAGTACTTTATTGTAGAAAATTCTCAAATAGAATCCTTTTATCTTATATTATATGTTATTCAGTATGGATATGTAGTAATACTTTTAATACCTTAGCTTATCAAATAATACTTTAAAGACTTATTGTATTTTGTAGTACGTATAGTTACTTTAGGAAATCTTGTATTAATATGAATCTGTTGCGATATTATTTGCATCTGCATAACTCTTGAATAACTAGTTGTAATAGTAGTCCCTTATGTCATATGAAAGGTTATCGATTGGGAAGGTAACCAATCTACAATCTTTTATACGATATACGACACTTGCTATAATTAGGCCACTCTTCGGGTCGTGACATAAATAGTTATTCTTTATAATAACTTCTATAAAAATAATATAAAAAAAATCCAGAAAACAACAATTAACAATAATATATTGAAAAAAGAATTTGAAAAAAAAAAGGAGAATTGGTTTGGTTCTAAAAATTTTATTTGCACATATAGTTTTTGCAAATAATATCCAACATTTGTAAGTTTTACGTCTTCAAATAACAACTATAACAACAACCACCAGCAACACTACAATAATAATCATTAAGTAAATAAATAAAAATGAATTAAAAAATGGATACGTGCCCATGAAATTGATATCATCTTAATCTATCTAGCTTTATGCTAATCGGTGTAACTTGATATCTCAATTCTTATTTAACCTATATTAACTAAAACAATCATTTGTTAATCTTTTTACCACTCCTTGTTGATAAAATCAATCCATGATAACTCATAGTTTTCTCTGTATCAATAAAGTCAAATCAATACCATGCCAACACTTTTACCAGTATAGAATGAAAAAGGAATTAATGAGAATATTTTAATTGATGTGAAGTTGCATAAGTTTGAGATGACCGAAGTTAGACTTATTGACATGAAACTAAAAGGAACAACAAGAGATTGATTTTCTTGGCATGTATCCATTTTAATCAAATTTTTTTTATTATTATTATTCTTATTATTATTGATAAATAATGATTATAATGATATAATACATATCATATTTTATTTAACGATATAAAAGCTCGAAAAATTTGGATATCATCTACAAAAGGAGATCAAATAAAATTTAAGACTCACTCAATTCTTTGTTATTTTTTTATTTAATTTTTTGTAATTTTTCATTGTTATTTTTTGAATTTTTGTAATATTTTTATAAAGAATACCTATTTGTTTAACTTAAAAAATTTAAAGTACCAAAATTTGAAAAAAAAAAGTTTGAGCACTAAAATATAAATACAACAAAAATTGATATACTTATATTATTATTCTATCATTGTATAATGTTAAACCAATGAGCTTTTATGTAATTTTTTTATGAGAACAAAACCATAGAACTTTTGCTTCATAAAAACATAGTTAAATTAGTTTAAGTTTGGTCGTCTCAATGAAATTGCACTTAACTAGTATCTGCTCTATCATATGATTCATTGAGTTCATGTTAAAGTGTTTTGAAAAAGTAAAACAAGTTAGAAATGTCAAATGTATGAAAATTATGTTAGATTGTTGTTCTGGCATGAACCGGCTAGCTAGTTGTCCTGGCATGAACCAACTAACTAGTTGTCCTTAGACTATCAACTATTCGGCTGGTTGCATTAGGTGTTCTATGATCAGTGGCAAGTGATGGACCGTACGATTGGTTGCTATGAGTCAGTAGTACATGTTGGACCATGTGATTGGTTAGCTGAAGACCCTTTCACTAGTGATCCCATTTAAAGTGAACTATTTAAACAGTCTTCTTTGAACCATCCAACTGGTCTTATCGAAATTAGCTATTACATTGCAGTTAATGCAAGATGAATAAGGCCAATAGGTTGGATTTTTGCTAAGGAATATAAATGCAAGTTTATGAGCAGTTGAAATACAATTAATAGAGCTAAATTATTTCTCTTATTTACTTATACTTCATCCCAACTGTCTTGTGCTTCTTATTTACAATCTTTTGTAAACGTTAGTATAATTAGGTGTAGGCTCTTGTGCTATTGAGATTGTGTTCAATAAAACTATGCGTGAAGACCTCGGTTGACGTATTAGGTGATCATAGAGAGTAAGGAGTAGTTCAAACTCCATGTTAAAATTTCAGGCTTGATTTCTCTATCTCTTTATCTTTAAATTTTTGTACTTTGATTATTTCTTAATTGCTTCCATATTGCATCCATTTAGTTAATTTGATCAAAGAATTGTTACTAAAGTAAAATTTAGTCATTAAACTCAATTCACGACCCTCTTGAGTTCTTAGTATAGTTTTTCATTTGGTATCAAAACTAGTCTCTAAATTTTAAATTGCTTAATCTCATTATAGAGTAAAAATCATGGCACTAAATATATTAAGGTTAAGTTATCAATAGGCCACCACTTCTAACTAGTGGAAACTATCCTTATTAGAAATGTAGGATAAAAATCTTTATTAAAGCACAAAATAGAAAACTTTGCAATGTAATAGAAAAAGAACCAATTAAGATAGAAGGAAAGGAAGAGATGAGTATATCGAGGACGATTGGAACAAGATGGACTTAAATGAAATAGCTATGAACATATTGCATTGTGTAATGAGTGAAAATAATTTTAATAAAACTTGTACATGCACAAATGTTAAAGAAATTTAGGATGAACTACAAAACACTTATGAGAGCATATCTAAAATTAACGATACTAAAAGAAGCCTATTGTGTGGTGAATTTGAGAACTTCAAAATGCTTCCTAATGTGACCATAGATGAAATGCATAAGAGATTCATTAATATTATTAATCTATTGATGGTTCTTAGAAAGAGATTCTCTAACTTGGAAATTAATTATGAAATTCTTAGGTTTTTTCCAAAAGAATGGGAAGCACAGAAAACCACCATTGAAAAAGTACATAATCTAGAAGCACTATCTAAGGAGCAACTACTTAAGACACTAAAAACCCATGAGATGATCAAAAGACATAGAAAGCAATCTAAGAAGAAGGCTATTGCTTTTAAGGCCACCGAATGTAATACTAGTGATAATGGTGGTGAGAGTGATGACGATGATGGCTAGGAGATTCAAAAAATTTACGAAATTCAACAAGAAGCTAAAGAGAGACAAAGTTGGTGAGGGTAATACATCAAAGTTGACAAAGGAGAAAAAGGAAGTTATAAAGTACTATAATTACCATCAATTGATACACATCAAAGATTATTATCCTCTCTTCAAGAAAGACGATATGGCATCACAAAAGAAAAAAAAAAAAAGAAAAAGCCATTGTGGCCAGATAGAGTAATAGCGATTCAAGTGACTCGAATGAAAAACTTTGCCTCATGGCCTTAGATGATGAGGTATGCTTTACCTCCTAATCTCCTCATGATGAATTGGAAGACATGGATGATGATCTTTTAAAGGAGTTTGTTAAAATGCAAAAGAAGAATAAGATTCTTAAACAAATGAAGAATGATGTAGGAAATAAATTTGATGTATTCAAACAAGAGTATAATAAGGTAGTTAAGGAGAAAGAGAGCTTAGAAGAGGATAATGAAAATTTGAGAATTGAAAATGAAAAGTAGAAAGTTGAGCATGATAGTTTAAAAAGGGAAAATAATGAATTGAATAAGAGGAATGAGGAAATTATGAATGAGAATAAAGAGTTAACTAAGGAAAATGAAGGAATGAAATCAAAGATTAAGGTAATTGAAAATGAGGATATATGTATAAATAAGTTAGCTAAGTTAGAAATAAAAACAATGTGTTGAAATCTATCCTAAATGATTCAAGACAAACTATAGCTAAGTTCATTAAAGGAGAAAAGAATTTATAAAAGCTTTTGGGATAATGAAGGTTTGGTCTTGAGAAAACCAGAATTGGCTATAGTAAAAACAATATCTACAACTCTTATAAAAGTTACTTTTTCAAAACAACTAATAAGACTTGTAACTATTGTGGAAGATATGATGATATTACACATTGTGTGCAATACATTGCGATACCAATTTGAATCATAAAGAGAAGATGGTTTAAGTTCCAAAAGGACAAAGATATATCATTGCTACTAACTACAAAGGACCCAAACTTGAATGGGTACCAAAGAAGCAATTATATGTTTTTGTAGAAATTTCGAGTGGAGCAACTCAAGAAACTCAAATGGAGAATGCTCAAAGAAAATTCAAAATGCCTCTAACATAGTATTTGATTTAAGAAACTCCTCTATAGAATAACTAACATATTTTGCGTGTACTTGAAACTCTTTATGTTTATTAGGCTTTCATTTGTACATTTTTGTCATATCTTGGTCTTCATGTCAAATATGTATTCACACATATTTAAATGTGCAAATATCTTATGCTTAAATGGTTAATTTGATATATTTATGAAACTATGTAAATTTGACCTCTCATCAACAACATTTGAGCCCTCACGAGCATTTAGGAACTCACTAAGCATTTTTGCAATTAATTGCTTTCCAAACCATGTTTATACTCTCATCATGTTATAATATGCATTTAAATCTTGCTTGGAACAGCTAATTGGAAATATCATGTATTTTGTGCACATTTGAAGTCATTCATGTATATTTCGGATCAATTGCATATAATTTTGCCATGCCTCAATTTCCATGCTCAAAATCAACTTTCGTATATTTAAATTTGTCCATAGATTGTGATTGAATAAGTGATTTGGCTTATTGTTTTTGTGTGAATTTGACTCCCTTAGACCCAAATTAGGTTTTTATTGTTGTTTGGTAAGTAACATAATCATTTTGCTCATTTTCACTCTATATGTCTTAATCATGCTATCTTTGTACCTATAAACACTATTGAAGTTTGCTTATAGTGCCAACTTGAATGCATTTGGGATACCCAAAATGGAAGTTGT
Organism: Lumnitzera racemosa; assembly: GCA_024138005.1. Classification (NCBI taxonomy): domain Eukaryota; kingdom Viridiplantae; phylum Streptophyta; class Magnoliopsida; order Myrtales; family Combretaceae; genus Lumnitzera; species Lumnitzera racemosa. Next base: position 43,856,678 of record JAMXBC010000009.1, on the reverse strand, counting down.
GGTTACCAATAAGATCTTAGATACATTAGAAATTCCAAATGTTGTCAATGAGGAGGCTATTTGGTACTTTTATTGCAACTTATCTGATGGTCATGATCTTAATGGGAAGTTAATGATTGGCATGGAAACTAGTGATTGTCTTCATTCTTAGATATATAGCTATCTATATGGTTTGAAAATTGAAATCAATAGAGCTAACATTTACAATGTAATAAGAGTCGATAGAGGAGGATCTATATATTTGGAAGGGATTGATAATGTTGGGGCTAGCTTTTATGAGGATATTTTTAGTGATAAAAGTGTTAGAAATCATAACTAGAGCTTATAGAAAAATCTTTGGGCCATACACTTGCCTCTTCACAATAAAATCCTACAATTACTCATATGCCACAGCTATACCCCTTGTTGTAGTGGCCATGAACATGTTACCAAAGGTGATCTTTGGATTCTTTGACATATTCATACAATATTCGTATTAGCTATGCTAATATGATTTTCCATTGCTTCAAACTGGTAGCAAATAAGCCTAAACAAGCTTTTCTTCATTGTAGTCGGTTGATCACCCACATTTTATTAACTATGAATGTGATGTTTCAATCCCCTCGTATTATTCATCAACCTGAGCCTTTCATTATGCATCGTGTTAGTAAAGGAGCATGGAAATTTGTCAAAAATCAAGGTTAGGTATGTTAGAAACTACGTTCTCTTCTTATTAGAGTTGGACCACAAGCATTAGATGAAGAAGATGCAAGAGAAGAAGAAGAGGACAATGTTAATGTTGAAGTTAGGACCTTAAAGGGGGCTTAGTAGGATTGCTTGAAAATTTTCATGTCATATGAGCACCTATGATATGGAAACCACCTTACAAGCTAGAAATTGCAAGACTTTAAATGATAAATCACTAAAATTACTGGTTTTTAAGTAATTGATTTATTGCAAAATATAAATATAAATCACTATGGATGTTCGATATCTTACAGTTCCTCAAAATTGCAGATAATCAATATCTCCTACTAAATGATAAGATCAAATAAAATAAACTTGAAATTCAAACTTATTGGAGTTACAAAATCTAAATATATAAGTACATTTAGAGTCCAAATAAGCTATACAGTCTTTCTCTAATTCTAACCTCTAGAACATCTTAATACTTACACTCAATACTCGGCTCTTAACCTATGCCCAATTATCTATCAACATGCAAAAGAGAAGCAATTGGGGAATAAGCTATAAGAACTTAGTGAGATATCCGTCATACTATATTAGCAAACAAGTTATTAAACAAATTATTACAACCATATGAATGCATGCACACGTAGTATGCCAAACAATATATGCAGTTGACCGGTACTGCATATAATATCATATTTTAATGCCCTTCGAGATAAAGGTTAGAGATACATTAGCACTAATCACGATCGGGTTCTAGCACATAGGTTTTTAACCATAACTTTGAATTCCATATTTCACAAAATGCATTTTCATTTCTAAAAATCCAGTAGTACACAAAATTTCAAGCTTAGCATTGAGGCAACCCTTATAGTCTATACTCATACCCTACAACAGAGATCTCCAAACTCGACCCTTAACCATACGGTTAGCATCTCCATCGCCTAGTAAGCCCGTAGGTTCAGGTAAGGTCATGTTGTATGAGTATACCATATAAAAATACTTTAATATATATAAACAATCCCCTACAAGGCCTCTGTTTACCTTCGTGTAAAGTGATAGCCAGAATAAGTAATGCAATACATAGATAACGCATAACCCTTTTAATTTAAGTTAAGCCAAATATAATTAAGTCAAATTATTTGGCTATCAATCAATATCCACAAACCATCCAATAATGTAATAATCAATCATACAATCAAATCCTCAATTATTATATTAAACAATATTTTTCATAGTAAGCAATCAGTATTAAGCACATATATATCCCAAATTCCTAAGCATCAAGTTATTGCTATTTAATTTCTAACTGTAAAAACCTAATTTTTGCCCCTTTGTAATTTTAATTTTTACAAAAGGGTCCTAATTCAAAAAAATAATAAAAATTAACAAATGATGAAAATACCAAAAAAAAAAAGGAAAAGGAAAAATTATAAAAATTTCATAGATTTTTAGGAAGTAACTTATATTAGGAACAAATAGTTTTAGTTTAGTTAAAAAAAATTATTTTAGGGAATCAGATAGTTTAAGTATAGTTTAATTGTACTGAATATCAAGGCACAGGCCAACGACCTAATGGACAAATATTAGAATATTTGGGTTGGATTTAATTCGAGGTCTTAGGTTCGAGTCTCAGCAGGTACCTATATCTTTATTTTTCTATCTTTTCAAAAGCAAGATGAAAACGGTATTCATATCTAAGATCATATGAATTTAGTTTAATCTTATTAAATTAGATTTGAATTAAATTTGGATCTAGTTTAATACATTAATTAGATATGATAAGATATGATATGATTTAGACTCTATAAACACACACATCTGCAGTTCGCTGTACTCGCTTGTCATTGCTGTCCATGCATGATTGAACATTGCATATTATCCACACACGTGACTCTCCCTCTCTTACCGACGACACGCCTAGCCGCTGTAGAATCCCCACCCATAGCACAGCACGACAGCATTCATACGCTCAGGCTCATCAGCAACCAAGACCTCCGACTGTACAAGCCCTTGATGCTATCCTGATTCAAGCCCAAACAACGACAACGCCACTATCCTTCATCGTACAGTGGAAAACACGCAGTTAGAAAAAAGGAAAAAAACAAACAACAAAAAACAAGAGGTCGAGCTCCATCTTGATACAGCAGATCCTCGACTGCGTGATCAACCCCAATCCCCATCCCATGAGCAGCAGGTATTAGTTACACCGATACTAGCGCATAACCCACATGCTTGGAGACACACATGCCACAACAACAACTAACAGCACGTCGCTGCACACTGTCTTCACTCACTGCAGCACTTAACCATCTACATACACACCTCACCGCCAACAAAACACTCCAGCGCGACTGCTGTTTGTAATCCACGCACATCTACAGTAGGCTGAAAATCTATCGGTACAAAATCAGCAGCAAGAGCCAGTACTTACACAACCAACAGCATCTGATCGACAGCAGCCCAATCCCACGTACGGTGATCACACCAATGTCCCTATTCAAGCAACACAGTCCTAAGAATACCGCAGTAGTATTGACTGAACAGTACACTTACGCATAGATCACCGACGAACAATGGCACTCCAGCGACCACGCTAACCGACAGCAGCCCCATCCTAAGCCACCACAGCCGTAAATCCACCATTGCTACAAACATTCGATTGATCCAACGCTGCTCCAAACGACAGTACGCGCATGCCGTAGCTAGGCATCATCAGGTTCAGTTTTTGTTTAAGTTTTTTCTTCATTATTATTATTTCTGATTTATTATTATCATACTATATTATTGCTTTTGGGATTTTCATAGTTTAACATGCCGTGCTGTATATATGTATATATGTGTATTTCTTAGTTTGAGATATTTCTCTTAGCATTAGCTTTAATATGGATTAGGTATATTATGATAATATAGAGATATATAGACCTTAGAAGATTGTTTGTTTTTTTTATTTATTTTCATTATATGCCTTATTGATCTACTAGTGATATAATATATGAATATGTTAGTTTAGGAGATTTAGTATTAGTATAAGTGCATTATATAGGAATTAATAAGATTAGTTTTGCAGGGTTTCCTCATATAGAAAACTATTTTATCCCTTTTTTTGCTTAGGTATATTTTTAGCATTATGATTTTAGGATTTTCTCACTTATAAATTTATTTTGGAAATAAAAATAATAAAAATCTCGTTTTAAAAAATAGCACTTTTAGAGAGTTTTTATAAAATAGAATAAAAAAACTTAGTGAATTAGGACCCTTTTAGAGTTTTCTTTGAAAAGCTAAATTGATAATAACGTAAACTCGGTCGATTTTCAAAAATTAAAATCAATTAAGATCACTAAGATTTTTTGAAAGAACTACAATCGTCTGATCCTGGCTAGCGGGTACGTAGGTACCTTCGGGGTAATGATAAAATATGTAGAAACTTAGGTTCTTTTTTCTTTTGATTTTATTTATTTATTTATTTATTTTTTAAATATTATAATTAAAAGATTAATCCTAATTTCAGTAAATAAATAATGGTACCCGTTAAGGGTTTAATAGGTTAGTCTCCGAACTTGGAACCTTCAGGTTCTTCATTAAAATTAAAATCAAAGACCGGTAGCTAAAATCATAATTAATCCACCTAATTGATTACAGTTTTTTTTTCTTTTCCTAACTTCTATCGAGTGGTGACTCCAAAAATAATTTTCAAAAATAAACTGAAATTTCTCAATTTCCTTTGTCGAGGATTAATATTAAATGGGTTATAGTTTAGTATTAATCAAGAAATGAGAAATCAATTTTAAATAAAAGAAACCGAAAAATTTGGCTTGATAGTTTGGCAACTCTACTGGGGATCCTATAGGGTTAACCACTAGAAGTAACCGAAAATAGGATTATTTTTTAAAAAAAAATAAAAAAGATGAAATAATAACAATAATAAAAAAAGAACTTAGGTATGTTATTTTATGTATTTGTCTATTGTATAAGTTTTGGATGTTGTGGGGTAACCACCTTCTAGGGCAGATTAAGCTACCCCACTCAAGTTCAAATGCAACCACAAAATCGTTGCTTTGAAAAAACGCAGTGGTTGTAGAATTTGAGAACCTCTAGAACCTACCCTTTTGCATTACACAAAACCTTTTTTCAAAAAAATTGCTAGAACTTATGATGTGGCAAACCTAAATGGACAAAGGCAGTTGTGAAGTTATAGTTGTAATATTTCCTTGCACATAATTTGTAAAGTTTAGATTACGTTGTAATTGTAATTTTAATTTTGATTTTGATTAGTCATGGCTAGATCGAGTCAAGGGGCTTCAAAACAGATCTATGTTTACCTACCTCATTGGCCTTAAAAGATACTCTAGATATAGTTCTAACATTTTAGCCCAAATAAGTAAGAATTTATTAGGAATAAAATTAGGCTCATCTTGCCCCTATAGAAGAGCTCTATAAATATTACCTTAGTGCGAACCTTAGTATATCTATGGAAGCCCGAATCTATTGCTTTTTATTTGGGCCCACAATAGCTGAGCTTAACCCTTACGGAGTAAATAGAAGACAAAAAAATAAAAATAAAAAAAGGAAACAAAATGAAAAGAATCAAAGCTGTAAAATAATAGGTAGTTATTATTTTGCCTAGTATTCTACCAATCAGAAATATTCATTCTTTTACGTAAATTTAGCATTTTGCAAATAGCCTTCTTCATTTGGAATAAATAAGATTTAGATATTTTCTTTGTTTAGTCTTTTATTCTTCAAAATTCCTCGCTTGTAAATAGACCCTTAGTAACGATAAATTGTATAAGCTTATGTATAGAATTCTATGAAAGCAATCCTCTATAATCATCCATTTACAGTCTCATCACTTGGGCTCTGTAACATGAAAGCCTTGACATTTTCTTTCTCTCTTTATGAAAAAAGAAAAAAAAGAAAAAAAATTTGCTAACGGTTACAAATCCTTATAGGGTTCAGGACAAACACAATTACTTGGTCGAGAAAATAATCAATCAAACCTGAACCCTAGCCCATCAAGATGATTCAACCAACTCAATGCCCCTAAGCCATCAAGTCCAACCATGAACCAAACCAAAATACAAAGCCATTAAACACTATCCTAAGCTTGATCTTCGGTATAAACAAAAAGGGCAATTCATTAGTCCCTTCTACTTCAAAAGTTGTCGATTCCAGCCTATTCGAACTTTAAAGAACCTGACCTAAACGCACATATGGAAGCTTAGGGGCATTAAGACCTATAAGTCTGGGGCATGGGGCCTTTGGTCTTTGAAATTTCACAACTGAGGCATGTTCCAAAGAATTGGGGAGTAAGGTTAATACCTTATGGTCAATCAATCCCTATGTAAGGAATTGGTAACTCACTTTTAAAAAGTTTTGAATGAAAAGAGGTGAGCTATATCTTATACACTAATCCCTAAACACTTTGAGAGTGGAGAGACATCATGGTGAGGATATTTTAGACTCATTCCTTAAAGGAGGTCCATTTTGAATTTGATACGCAGACCAGAATGAAGTTGGCATTCATTTTCAAATCCCAAACACAATCATCCTTTGATAACCCCGTCGGACTAATCTGGAGTCCTTTCAAATGTAACCCTATCAAGAACCACCCCATAGTGGGGCAATTCGGAGGCTAGGGTCATTGGTTAGGAGAGAAGGATAAAACTGATTTGTACTTATTCTAGTAATAACAATTCAAGGATAATTTTTATTTTCAATAAACTGTTTACCTTGAAAAAAAGCTAACATTTTCCCAAATACTCCAAAGGCCACACATACTTTACTTAAGACAATGCATTCTAAACCTATACCTATGGATTTAGGGCCTTGATTCATTTAGAGACAAAATCTTGACAAAAGAGATAGTTATTTTAGGGGAGAGAAAAGAAAGAAATGAAATAAAAAAATAAAAAAAAAAAGAGAAAAAAGAAAAAGAAAAAACTAAGAAAAAGGAAAATGAAGAAATACCCAAATATTGGGCTTGAGAAAATCCCCCAATCAAAGAAGGCTTAAGTTGTTCAAAAAACACAAGGCCTTGAATCGCATTCCCAATCAAAAGCACAAAACCTCATATTCATTCAGAATCATATTCTCAACCACAAACAAAAAACTCCATATTTAGTTCAAAATCATACTCTAAATCACAAACATAAACCCTTTCTATCTACTCGATTCTTAAACACAAGACCTCCCCACTCACAATACCTTCCTACTCAAAGCTCTTCCAATTTTGAAGGACAATTTATCTGAGATAAAAATTATTTTTGAAGTTGGGGTAAGCGCACATCTAATTCATTCCTAAGGTTCTTGACTTATACCCCCAAGTTAGATGAAAGCACTTCTTCAAAAATAAGCCCTCTTAATTAACTTCTTTTGACTAAAAGCCCAATTTATAATACTGAACTCAAAAAGACCTAACAGATCGATCAGAGCGTATCACTTATAAACTAGATTATAATTTCTGGAATGGTAATCAAGAGTGAAATCCAGACTGAGAGTACGTAAATAAGTCATCTTCAACTAAACTAATCATGAGTTACCTTTTCCTTACAAAATGAATGTTTAAGGCCTATCCAAGAGGCTCATTGTCCAAGTTACAAACTAGGGTGGATATGAGATACCTTACATCATTATAGCGTTTGCCTTTTAAATAAGAATTTGCATCCATTAGCAAACTTTTAAGGAAAAAGAAGAAAAATAAAAATGAAAAGACATGAAAAGGAAAGAGAAAGTGGAGGCTTGTTACAAGTTTCTCCATTCATTTTCCAATCCATCTCATCCTTAATAGCTAAATTTTCAATTCATGTTATAAATAGTTTTCACCAAATCCTTCATTTGTAAATTTCTCGAGTCAAGAGTTTTTTCCGAGTCAGCTATGTTTCTTAGTTAATTGAGTTTAAGCGAGTCCGAAAGGTGCTTACCCTTTATCCATTTTCTCAAGGATATAGCCAGCTCATAGAGTACTATTCCTATCCATATCTTCTTTAGTGCTTCAGCCAGTTCATAAAGTGCTATCCAGATTCATATTCTCATTTAGGGATTTAGCCAGCTCATAGAGCGCAGTCCCAATCTAAAGTTTCTTAAGCTTTCGGCTGGCTCCCAAAACACAGTCCTAATTTATAATCTCCTAGGGAGCTAGCCAGCTTGTAGAGCGTAGTCCCAATCTAAAGTTTCTTAAACTCCTAATCGTTGAACTTACAAAACTTTACCCAACTCAAAATTTCTTTCAGGGATTTAGCAAGCTCATGGAGCGCTATTCCAATTCAAGTTTTTCTTGTTTTTAGGTTTTAGTCAGCTTAAAGGGCACTTTAATCGCCTTGGTTAGTTAGCTCATCAGTACACTACCAAGTTTTCCTTGTTTTTAGGTCTTAGCCATCTCAAAGGGTGCTTTAACCACCTTGGTTAGTCAGCTCATTAAAGCAATACCAAGTTTTTCATATGTTTAAGTCTTAGCCAGCTTAAAGGGCACTTTGACTGCCTTGGTTAAACAGCTCATCAGGGTACAACCAAGTTTTCTTCATTCTTTAAGTCTTAGACAGCTCAAAGGGCGCTTTGACCGCCTTGCTAAGTCAGCTCATCAGGGCATTACTAAGTTTTCCTTATTTTTAGATCTTAGCCAGCTCAAAGGGCGCTTTGACCACCTTGGTTAGTCAGCTCATTAAGGGCACGACTAAGTTTTCTTCGTTCTTTAGGTCTTAGCTAGCTCAAAGGGCGCTTTGACCACCTTGGTTAGTCAGCTCATCAGGGCACGACCAAGTCTTCCTTCATTTTTTAGGTCTCAACCAGGTCAAAGGGCGCTTTGACTACCTTGGTTAGTCAGCTTATTAGGGTACGACCAAGTTTTCCTCGTTTTCAAGTCTTAGCTAGCTCAAAGGGTGCTTTGACTGTCTTGGTTAGTCAGCTCATCAGGGTACTACCAAGTTTTCCTCATTCTTCAGGTCTTAACTAGCTCAAAGGGGGCTTTGACTGTCTTGGTTAGTCAGCCCATCAGGGCACGACCAAGTTCCTTTATTTTTAGGTCTTAGCCAGCTCAAAGTGTGCTTTGACCGCCTTAGTTAGTCAGCTCATCAGGACATTACCAAGTTCCTTATTCTTTAGGTCTTAGCCAACTCAAAGGGCACTTTGACCGTCTTGGTTAGTCAGCTCATTAAGGCATGACCAAGTTTCTTCATTTTTAGGTCTTAGCCAGCTCAAAGGGTGCTTTGACAGCCTTAGTTAGTCAGCTCATCAGGGTACTACCAAGTTCCTTATTCTTTAGGTCTTAGCCACCTCAAATGGCACTTTGATTGCCTTGGTTAGTTAGCTCATTAGAGCATTACTAAGTTTTCCTTATTCTGCAGGTCTTAGCCAGGTCAAAGGGCACTTTGATATCCTTGGTTAGTCAGCTCATTAGGGCATGACCAAGTTCCTTCATTTTTAGGTCTTAGCCAGCTTAAAGGGCACTTTGACTGCTTTGGTTAGTTAGCTCTTTAGGGTATGACCAAGCTTTTCTTCATGTTTTTGGTCTTAGCCAACTCAAAATGCGCTTTGACCGCCTTGGTTAGTCAGCTCATCAGGGCACTACAAAGTTTTCTCATTTTTAGGTCTTAGCCAACTCAAAAGGCGCTTTGACCACCTTGGTTAGTTAGCTCATTAAGAGCACGACCAAGTTTTCTTCATTCTTTAGGTCGTAGCCAGCTTAAAGGGCGCTTTGACCGCCTTGGTTAGTCTGCTCATCAGGGCACGACCAAGTCTTCCTTCATTTTTTAAGTCTCAGCCAGCTCAAAGGGCACTTTAACCGCCTTGGTTAGTCAGCTCATTTGGGCACGACCAAGCTTTTCTTCATTTTTAGGTCTTAACCAGCTTAAAGGGCGTTTTAACCACCTTGGTTAGTCAACTCATCAGGGCACGACCAAGTTTTGTTATTTTTAGGTTTTACCCAGGTTAAGGGGCACTTTGACCGCCTTAGTTAGTAAGCTTATCAGGGTAAATCCAAGTTTTCTCATTTTTAGGTTTTAGCCGACTCAAGGGGCTCTTTAACTACCTTGGTTGGTTAGCTCATCAGGGCATGACCAGGTTTCCTTCATTCTTTAGGTCTTAGCAAGCTTAAAGGGCAGTTTGACCACCTTGGTTAGTCAGCTCATCAAGGCACGACCAAGTTGTCATTATTCTTTTTAGGGATTTTTATTAACCCACAAGGGCACTACCCCTCGCTATTCTTCGTTTCAAACTAAATCCTCATCAGGTGTCTTAACGTTCCTTAGGATAGAGTCGTCCTGAGGCAAAAATGGTGTCTCTTTTATCTTTGTGGCAAAGTTTTGCTCAAATCTCACCACAAAGAGGGGTAGTTGTCGACACCTAATTTTTGCCCCTTTGTAATTTTAATTTTAATTTTTACTTTTACAAAAAGGGTCCTAATTAAAAAATAATAATAAAAATTAACAAATAATGAAAATACCAAAAAAAAATAAGAAAAGGAAAAATTATAAAAATTTCATAGATTTTTAGGAAGTAACTTATATTAGGAACAAATAGTTTTAGTTTTAGTTTAGTTAAAAAATTTTATTTTAGGGAATCGGATAGTTTAAGTATAGGTTTATTGTACTAAATTTCAAGGCACAGGCCAACAGCCTAACAGATAAGTATCGGAGTATTTAAGTTAGATTTAATTCGAGGTCTTGGGTTCGAGTCTCAGCAGGCACCTATGTCTTTATTTTTCTATCTTTGCAAAAGTAAGATGAAAACAGGATTCATATCTAAGATCATGTGAATCTAGTTTAATCTTATTAAATCAAATTTGAATTAAATTTGGATCTAGTTTATTAAATTAATTAGATATGATAAGATAGGATATGACTTAGACTCTATAAATACACACATCTTCAGTTCGTTGTGGACATTCGCCTGTCACTACTGTCCACGCATACTATCCACGCACACGACTCTCCCTTTCTTATCGACGACACGCCTAGCCGCTGCAGAATCCCTACTCACAGCATAGCATGACAGCATTCACATGCCTTGGCTCATCAGCAGCTAAGACCTCCGACTGCTTAAGCCCCTGATGCTGTCCTGATTCAAGCCCAAACAACGATAATGCCACTATTCTTCACCTTACAGTGGAAAACACGCAGTCAGAAAAAAGGAAAAAAATAAACAATAGAAAACAGGAGGCCGAGCCTCATCTTGATACAGCAGATCCTCGATTGCGCTATCAGCCCCAATCCCCGTTCCACAAGCAATAGGTGATAGCTGCACCGACACCAACGTACAACCCACACGCTTGGAGACACATACACCACAGCAACAACTAACAGTACGTTGCTGCATACTGTCTTCACTCACTGTAGTATTTAACCATCCATGTACATACCTCACTGGCAACAAAACACTCCAGCGCGGCTCCTGTTCGCAATCCACACACGTCTATAGCAGGCTGAAAATCCATTGGCATACAATCAGTAGCAAGAGCCAACACTCATACAACCAGCAGCATCCGACCGACAGCAGCCCAATCCCACGTACGGTGATCATACCAATGTCCCTATTCAAACAACACGGTCCCAGGAACACCGCAGTAGTATTGACTGAACAGTACACTTACGCACAAATCGCCGACAAATAATGGCACTCTAGCGACCATGCTGACCGACAGCAACCCCATCCCAAGCCACCACAGCCGTAAATCCACCACTGCTATAAACATTAGATTGATCCAACGCTACTCCGAACGACAGTACGCACATGCCGTAGCTGGGCATCATCAGGTTCAGTTTCCATCTAAGTTTTTTCTTTATTATTATTATTTCTGATTTATTATTATCATACTATATTATTGCTTTTGGGATTTTCATAGTTTAACATACTGTGCTGTATATATGTATATATGTATATTTCTTAGTTTGAGATATTTCTCTTAGCATTAGCTTTAATATGGATTAGGTATATTATGATAACATAGAGATATATAGACCTTAGAAGATTGTTTTTATTTATTTATTTATTTTCATTATATGCCTTATTGATCTACTAGTGATATAATATATGAATATGTTAGTTTAGGAGATTTAGTATTAGTATAAGTGCATTATATAGGAATTAATAAGATTAGTTTTGCAGGGTTTCCTCATATAGAAAACTATTTTATCCCTTTTTTTGCTTAGGTATAATTTTAGCATTATGTTTTTAGGATTTTCTCACTTAGAAATTTATTTTGGAAATAAAAATAATAAAATCCCATTTTGAAAAATAGGACTTTTAGAGAGCTTTTATTATAAAATAGAATAAAAGACTTAGTGAATTAAGACCCTTTTAGAGTTTTCTTTGAAAAGCTAAATTGATAATAACGTAAACTCGGTTTGTGTTCAAAAATTAAAATCAATTAAGACACTAAGATTTTTTGAAAGAACTACGATCTTTTGATCCCTGTTAGCGGGTATGTAGGCACCTTCAGGGCAATGACAAAATATGTAGAAACTTAGGTTATTTTTTTTAATTTTATTTATTTATTTTTTAAATATTATAATTAAAAGAATAATCCTAATTTCGGTAAATAAATAGTGGTACCCGTTAAGGGTTTAATAGTTTAGTCTCTGAACTTGGAACCTTTTGGTTCTTTATTAAAATTAAAATCAAAGATTACAGTTTCTTTTTCTTTTCTCGACTTTGGTCGAGTGGCGACTCCAAAAATAATTTTCAATAAAAAACCGGAATTTCTCAATATCCTTAGTCGAGGATTAATATTAAATGGGTTAGGGTTTAGTGTTAATCAGGAAATGAGAAATCAATTTTAAATAAAAGAAACCGAAAAATCAGGCTTGACACTAACTACAAACACAAAACAATTATGAAGTCTTCGGGAGTACTCACTTGACTATGATTACTCACTTTAGTTGTAATAATCGATTAGAAGATCTTCATCCTCGTTGGGATCATCTAATCATTAAGAGATAACAAGGATAATAAGTAATTGAATTAACTAACGGTTCTAGATATCTATCTACCTAATTTTACTTAGATTATTAGTAGTTTTTATTCGATTAAACTTAATCGCTAATTGTATGTAACTTTTTCATTCTATTTTCAATATTTATAAATTTATAGTCGTTTTTTATCGTTTTCGGATGCATGTTCATACGGTGATGTTTGTTTTAAACGTTAAGACTTGTGTTTTACTATATGGACTAAATTTATTAAAATTTTAACTATTGAAGCTTAATTATTCCTATTAGCTAGTTTTATGTTCTATTTTAGTAGTTGATGATTTCATTAGCCATTAATTCTTATACTTAAATGATCTTATGGTTTATTATTTTAGAGACTTATGTCATCATTTGATTATGTCATTGCTTAGGAGTTAACATTTGTTATTAGCATTTGTTTATAGGATCTTAAGGCTTTTGAGTGTATGGGTCAAACTAGGGTTAAGACTGTCATTTAGAGTTTTAAGGGTTTGCACTATGTTTTTTGAGCATAGCCTCTTAGGTTTAGGGTAAGTTATCTTGCTAACACTAAAGGTACCTTTGAGAATAACTTATTAATTTATAACCCCTTTTCTAGGAAATTTACAGGGTTTACATCTATGACTCAATTAGAATACTAATGAGGAGTGCTAACTTCGAAGATTTTTAAGAAAAGTATTTTTCGAAAACATTTTTCCATTCTTAAACATTTTTTTGGTATGATTTCTATAAGGACTCATAGCACTTATGAATGATATTTTTATCATTGAGGCAAAGCTAGCACAGTATCTCTAATTGATTATGAGATGACTAGTATATTTATTCCCATGGGGCCTTAAACAAATTTTGATAGAAAGAAGACTCGCTTTGCTATGCTCGATGGGACTTAGATATGATTTGTTGATAGTAGATGGCCCTAGTTGGGGTCTACCTATTTAGATTGATATTTCTTTCTTAGTTAGGATAATAGTTAAGTGTTGTTTGGAGGACGGTGCCCCCAAGCAACCTCATGTGGTTAAGGTAAGGTGCCCCTATAGGTAAGTATGGGAGATAATTGACATGTAGGCAACGTACATCTATACCTTTCATAGTTTCGAACTCCTATAGATATGCTATTTACATTCATTGCACATGCATTCATTTTGCGTGTAGATATATTACATCTATACTAATAATGTTTGATAATTTACTTGAATGGTAATGGTGATAAATAAACTCACTAAGCTATGGTTGCTTATCCCTTTATAGTTTCTTTTGTAGATTTATTTAAGTTAGGATTTGGATAAAGCTTGAGTATCGAGTGTAGAGTGAAGATAAGTTTGATAATGTTAGAATTAGTTGAGAATTATATAGATGGTTTAGAAACATCCTTTGTAGGAAATATTTGTATGCTAGAGTACAGTATAATTTAGTATTCCTAAGTTGGTTTATCCTATCTTATTATTTAGTAGAAATATTGATTCTCTATGGTTTTAAGGAACTATGGAATCTTAGATATCCATAGTTATTTATATTTTATAACAAATTAATCAATTAAAAATAGAAAAACTTGAGTGCTTAATTATTTTGGAGTCTTGCAATTTTTGACTTGCAAGGCGGTTTTCATATCATAGGTATACATATAATACAAAAATTTTAAGCAATCTTACTAGTGCATACACTACCTCCCATCCTTTAGGGTCATGACACAAAGTCTATTTAACTAACCGAATTCATACTCCTTGTGACTACTACAATTAACTAATCACATTAACTTCACACAAGTTATTAGAGTTATGTCATCAATAAATTAATATTTCATCTTAGATTAATGATGTGCTTTTTCCCCCTTTTTTTCTTATGGTGATTGAACAACTCTTAAGTATAGTTAGTAATTGCATTAATGGATTGTGCTCTCTCTATATAGATCTATGCATGTTTGTGTTTAAAATTTTCTTCCCATAAGATGACTTATTTATTTATTGTATTTGAAAATAAAAATCCACAATCTAAACCATTTATTAATCATGCTTGGAAATTTAAACATGTAATTGACTATTTTAATAAATGTGTTTACATTTAGGTTGGACCTACTTATGGATAGTCTTCTTAAAAACAAAGTTCAAAAGAATAAATTACCTAAACTCTTTGTTTAGTATCCCATTTGGTTTTAATTGCTATAAAACATATTAAATGCTATTTAACTTATTTATTAAGTGTGCAATTCAAAATAGACACATTTAAATCAAATAAGTATGGTATTTTAGTTATAAAAGGAGAAGTCCAGATACATTAGTTTCCACATAAAAGAAGTTAATTTACATATAAAAGGAGAATTTTGCAAAATCTATTTCATAATCCCTTTTTTTTTTCAAGTGTAGCATATGGATTTTTCTAAACATGTTTGGTATATGATTTAATTCTATTGACTAGATAAAGATTGGGAACTATATCTAACTAAAGACCTAACTCAAATTTATTAGGTAAAAATCAAGCAAAGATTTTTTTGCGATATGGTAGATAGGTCTCCTTTAGTGTGCACATGAACAAAATGATCAAGTTAGTGGATTTGGCCATTGGAATTTCATGAAGATTTTGAAGATAAATTTGAGTATAGATAAGTGTTGAGTTTTTAAATCAAGTCATAAAGTACGATTTACAAAATTGAATTTTTTATGGAAATTTAAGAATAATCATGGAGCTTTTAATGGGAATAAAAAAAAAAAGATTCAAATTCAATTTGATATTAGCTGAAATTGATGGAGATTAAGGAGTTGATTTGATTAGAATAAAATTATTTTAAAAAGAATTAAGAAGTTAGTTTCAAGTTTGAAATTGTATGGGGTTGATGTCAATTACGTACATGTCACTTGATCTTATACTTTTGATGACTATAGAGAAGTATTGATTAGATTATATGTAGAGGGATATGATTAAAGAAAGGTGCAAAAGGAGGAACAAACGAGCTTAATAGCAATGTGCACTTGTGAAAGGACAAAGTTAAAAATGTCAACTTTATTTTTCTTGAGTAAAAGCTAGATATTCTTGATCAAATCTAGTCTTTGAATGTTAATAGCAAAGTTTCTAATTGTCTTGATTGCTACCCATGTACTATTATATTTCAAATTTTATTATACCATTTTAATCCCAATGTGAGATATTACAATAAAACACTAGTGAAACATCTAATTGCTATAGTATTATTAGCATATGACTCAAATTAACTATATGGTGAGACACATATAGAAGTTAGAAGGATTTGTTTCGAAAATACATATATGTTTCTAGAATCAACCAACCTTCTACGTCAACTTTCTAACCTCAATCATGTACATGAAGTTTATTTCATTTTTTTTTCTTGCTTGACATTTTGATCCACATTTTGACATACACGTTACACTTTTTAAATCATCGAATTTCAACACCATCTCCTTGTTCTCACACTTTACTAGACCAATCCAATATTCCAAAACTCAATTACAATTAGATTAGAACACATGGAAGTCAATTTACTTAAGGAAATACTACACTTATATACTTCTAGCTTGTTACTCTATGTTAAACCAAAATTACTCAAAATCCAACTTCATCGTTTTTCAAAAATCTTTACGTACCATTAAAATAGACCCTTAGGAACTTGTATACAAAAATTGAAGTAGAAGCTACATTGTTTATTATTTTTATAATTTAATGTAAAATTCGTTTTTAGGCACTGTTTATTAAGGAACCTATACTTTTACTTTGAATTTAAAAAATCTGGTTTAATATTTAAATTCTTCATGTAAAAATACTAAAGAAAAGAAAGTTTCATAATTTTTAGATAATAGTTACTATTTTTAGAATTTAATAAAAAATTCTAGGAAAATTAGACACTTATCAAGGCTAAGATCTCCATCTACCGCTAGTGGACATAGGTTTATTAGAAGGGCTAGATAGGTGGTGATCCATCAAGTTATGTTGGTGGTTATGTGTCATGTTGCTTTAAATCCTCCAAATCTTATGTTTTCAAATTTTTTCCAAATTTCTTCATGATTTTTCCTATTTTCTCCTAATACCTTTCTTATATAGCCCTTGTTAGGACTCCTAAAAGGAGCCTAGCAGGATTGTCTGAAATTTCCATAGCACGTGTGCATCTATGATATGAAAATCGCTTTGTAAGTTAGAGATTGCAAGCCTCTATATGATTAATCATTAAGATTACTGATATTTAATTAATTAATATATTATAAAATATAAATAACTATGGATGTTCAATATCACACAGCTCCTTAGAACTATAAAGAATTGGTATCCCCTGCCTATTAATGAGACAGGATATAACAATTTCATAAAACTATAAGAAATATTAAATTATATTGAACTTTAACATATAAATATTTTCTACAAAGGATGTTTCTGTATCACCTATAAAAGTCTCAACTATTCTAATACAACATGCTTATCTTCACCTTGCACCTAGTACTCAAGATTTATCCTAATCTCAACATAAGTAAACCTACAAAAGAAACTAAGGAAGAATGAGCATAGAATAGCTCAGTGAGTTCACCTCTTACTACTTCCATTCAAGCAAATTATTAAGCGTTATTAATATATATGCAAACTATCCACATGCAAAATGAATGTAAGCGTAATAAATGCAAGCAATATATCCATAAGAGTCCGAAAATATGGACGGTGTAGAATTACATCGCTTACACTTTGATTATCCCCTATACTTACCCATACAGGGCACCTTAGCTTACCTACATGAGGCTGTTTAGGGTACTACCCCTCCAGACGACCTTCGACTATTACCCTAGTCAAGAAAAGAATTATAATCCAAATAAGTAGACCCCAAACTAGGGCCACCGACCATCCAAGGCCCTTTGGGCATAAACATGTAAGTTCTCTCTTAATCAAAATCTATCCAAAGCCTTACGAGCACAATAAAGGGAGTTCTCTCGCTATTAATTGGAGATCTCATGTTAGCTTTGCCTTAATGATAAAATATTATTTCCAATACTATGAATCCTTATCAAAATCATACAAAATATGTTTAAGATTAGTTCCAAAAAATACTTTTCTAAAAATTTTGCAAAGCTAGTACTCTCCATCCATACATTTATTGAGTCATAGATATGCGATGAATAAAACTAGTTATTTTGGTTAAATAATTATATTTATCAATTTAAAGAGGTGATCACATAGATGGTAACACAAGCAAAACAGTCATTCAAACATATAGGCAGCAACAAGCAACAAAGCATCATACGAGTAACACACATAAGCAAGCAGTAGATCATTAGAACTCTCTTATCTAGATTATTGCTCATTCTCTAAGCCTTTGGGGTTTCTAGAACTCGATATTGAAATGCCTAAAGATAATAAAACTTATAAGTATTCTGAAAAAAATAGATTCTTTGGTTAATTAAAAGTCTATTGTAGTTTATCTAATTTCCCAATATAACCCAAGTATGTTGTGTACAGGGTTTACCATACTTAATGGGATCAATAGTAACCATTTTTATATATTTGTAAGTAATGATACTTTATGTATTTAGTTACTTATTTCTTCTCATTATCAATTTATGGGGTTTATTACTTAGTTATCTTACTTATTATTTTTAGTTTATCTTAAATCTTTAGTTGCATGTAACTTTTCATCCTAATGCTAATATTTACAAGCTTATAATCGTTTTTTTTTTATCATTTTCAGACATACGTTCACGTGGTAAGGTCCGTTTTGGACGTTAAGACCCGTATTTTATGATATGGGTTAATTTATTATAATTATAATTATTGTGACTCGAATATTTTTATTTTCTATTTGTATATCTTATTTTATTACTTTATGACCTAATTGATCATCTATTTCTTATATTCTTATGATTTTATTTTGTTAATACTATTATGTGTACTTAAGTAAGGTTAGTTTAAATTGGTATATGTATTATGGGCTTCTAGGAATTTTGGCCCATATATGTACACATATATATATTATTATTGTGTCATATTATATTATATTATGTTTTGTTATATCAAGTAGTTATGTTATACTTACATATTTACTTACTCTATTCTTATGTATTTATATACCTTATATGTATGTTATGTGTATATATGTACTTTTATATACTTATATATATACTTATAAATATACCTGTATATACTTATGGTGATATATGTATTTTTTATGCGTATTTTCGTATGTCCTCCATACACTCCTAAGAAACCCTCATAAAATTCCAATTTTTACATTTTATGGTTTCAATTAATAAACTATATGTATGTACATTTAGTATTTTCTTATTTTAGGTTATGTATATAAAAAATACTCTTGTATAAGAATCTTCCAACATATGTACATATGTTCTTCTACCCTTATCTATATATACCTACACTTATACTATGTATTTTACTAAAATCCACACATAAGGATCTCACATGTATCCATATGGTATATGTACTTATGTACTTAAGTACTTCTACACTTACATGTATAGGTATAAAGATTTCTATTTGTAATAACATATATGTACATATCGTATGATGATTCTAAAGTTAATATAACATAAATAATTAATTACTTATTACAATAGAAAACCACATGAAAACATACCTCTTTCTCCTTTGTAATATGTAAGAGGAGTGGTACTTTTAGATGTAGTAGATTATAAGTTAAAAGTGTTGGAGTAAAAGTAAAATAAAAAGCTAGAAGAAGGGAAAAAGAAGAGGTAGGGTCACGGTTTTGCAATAGGTATCCAAAGTATGTTTTGTTGTGTCCTATTTGTATTTTATAGAAGAAGAAAAGAGGGGTCTAGAAGGGGAAGGAAGTGGACAGCAAGGGGATAAGATAAGAAAGAAAATTGCATGTGAAAAATTAGAAGAAACTCTTAGAAATGAGAAGAAAATTATAGTTGAAAATGACATTTGCTGACTCCGTCAACATGTTGACTTAGTCAATATTTTGACTTAGGTTAAATGTTGACTTGATCAATTCTTAGAAATTTACATTTAATTAGTTTACATATTAAAGGAATTAAGGATAATTAGGAAAAAAACTAAGGAAATGAAAGGGAATATGGAATAAAATGAAACAATTAGTAAAAAATAGTTATTGAAATCTTCCTCTAGGTATTTATATCCCATATATATAATTTAGTATGTACTTAACATAAGTATTATGAAAAGTACTATTTAGAATGCTAACATTGACTATATGTAATATAAATGTTAACTAAACCCTTAAACTTACATAATACTAGCTTATTTGAATAATTATAAGATTAGTAGTGTCTATATTGTATTATTATAGTTCATAGTAAATTGATTTAGTATGTAAGCATTTATGAACAAATGGAAATTATCTTTGATCATTTGCTAATGATTTTATATGATTTAGCATATCATTATGTAATTATACTCAATTAGGGTTTTATCATGGTTATAATGAATTAGTGCATTTATATGCTTAAAACTATTATTTTAAAGTTTTGATTAGGTTCTGGTTCTATTTCTCATATATATACACATATGGAATTTAGGGTTTTTATACACGATTAAGGTTTTTATCTAGTTCAAAGTTAATCTCTTACAATTATACCTATTTAAGGTTTAAGGTTTTTATTTGTGTCTAGAGTTTTGATTGATGATTTAAGGTTTTTCATATTCGCTTTAGGTTTCGAATTTAAATTTTATTTTATTTTAAATTTTACTAGCTTTGTTGACTTAAGGAAGTTATCTATAGTACATAAGTTTAATTCTAGACTCAGAAGGTTAGATTTGTGGGGTTTACAATCCTAAATTTCCATAAAGTGTAAATTGACCAAGTATTATTTAGAGAATGGGTTTGAGATTTTATTAGGAATGGAGGGTTGGTGGATTTTTCTTTTGAGTGGAACAAGTGTATGCCTAATTTTTTTTTCCTCTTCTCCAACTTTAGATTAGGTGTTGCTTTCTTAACTTAGCGTTTCTGCACATTTTGCAAATATTTGCCATGTCTAGGAGATTTTCCTCATATTAGATCTATTATTTTTTATTATTATTAATTACCTTAGTTTAGGCAGAATTTTATGTGCATGTATATATAAATATATTTGAGTATTAAATATTATATTTAAGTATTAATTATTTATGGATACATACACTATACACTAGGTATATCTATCACATATACATATTTTCTAGATATTATTTATTGCCTTTTTATTTGTTTCCTTATCCAAATAATTCATCTTTAAAGGCTTATTAATTATTGAACTTGAGTTGTATGCTTTCGATAAAATAAATAATACTGTTAAAACTATGCTCATGTTATATTAAATACTTTATATACTTTATTTTGCCAAACAAAATTTTCTAAAGCTCCTCTTTTAACTTTTGCAACCTTATATTGAAATTTTATCTGATTATGATAATACTTTTCAGAAACCCTAAATCTACTAATTTCGAGCAACTAATATCACATTATGTTATAATACCTATGAATTATTGTAAACCCTATAAATTTAGTTTTTGAGTTTATAGTCGACTCAAGTATTGCAGATAATTTCCTTAAGTCAATAAAGTCAATAAATTTAAAATTGATTAAAATTTCAAATTTGAAACCTAAAATGAATATGAAAATCCTAATTTATTAATCAAAACTTTAATTGCGTAAAAAAAAAACCCTAAACCATATGTATACGTAACTATAAGAAATTGAACTTGAACCCGATAAAAACCCTAAAATTAAAACTCTAAACTTATAAAATATATATTTAAATTTACCCTAATAATAGTAAAACCTTAATTAGATACAATTACTAACTAATGTACGTAATCGCATAAAATCGTTAATCAATTAATATAAATAACTTCTAAATGATTATAAACATAAAAAGTAACAACTTAATTAACAAAATTTATAAAATTATGAATATTATTTTGAGATTATTATAATTCCATAATTATAGATATATGTGCTAATTTCGTATTGATCTAATTATTTAATGTTAATTATATTACATATCTTATGTTCATGTACTAAGGGGTATACATTAATTTTACATTTCATATTTTTTTTCCATAATTACATTGTAAATTATCTCAAATACCCTTTAAAAGTTCAACACACTTTAGAAAAGTCGAACCTAATAATTTTATAATTTTTCTTTTCCTTTTCCTTTTTCTTCCCTTTCTTTTTTCTTTTCCTCCTCTACTTTTTCTTACAAAAGTTTCGACTGCCACATGTCCAATATTTTCTTCACATGTTAAAAACAAATGATTAGAGATAAGGATGACAATTATCTCAAAGTGGGAAGAGAAAAAAAGCAAGCCAATTTTTTTTTATTCATTTTCCTTTCTCTAAAACTGGCTACATAACCCCAACAATGACATCATCATTTCCTTTCACTTTCTTAAAAGCTAGACAAAGATTTAACTCCCATTTTCTTTTCCTTTTGAACACCTAAACTTTCCCTTTTCTTTTCCCTTTCATTCCTTTGGTTTTCTCATTTTCTTTTCTTCTTTCTCAACAATTTTCAAGAAGGAGAAGAAAGGCTTTTGGATTCCATAAGTTTCAAGATAAAAAGAGTGATGAATTAGTGTTTAAGTTGTATTTGATTTGTTATGCAATATCAATTATGTGTATAATTTATTATATATGTATTTTATAGAGTTTTATGTACTACAGGAGTATGTAATGAAGTTCATATGTATTTTACTATTTTTGTAACAGAATTTCATGTAAATGTATGGAATTATATGTAAAGCTATATGTACATATATGTTAGGAACAACTATGTAAGCATATGGTACATATCAATATATAAATGTGTATATATTATGTATAAATACATATAGTACTTAATATACTTAAGTTATTATACATATATGCAAAGTGTAGTATGAGTTGTATAAATAAATATGTACAAATAGAGTAAGAAAACATAAGTATAAAAGTATATGTACAAGTATAAATATACGTATAGTAGTAGTATAATATAAGTATTAGTATATGTCTATGTCTAAATAATACATGTATAAGAACACTAAAATACTAAATCCCTAAATAAGATAATATAAGTATATATATATAAGTTTACATGTTAGGTTGTGACTTTAAAGGGAGGAAATAGAGTTAATTTCCAAAAAATTTAATAAATTATAATATATATATACATATAAATATTAATTAGTATTTCAAAATTGGAAAAATATAAAAATTAAAAAAATTAGAAAAAGATGCTCAGGCCAACAATAAGTTGCTATGTCAGCATTCGTATTTATTTAATTAAACTAGTAAATTATAAAAAATAATAAGAAAATAAGAAAATGATAATGATTAATAAAATATAAAATTATACATATAGCAAAAAGGTGATTTAAATGTGTATTTACTCTTAAAATAGTAAAATAACTAAATAATTATAAAATAGTCATAAAAAATAAGAAATTTTCAAAAATATAAAATTTAGATATTAATTAAATTATAAATTTGTAAAGAAAAGCTTATAATAATAATTTAAAAATATTTAGAGCAAAATAATAAAATTCGTAACATTTTAGGACAGTAATGAAAAGCGTGGATAGCAATGTTCAAAATGAACCTTACTATATAAAAGTACATCTGAAAACAATAAAAATTAACTATAAGTTCATAAAAATTACATCCGATTTAATATCTAAATGGAACGAGAATTGTAAAGTAGATAGCTAGTTAATTAGGTTGTTTAGTATTATAGTTAGATACTCATTAGGTTTCTTTTATTATTATTTATCAAGAGACATCGATTAAGAGGGCGAGCTGCTTGTTGATTGCTAAGATTCCTAGTGACTTTGGTCAAATGAGTACTGCTGATAGCTCTATACTTGTTTTATGATTATAGTTAGTGCACCGAAATTTTATATACTAATAAATTAATGCTTGAGGCTTAGGAATATGCATGTGATTGAATATCGTTTGCTTATTGTACATAATGAGGTTAAATATGGTAACTGAATAATTGATTATATGATTGCTATTTGCATGATTTGAATGGTTTGTTGATATTAATAAATTAACTTAATCATATTTGACTTATCTTAAAATAAATGGTTATATATAAGCATAAATGTTACATCTAATGTTCCGACCGTCACCTCACATGAATAGTAATGAAAGGCCTTGTAGGGATGAGATTTCTATATGATTTGATTAGTACAGTGCAAAAACATTAGTATAATAAGGCCCTATTATTGACTCATGAGTTTACCTAGTGTCGAAGACGTTAATCGTAGGTAGCTACAGTTCGAGTCTAAAGACCACCACTTAGGGCTATAGATTGTGGGGGCTACCTTGCCACTAAACTTAAGAATTTGTATACTATTGGATTTTTGAAAATAGAAATATACTTTGTGAAATACAGAATTTCAATTTATGATTAAAAACCTAAGTGCTAAAACTTTGTTATGATTGGTGCTGATATATTTCTAATCTTTACTTCTAAAGGCATTAAATCCAATGTTGTATGCAATACTAGTCAATTATATATATTGTTTAGTATACTGCTTGTTTATACATTTATATATCTATTATTTAATTGTTTGATAACTTGCCTGATAGTATAGTAGGAGTGATAGCTTACTAAGTTCTTGTAACTTACTCTCAAATAGTTTTCCCTTACAAGTTAATTGATAACAAGTTGTGGGTTAAGAGCCAAGTGTTGAGTACAAATATTAAGATGCCTAAAGACTAGAATCCAAAGATAGATTATATAATTAGTTTGGAATATTATATGTAATTACTATTCTTATATTTAGGTTTTGTAACTTCAGTAAGCTTAAATTTTAAAACTTCACTACCTAATCTTATCATTTGGTAAAGAATACTGATTCTCTACGGTTTTGAGGAATTGTAAAATATTGAATATCTATAGTTATTTATATATTACAATAAGTTAATAAATTAAAAATTGGATACTCTAGTGATTAATTAATTAGAGTATTACAATCTTTAACACGCAAAACGCTTTTCATATCATGGGCACATACAAGATATAAAAATTTTAAACAATTTTATTAGGCCCCCCTTAAGATCATGATACTTATGTTAATTACAACTACTTTATTTCCTTCTTGAGTTTTATTTTCTCCAAGTTTCACATTTATTAAGAAGGTACAACCATTCTAAATCCTTGATAATTAGTCAAAGGCTAGGGTCTCATAATCTAAAATCATCTAAAATCTCCAAATGAAGAGGAAAAAAACACCCATTTATAGATTTGGGCCTTAATATCATCTGTGGGATGGCTATAGAAATCGATGGATGACATCCATTAGTTCTATCCCTTTTGTCAATTCATGGATGGATGTAATCTCCTTTTTTATATATATGCATGTGTATAAACATATATATAATTCTTCTTGGGCCTATGGAAGCCTAGGCCCATTGGCGAGTCACATAAGCATACATGCTAACCAAGAATGATTAAAGATGGGCAAACTAGCTGAACGACCACTTTTATAAGCTCACTAAATCAATTTTCTCTAAGATATTTCTAATAAATTGCCTAAATCCTTGACTCTGTGCCACTAACCTCAAGATTATGTCTATGAAATTAACCAAGATCAAGCCCATTACTAAAATAACTCTCTATTGAAAATAAAATTTAATAGCAGAAATTGAAGTAACAGATTTTGTGAAGTGTATAGAATATGGTGAGGTCGATAGGTATCAATTTTAAAGATTCGAACTTTGTGTTTGTTAGCTGAATTCAAATGAGACTAATAAAAGCTTTTGGAACTTCAAATTATTTTCATGATTTTATGCCATTTATTTATTTGGTTTTGACTTAAAATATCAAAGTTTAACTAGTTTGATGTGCTCCATCTTTACAAGCGGTTTTGTTAGCTTCTCTTGTTCTTGATTTTTGAAATTAATCAGGGTTTGAGCTTGGAATACCATGTGAGAAAATTAAGGAGATAGCTTTTGAAAATCATGGAGCAAGTAAGATTTGATAACCGTGAAGTCGGAAGAAAGCATGTAGATGTGTTTTAGAGGCTCATAAGTTTAGTTTTAAAAAGATAGGGAAGCTTCCTGAAGGCGTTAAAAAAGTCAAATATTGATGATTACTTCACCGAGATATTTGGGAAGAGTTCTCTTTAGACATTTGGCTCAACGTGAATAAAAAAATTGTTAGTGCTCATATTTTGGGCGTTTATTTAATTTGCTCTCCATCTTGTTATAGAAGTGCGATAACACCACAAAAATAAAAGGCAAACTTTGAAACCAAAAATTTCTCTTTCTTGAACAATCAAGCCATTTGAGATCACATGATGCGTATTAATACTTTACCATTATTTCTCTTGCACATGGAAGGTGAACACGGTCCTGTATAAAACCGGGAAGGATTTATGTTTTGAAAGTTCTATCTAGAAGTAGTTTTTGCTTTTTCTTTTGCAATGTAGAAGAAGGTGATAAACTTCTGTAACTATTGAGTTTTTTTCAATGAGAATGGTCGGAAACACTGATTCTATGCAAACTTGCAATCAGGATAGAATAATGATAAAAGCAGTGTGATTGTATCATATTAGTAACTATCCTATTCTCTTTTAGTTCTTAAAGGAGAGTGATAATCCAATAATGAATACTGGATCTTATGATAGAGTTGAAAGTGTAAATTGACTTATAAAGAGAAACCATAATACATGTCCTCTAATTTTAATTTGTAGAGGACTTTACTATGTTTTAATTTGGGAATCTCGAAAAATGACTTAAATAATTTAATCACAGCAATCAATTCAATACCTATTGTTGTTTACTTACCACTAGGTTCGATCCTCATTAATATAACATAATTAAAGAGACAAGCAAAAATCTTAAGCAAACTAAGTTGAATAATCATGACCAAATAAATCATCCATTTGCTACATTGACATCTTTGCATTAAATTGAGCCATAGCCTGATATTACTAGTGTCAATATTCAAAGTCACCTCATCCTTCGTTAACTCATTAAGAGATATTGCCAAAGTGTCTGCATAAGGAAAAAGTTATTAACACCTTAATAGAAAGACTAATGAGAGATCTTTCAAAAGCCTGTTTTATATTTTTGTAGTCATATAATCAAAGTCTAATACCGAAGGATCCTTGAGATCTAAAAGACACATTGAAATCGACTAAATGGTCTATCTGCTAAGCAAAGTAAGTTTGTTTATACAACATATGTGAGCAAGTACAACGCTGAAGTTTGTAGATATGAGATGAAATAAGATCTTACGCTAGAAACTTGCTAAAAGAAATGGACATAATTTTACGGGAGAGATAAGAATCCCTCCTGTGTTATCAGTACTAGAAATATATGATATCTAATATAATTCGTATCTTATATCAAAAAGGATATTTTGATAAAGTATGGAAAAATCAATCATTATATGCAAGCCATGGCCATGGGTCCACAAGTAAAGTGAACAACCTATCATTAAGGAAAAAAAAAAAAAACTATATAAACTTTTGATTAATTTTCACTTAGCGATATCATATAGAGATGCAAAATAAGACACCTAGTAACTACTTTTACGAGATTTGTATGAGAGTTAGGTTAAAGCTAATGTTTGAAACATAGAAAAGAACATTTAAAAAGGAAAAAAAAAAAATTCCTGATACATTTATAAAACGGTTTAGGTGACATATATGAATCGGATAAATTTATAAAATAGATCCAAATGGGTCAAACATATTTACTAATTATGTTGAGTTTTTTCGATACCAGCACATATATGATTGTATTGTATTATATCCCGATTAATGGGCCATACGTCAAATCACCAGCCCTGCTCACAAATTTGAGTTACCTTTAGTTTTCAACACGGGGGTAAAAAAGCATACACAAACCCATGTCACGAAGGGTAAAAGTTTATCAATCAATTGATGAATTCATTGTAGGTTTTAAATTTGTTTAATTAGACACAATCAAAGTAAAAAACCATACAAGTTAGCCACTTAAATCCATGTTATCGTCTTATAAAGACAGTAAGAAAAATAGTTACTATAAACAGATAAATCTTAAATATGCTATTTCTTAATAACCTAACAATCGGTTTTATTTTATTAAATGAATGAGATTGTAACATAATATTTATTATTCAACAGTAGAATGGTTTTGTAATAAGTATTGAATGATATTACAGTCTGCAACTGGATGAAACGGAGATAATATCCATCTCATCAAATACGAATGATAATGCTTTGGACTTGCAGCTCACTAAGAAAGGAAAATTTGAGAAGAGGCACATGATGGATAATCCTAGATCGCGTCCCGCAGAATGTTACTATAATTCGACTCAGACTTAACTAGAGCAACACCAAGCATAGGCACAAAGACACTACATAATTTTATTGATAATGGACTTAACGAAAAAATTTATATTATGTTTGATTTGCAACTTTACTCAGTAATTAGATAAAAATTAAGTTAATAAATAAAATAAATTATTTAAATTTTATCTTATATATATTATAATACAAAAATAAAATTTACTAGAAAAAGAAAATATTTTACATTATCAAAAATACCTTTTTATATTATAATATTAAGTTAATTAATATTATTTTTATTAAATATTATAAAAAATTATTTATTTTATAATATAAATAATTAATATTATAATATAAATTTTATATCTAATACTATATGAAATAAAAATAATATAATAAACTTATACAATCTAATTCATTTTATAATTTTACCTATTTTTTTTATTTATTTCAGTTCTTATAACTCAATACTACTTTAAAGCAAGGTTATGTTAAAGCAGTAATATAAGCACAATCTTTATTTATTTCAGTTCTTATAACTCAATACTACTTTAAAGCAAGGTTATGTTAAAGCAGTAATATAAGCACAATCACTGAAATGTATTTAGTACTATTAAATTCTTTTCTCCTTTTTTATTTTTTGGGGCCAAATCAAGTAGTAATTCAAATACAATGCTGATCCAACTATCAAAGAAGAACAATTCACGTTTTAATCAATATGCTTGCGGTTGTCCTCGTAATCGTCATCGTCGTCGTGGTCATTATCATCATAGTATTCATCTCGAGAATGTTCAGAAGAAGACAAGTTCAAGCGCTTGAGATTATTGGAGATTGCCGTCACGTTGACGTCCTTAGTGAAAGCATATTGAAGGTCCATCTCAAATTTGCACATACTACACCGGTAAGTCAAGATGTTATCCGTCCTAGCACATGCCACATAAGGACGATCGAAGTATCGATCCTTCCTTGATACGCAACATCATGGGATGCTCTGGTGAGCTTCATGTTTAATGGACCGTGGTAATTGCTCAATGCAGGATTTATGAATCATGAAATTTGGGCACTCATGGCACGAGTAGCTCTGGGCCGAGCATGGCTTTTCGCATGCACAACACACGTCGGTTCCCGCGATGTCATTCATCAAAATAAGGGGATGTCAGTGATGAACGAATTGGATTTTCCCCTCTCCAGCAAACTCGCACTTGGAAGTAGGTCTAAGGGCACACTCAGCATGGAAAGTGAAGTTACATTCCCTGCAAAAATAGAAAAGTCCATTTCCCCACTTGCCACATCCGCAGCAAGCATAACTTGTTTTCCAAAGCATCAAAGACAGGAAATGGAATGAGTGGAAAGGGTGATTGGTGATTTTTTGGGGCAATTCTGCACATGACTTGTGCCATGCAGTTGATCTCACGGCTATCGCCAATGTTCCAGTGCATAGGCTCAGGGTGTGGTGGTGGCTGAAATGTTGAACCTCCATTTCTTTTTTATGTCTCTCGACTAAATTTTATCTCTTGTTTCCTTTCTAATGAGTTATGTTTTTTGTGAAACTTCTCCCGTAAGGAACTTCATGCGTAGGATGGCATCTTTATACAGAACACCGACGCTTGCTAAACGCTCTTGCAAGAAAGGTACAAACTACCTTGTCAGAACCAAAGCGCGTTAAATTTAATGAGGGGGAAATAGACGCAGGGAAAAGTCCAAATCCATTAATTTTCTACTCAGCCGAACGTTGAGCTCAAGGCACTGGTCTAACACGTGCCTGACTGCTGCTATATCATGGTATACAAAGTTCAAATTGTTTGACCGCTTCTCTTCTCTTTTCTTTTCCTTTTTCTTTTTCAAATCGAATTTAGTTTGATACATTCAACGAACAGTAGTGGTTAAGCACAATGTTGTGTTGCCCATTTGATAACCGAAGAAACGAAGCCTGACCAGTGCATTATACCAAAACAACTGAAGAAAACAACGCCGGCCCAGAGTATAAAGATTGAAAGGAAGGCTGTCAGTTTGTATTATGGTATAGTGTCTCATTTCTAAGTCTAAATGAGTTTGCAAATGAAAAACATAAAATTGTAATATAATCAATTTATTAATCGTATATAAGAATTTATAACTTAACTTGTCTTGTATATGGGTTGTACCCATTTTATATTAAGATTGATAATCCGTGCTATTATTTTACATTTCGTTTATTTTAAGTTTAATACTGTTTTTGTTTTCTATAAGTTTAATATTATTTATTGATTAAAAAGTTATAATTAAAATTAATAAAATATTTATAGATACAAAAGGAAAAAACGTTGATAATATTTAAATTTTATAAAAAAACAAATGACATATTATTTTCATACTTAATAAAAAACTATAACTTAAATAAAAGTTTTTAGAATAGTAAAATTTTGCCAAATATAGAAAATCCAAAAATTTAAGTAATACAATATCACTAAATTAAATAGAATTATATATTAAATAGATATTAATATTATTATTAGTATTGATTTCAAATTTATTACATTATTTTTCAGATTTTCAAAGGAGATGGTAAAAAAATCTGTACATAAATTCATAAATACTTTGTCTATTTAAACTATAATGCAGTAAAAATAATATATAATATAACTAAATTTAAATTACATAATATCATTAAATTAAGTAGAATCATCACTTACATGGATATTAGGATTACTACTATTATTAATTTTGAAATTTATCATATTATTTGTTGGATTTTTAAAGAAGACAATTAAATAATCTATATATAAGTTTGTAATATTTTACCCAATTAAGCTACAATGTAGCAAAAAGAATACATAACTAAAAATATTCCAACTCTAACATAAAAGGAAATAATTTGTACAACAAAATATAAACATAAAAGAATATTATTATATAGTAAGTCTCGTATCTTATGTCCAAGTTTGGAAGCTTGACCCAAATCCAAATATGAATTTAACCATGTTTAAACACTTTTGATTTGTTTATATCTCAAGTTAAATTTTTTCATATACTGACTTATTTAAATTATGTCATATTACCTTTAGATCCATCGTTTCTCGATCACAGATCACAAGTACTAGCAGATCCCATGTTTGCCACCACATCATGTATCTGCCACTTTCCGAAAGCATACAACATAAATAGACCTTCCTACAACTAGCTTTCTTTGAAGCATCACATTTCATGATCCCACGTAATAATTGTCTCAGCAATCATGGAGGTAATCACATAAGGATTCATATTAGAGGCTAGCCTCCTGTTCACTACGTAATGCTTCCAAGATTCCACAGGATCTTTGATTAGCCTCTTCACATGAGAAGCTGTTGAAGTCAGCAGCAATTTCATCTCGTCTAGAGTCACGGTGCTGATTTCCCGCACCATAGGTGGCGATATGGTCATCACATCTCAGTCTAGGTTTTTTAGTGCCCTCCTTAGGTGCATGCTCACTTCTTATCCGATTATTGCCTTCCAGGATTAGCTGCTCCTATGACGCTTCTTATATCAATATCAGCATAAAGACAAGCTTTATAATGAGAATTCACTGTGTCGCGGCCCAAAGCCTTGCCAGCACCAACACCACAATAGCATTTTCCGTCGGGTCTAGAGTCGGATCCAACAGATAACCCAATAGCCAGTTAATTTCTTTTCGCGACGTTGTGATTCTCACGACGTTGTGTCTTTTATTCCTCTGAAGTGGTCCAGCATCAGGTGCATTGGCATCACGCAAAACCAAAATGTTAGCTGCCCCCCCTAAATGGGTCCTTGAAAATTGCCCGGGGAATTGATACTACTTCACTGTCTACAGTAGAGGCTTGACGGTGTTGGAGCCATCATAGTTCCACGAAGGAAGCGTACTCAGGGTAAATCCAGGTGTTAGTGTCCTGGCCTTGCTTGTAAGGTCTACACTAGAGCCACCAATCCACATGTCCTCGGCAATGACAATATTGGGGTTGTATTCATTATTCACCAAGTCAATACGATCAAAATATGTTTGCTATGAAAAATTGAAAGACATCATTTCTTACGCAATATAAACTACAAGATATATGCAACG
The DNA here is from genome assembly GCA_024138005.1 of Lumnitzera racemosa. Lineage (NCBI taxonomy): Eukaryota > Viridiplantae > Streptophyta > Magnoliopsida > Myrtales > Combretaceae > Lumnitzera > Lumnitzera racemosa. The sequence goes on along the minus strand of JAMXBC010000009.1, from coordinate 43,824,779 downwards.
AGGAAATATAATTCTTCTAAGCTCTACAATTTGACCGCTACTTTAATATAAAGCACCTTGTCACTATGCAACGAATGAAAGAACGAAGAAAAATAGAAGGCCAGTGTGAATTTTAAAAAACTTTTTCACCCGATAATGAAAGATAATGAAAGGGATGGATTTAGGTAGAAAAGTTTAATCTAGGGATGCACTTTTTTTCCTCACAAATTGGACTAATTTAGAATATTAAATTATTGAAATCCAGTCATGATCTTACTTTTTTTATTTTTATCACATTTTTTAATAAAATATAATAATTAAATAGTTTAAAATAATTTTATATATTATTATAAAAAGCACTCCTTCCATATATTCCTTCCTCTTGCAATAGTATGCATAACAATGTCACTAAAAATTTTAGTGAATAGATTAAGGTCAGAACTTAATAGTCTTATTCACTCAATTCAAGTGAATTTTACTCCAAAGAGAAAGGTGGCAAATAACATTATTCTAATAAATGAGACTTCAAATAGTTTTAACAATAAAGGAAAGGGAAGATAGGGTTGCATCTAATTAGCAATGGACAAGCTAATAATAAATTTGAATTTGACTCCATTTTATGGTCAATTACTAGTGTAAATTTCCTGCTTCGGTAGATTAATCTTATCGCTTCACATGTCTCTACCTCTACAATCGAAGGTTTGTGGAACAGGTTATCTTTAAAGAAGTTCCAACCTATCATGTCTAAGTTCTTACCGGTAGGTGTTAGGGCTCTACACATGAAAGGTCTGCAAAACAACACACTATGAAGAGATACCAAAACTTTGTCTGATGTGACCACTTCGATACTTAAGTTAATAGTAGGGCTTTTGAGAGTAAGAAGTAATTTAGAATAATATAAAAGCTTGATGTGTAGAGTCTAAACAGATTTACCATTGGATAATGACTTAGTATTTATAGTGAAGTGGAGTCAGAAATTAGAGGTTAGTTGGTATGAGAGAACTTCTCCTACAATTATGAGAGAGTGGAGTCGTTGTGTTCGACGTGTCCTACTTATTCTGGATGTGGTTGTTTCACACTAATTGAATCTTATCTTGTATATTCTAGTCATTACAGGGCTTATTAGGGTTAGTCAATACAGGCCTAGGGCTTAGGCCCTTAAGGGCATGCCTCAAGGCACGAGACGCGTTGGATTCAGTTGAGCTTAAAGGACCTATGTTTGAAGTGCTATGTCAACACCTTCATCACACCCCCCCCCCTCCCCTGTAGTCTCATTATCGAGGCAAGACAAGGAGAAGAGATATATAAGTTGCTCAGGTGTGATCGATCTAATACAAAGGAGTCCGACCTAGTTATGGTGCTAACATGGTGAGTTGGAAGTTAGTCGAGGTAGAGTCATGGAGATATCCGAGGTAATGGATACCCTAGTAGAAAATGTCTAAGGTGGGATAGAATGAAGCGGTTAGCAGTTGTTCCGAAGCAGGGTATTGAAAACCTGGGCGAAGCTAAGCTTTGGTTGAGATATCAAAGCAGGACACCTTCACAACTCATTGGGCAGGCACTTCAAGACTATGAATTGGTCTGTTTGCATAGTGGTCACCACAAACCGAGTAGACGCAACTATACCCTATCTTTATCATACCGATCAAGTAAAGGCCAAATGGGCCTTGAATAAGCTTCTTGTTAAAGGAACCTTTTCAAAATGCAATCTTTGCCCACTTGTATTTCATGCATTAAATGCTATGTGATAAGTGTCATGTTCTAATAAACTTGCATGCAACTACATAAGCTTTGCCTTTTTAAAGGTGATTATCTGATCAAAATGCTTTCTACGTGTTTGTTATGCAGCATTCCAAGGGATTCATGCTTATACGAATCCTTATAACCGCCTGTACGGCTTCTGAGATGGTTAGCCTATAAATACTAAGATCACAATGAGAAACCACTTTTCTATAATCTCCTTGTTCTACCATTACAAATTTTGCATTTGCATCAAACTTTCAAACTTTCTTTAAAAGTTTTTCGCCCTTCTTCAAATGTTGCAGTCATGTCAACTAATAGAGGTGAGACAGATTCATCTTCATCATTGCATGTCTCTAGCTCATATTCTATAAGGAATACCCCCCCCCCCTCCCCCCCTCAGGTACGAGAGGATAAGGTCTCATCACTAGCGTAACTTAATGAGCCTACTCAAATGGTCATTGAGGCATGGAACAGAGCTAGGATCATCAATACCATCCTTAAAGATGTATATGCCTATGCTGCTCTGCCCCCTCCGAAGGATTTATTCGATGCTCCTGAGACAAGCAAAGGGCCTAGTGGCTGAGTGAGTAGAAATAAACAATTTTCCCCCAATTAGATTATAAGTAACTTCGTTGTCAAAGTGATCCCTCGGTAGCAAATAAGGTTGCTGAGTAGGGATGAACGGGTGGCCCTATAGTCAAAGAGGCACTTCATAGTGTTTGAGAAGTGCCTAGAGTTTAGGGAATGCCTCCCTCCGAGCTACTACAAAAAAGAATTCTTCAACTACCATCGGTGCAGTCCATCACAAATCCCTCCCAATAGGTAGAGGGTATTGAAAGCTTTACAAGCGCTTTGCGAATATCTGGTGGTAAAGGCTACTCCTGAGCTCTTTAGTTACTTCTACATGTAGAAGAGCATTAGGAGGTAGCCTTACCTCTAGCGACGCCTAACAAAGAAGTTGTTATGCGACCTTGTGGATTCAGTGAAGGGTAGTTAAGCTACTCAAAAAGGCAAACTTCTAGGAGAAGTAGACTGGGATAGTAAGAATCGAAAGTGAGAAGGGGCTTATTCCTAGTGACATTGAGGCTGCCTAAGAGATTTTGGCCCTTATGACATTGAGACACAATTAGGAGATTAATGCTATAGAGACCATGGAGAGGTATTTCCAGTATCCGATCTCTAAGCTCTTCCTTAGCATAAAGAAAGTTGTAATGAAGAAATAGGTTGAAAATATAGGTTTGTTTTACGTACCTATCTATTGTGCTAGTGTTGAGATGCTTCGTCCAATGCCTATAAGATAAGAGGGGCTCCTTGGTTATGCTGATCATGGCCGGTGTTTTATAAATGGTAGTAGTAGCTCCTTTTGTTATCTTCTTCTTTTCCTTCTCTAACTTTCAATTGAATTTTTTACAAGCAAAAATTTAGCCATAAGGATGCCTTATCCTTCTATGGATAAGTTGATGAGCCGACACCAAGTGAGAACTAAGGTAGATATGCCAAAAGGTAAGGTAGTACGGCCAAATCCAGGGCTTAGGGAGACCAGTAAGGCACAACTGAGGTCTATTCCTTAGGGGATTCCTATTGGCAATCAGGATAAGCTTGTAGATGTGGTACCTTTAGGTATGGCTTTACCTAAGCTTGTCCTTACCCCCTTTATCAAGTACATTGTCATGGGCTTGAAGGCATCGATGTGAAGAGGCCCGATGTCTAGATGCTTTCCCCTCTGAGGATAAGGAAGGAAGAAATGGTTAAAGTGGCTGACCAAAAGCATAAGGATCCTGCAACAATCGGGGAGCTAAGGCTTGGAGCCAAGAAGTAGAGGCCCCTGGCGAAGGTGCCTTTAAGTTAATAGAAATGGAATGAGTGGCCGATGGCTGATCCCTATCAGAGCATTGATGATATCGGGAATGAATTTTTTGAAGTCCTAAGCAATTTTAGGCTCATAGGGATAAGGATGGACTCATTCTAAGAAGTATCATACACTTCTTAAGATGAAGAGTTTTTTAGGGGAGTCCTCGAAATAGAGATGAAGAGAGCTAAGGGGAAGCACCTAAGGCTAAAGTGGGAAGTCTACACCAACAATCTAACTTTGCAACACCGGACACTCAGCTACCAGGCTTCCTTAGGGTCTTATACCCCCAGGACTAAGCTATCCTCGTATGGCTCTCAAAGGAAAGTGAGAACGACCCCCTAGAAATAGCAAGCCACTTGAGCATGCTTATGCGATAGGTAAGTCTTTGTTACTCCTTTGTTGATGTGTTTCACTTATCATGGCGTTAATGGTGGCTTTCTTTTTCAATTTGCAGTACCACAACCAAATGCTACTTCAACTAATCAGATTTGATGCCGCCCATAAAGAGGTGAATGGCTTTAGGCAAACATTGCGCCAACATGAGAAGTAATTATGAGAGGTAGAGACTTCCACTAATAAATATTTTTAAAAATTCTCTAAGGCTAACAAGCACCTACCTCGCTCTCATGTATAGGTGGTAGGGCTTCATGTGAGGCTTAAGGATATGGAGTGGTAGAGAGAGAATGCTAATAAAGCGGTCAGGAAGGCCGATGACTTAAAGGCTCAACTAAAGGACGAGCGAAGGACGAAGGCTCGTCTCTCTCAAGGATTAGATGAGGAGGGTAAAGCTAGGGCTTGACTCAAAAAGGAGAATGCCAAGCTGAGGGTATCGGTGGCTAAGTTGCAAATTGAGTTGGCAATGAAAGCATCTAAGTATAATGGTGTCAAAGCTACTTCGTTGGAGTTAGCCGATTTAAAGGTTGAGTTAGAGCAGCAAGTCTACGAGCTGTAAGAGAGGGTTTTAAAGATAGAAGAGATCATCTCTAAAATGAAGAGTGGGGAAGTCCTCAGCAATGCTATCATTAAAAAGGCGGTCGCCAACTATTGGAAGACCAAGGAGTAGTTGGATAAGCTGGAAGACCTAACTATAAACTTCTTGTACTATACGAAGAAGGAGGTTCTCTCTCATAATCTGAACCTTGATCTAAGCTTCCTTAATTTTTTGGATTCACCAATCTTCAATAAGAAGAGGGAAGCCCTAGTGTATAAGAGAGAGTTTGCCTAAGCAACCATCGATGATGCAGGTATTTCCTCTACCACTAGGGCTAGGCAAGGCACTTCTACATCCACTTTTGCTCTAACAACCCAGCAGAAGGTCGCCCTTGAAGTAGTTCCTTAAGACCATCAATCTCTAAGTGATCCTCTTGTTGCTCTTAGTTCACATCCCTTAGGCCCTACTCTAAGTCAAGGCTTACCACTTGAAGTACCAACGAATTAGCGCTCCAAATAGATCGAGGCCTTAGACATTTTTGAGTTACCGGAGTTAGCTGATCCAAGGAGTTAGCATGTGTATCTTTTTTTTTTTTTTTCTTACACATATGTAAGTTGGGTCGGGATGTCGACCTTTATTGTATAACTCAATGATCAATGAATAAATGGATAAATTTTTTGAAATGTCTTCTCTATATACTTGCTTTCTCTTTACCTTTGAATATATCTGCATAATAATTCCTCTACATAAGGGAGTTTACCCTTACCAAGGTTAACTATTCGGCGTTAGGTTAATGGTGTTTCGACCTACCGGTTCGAGGGGAGTTCCTCTATGTAAGAGGAGTTTCCCCTTAGTGAGGTTACCCAAAGGAGGGTCAAATTGGTGGTGTTCTAACCTACCTAATGGAAGAGAGTTCCTTTATGGAAGGGGTGTTTCCCCTTAAGGAGATTACCTGAACAAGGGTTAAGTTGATGGCATTCCGACGTGCCTGATGGAAGGGAGTTTCTTATGTAAGGGGTGTTTTCCCTTAGTAAGGTTACTTGATGGAGGGTTAGGTCGATGGCATTCTGAACTGGCCGATAGAGGGGAGTTCATCTGTGTAAGGGGTGTTTCTTCTTAACAAGGTTACCTGAAGAGGGGTCAAGTCGGTGGTGTTACAACTTGCTTGATGAACAATCCATATGCCTATTCGAAGGTTTAGATGGCAATAGAAAAGGGGCAGCGAAAGAGAGAAGTAGACAATCAATTATAAAAAAACTTTTTTATTTCATCATTTTGGAAAAAATGTACACAATAGAATGCTAATTAAAATAAAGCCAAAGATTATCGGCGTTCTATGTATGCAGGATGAGCTTGCCATCCAATCTTTCTAATTTATATGCTTAATTGCCCAATTTTTCCTTAACTTTAGCTAGGTCTCCCTAATTAGGGGCCAACTTGCCCTACCCTTCGTGCGAACCTGTAGCTTCTAGGTTTTGTTATACTAGGTCATTGACCTTAAACTCCTTGTATCTAACCTTCTGATCGTAATACTAGGTAGCCTAATGTTGGTATGCAGTTACTCGAGCAGTAGTAAGGTCTACGATTTCCTCAATGGTGTTAACTCTAGCTTGCAATAATGACTCGTTAAGTTTAATGGGAAGACTGCTTTTGAACCAAAAGTAAGGTAAAAGGGGGTCTTACCCGTAGAAGTACGATGAGTGGCCTTGTACCTCCACAAGATATTAGGTAGTTTGTTGGCCAAGGTACCTTGAGATTGGTCCATGTACTTCTTTAGGTTATAAAAAATGATCCGATTGGTTACCTTTGCTTATACATTTAATTAGGGGTGAGCAACCGAAGTGAAGTTCAGGGAGATGTAGTGCTTGGCATAGAACTCCCAAAAATTGGGGTTATTAAACTGTTGGTCGTTGTCCATGATAAGAGCATAGGGAACCTAGAACCGGGAGAGAATGTTGTAATTGATGAACTACTTTGCTTCTACCCACTTCATGAAGTAATCAACTGCAAAAATTATCAATTGTCGTCCTCCCAAAGCTTTTAGGAAGGTACCAAGAATATCAATCCCCCATTGCATGAACAACCATGAGCTCATCAGGGGTTAGAGGGCGGTGCTAGGTGCATAACTGACTAGGGCATACTTCTAGCACTACAAGCACTTTTGGGCTATAGCTTTTGCATCCTACCTTATAATGGGCCAATAATACTCAAGCCATAACACTCAAAGGTAAAGGGTTTAGGATTGAATGTGATTGATGCATACTTTGGCATGCAGCTCTTCCATGACATACAACCTTTCCCTTTCTTGGAGGCATCGGAGTAGGGGGAAGCTAACTCCCCTGCGATATACAACACAGTCAATCAATGTATAGTTGGTGCTATGATATCAGAGCTTTTTTAGCCTCCCTCCTATCTTTTGGGAGAATACCTTGCTCTAAGTAACTCTAGATAAGATCCATCCAGCTCGGCTTTGGTGTTGTTGTAGTCAGTTCCAACACTTCTACCAAATTTAGAGTTATACTTTTTTACGATAGGTACTCTATAAAGATTTTGCTATCCTTCATCTTAAGCTTTTGTATGCTAGTGGACGTGAGCTTGATAGCTAATCTATTGCTGAATGCTTTAGTTAGGGGATCTTTCTAATGTCCCACAAAGGGAATTCCACTAGGAGGCTCTTCACTTTTTCAAGGTAACTAGCCATAGTGTTGTCCCTAGCTTCATATTCACCTCAGACTTATTGGATGACAAGTATGGAGTCTAAAAAGATCTACAAATGTTTAGCATCAATCTCCTTGACAAGCTTAAGATAGGTGATGAGTGCCTCGTATTCGGATTGTTGTTGCTGGAATCAAATCCGAGCTTGAGGGAATAGTAGATGGTGACCTTATGTGAGTTGGTTAGAATAAGGCCCGTGCCTCCACTACCCGAGGTGGATGATCCATCGACGTGGAGAGTCTATACCGGTTTGTGATCGCCCAGTAGTAGTTCGTCCTCTCTTATATATTCTACCATGAAGTTGGCTAACAACTATGCTTTATAGCTATTTGTAACTGATACTGGATTCTGTACGTACTCAATTCCATTGTATACTTCATCATCCATCCAGACGTGTTAGGTTTCTATAGCATGGTGCGTAGCAATTGATCTATGAATACGATTATCTAGTTTTTCTGGAAGTAGGGCCTTAGCTGTTGTGCTATGATAATGATGGCCAGTGCGAATTTTTCTACCCAAGTGTACCTACTACCCTTGTAGTGTACGGCTAACGTAATAGACTGGCTTATGCTCCCTTTCCTCTACTTGAACTAGCAAAGAGGAGAGCGCTTGATCACTTACACCTAAGTACAAAAAGAGGTCCTCCCTATGGATAAGCTTGGAGAGGATTAGTAGGTGTGCAAGGAAGTTCTGAAGCTATTGAAAGGCAGTGGTGCACTTTGAAGTCCATTCAAAACCCTTTAGGTTATTTAGGATTTTGAAGAACTTAGCACATCTGTTAGTACTCTTCAAGATAAATCTACTCAAGATAGCTACTATGCTAGTGAGTTTTTGTACGTCTTGAATTGAGGTTGAAGGCTTCATTGCCTTAATAGTAGTGATCTTCTCGGAGTTAGCCTCGATACCTCTCTATATGACCAGAAATCTAAGGAACGTACTAGATCCAACATTGAAGTTGCACTTTTGGGGGTTTAGCTTCATGTCTATGTGAGCATTCGGTCAAAGGCTTCTTGGAGATCCTTAATATGATTGACCGGCTTTTAGCTCTTAATGATCATGTTGTCAACATACTTAATGATCATGTTGTCGACATACACCTCCATATTACGCTCAATCTAGGGCTTAAACAATTTTGTCACTATTTGTTGGTACATAGCCTTAGCATTTTTCAATCTAAACGGCATCATAGTATAGCATTACGTACTGTAATTGATGATGAAGGAGGTATGGACTTCGTCTATTTGGTCCATTTTGACCTAATTATACCTCGACAAGGCATCTATAAAGCTCAATAAGGCGTATCTCGATTTAGAGTTAATGAGTTGATTGATCATCGGGAGGGGGAAACAGTTTTAAGGTAGGCCTTATTGAAGTTAGTGTAATCAGCACACATTTTCAATTTCCCATTTTTTTTCTTCACAAGTACCACGTTAGCTAACCATATCAGGTATCTTCCCTCCTTCACCAAGCCGACCTTAAGTAGCTTTTGCACTTCCTCCTCGATTATGGCCTGTCTCTCAAGAGTGAAATGTTTCTTTTTCTACTTGATAGGCTGTGCTATGGTGTTGATACTGTGGCTATGGGTCGCCAAGTTAGGCGAAATTCTAAGCATGTCCAATGCCGATCAGGCAAACCTATCTAAGTTTTCCTACAAAAGGGAGATGATTTCATCCTTCACCTTGACTAGAGTCTCAATCTTGACTTTAGTAGTCTGCTCAAGTGAGGTTTTGATCTAAAAATCTTGTATTTTCTCTCTAGGCTTGCTCTTCTTAGCCAGCTTCTCTTACAGGCCCATTTCTAAGGCAATGACGCCATCCCCTGTGGCCGCCCTAACATACTGTAAGGCCCAAAGTTAAGCCAATTGACCATAGGATTGAACTTAGAACATAAGGTTTTGGACGATCGGTTAAGGAATCTGATCAAACCTCAAATTATAAACTAACGAGAGAAATATTAGTAAAACTGATCCTGTAAACTTGAATTTAAGAAAATAAGTAATAAAATAAGAGACTATAAAATTTTCAAATTTTAAGCATAATAAGTACTAATTACTAAAAATGCGAAAAGTGTAATCAAATAACTAATAAATTACTAAAGATAGATTATATGTATACTAAAAATTTTAGAATGACTAAAATAATAATTAGGAATGTTCACGTGTACCCCACATGTATTTACGTGTAGATAAAAATACGCAAAATTACCTAAATTGGCCAAAAACTAAGTAAATAATTAAAGAAAATTATAAATTAATTATGGAAAAATCAGAATAGGATAATATAAATTAAGATCAGGTCGTGGCAGGTCCAAATCTGCAAAAGAAAAATAAACCAATAAAAATTTGATAACATAAAAGCCAAAAATCAAGGATAATGGGCAAAGTCTTGTCAAATTAATGCATAATAATTACAAAAATTGTCTATAAATAGCAAGAAAAATTTAGAAGCTCATTTGGCCAGATACAAATCAGAGAAAATTAGAGAGAGGCAAAATTTGAGAAAAAAATTCGGTTTAAAAAAAATTAGAAAAAACTGTGCAATTAAGCCGACGGACAAGGCCACGGCGGCCGACGGTGGTTGAAGCCACCCAAACTGGTGAGTCCGATTTCTAGCTCGATTCTTATGTAATTTTGTAAAAATAGTAAATAATTTTAGAAAATTATGAAACTTTTTATTATGAGGTTTTATTATATGTAGATTTAGGGAAAAATAGTGATTTAGTTTAATCACATTTGAAACTGTAGGGTCCTTAAGAAATCATGCAAAACCGAGCATAATTCGGTTTAGAAATAAATGACCTTAGGAGTGTAGTTTCAAGCCTAAAATTTTTGTGTAGATTACTTAGATGATATAGAACAGTGCTATGAAGCCCGTTTTCAAAAATTAATTTTTGAATTTTTAGATAATTTTTAGGCCCTAAAATGAGGCATAAAATGGGTAATTTAGGGTTAATTAAGTAATTAAATGATTAATTACTGATTTAGTGAATAATTATATGTTTTAGGATATTGAAATCTAATGGAGTATGATACTTGTAGCATTTAGGGTGTTAGATGTAATTATTAGGTTAATTATGTAGTAAATGATTAATAAGGAAAAATAGTTAACTTTTAGTTAATTTTGTAAATTAGGGAAATTAGGAGTAAAATCTTATTTAGGATGAATTTAGAAATTTTGAAATGATAATTAATGTTTAGAGATGGTAATTAGGGTGATAGAAATATTAGAAGTGCATTATGTATATAAAAGGTAACAATATATAATATGTAATTTTTAGAAATATAATAAATAGAAAATATTATAATAAAAATTGATATTTTGAGAATAATAAAAATGTACAATAAATCTGATAGGAAACTTGAATTTATGGAATTATATGAAAAATGTAAAAATTTATCACATTAGGAGCGAATTCGGTACACTAATATGGATTTAAGTGTACCGAGTAAAATAAATACTGACTAAGGGTAATGATGGTATTTAGGAGATCAGGAAGTAACGTGATTAATTTCACATTATGAGTTAAAACGAATTTCTAGGGTTGGAATATAAAACATTACATAGAAATCGAACTAGAATCTAATTTAGAAATTGATGTGGAAATCGAACCCGAACATAACCCCAAACCTAATAATTATAAAAGACTTAAGACCTAGATAATTAGGCATATCAAACCTTAAACAAAACCTAACAATAAGAGTTATAGGATAAAATGAACCTATAATCATTATATGAAAACTAAAATCACGTTTATGTCACAGGGATGATCGGCGATGGCCTGAGCAAATCGGACCTCGAGTGAGTGAGCGAGGAGTTGAGGTAAGTTGGGATTAATATAATGCTGTATTTTAGGAGGCTTGAGATTATGCTTGGTTGTGCTTGTTAGATAGTTAGATGTGTGCATGTGCTTGATTATGGGTGATGCTATGATTATGTTTGTTGCTCTAGCATGTATTGTATTATTTGCATGAAATGATTGATCACCCTAAACTGGACTTAATCAAATATATGACCAGTAATCATAATTGGACATGCATGGTAACCCGTTAAGGGAACTTAGGACTCTCCGGCCAAATACCGACCCCTTCGAAAGGGATAACACAGGATTGTAAAATGGTCCCTTCTTTATCCTCAGTTGAACTAAGTGACAGGAGAGGAGGTCAAGGCGAGGGTGAAGACAGTGGTTCGAAGGTAGTCGCGGGAGGAGTAAGGTCTCCATTACACAAGCCTGGGTTTGGTCGTGAGCTATTGCATTAACGGTAACTCCTCAACCCGGATTAGCGCGGGCGCAATTTCTCTAATCTCACGACGCGCCGGACAACGTAATGCGATGGAATTTGCTTGCACATACATTGCACCTAATAAGTAATTGAAAACCTTGTTGTGTGTATGGTATAGTTTTAAGTCCTCCGTCCTAACTTACTGAGCTATGGTTGCTCACATCCCTATAGACGTCGTGCAGGTGCTGGCTAAGAAGCGGCAAACAACCACCCTGAAGCTAGCAACTGCTGGATCCTAAGGAGTGAGGAAAAACATTGAAGAATAAACATACATATTTTAAGGTCTAAGTTTTTATTTTAGAATTATTTTTCATTTTCAAATAGTGAAATAACTGAATTAAAGTATATATATATATAAATTTTCTCACTTTCTTAGGTAAATGATCTATTTAAATTACAAACTGTTTACTTCAAAGTGGGTTAGTCGTGGACGCCTTGTGTAGATCAGGTCTAAGATAGCGATTATAAGGCCAACTTCTATCTTAGGATGGTTTACACGGCGGGGCTGTTACGACTCTGCTGCTTCGGGGCGTGACACATACAGCTCTTGCAAGAGCTTTTGATCATATCTACATGCTCCTACTTCGGTTGGGTTTAGGAATTTGGCTTTCAAATGAAGGGAAGAGGTGATCACCCCAAATGAATTAAGGCTCGATCTTCCTAAGAGCGTATTGTAAGGGGAAGGGCAATCACTCACAACAAACTCTATGAGTTATTGTGCCATGTGGTCATCGTCGCTAAGTTCCATATCTAATGTAATGGTACCCTTGGCTTGGACCGTACTTTTGTTGAAGCTGATCAAATTATGGTGGTATGGCTTCATTTTTATTGGTAGCTTCTTCCTCATCCTCTCATATGTATAGAGGAAGAGTATGTTAGTGGAATTGGTAGTCTCTACCATAATCTTTAAGATCTTAAATTTTGAGACCCTCGCCTTTATCACCAGGGCGTCTTGATGGGGACTATTAACCCCTTTAAGGTCTTTATTGGAGAAGGAGATGAAAGTGTCTAACTTCTATCTCTTCTCCTTTATGGCTAGCACCTTTAACAGGGCATTAACCGAGCTGCTAGTGCTCGAATGGCTCTTATGGTACGACCCCCCCATGATTACGTTAATGACACCATTGGGGATGCCATCATTGCAGCAGTCATTATTTTGCTCGGTGTAGGCATTCTTAGTTTGTTGCCTCCGAGGTACCTTATCTTTATCATCATCAGAACGGTCATCGTTCCTCCGATGGGCTACATATTTGTTGAAAAAGCCGTACTAAATGCATATTTGAGGGTGTTCTTCAATTGGAAGCATACGTTGATGGTATGGCTATAGTCTTCGTGGAATTGATAGTATTTATCAGAGTTCTGACGACTAGGGTTCCTCCACATTTTTTATGGCCTTTAGAGCAAATTTCGGTGCTTCACTTAGGAATAAACCTAGACAGTGGGTCCATTCAGGGGGCGTGTACTAAGTATAAATAGGAAGGGTAAGCGGGTTACGCTCGACTTAGCGTTTCTTATGTGTAAGAGTGATGTATGACAATAGGTATGATGTACACATCTGTGTATATGTTTTAGGATGAATGTGGTTGATGTCATGTTAGCCAAGAGGAGTTGAGAATGGAAATTGAGAGAGTGAGGGCAATGGTAACGAGATGGACCTAGCGAAAGGGAAAGGTAAGTTGAGAGAGAGAGAGAGAGAGAAAGGCATTGGGGATGTGGTAGCTAAGAGAGAGGGAATGAGTTGTGTGTATAAAGAATGGATGTTTGATTCGAAAGTTGAGAGAGAGAGTCCCCTTTTCTATGTGTGTATTTTGAACTTTTAAAAGGAAAATGGATTCAATGCCCATTTGATTCTCTTGTTTTTTTCCTCTTTTCAAATCAAATTTGACCATATTAAACGAAAGTAATAAAGCTGTATTTTAGGCTCAAATTGTAGTATTCCATGCCTATTTTGTAACTTCACCGTTAATTTGGTAAAATTGCAACAATAAAGGGTTTAAAATTGATGTTGAAGTTGACTAACCAAGAAAGAAAGCATGAGAAAATTCAAAGAAAGGTAAGGAAAGAGGGAGAAAGGGAAAGGAAAGTGCTAACACAGCATTCTCGTGGCACCACATCAACAATACTAATCAATGTAGAACTACTATATGTCTTGAAAGACACATTGAGAACACGTGTCACGTCAAGTAGCGACATGTTTCATGCTACATGGCAATATGTATCGTATGGTAGTGCCATGTATCCTATAGTGGACACATGGTATGATGATGCTCTGATATGTAGCATCATTTACCATGGATGATGTAGCAGTATGTATTTTGGAAAAATAAAAAATAAAAGGCTTTCCATGCCTTTACTAAGATTTGAACTCCTAACCTCCAAGCTAAACCCAATTTAAGTCCAAATGTTTATCCGTCGTTGGCCTGTACTTTGTCCATATGTGCAATTAAATTGCACATGTGAATAAGATCGACATAAGATAGATTCAAATCTAAGCCTAAGCCCAATGACCCTCTCCTTATCTTATATAAATTAAAATATATATATATCATACTAAACTATCTAAAAGATTTATTATTTTCTAAATTTCCTCAATCTTCTATTTTTTCAATTTTGTCTTTTTTTTTTTTTAACTTTTCAATTTTTCTAAATTTTTCCATTTTTTGTATTTTTTCTAAATTTCTTATTTTTTTGTGCTTTTTCCTATTTTACTATTTTTTTTATTTTTCTAAATTTTCTTATTTTTTCTAAAATTTTATATATTTTTTTATTTTTCCTAATTTAAGGCCTTTTAACTTATTCTAATTTTTTTTTTAAAAAAAAAGGGGAGTAAAAATGTAATGCCTACAATTGCTTGTCTTTTCAATAAAGTTTGAGCAAAACTTTGCCATAAAAACAAAATAAGCATTATTTTTGCCCTAAAGGTAGATTTTGTCCTAAGAAGTGCTACAGTTTGCTAACTATCTTAGGCCTAGTCCACTGGGGATTTTGGTGAAGAGAGAGGTTGTGCTGTAAGAGATTGCTAAAAGATTGAAGGAAGAAATGAAGTTAACTCATGCTCTCATGAGTTAACAAACCGAGGTGAAATGGGCGAAGCACTCCTTGACCTAGCTAAGGCCTTAAAAAGAATGAGAAAACTTAGTTTTACCCCAATAAGCTAACTAATTAAGGTGGGTAAAGTGCTCCTTGAGCTGACTAAGGCCTTAAACTAAATGAAATGGGTAAGTGTTCCTTGAGCTAGCTAAAACCCTAAAAAATATGTTGAAAACTTGGTCAAGCCACAATGAGTTAACTAACCAAGGCGGGTGAAGTGCTCTTTAACCTGGCTAAGGCCCTAAATTGAATAAAAATGAGTAAAGCTCCTTGAGCTAGCTAAGACCTTAAAAGAAATGAAAATTTGGTTGTACCCCAATGAAATAACTAACCAAGGTAGGTAAAGCGCTCCTTAACCTAACTAAGGCCCTAAACTGATGAATTGGGTAACACTCCTTGAGCTGGCTAAAACTCTAAAAGAAATGAAAACTTGGTCGTTCCTCAATGAGCTGACTAACTAAATAAGGCAAAGCACTCCTTGAGCTGGCTAAGGCTCTAAACTGAATGAAATGAGTAAGCATTCCTTAAGTTAGTTAAGAATCTAACAGAAATGAAAATTTGGTCGTGCCTCAATGACCTTACTAACTAAGGTAGTTGAAGCGCTCTATGAGCTAGCTAAGACCTTAAATTGAATGAAATGGGTAAGCGCTCCTTAAGTTGGCTAAGACCCTAAAAGAAATGAAAACTTAGTTATGACTTAATGACTTGACTAACCAAGGTAGGTGAAGCACTCCTTGAGTTGGCTAAGGCCTTAAATTGAATGAGATGGGTAATTGCTCCTTAAGCTGGCTTAAGCCTTAAAAGAAATGAAAACTTAGTCATACCTCAATGAGCTAACTAACTAAAGTGGGTGAAGCACTCCTTGAGCTAGCTAAGGCCCTAAACTGAATGAAATGGGTTAGTGCTCTTTAAGCTAGTTAAGAAAATAAAAAAAATATAAACTTGGTCGTACCCTAAGGACTTGACTAACGAAGGTGGCAAAGCACTCCTTAAGCTAACTAAGGCCTTAAATTGAATAAAACGGGTAAGGATTGCTAGAGTTGGCTAAAACCCCTAAATTGAAACCTAGCAATGCTCCTTTGAGCTGACTAGCCTAGGCGGGCAAAGTGCTTCTTGAGCTGGCTAAGGCCTTGAATTGAATGAAAGGGGTAAGCGCTCTATAAGTTGACTAAGACCCTAAAAGAAAGGAAAACTTAGTCGTGCCCTAATAAGTTGACTAACCAAGGTGGGGAAAGTGCTTCTTGAGCTAGCTAAGGCCCTAAATTGAATAAAATGGGTAAAACTCATTGAGCTGGCTAAGACCTTAAAAGAAATGGAAACTTAGTCGTGCTCCGATAAGCTAATTAACGAAGGTAGGTGAAGCATTCCTTGAGCTAGTTAAGGCCTTAAATGGAATGAAATGGGTAAGTGCTCCTTGAGTTGGCTAAGATCCTAAAAGATATGTTCAAAACTTAAGCTAACTAACCAAGGTGGGTGAAACGCTCCTTAAGCTGGCTAAGGCCCTAAACTGAATGAAAGGGGTAAGCACTCCTTGAGTTGGCTAAGACCCTAAAAAATATGTTGAAAACTTGGTCATGCCCTAATAAGCTAACTAACCAAGATAAGCGAAGCGCTCCTTGAGTTGGCTAAGGCTCTAAAAGAAATGAAAACTTGATCATACCCCAATGAGCTAATTAACTAAGGCGAGTGAAGAACTCCTTGAGCTAGCTAAGGCCCTAAACTGAATTAAATGGGCAAGCACTCCTTGAGCTGGTTAAGACTCTAAAAGAAATGAAAAGTTGGTCATACCCCAATGAATTGACTAACCGAGGCGGTGAAGTGCTCCTTGAGTTGGCTAAGTCCCTAAACTGAATGAAAGGGTAAGCGTTGCTAGAGTTGGATAAAACCCATAAATTGAAACCTAGTAGTGCTCCTTTGAGCTGACTAACTTAGACGAGAGTGTCTTTTGAGGACTAACAACCCTAAATGAAATCGATGATGAGAGAAAGTGCCCTTTTTGGCTTGCTTGAGAGGAATTGGCAAAGGAAAGTACCCTATGGTCTTGTTAAAAGGAAATGATGATGAAAGGAATTGCCCTTTACGCTCGCTAAGAGGATTTGATGAGGAGAAGCACCCTACGGGCTCACCAAAATCTTAAAGAGATTGATGAAAGGAAGTACCCTTTGGGCTCACCTAAGAAAGTTGGTGAGGGAAAGCGCCCTATGGGCTCACTAAAAGGAATCAACAATGAAAGGAAGCAACCTTTGGGCTCGCTAAGAAGACTTGATGATGAAAGGAAGTGCCCTATGAGCTCGCTTAAGAGAAGTTGGTGAAAGAAACCGCCCAACGGGCTCGCTAAAAGGAATTCATGATGAAAGGAAGTACCTTTTGGGCTCGCTTAATAGAATTTAGTAAAGAGAAGTGCCCTATGGGCTTGCTTGAGAGAAGTTGGTAAAAGAGAGTTCCTAATGGGCTCGCTAAAAGGAATTGATGATGAAAGGAAGCACCTTATGGCTTGGCTAAAAAAAAAAAAAAAAAAACCTAAAGGGAAATGACGAAAGAGGAGGTAGCACTTTGAAAGTTTCCTAAAATCTTAGAAAGATGAGACAACGCCCTAAGAGGGTAGCTAAAACCCTAAAAAGAATAAAAGGGAGGTCTATACTATAAGAGCTTATTAGAACCCTAAAAAGAAAAAAAGAGTAGGTCAATGCTCTAATAGCTAGCTAGAACCTTAAAAAGATAGGACAATGCCCTAAAGGTTGACTAAAACCTTAAAAATGAAAGACAGGATAGTACCCTAATGACTAGCTGTATCCTTAAAAAGAATAAAAAAGAGAACAGTACTCTAAGAGTTGGCTTAAACCCTAATATCAGGCAAGTATATCTATTAGTTTTAATATAGTGGTTGTGAGTCCGAGTCGATCCCTTAAAAACTTCGAGTACTAATATTAACCTTAGCTTTATTATCTAACCGAAAAATTATGAAAGTTTGAGTTAATTAAAAATACTAAAATTAACAAACTAACTTAATTATAAGACTTAATTAAGCAATTAAAAAAGCGATAAAATTAAGAACGACTTCAAGAAATTAATAACATATTTAGGAATAATTTCCCTTAGAGTTAATCATGTGATCGCTTAAAATATATTCAATTCGGTTTCTATTATTCTTGACCGGAAGGATTCATAACTAAATTTAATACCTTTCTCAAGCATATTAACCCTAATCTTAAATTATTTATTGGAATCTCTTCACTTAATAATATAATTTAAAATTGCATTAATGTATAATGAATTACCACACAATTAATTAACTTTCTAGAAGAAACATGTATCTTATCTCTAAGTATACATGTAATTCTCTTCAATTATGTAAAGATCTAATTATACATGCAATTTCTCAATCAACATGCATAATATCATATATTAATATTCTATAAATATCAATCAATAATTAAATGACATAATTGAATCAAGTAAAGATAGAAACTTTATTGAAATTTCTAAATCAATCCAAGAATCACATGAAACCCTAGGTTCTATAATCCCAAATACACGAATTTTAAGTTATCATAATGAATTTAAAAATGAGTTCCATAAAAAATGTAAAATAAATCATGGAAAATCCCTTTAATTGATGAACAATCTCTCTAATTTTTAAGTCGATGTTGTTCTCGCCTTTGCCTTCTCCTTCTCCTTTTCCTTCTCCTCAAGTCTCTTGTCTTCTCTAATGTCTCTATTGTCTTTAATGTCTCTATTGTCTCTTATGTCTTTTGAAACCCTAATCTGTCCTTTTATAGTGTATCAAAAGATTTTCGTTTTCTTTACCAGACACGACTTGGGACATGACTGTGTCCCCAGGTCGTATAACTTTCTACCCCTAGCCAATTTTTTTTGCATGGACTATATAACTTCAAAACTTCATAACTTCTTCATTTGAACTCCGAATTGAGTGAAATTTGATTCCTTATCTTCGTTTTCAATCCTAGAATGCGTTCAAACCTAGAAATCAAAATTTTACTCAATTAAGTATCAATTTATTTAAAGAAAATAAAAAATGTGAGGAAAATACTATAAAATCACCATATGAAATATGTTTAAAATCAGAGTTATCAAACCCTAAGAGGAATTTCATAAAAGCGAAGGTAGCACTTTTGAAAGCTAGCTAGCACCCCAAAAAGAAAGACGGGATGGTACCTTAAAGGCTAGCAAGATCCCTAGAAATACTAAAAGAAGGGATAACGCTCTAAGAGCTGGTTAGAACCTTAAGGGAAGTTAATGAAGGACTGAAGAAGTGAAGTAAGGAAAACAAGGAAAGCAACCAGTTTTAAAAGACTTCTTAACTTGGAAAAGTATTTATGAAGAAATTGTTGAAAAACCATTTATGAAAAAAGCATTAGGGATAGGCCCCTTAATTTGAAAAAGTGTTAAAGGATATTAAAAATTGTAATACGGAAGAATAATCTAGACTATTTTGGTCAATTCAAAAAATGAGACCACCTTAAAATGGAAACAATGACATAAGTTGAAAGCTTGCGTACTTGAGCCGACATAGATTAGACAAAAATCTTGTGATAAGCCCCTTCTTTCTCTCTCTTCTTTTGTCTTTCTTTTTGTTTTCTTTTTTCTTTCTATTTTGTCTCCTCCTTTTTTAATGAAAGTTTACCGATGGTTATAAATTGATATTTAAGGAACAAGTTTATAACCACCCCATTCTTTGGTAATCATGTAAGATATCCCAATGCCCTTGACCCGGGGCTTTCTCATAACGCTTTTGTGATTTTTAAATATTCCTTTCTTAAGGAAAAGGTAACCGATGATTAGTTTAGTCGAAGAGGTTTTTCTTGTGAGCTTTTGGTCTAGATTTCGCTTTAGATTACAGTTCCAAAAATTATAGTCCATTTTGCAGTTGATACGCCTTGATCAATTCGTTAGGTCTCTTTCGGTTCAACATTATGAATTTAGGCTTTTAGTCTAAGGGTTTCAAAAAGGACTAATGAGAAGGCCTATTTTGTAAGAAATACTTTTATTTATCTCGAGTGTATAAGTTAAGAACCTGAGGGAAAAATTAGAAATATGCTTGCCCTAATTTCAGAAACAATTTTTATTAAAAATAAATTATCTTTTAAGATCGGAAGAGCTTTTACTACGTAAAGGTGGTAATGTAGGTAGAAAGGCCTTATTTGATTCAAAATAGGTAGGAAACACTTCAAAGTAGGTATAGAGATTTTAGGTTTCTAGGCTTTAGAATATGACTTAGGGTTTTGTGTTTCTAAGCACTTTTTGGGCTTGGATTCCTTACTTTTTTATTCAATTTTGTTGCCTTTACTAAGGTACGATATATCTCTTGGGGCTTTTCATACTTAGGCCCAATTTTTCAACCTCTTTTCTTTTCTTCCCCCATTTTTTTTCTTTCTTTTTAAATTTTTTTCCCCCATTATCTGTTACTATTTTCTCTCTTCTTTTAGCCCCATGAGTGATTCTCTCCATCACCGAGTTTTTTCTTTTTAAATCATTGAAGGTCCTAAATCCATAGATTTCTATTATATGGGCTCAAGTGAGGCAAGTATAAGCTTGAGTTTTTTATAAAGGAAATGGCTCTTCTTCATTTCAAAGAAAAATGACTTATCAAAAATAAAAGTTGCCTTTGAATTAAACATTAGCGAAGCAAGCACAAACCAATTTTATCCTTTTCTCTTCATTAATGACCTTAACCTCTAAATTACCCCATCGTAGGGTGGTTCTTAACAGGGTTTAAATTTGAAAATTCTCTAAATAGGTCTAACAAGATGAACAAGAGATAATTGTGTTTGGGATTTAGAAATGAATGCCTAACTTCACTTTAATCTACGTATCATATTCAAAGTGGACTTCCTTTAAAGAATGAGTCCAAAGTTTCTTCACCATTATGTCACTTTACTCTCAAAGTGTTCCAGGTTAGTATGTAGGATATAGTTAATCTTTTTTTCATTCTAAACGTTTTAAAAGTGAGTTACCAATTTCTTAAGGAGGAATCTATATTTATTTTCCCAAGATGAAGATTGGCTTCACCTCCCAATTTCTCAAATCATGCCCTAGTATTTGACTTTGTGTTTTAGCTTGGTTTATGATTAGCCTTGGCTTTCTAAATAGATTAGGGATTTTGGCTTAGCCTGGTTACCTTTATAGGCTAAGGATTGTGTTTAGGTTAGCTGCCTTGATGGGCTGTACTTTGTGCTCGAATTGGCTTCTTGGCCAAGTGGCTTGTGTTTGGGTAAGTTGCCTAAATAGGCCCAAAGATGGTGTTTAGATTGAATGCCTAGCCAAGGGACTAGTGTTTGGTTTGAATGGGTTAAGGGGCTCGTGTTAACTTTCTTAATAGGTTGTATAGGTTGGAAACCAAGTGTTTAGGTTAGTTGCTTAAGTGGGCTAAAGGCCTGAGCTTTTGTTGGCTCCTTGAGCCTATAAGGATTTATAGCCATCAGTAACTTATCCTTTTTTTTTTCAATTTTTGTTTCTTTTTTCTTCTTTATATATATATATATATATATATATATTTGCTCTTTCTTTAAAAAAAAACAGAGAGAGAGAAAGAGAAATTTTTATTTTACAGAAAGCAAGAAAAATATTTACAAATAAGGATAGTGATTTTTATGGATTTAGTTTACAAGATTATGGATTTTATCTATGTTTTCCTAAATGAGAAGGATTAGTGGTTAGAGAAATGTTTATTGAAGGATTATTCACAAAGAAGGAAACGCTAGAAAATGAAGAATAATGAACTAAAGTAAACTTTATTATTTTGAAAAAACAAAATAAAAAAAAAGAAAGGCAGAGAACCTAACATTTATTCTAAAACTTGATATTTATTCTAAGCTCTATGAATTGGAAAAAAACCCTAAATTAAGTCTTGTATACCAACCTTAAGGTCCTCTATCATTTCATAGGTTTCCTTGATGACTTATGCTAGAAGAGACCTTAAGGCCCAATTGTGAGCTTTAAAACACTCGAGCTTCTCCTTCAAGTAGGCAATCTCATCTTTCAACATCTGTTCATGAATCTTAGAGATGTCTTATGGCCTATCATCCCTTGAATTGTTTGCTTAGTTATTTGCTATTCTAGGTCTACACATTTTATGAACAAGAATCAGTCATCAATGCAACAAAGGAAAGCATGTGGAAATATGCAGATGTTAGGATCGTTTGGGCTAATGCATTACTCCTCAAGTTGTAACCCTACTATTATTTTCAAAACTTGATTGCATTACAATTCTTGAATGATCAGTAGAGTTGCAATTTCTTAAGAGTAGTATATTAACTCAAGCTTGAAGGGGAGCATATACAATTAGGGTGAGTTTTAAAAGTTCTTAAGCTCTATGACCTCACTTGTTTTTAGAAAATAGTTTCATTAGTCACAACAAGCTTAAATGGGATGGCTTAATCAACCCCGAGTAGTGGTTATACCACAACACCAGAAGCTTACACAATAGCCCCCCATCTTAGGATCCTAATACAACCCAAGTTTGACTACGTATACCCTACTTCTTTGATGCAACAAATGAACCCCCTATGTCCCCATTGTGTGGTATGCAAAACAAATATGATAATAAAAAAATATATACACATGAAATTAATAACAACAAAACAAACAAATAAATAAATAACATGGGTGTTTTGAAAGATAATTTTAATTTTAGAAAGTATTTTAAGTGGTTAGCCCTCTTAACATTCCTAGTAGAGTCGCCAAGCTATCGAGCTTGGTTTTTTCCTCTCGATTCTTAAATTAAGTCATCTTTAAAATGACCAGTATTAAACCCTATCTATTTAATACTAACGCTTGACTAAGATTTAAAGAAAACCGGTTCTTTTATATTGAAAGTTGTTTGGAGTCACCACTTGACTGAAGTTAGGAAAAAGAGCTAAGTTATAACTAATTGGGTGGATTGGTGATAACTTAGCTACTAGTTAAACAATAAAACCAATTTTACAAAATAATTTTCTAAAACAAGAGATCTGGATCTAGGGGCTATCCTATTAAACCCTAAATGGATACCACTTTTTAACTTTTTAAATTTAATTTTTCTTTTCAATAATTCCCTTTTTCAATCCCTAAACGACTTATCATATCACATGCGACTAATTTAATTAATTTACACGAGTATTTAGAATGATGGAAAAAAATAAAATAAAATAAAAATTTCTATATTTTAAGTCACCCCGTATATACAAATGCCTACATACTCGCTATTCGGTATTAGACTTTCATAGTTCGTTTATCAAAAACATTAACAGTTGAGTTGATTCTAATTTTAGAAAAGAGATCGGGTTTATGTTTTTTACTTAGTTTAATTTATTGAAAGGAAATTTCTCAAAGGGTCCTAAATTGGATTTTATTTTTGGAAACTTTAAAGTAGTCCTAATTTGGAAATAGTCCATTTATTTTTATTTATTTTTGGAAAGTTGCTTTTCTAAGTGATAAAATGGCTTTTATTTGTTCATTTATTCTTTTTTATGTTTTTATTTTACTTTTTATTTCCCCTTTTATTATATTTGTTATTTTACTTAGCATAAATAAATAAGTAAAACTAAACTAAACTTTTTCTTTTTTCTTTTCTTTTCCTCTCTTTCTCCCTTTTTTTTACATTTTCTTTATTTAGTTACAAAATACAATAATAAACAAATGAAAATGAACTAAAATAATAAATAAACAACAAATAAAAAAGGAAAATAGGCCAAAATTAGAAATAACCAAAATGCTTAGGGAGACGTGGGTTGGTTCTAGAGTAGGTGTAGGTTGATTGTTGGTTTGAGTCTAATTTTGGAGGTTTGATTAGGTCTAATTGGAGTTCCAAAGAAAGGAAGAATAGTGGCTGATTAAGATGCATCTAAGGTGGATATGAGTGCTAAAACCAATGGGGAAAGGTCTTTCAATAGGTTTCTTATTGAACTTAGTGGGTTTAGACCAATGCCACCAAGTTTGGTGGCCATTTTAGGGTGTTTCGAAGATGGTAGTAGGTGGTGGTGGTAGTGTTTTAGTGTATATATATGTCATATATGTCGTAGTTGTGTCGTAAGCATTATGGATGTGTAAGAGAGAGTCAAGAGGGTAATTAGAGTGGTTTGAGTGAAAGGGTCGGTATTGGTGTCCATGTATGAGATTGGCATTTGACGAGAATGTGTGTTGCTACTCATATTGCATATTGTAGGTTTGGTGTAAGAGAGTGGTCAGCTGGTGTTTGACAGGGGCATCCGAAGTGGTAGATAATATGACTATAAGTGGTTTAGGTGGGTCGCGTCGTTGAATACATAGATAGTCAATGAAGTTAAGTTTGATCCATAGAGAGAAAGAGAGGTGTAATTTGAGTTATGTGTGTATGTTCATGGTTCAAAGAGAGGGGATGTCTGGTCGGTGAATTGGTTGATCATGACAGGGATGTTGGAAGAGAGAAAGGACCATTCAAGTGATTAGGTTAGGTTGCAGATGTTTAGAGTTTTGTGAGAGGGAGAGACAATGGTGTGTATTCCTTATGGTGTATGAAAGAGAGAGACAGGTTAAGAGAGATAGAGAGAATTGGGCTAAGAGAGAGATCCTTGTGAGCTGTAAGTGAGAGTGATGTCTGATAGTGGGTATGATGTATGAATCTGTGTATGTGTTTTGGGATGGAAGTAGTTGATGTTATACTGGTCGAGAGGAGTTAAGAATGGAAATTGAGAGAGTAAGGGCAATGGTAACGGGATCGGCCTAGCGAAAGGGAACGGTAGGTTCAGAGAGAGAGAAAGAGAGAAAGGGGTCAGGGATGTTGTGCCTAAGAGAGAAGGAATGAGTTGTATGTATAAAGAATGGATGTTTGGTTTGAAAGTGGAGAGAGAGAGCCCTATTTTCTATGTATGTATATTGAACTTTCAAAAGGAAAATGGATTCAATGCCCATCCAATTCTCTTGTTTTTTTCCTCTTTTCAAATCCAATTTGACCTGATTAAATAAGAGTAATAAAGCTATTTTTTGGGCTCAAATTATAGTATTCCATGCCTATTTTGTACCTTCACCATTAATTTGGTAAAATTGCAACAATAAATGGTTTAAAATTGATGTTAAAGTTGACTAACTAAGAAGGAAAGCATGAGAAAATCCAGGGATAGGTAACGAAAGAAGGAGAAAGGGAAAGGAAAGTATTAATGTGACGCTACGTCAGTAGTACCAACCAACATAGAGCTGTCATGTGTCTTAAAAGATACGTGGAGAACACGTGTTATGCCACGTAGCGACATGTATCATGTGGTAGTGACATGTGTCCCACAGTAGACTTGCAGCACGATGATGCTTTGACACATGGCATCATATGCTGTAGATGATGTAGCAATGTGTATTTAGGAAAGAAAAAAAAAAAAAGGCTTTCCATGCCTTTGCTAAGATTTGAACTCCTAACCTCTAAGCTAAACCCAATTCAAGTCTAAGTGTTTGTCGGTTAGGTCATTGGCTTATGCATTGTCTATATGTGTAATTAAATCGCACATATGGATAAGGTCAACCTATGCTAGATTCAAATCTTAGCCTAGGCCTAACAACCATCTCCTTGTCTTATCTAAATTTAATATATATATATATATATATATATATATATATATTACTAGACTATCGAAAAGATATTATTTTCTAAACTTCCTAAACTTTCTATTTTGTCTAT
Organism: Lumnitzera racemosa; assembly: GCA_024138005.1. Classification (NCBI taxonomy): domain Eukaryota; kingdom Viridiplantae; phylum Streptophyta; class Magnoliopsida; order Myrtales; family Combretaceae; genus Lumnitzera; species Lumnitzera racemosa. Next base: position 43,799,548 of record JAMXBC010000009.1, on the reverse strand, counting down.
TTTTTTTGTGACTTTTCAATTTTTCTAAATTTTTCCATTTTTTGTATTTTTTATAAATTTATTATTTTTTTTGCTTTTTCCTATTTTCTATTTTTCTAAAATTTATTATTTTTTATAATTTTTTTTTTTGGTTTTCTTTAATTTTATATTTTTTATATGTTTTTTTCTAATTTAGGGCCTTTTAACTTATTTTAAAAATTTTGAAAAATAAAAAGGAGGGCAAAAATAGGTTTCTACTATAGCATAGTAGATTCTGTAGAAATTTAACTATTTGTGATATTGTCTAATCATATTATAATTGGATTTAATTATGCCATACTTTATTAAACTATACCAGATCATGCATAAATATGTATTACATTAAACTATTTTGATTATCACATCATACGAAGGTAACGAGAGGCCATGTGGTGGTTGGTTAAGTTTAAGTATGAATCAACAATGCATACATACAATATGACCTTATCCTAACTCGTGGGATTACTAAGCATTTGAGGCTTCAAACGCCTAACTAAGAATTAAGTTTAAAGGTGTCCATTTAAGGGTAAGCATGGACTGTAGAGACCTACTCACAATCATACCTAAAACTTAGTTTTTAAAACTGAAATTAAATAGATTGTTTGTATTTGAATATGAAACGTGGAGTTTTGTAATTATATAAGTTCAAGTATGATACCCAAATTTGACCAATGTTGTGTTTTCTACAACCTTGACTCTAAAGGGCATTAAATCTAAGTTGCATACAGTATCTAGTTAGGTGTATGTATTTTTGTGGTATTCTACTTGACTATACATACATATGTTTATAAATAATGATTGAATAACTTGCTTGTCGATATGGTTGAGACATAACTCACAAAGCTTGTATATCTTACTCCTTAACAGTTTTTCCTTATAAGTTGATTCATAATTGGGCATAGGTTGAGAGCTGAGTGTTAAGTACAGTATTGAGATGCAATTTGAAGATAAATTATATAGTTGGTTTGGATTATCAAATATAATTACCATTCTTATACTTGGAGTTTATAATTTCAATTAATATAAATTTTTGAACTTTACTACTTGATCTTATCATTTGGTAGGAGATACTGATTCTCTACGGCTCTAAGGAATTGTAAAATATTAAATATTCATAGTTATTTATATATTATGATAAGTTAATAAATTAAAAATTGAAAACCCTAGTGATTAATTAATTAGGGTCTTACAATCTTCTACTTACAAGGTAGTTTTGTATTATGGGTGCATACGTAATATGAAAAATTTAGACAATCATACTAGGCTCCCTTTAGGGTTATAATAGAAGTGGTATTAGAGCATTAAGTGGTCAGTGATAGGAAAAACCTACTAAGTGGTTAGATAGGGTAGACCCTAGGTAGAATTAAGATTAAAAATAAAAATACTTAGCCTTATATATCATATACTATATTTAATATCATTTGTGTATTATGTCTATGTTATATGTACGTTTAACCACTAAAGGCACTGTTATATGCTCAAATCTAGTTTTAGGTAAAGGAAAATCCAATACATGATGTTTTATGAAGAAATTAACTTTTTGAGATGCAAACTATAGCATAGAGTTTATGATAAGTATGTTATCTATCATTTTTATGTAGTACATAAGCTAAATAACTATCTCATGGAAGAGAGGTTAAGTTGGAGTTGAAATATAAATAGTGTAAGTTGTTGATCTATTATTTAAACTTAAGAAAATGATGAAACAAGTTAAAAAACCAAATTGTCCAGATCTGGAACTATAAGAAAACTCACTTAAAGATATAATAAAACTAAGTAAACAAAGTGAAAAGACCAACTAAAGCAAGTATAATAAATGTATGAAGTTTAAAACTCAAAATTGAGCCTAAAACATTCAAAACAAGCTTAAAACTCCAAGTTGGGCCTTCACCAAATTTCTTACCAACATTTAAGTCACTTAAGAAAAGTTGTTTTTAGACCCAAAAGAAGCCCACATAATACTCCCTAAGCCCAACAAAGTGATTAACCTTAGTTTAGACAAAAAATAAGCTTATTTGACCACATACCCACATGAAAGTCCACGAAAATATTGATAGCACGAAGGCAATAAGATAAGGATGGAAATCTGACCTTGAAGAGTGTTTTAAGTGTAGAATGAAGTTTGTAAGTCTAAGCACAAAAAGATTTCTTAAGATAACAAAAAGCCCAACAACTAAACTAAGCTTAAAAGAGCACCAAACCATGAGGACCGCTATTGTTTTAACCAGTAGATAGACATCACATTAAATTGCACTCGAAAATGATGAAAATCGATTATAAGATCATAAAAATTAGATTTAAAATAAAAAAGTTATACACAATTGAAATTTTAAGTAAAATTGGGGAAAAATACGAAACTAAATTAAAAGTATAACTTAAAGAGTTTTAAGATTAGCCTTTCAATTTTATCTCAAACTCTTAACATTATAATATTTGCGATGTTTAGGGGACCCAACTGTTGGAGATGACTTACCCCCAAATTATTACAACTGATCCGCTATGATTGAGTGAGTGCTTCTCAATGACTTCTTGCTTAGTTTTGCTTATAGTGTAGTCACACTTAAATTTATAAAATAAACTTGAATGCTTGTAGGATATGAGAAATGCATGTATATGATATTATGATAGGATGTCATGATTAGCTAATAAGATAATGATGGGAATTGTTGTGATGGTAGTTATGCATAGTTATATGGAATGAAATTGTTTGATTACCATATAAATTGAATTAATCAAGTATCCAATTAAGAAATTTGATAAGTCATGCATTTCTCATATTTGCATGATAATCATGTATACCGACTGTCACCTCACGTGGAAGATAGGTAGGAACTCACAAGACGGGGCCCTCTTGTTGGGATTAGGCAAATGTGTGTCATTTATATTATTGACTCTTTTTCTTGAGCTTTTGGGGTCACTAGGCACTAAAGGATGCTAACCTTTAGCAAAGGGTTGTGTCTTTTAGCCTTTGCTTAAGGTATGTGTTGTAGACTGTGGGAACTACTACACCACTAGACTTGGGATTTCGATATTAATCTGATTTTAAAAAGGAAAGTATATCTTTCATATAAAAAGTTAATTTTGTTTATATTATAAATTTGTTTGAGTTGATTTGAGCACATTGGTACAAGTGGAATAAAAAATGAGGTGCTAAGACTCGGTTGATAGTTTGTGTCAATTAATTATCTTCAATTCTGGGGTTAGCACTCACAGGTTATAAGCTTTGTGAGCTGACCTAACTGCTCGACTCCACGCATCTTTTCCTAGTCTTATTTAATCTATCATGAAAGCTCTTTAAGAAGTGAAATAACCGAGAAATCTCTGACCGACAAGAAGACTTTCATACTTCAATCGATTCATTAAGCTAGTTAAAAGCCTTAGTTCAGTGAAAGCATTCAGAAAAAAAGAATGCCTCGCGTAAGAAAGAATCTATTAGTAGTGTCTTAAATGAAAGAGAGAGCTACGCGATGTCGGCTACAGAAGCCGAAACAGTGTGGGACTTTGTGTAAAGGAATTCATTGATAGAGAGGGAATTTATAGATTGTTATAACAGATGATTGCATTGGATTTGTAATAAACAGTATATGTCGCAGAATCGAAATCAGTCTCTTTCCTCCCTCGTACCATACGTGGGCTTCTTTAATGAGCAAACTTTCCAATTGCCTGAAAAGAGATTAGGAATCTTATTGAAAGGAGTCTTTTGTAAACCAAGTTTTTGTGTTGGCAGCAGAACAGATGGCCTTCAAGGCGTATTAGCAAGCATACAGAAAAGAATAAGTAAAGGCAAGACACACTTTTCGTGTTGGGGGTGGTTTCACGCTGTTGTATTCAATTCATTACTTCCGCTATGTTCTTTTAGAAGTCAGAATGGCTTACTATAACAGATTGATCCCTCTCCCTCTTTTCGGCGTCGGAAACCTAGTCAGATTCCACCTACGCATCGGTGATTGGGTCTATGGTTCCCCTTCCTACGTCTCTTTCAGTGAGCTAGAGCACTCCAACTTATGGTTCTCTGGTTGCTGCTCTTTCTTTTCGGCTTTCTTTACACTCAGATCTGGCCTCACTCGACTCCGTGCCCCCAGAGGTCACCCTTTTCTTACGTACAATTCCCTTCTTTTGGTAAGCAGCCAGTATCTCATCAGATGAACATTTCTCTAAGCTTATCCTGTAGCTTATACGTTGTTTGAAAGCTGCTTCAAGGATCCAATGAATAGCTAAGGTTTGTTGACGATCCCTGGCTACAATCCCAGGGACATCATAAATAGTACCTGCTACTCTTACTTTTTCCACTTCGCATATGGGCTTTATATTCTCTACAGCGTCTGCCAGCAGCATAAGATTTAGTTGTGAAGGAGAACGATAAAAAAGGAAGGACTATATCCTGAGAAGCTACAAGGGGTAAAATTTTTAGTTACATATAGTTCCTAGGTCACTGTATATATTGGTTGGCATTTTGAGTATTCATACATTTATATGTTGTGCAATAAGTTATATTGTTTGTATAGCATGGCAGAGGGATTAACTCCCCAAGTGTAGGCTTATACCCCAATAGATTTCTTTTGTTGTAGGACCACCACTTCATTCATCTGGGTCGAGGAATGCTTGAGGTGAGTCTCACGCTAAGATAATATTGCATGTTCAAGAAGCAAAGAGGGAATTTTGTAATAGTGACTTGTAGATATATTTACTTCTTTAGTTAACTCCATGGTTAGACTTTCTTAATGCAGAATTTTGTAGGACTTTAAATATGTTGTAATATATTTTTGTTATGGAACTCTACTGATCTATATTCTAACATTATTACTTTTGTAATTAAATGTTAATTTTAGTCATCCTGCTTGATATTACTTTTCTATGAGCTTGATGGTAACATAGAGTGAAAAGAGTCTTATGTATCGTATAAATGACCTTTGATCAACGAGGGGGTTGATAGTAGAACTTTATGCGATAAACGGTAATCTACTACGACAATGATCCTGTTTAGGTCATAATAGTGAAAGTTGAACATTAACAACCAGGTAGATTGTTGCAACTACTACCTATCCTTGAATGGAAATGGGATTATATATCCATAGACTTTGTAAGTAGGTTACCTAGGATAGGTGCTAGTTTTGATGTGATCTAGGTGATTGTTGGTCAACTCATTAAATTAGCTCATTTCTTGCCAATTAACCAACTTTTCCTTTCGAAAAATTAACTCAAATGTATATCAAAGAGATAATGAGATTGAATAGTATACTAGCAGGAATTGTGTCAAATAGAGATCCCTGATTTGTGTCAAAGTTTTGAGGAAATTTATAGAAAGTCATGGGAACAAAATTGCAATTTAGTACAACTTATCATCCTCAAACTGATGGATACACTGAAAGAACCATACAAACTTTAGAAGATATGTTAAAGGCATATACCTATGAATTTAAAGGGAGTTGGGATGCTCATCTACCTTTAGTAGAATTTGCTTATAACAACAATTACCACTGTACTATTCAAATGCTACCATATGATGCCTTATACAAATGATAGTATCAATCACCAGTATTTTGGGATGACGTAGAGAAAGCAATATTAAGCCTAGATCTAGTACAAGAAGCAGTTGAAAAGATCACTGTAATCAAGTAGAAAACGAAAGAGGCACAAGATCGACAAAAAGAGTTAGGCCGATTTAAAAAGAAGAGAATTAGAATTTCAAGTAAGGGTCATGTGTATCTCAATGTGAAACCAATTAAAAGTGTACATCGTGTAAAAACATAAGGCACATTAAGCCCAAGATATATTGATCCTTTCAAAATTTTAGAGCGAGCCAGGAACTTGGCATATCACGGTTAGCCTTGCCCCCTAATTTATTAGGAATTCACAATGTATCTCATGTGCCTGTTTTAAGAAGACATGTTCTCAATCCTAATTGCATTGTTGAGTTAGAACCAGAAATATTACAAGAGAATTTGACATACGAAGAATATCTAATTAAGATTATGGATAGTAAAGTGTAGAAGTCAAGGAATAAGGAGATTCGATATGTCAAAGTATTATGGAGAAATCATGAATAGGAATCAGCAACTTAGGAAGTGGAAGATGAATTAAAGCGTCAATATATGCATTTGTTTAAAGTATTAAGTATGCCTTTCAAGTTTTGAAGATAGAACTTATTTGAAGGGGAAAAGGATGTAAACCCCGTAAATTCTTAGTTTGAACCCTAAACTAAACTCAGATGTCTTAGATAACTTTATGGGTCGATAAGGTCAAATAAACTAAAAAATTTATTAAATAATAAACCCTAAACTATTTTAACGAGAAAACTCTAATATATTGATTGAAACACTAATTGTATATAAAAGCCTTAAACCTTATATGAGTGTAAATACTAGAAATCAAATCCAAATATGATGAAGAAAAAAAACTAAAACTTCAAGCTTAGAAATGTACAAATTTACTTTTATGATAATAAAGCCCTAATTTGGTATAATTATCGATTGATATGCTTAATTGTGTCAAGTCGGTAACAAATGACTAAAGATAACTTTTAAATGCTAATGAATGTAAGAATACTAAGTTAATTTACAAAATTAATGATATTATTTTATAATTATGAATAACTTTATTTATCAATGTAAATAAATTACTGTTATATGAATTTAATTATATGAACTTAATTTTATTATTTATTTGTTATCTATGTATTATATAGTCAATTTTACTTTTATATCTTATAATTTTATTTATAATTATAAAATATATTATTATTATTAATATTATTTAAAGGATTAGAAATATTTAAAGAAAATTCAAAAATTTATTTTATTTATTTATTCACTTGTTTCCTTATTTTTCCTTTTCCTTTATCTTTCCCTGTTATTTTATTTTTCCTTCTTAATTTATATATACTAAGTATATATATATAATATTATATAATTAAAATGTTAACCAAGTCAAAGGTGTCATTTTCATCAACAACCTTCTTCTCCTTTCCTTTTCCTTCTTTTCTTTTCTTTTTTCCTTTCTTTCCTTTTTCTTCTATTTTTGCACCTACCAATTGGAGGACCTTATAAGCCTCTTTAACTCTTTTATTTTTGCTACACACTAACACATTTGTGTTGTCTTTTACTTCCAAGAGTGATCGACATTCTTTCCCTCTTTTTCCTCTTCTTCTTTCTTTTATTTTCTTCTATCTTCTTCATCCCCTATTCCACTTAATCACTACAATCATCTTTACACTTCACCACTATCATATCTTCACTTCCAAGAAGAAAATAAGGAGTTACAACTTCAACATCCCAATATGAAGTAACCAAATATTTTTTTAAGTATTCCAAATTTTCTTTGTAATTTGAGTTGTATATCTTCCTCTTTTATGTTCATATGTATGTAAATGAAATATGTATTTGAATTTACATGTATTATAGCCTTTTATAATAGAGAAAGTATGTACATGTACTTGACGATATGTGTAAATATATCTATTATATACATATATGTATGTGTGTGTGTGTGTAATTTATATGTACCTATTGAAGTATACGTAAGAACATGTAAATTATATATATATATATATATATATATACTTAGTTATATATATACTTGTATGGTTGGTTTGTGTGTGTGTGTATATATATAGTATATGTACAGTTATGAGGTATACATATATAAACCTAGAAAAACATAATATAAATATACATATATACGCATATAAAAACATGTATAATACTAAGTCTAAATATGTGTACATACATATATGTACATGTACTGATATACGTATAGTAATGGTATCGCATAAGTATAAATAAATATATAAATATAAGTATACATACTAATATGCTAAATACATAAATAAGTAGAAATACATAAGTACGTATATATATATATATAAATACAAGTACATACAAAATCATATTATAACTGCTTAAGATAATATAATAAAATAAACATTTACACACATAAATAAATGGGCTAAAACCCATAAGGAAAAGTTAAGGTCTATATATAAATAATTAATAAATTATAATAACATATAAATATACATGATAATAATACAAAATTTAAGAAATGTTAAATTAGGGAAAATAACAAAATTGCCATGTAGACCAATAGTAAAGTGCCACATCAACAATTTTTCTAAAATATCCAACTAAACCTCAAATTTCAAAAATAATAATTAATTAATTACAAAATTACAGTAATAAAAAATTAATATAAATGATAAATTTGATCTAAAATGAAGAAATAAATACATTAATGTAAAATACACTCAAAAATAAAATATTCTAAAATAAAAATTTGAAATTAATTAAATCATAAATAATAAGGAAAAGCTTAAAATTGATTAATAAAATTTTTCGAACCAAAATAATAAAATTTGTAACATTTTAAACCCATAATGAAAAATACAAGTTTTAACGTCTAAAAGGGGTCATGTTATGTAAAAGTACATTCGAAGACAATAAAAATTAACTATAAGTTCATGAAAATTAGAATTAAAATGAACATGTTACATGCAATTAATATTTAAGCAGAAATGACGAATCATAAAGTAGATAGTTAGCCAATCAGGTCATTTGGTATTACAACCGAATACTCATTAGGTTCTTATTATTTTATTTATCAAGGGGCATTGACCAAGAGGGTGTGTTGCCTATTGGTTGTTAAGATCCATTCTAGCTTTAGTGAAGTGATTACTCTCTATGATTCCATACTTATTTGTGCTTGGAGATTAATGTTGGGGTCGAGATATGCATTTGATTTTTATTGTTTGCTATATCATAAAGTTACTTTAAATTATGATAATGACTTGTTTGCGGCATAGTAGATTCTGTAGAAATTTAACTGTTTATGACATTGTCTGATTATACTATAACTAAATCTAATTACATTATACTTTATTAAACTATACCGAATTATGCATAAATATGCACTATATTAAAACTATTATGACCGTCACATCATACAGAGGTAGCTAAAGGTTATATGGGGGTTAATTAATTCTAATTACAGTGTTTCAGTACGGTACATACGTACAACATGACCTTACCTTAACTCGTAAGATTACTAAGCATTGGAGGCACCAATTGCCTAACTAAGAGTTAAGTTCAAGGGCCTCCGTTTAAAGGTAAGTGGGGATTGTAGGAGCCCACTCACATTTATACTTAGAACTTAGTTTTTAAAACTAAAATTAAATAGATAGTTTTTATTTGAATACAAAACATAAAGTTTTGTAATTATGTAAGTTCGTATATGATACTTGGATCTGATTGGTGCTATATATTCTTCAATCCTTACTTTAGGGTATTAAATTTGAGTTACATATAGTACTTAGTCAACTATATGTATCTGTGTGGCATTCTACTTGACCATGTATACATATGTTTGTAATTTATGATCAAATAACTTGCTTGTCTATAAATTGAGGGATAACTCACTAAACTTGTGTAGCTTACTCCTCAACAGTTTTTCCTTACAGGTTAATTGATAACTAGGCATAAGTTAAGAGCCAAGCATTAAGTACAATATTGAGATGCAATATGAAAATAAATTATATGGCTGGTTTGAACTATTATATATAATTACCATTCTTATACTTGGAGTTTCTAATTTCTGTTTATATAAATTTTAGAACTTTACTATCTGATCTTATCGTTTAGTAAGGGATATCAATTCTCTCTCGTTATGAGGAACTATGGGATGTTGGATATCTATAGTTATTTATATATTATGATAAATTAATAAATTAAAAGTTAGAAACCCTATTGATTAATTAATTAGAGTTTTATAATCTCTGACTTGGAAGGTGGTTTTCATATCATGGGTACACATGTGATATGAAAATTTTGAGCAATCCTACAAGGCCTCTCTTAAAGTCATGACACCAACAATTCTCTAATCGAGTAGCTTGAAATATATAGTTGCTACCCTTAGAATAGGTAACCATCATTCATAAAATACTCTTTATGCAACTATATCCTTGCACTTCTCAATAATTGGACCAAATTGGGGGTCGAGAGCATGCTGCTCAATAATGAGGGAAAATCCCAAGAACTTGTTTTAGAAGGTAGTGAGTAGAGCATAATGTTGAGAGACAACATTAGCCACCACACTGATGCTCCCCTTCTTATTCTTGATGATATATGAGAATCCATTTATGGACTTTAGTTACTTCGCTTGCCTCCTTGAGAGTTTGCTTTAACTATCGAGGTGCTTTGAGGACTCATAGGCCATATAGAGCACAAACTTTCTTGGCAATGAGCAATATTGCTAGATTCTAAGAGTTCGAAATATAGGGTAGAGCTCTTTTTCCTATACTAAATAGTTTAAGGCAGCACCACTTAGCTTCTCATAATGATAAGCCATAAGTTACCTTTCCTACATTAGAATGGCACCAGTTCCAACTTAAGGCATCACATTCCAATTTGAAGTGCTTCTTGAAGTTATAATGGCACCAATTCCAATACCTGAAGCATTACATTACAGTTTAAAGGGTTTTCTAAAGTTGGACAAGACCAATACAGGGGCCAAGCTCAACTTCTCTTTAATATTTTAAAGCTCTTTTCTACTCTCTCATTCCACTAGAATCCATCCCCTTTCTTGGTCAACTCGGTTAAGAGGGCCTTTCTAATGCTAAAATTCTTGATGAACTGCCTAAGAAAGGAGATTAGTCCATGAAAGCTTTGAGCTTTGATAACACTTTTCTTGCTCGACCATTCTAAGACAGCTCAGAGCTTCTCTTGGTCAACTCAAATTCCTTCACTAATTACTGTAAAGCCAAGAAAGGCAACTCCATACTGGCAAAATATGCATTTCTTCAACTTCCAAACAACCTTGTTGAGCTCTATTTTGGATTTTTCCTTAATTTAATTTATATTAAGCCCAGCTCACTCAATATAAGTTTTTTTTTTTGTCAATACTTAATATAAGTTACTTAACATAAAATTAAGAAAAATCATTTTTCTTTAAAGAATGTTGAAAATTTTTTTTTCTAAAAATACTTTAGAAAAATCGATTTCAAATAACCAATCAACCAAAGCCAATATGAAAAAAGGATTAGGGTTAATGGGTAAAAAAACCCTAATTAACCCACTAGCTTATAAATTTTCTAAAAAGTAATTTTTTTTTAGAAAAATTTTAAGTAGATAAGAAATAAGCCCTTATTAAGACTTATAGGTCACTAAGTAGAAATTAAGAAACCTTTATTTTTAATTTTCTCACAGAAATAAAAACAATGAAACATAAAAAAAAAAAACAAGAAATTAATTTTTTATTTTTTTAAATTACGAATTTTCTATAAGAATTTTGTTTTAATGGTTGCCTTAGAAGTTCTTGTATACCTTCTAGTTGGAATCGAACAAGCAAAGTTCTCTTACTTTTATAAAACTTTAGCGTGTAGATTAATTTTAGAGGAAAATGCATAAAACCCCCCATTAACTTCTACTAAGGTATGAATTGTTCCCTTAAACTTTCAAAGTGTAATTTTTTATCCCCAACCCTTCATAAATTAGCAAACAACCTCTTAGATTTAGAGTATTCCCTTAAACTATAATTTTTGCATGTAAACATCTCCCTTACCAAAAAAAAAAAAACTATGGGGTATTTTAAGAGGTGTTTACATACTAAAATCAAAGTTTAAAGAAGTTGTGGAGGTTATTTACCCATTTGTAAAAGTTTTAGGGGATACTAATATATCAAAATCAAAGTTTAAAAAGGTTATGAGGAAGGTTATTTGTTAGTTTATAAAAGTTTAGGAACTTAAAGCCACAGTTTGAAAGTTCAAGGTGGCAAATCACTCTTAAGTCAAAGTTTAGGAGGGTTTTATGCATTTTCTCCTTAATTTTATTTATGAAAACACACCAATTTATGTTTTTCTCCAATTCATTTTTATTTAAAAAAAACCCTAGAAAACCTAATTTTTTCCTTCTTTTTTTAGGGGAAAAAAACCTAATCTTGAAAAAACAAGATTAAAATTTTTATTTTTTGAAAAATTAATTACACGACTAAACCTTTTTATTTTTATGAAAAATGTTAATGTGCTTACTTACCAAAAAAGATGTAGTTTAGTAACAAAAAAATGCAATTTTTATAAGAAAACGTGATTTCATGCAACACTTTATTTTATAGTGAAAACCATGATAATAATTCTATGAAAAATATTATTTCATGGGAAAAACAAAATCTCTACAACAGTTGTTGTCAATTTGATCATATTTACACACCAAGACATGTTAACACACTAATTAGCCACAAAAAACCCATAGGTAACGTTAGTAACACAATAAAAAAAAATTCCTAAGAATTAGTATGCAAACATATGACTTATTAGTGATCAAACATATAACAATATGGACAAAACCTATATATATGCAAAGATTACATTTATTGAATAAAATTAGGGATGAGAGAGTATAGGATGGGTAGGGTATGGGGCTCTATACATACCTTACCTTATAGGCATTAGTTTCAAAATTTTGCTACCCATACCCTACCTTACCTTGCGATACTCTAGAATTACCCTATATCTTATATCTTGTAAATTGTACAGGGTATAGAGTATCCTGTAGAACATGTAAATATATATATATATATATATATCAATTTCAATATAGCTAGTTTCTATTTAATTTTACTTCCTTCCAATTTATTTCATTTATTTATTTATTTTTATCATTTTCTTCACCGGTTATTATTATAGAATCATATCCATTTTAGTGAAATCTTGGTCTTGACTTTAAACACTAAATAAATAATTGTAAATTGAAATTATCTGGGTGCTAACTTGTTTTGGCAATAAAAATAATTATAAATTGCAATATCTTAATTTGTAGTCAACATCCTAATGATCTTACATGCATCTCAATTACTAAATGCTAACACATTAACTAAATCTTTTTCAAACCTAATATAAACCCTAATCTAGGACAAAGGAAAATCGTATAAACACTAATCTTGATTAAATCTTCACTTGAACAATGCTCCATAAATTTATTATGAGATATTTTTAAAACCTAATATAAAGAAAATATTGCATCAAAAGAAATAAGTTAATAACATACCTTGTTAGGTGGTTTCACATAGATTCTTTCGTTTTTAACTTTAGCACAATTACACTTAATAAATGAGGAAGATGAAGTAGAAAGAAAGTGCAATAAAGAAAAAACTAAAGAAAAAGAAACTGACATGAGGACGTTAGGTTTAGTCTAAGGTTTCTTATGAACTGCGTTTTGTTATTTTTTTAAGTCTATATAAATGAAATGATATTTATTTTTATTTGCTAATTTTTATTTAATTATTATTAAAAGATAACTATAAGGTACCCTAAAACTTGTACCTTGTATTCTAAGGTAAGTATAAGGTACCCTGATCTCATACCCGTATCCTACTTTATAAATACAAATTCCGAAAAATTACTACTCAGAATCTACTATGTGATCTTAAATACCTACTCGAAATCTATTTAGTCAAGCAAAGTCCGGATAGATACCTTATACAATAGGGTTATCTGCTCACCTCTAAATAAAATATATCCTAAAAAAGCATACTTACAAAAGAAAGAAATAAAGTTAGCAAATAATAAAAAGGACATTCATTACTATTTTATTTTTTTTGGTCATTTTTTGTTTTCTTTTTTTTTCCCCTTTTTTGGTTAGATTTCTTGTAAAAAAATAACTAAACTAATAAAGATAAAGAAATTAAATTAAAATAAAATGAGGAGAACGCAGGTCAAGTAAGCTAGATTGGGTACGGATTTAGGTGTTATGCATACAGTACGTGCGAAAGAAGGACCAACAACAGCAGTGATCAGGGTTAGGACGAAACATCTCTGGTGATCGTCGTGTTGCGGGGATGGGTCGGTACCTGAGTTTGTATAGGTGAGGAGCATACCTATGATGATGGTTTATCCTTAGAAGCAACGATGGTGGTGACACTAAAACACCCATTAAAGGAAAACCTTTAAACTTTCAATTTGAGGAACTTGTAATCAAAGCAAAAGTTGATGTTTTCCCTAATTTAGAGACGTCCCAATCTAATGGAATCACTGCTTTGCTTCGATTTGCCTTATAGATAAATAACTTCTAGAGAGAAGTTTAAACTGGCATGGCATTTTATAGAGAGAGAAAATTTTCTTTGATTTGATTTTTAGAATTTTTTTAATCAAACCACTTTATCCCTCCTACTTTTTGTTGCACTCCAATATAAATAAAAACAATCGAATCATGATTTTTACATTTAGGTATATCATATCGAGTTCAATAAGTTTAGAGAGATAAACTCTAATTCTTTTCACTCCTAATTTGATCCAATTTATGTTATTTTTTATGTAAATCTTTATAATGGATTGGACATATGGAAGATTTAGGATAAATTTACATTAAAATTGATAAAAACGAATCAAAAAAAGGCTATGATACAATTTGATGATCCATATCATTTTCTCTCTCTTCATGTTTGCTACATGTTTACCTCGCATGGGGTTTATGTGACCTGGGAGAAAATTTAAAAGAAAAAATTTGTCCATTTTATCACATCCACAATTTCAAACCTATAAACTTTCTTTCCTTAAGCTAAGTCTACGTGTTTGACCACTTGAACATGGTTGTCAATTATAAGTGCAAACACCTAATTCTTATTCAATTGTTCCTTATTGAACTTATTTTAGGCTTTTAAACCCTAAATTGCTTTGATCCAATTTATTCTTAAAAGGATTAAAATATGTTTAAGGAAATGAAATAATCATATATATATATATTTAAGAAATTTTCAATTTGAAGTTATTTTGACAAATTTCAAGTTCTAATTCATTAATTATCCAATTTATTTTAAATTTTCAATTTAAATTTAATGAAAGCCCTATTCAGAGCTTCTACTAATTTAAATTGAATACTCACCATGACTCTAAATATATTTTGCGAGACCTTATTTAACAATATTTATTTTAAATAAAACTAGATACTTTTGAAGATCTCAAAATTTATCAAATTAAGCACATAGACATCCAATTTTTATTCCTTAGTTGTTTTAATTAAAAAAAGGGGGTCCTAATTTAGAAAATATCAAAAAATTAAAAAATGATAAAAAAAACACAAAAAAAAAATCAAAAGAGAAAAAGAAAGATCAATAGAAGAAAAAATTTAGTGTTTTAGAATCCTAATCTAAATTGAGTTGTTAGAGTTATTATTTGGATTTAATCAAAACATGGCCAAATGATTATTGAAAATGACAAATCTAATATGATATTGTTAAATTTGATAAGATGAAGATTTGTAAAGATTCGGATTAAATTAGCATTTATCAATTCAAATTTGAATTGATTTAAGATATTTATTTTTAGATATACAAATAGGGACTGAGAAGTAAGAGAGAGGAGTTCATCATGATAAAAAAAAAAAAAAGCTAAACACAATCATCACTCTTCCCCAATCTCCTAATCCTCGATCTCTCTTCCATACATACAATTTGAAATACACAATCACCAATTGCTAATCCTTGCTGCTGCTGCAATTCATTGTAGCAACATGGTTAAAACCTATTCCTTAGACCAATTCCATAGTTGTGTATGTGATAGGACTTACAATTTGACTCATTCACTTTCAAAGGGTATATAACAGTGGATTTTAATTATAGTATATAGTTTGTTTTATTTTTGATTTCACTTAGTGCAATTTGTTTATTTGTTTCACTATTTTTATGTGCAATTACTTTTAAGACTTATACTAACTTCTTTATTTTCACCAAGTCTTTAATTATTAGTAGTTAGTTATAGTGTTAGTGTTTAATGAACATATGTCAAGCTAGTTTTTAGTTAAATGAGTTTTTTTTAGATTCATATTTTCAAAATGGCATATTTTATAAAATCTCATATTTTACAAAATCTTATCCTTTGCATATTGTGTTAATTTAGAAATTTTTATTTTTTTAAAAAAGGTATCTTAGGAATTGTTTTAGAAAAAAAATCATTTTGTCACTTATTTAGTTTTTCATTAAAAAAAATTCTTTAATTGGCAATTTTTCTATGATTTAATATCTTTTTCATAGTTTAAATATATTTTCTATGATTTAGGCTTCTCTTCCGTGGTTTAGACATCTTTTATATAATTATGCAGATTTTCTATGATTTAGGCTTCTCTTCTGTGGTTTAGACATCTTTTGTATAATTATGCAGATTTTTTTATGATTTTAGCCTATTTTGTATGGTTAGGCTTCTTTTCTATGGTTTAGACATCTTTCATATAGATATGCATCTTTTCTATAATTTAGGTATCTTTTGTATGGTTAGGTATCTTTTCCATATAAAATTCTTATCATGTAGAAAATTATATATGTCATAAAAACCACATTTATAGGCCTTTAGGGTTTTTCTTAAAAAATAAAAATTTTATCACTTATTTTTTTTAAAGTAAAAATATTAATTTGGAACTTTTCAAAAAAATAGGTTTTTATAGCATCTTTTTTTTTCTTGGAATAAAAATTAGGCTTTTAAGGATTTTCCTTAATAAAAATAAAACAGTTAATAAAAACGTAAATCTGGCCCAATTGTTTTTATAAAAACAACCAACCCACTAAATTTTTTCTAAAAATAAACTATAAACATCTAATCCCGACTAATGGATATATAGGCATCTTTAGGGGGGGAAATAAAATTTGTAAAACTGTAGTTTTTCATTTTTTAAAAAAAATTGTAGCTTGAATTATCTATTTTTATAAAATAAATCCAATTAAATTTATTTACCATTGATTAAATTTTATTTTAAAAAGAGTGATTTTGAAAATAAAATCTAATTTCGGAAAATTAATAATAATTCTGTAATCCCCACAAATTTCTTAGATAAAAGGTTAGAAGTTAATAAGGTTTCTCAAAAGATATTCTTAGTGTTGGCAAAATAACTAACCTTGAACCTAAAAGACACTCTAAAAAAATTCAAACTCAAACTCTTACAACCTTAAATGGTAGTCCAATCCTTAGTTGACCACTACACTCAAAAACCCTAAAATCTTATAAACAAATACTAATAATGTTAACTCTTAAGGTTAACCTAATCTAACGGAATTAACCCCAAACCCCAATGGCAAAGAGATTGATAATCGAAGCCCATAAGAGCTTTTTAAAATCAATAGAGGATAAGTTAAGCAAAAAATGAATATTAGTATAGATAACCCTAATAATGAATTCAAAACGTTAAAACGAATACTATATCCTTTAAATGAACGTTCAAAAACTAAAATCTTACATTGGAACCCTAATACATGTGAACCTTTAAAATGATTGTAAAACCTTAATCTAAAGTCGAAAACCTTAATCCAACTGTTGTATCTAATTAAATAGTAAAACTATTCATTAATCATAGACTAATCACTTAATTGCCCTAAAATCGTAATCTACCCTCTAAAATGTACTAAAATAGTAATAATTGTCTCAATTTTTTAAATTAATTAGAAAAGATAACCTAATGGGCTTAACCAAGTTAATTTGGCACATTAAGCCCTAAACTATACCTAATTAATGTCAAGTATACTAGTAACTAAGATTAAGAAACTTAATTATTCCTTAATCTGCTAATCGGGTTTTACATCATAATTAAATATAAGTCAAGAATGACTAATAATATGAAACCAAAGTAATTATATAAGAATATCTCCTTAAGAATGCCAACATTATACTTAAGGAGACAATATGAATCTCATAAACTTTTGGATTCGAACTTAGAGTTAGGTATGAGAGTTAGTAGGTAATCCTTAGAACTGCCTAAGATATAATAATAAAATCCATAAATAAAATGATTCAACCCTAAATAATAAGTCACAAACCCTGTGTAATAAGTTGAAAAACCCTAAAAAGAGCAAAACCTTAAGATTGTTCATGTAAAACTCCTAAAAAAACCTTAATTTGCAACAAACATTAAAACGATTGGAAAATATCAATAGACTGAGTAAAACCTTAATTGGAGGTTCGAAACCCTAATTTAACTAATAAACACTAAGTATACTCTTAAACTATTCACTGATCGCAAATAATTTCTCTAATCACTACGAAACCTTAAATCACCAACCTCGTATGTGGTCTAAAAACCCTAATCGGTCTCAAATAATAAATGACTCTAAGAAACGAAGTAATATAAGTCAATAAACTTAATTATAGTCATAAAATATGGCAAGACCCTAGTTACACCCTAATTAGGCCTAAATTGCTTAATTAAGTATAATTGCGATTAGTTAGCTTAATTACCCTTTAATCCATCTACTAACTCTCATTACATCTTAATTAGTAGCAAGTTAAATTCAATTAGAAACAAAAGACAAAGGATTAATTAAGAATTAAAGGACACTTGTCCTTAAGGAGACAAAATTCCCTCTCATTTAGCAAAAAGCTAACAAGATACAATAGTATCAACAGGGGACCATGTATCCTTATCCCAAGATAGCTACCTCTTGTCCCCCTTAATCTACCTTCAATATCTGCCATTTCACCCCTCCAAACCCTCATTTGACATCATTCTTCATGCATAGAAACCTTAGGAAATACTTTCAAGAAACTTAAACAAAAACCAAAGGAAAAGGGAAGAAAATAAAAGGAGCTATCAGACCTCCCCTGTGCATCTCAACGCCTTTTGGCCTTACCGCTAGCAAACTCCACCAAATGACAAGAAGACACCACCAAAAGATCACATACACACCTTAGTTTCTTACCGACAAACATTTTCCCTCAAAGTAGTAAGTTTTTATTTCATTTTTGAGTGGAAAAGTTGGAACTCATGCAGGCCAACCTAAGATAAAACACACCTAACTTGACTTTCTTATTCACATAAGTTATACCTCTAATATCTTAAGAGTTTGAGATTAGGAATACTGTATAAATATGCTATAATCATGTATATATCATTTTAAAGCCTTATAATTACACATTTATTCTTGTACTTAGCTAGTTTGTTATTTGTATTCTAGAGTTGTAAGAGATAGTTTTATGTAGATAACTTAAAAAGATGTTGATTAAAATCTATGAAACCTTAAGTATCATCTATGCTACCCCCTTCTTTGATATGCATCCATCTTATTTTCACCATGTTGAGTGATGTTATTAGCTTAAAAATAGTAGAAATGTGATTAAAATATGGAAACACATTAGAATAAGTATTAGATGAAAGAAGTTGAAGGAAAACCTAGAAGACCCTTACTTGGCCGCCACTTTCATGGAAGTTTGAATCTATAAATTTAGATTTATTATCTTAATAATTTGATTATTTAGTATTAAGTATGATTTAGGATATAATTAACTAATTTAAGTAGGGTAATGATGACTTAATGGTCTAAACTAGTTAAATTAGTGATTAAGACCTTAGGAATAGTGTTAGAAAGCCTACTAATGAAATGACCTAGATTTGAAACACTTAGTAAAATGGGTTATTTAGTAAACCTACTAAGATATTTGGCCTATTAGAATAAGTTAGAATAAGTTAGAATCAAGTTTAGGGTCCTACAATGCAAATTAGGCCTAACTAAGCTAAACTAGCTTAGTTAGTTATTAAATTCTTACAAATATGATTAGGAGCCCAATAAATGAAAAGAACTAGATTTGAATCCTAATAGAAGATGGACTTATCTTAAGGCTTTTAGTAGGCTTAATTCCAAAATAATAAGTGGAGTTAAGCTTAAGGCCCTAAAATGTAAGATATGCCCAAAAGCCATTAAAAGAACGAAGAATAGAGCCCAATAACTTATTAACTAGATTTGATCCCTAAATTAAAAAGGCTCATAAAATAAAATATAAAAGGCCTATTATGTCAAAATGCCATTAAAGCCATCCCTTATCGGCGTTTTAGTAAGCTAAGGCCTTAAACTAGTAAAAAAGAGCAACATTAAGGCCCAAATTAAAGGTTATGAAAGTTGATTAGAAACTTAAACTTAAAATTCCTAAATAATGGCCTAAAAGGTTATGTGTAAGGTCCAACACTCAAAACTAAGCCCAAATCTTAAAGTAGTTAAACTAGTACTATTGACCAATGAACTTATTTTCGCCTAAACTGAATTCTTACACATCCAAACACCTTAAAAGGACTTCAACAAATGAAAGGGAAATTATAGCGAAGCTAATGAATATATTACATTTAAGATAAGTATTATTTACTTTAATTATCTTACGTAGGTGATTTACGATACCAAGTTTAAGCCAAGTGAGTATATTACCTTTTATTTTACTTTGTTTTGTACTCGTATTTAGTGCACTATCAATTATATATGATAATTGAACATGATGCATGTTAAGGTAAATGGGAACTTATGTGTGCGTATTTTGGGTGAACTATGCTTGTAAAATATCTTGAGATATTTCAAACACCCTTGTTTGCTTCATTAGAATGTAAGGCATTAGAGTGTCTGAAATATACTTACTTAACTACCCCACAAATCCAAAATTAATAAATATTTAGCCTCTAATTAAACTAGATATGCATTACATCTTATAACATGAGTTAAAGGGTGCTAGCACCATGCAATAGAGTAGGAGATTACACTTAGATGGATCCAAATTGATATTATGTATTGCGATTATTTATCATATGAAGTATTTCGAACGACATGTTCTTGCCTCGACCTTTGAGAACTATTCAGCTTCCAAGAGTACTGCCTTCTACTTGAAGCTGAGTCGTGTCTATTGCTTAGGGTGTTTATATTGTTATGAGATTTCGTATTGGATGTGGATACTAGGGTTTTGATGTACCTAAACACTTCTTAACCTGAGCAACGGTAGGCATTAAAACTGTGTTGTATATAGTTACCGACCAACTGTATATATTGTTTATAGTATATACTCACTTGTTATTGTTTGATGGTATGGTATGGAGATTACTTACTAAGATGTAGCTTACCCCCTAATAGTTTCTTTTGCAAGTCTTACAAAGTTAGGGTTGGGCTAGGATTTGAGTGCAAAGTGCTCCATCGAGCTGAGAATGTAGAATATAAGTTTAGGAAAATAAGTGGTATAGTTGAATTAAACTTTTAAGGCATTTAGTACCATTATGATTGTCAAGATATAGATACCCTTTCTTATTGTTTGGTAGGTGATTCCGACTCTCTATGGTTCTAGTGACTATGGATTGTTTAATCACTTGTAGATATATATATAGTTAAGCAAATGTATATAAATTGAATAAGCACCCTTAGAAACTTACTAGTAAGAGCTTTGCAACCTTTGACTTGCAAGGTGGTCTTTATATCATGGGTATACATGTAATGTAAAGATTTTAGGCAAAATTACCAAACCTCCTTCTAGGGTGTTATAGGTACCTATAAGAGTTTAATAAGGTAACCTCCGGACTAAAAAAATCTACTTTGTTTAATTCTTTTCAAAACGTATACTAGTAGCTAAATTAGAATTGATCCACTTAATCGAATCTAATTTAATCATTTTTTCCGGTCTTACTAGGTAGTAACTCCAAATTTTTCAAAATAAAGAAATCGACTTTCCTTTAACTTTAGTTAAGGGTTTGAATTAAATAAGCATAGGGTTTAGTTTAAATCAAGTTAAGGAAAATCAAATTAAAATAAGAAACTGAAAAATCAGGCTTAATTGCTTGGTGACTTTACAAGAGATATTAAGAGGGCTAACCACTTCAATTTTCCGAAATTAGGATTATTTTTCAAAAAATACATGAGTTGTAAATATTCCGTGTGAATTCCCTTTTCTTTTTGTTGTAAAATATAAATTATTGTACTAACCCTTTTCGTTGCAACTTACTTATAGAGTTTTCTTAGGGGCTTTTAATTTTATAAATCATACGTACGTAGATGCGATTAGAACTAGGCTATCTTAAGACCTTAAGAGAGGGATCATTGTGTAAGCCTTGGATGCTGTGGGGTAACCACATTTCAAGGCCGATCAAGATACCCTACTCAAGTTTAGATTTGACCATAAAACCATTACTTTGAAAAATGTATGAGGTCATAGAACTTGAGGACCTTTAAAACACACCCTAATTGTATATACAAACCCTGATTGATGAATAAATAATAATGAGGTATGTTAACTGAAAGTCGATAATTCCCATATTATCCATGTAATTTTCCATGTATATTAGTTCTTTGTATAAGACTTGTTAATTATTTCCCTGTATTTTATTTTGTAAATTACATATTTGTAAATATAAAAATTCCTTGTAAATTCTATTTCTATGTAACATTTTTCTTGTAAATTTATTATAATAATGGAATTTCGATATAATTACAACCCTAAACACCTAATATTGCCACATTAACATTTGATCGCTAATTCCTTGCATTTATACGTCTTCATTTTACATTTTTTATCCTTAACTTTATTATTGCTTGATACTTATGTCTTAATTTCTAAAAGTTAGTTCATAAATAATCACATTTTGCTACCCTGTAAATGCTATACTTCTTTTGAAAGCTTGTTCTTAAGTGATCAAAAGTGAAAAGAAAGAAATAATAAGGATCAATCCTATAATATAGTTTTAGGTAGTTGTTATTTTGCCAAGTATTTTATAAGCTAAGTGTAAACCCCCACAAATTTAGCTATTTAAGAGTAAGATTGAGCTCTAATACTATATATGACTTAATATGTCATTAGAGCTGAGTAAGAGAAAAATTTAATAAATCTAAATTTAAATATATTATAACTAGTAAAAACCATAGAAATTGATCAAAACCCTAAATCGTATACTAAAACCTTAAAACTGCTTTAAGTACTATTAACCAAAATTGAACCTGAACTTGTTCGAAACCATAAAATTATAAATATAAACCTATAAAATAATTAAATATTACACAATAGCGATAAAATTATAGTCGAATGTAATTTTCGACTAAATCACCTATTTGCACGAAATTGTAATGAAATTACCACAATAACTTGTAAGAATTATAATTATAACGGGTACCAATTAAATTGATAAAATTTCATAAAATTTTGGAAACTAATCTACGAAGAGATTCGTTATAATTTATATGATTCGGAAAATTACATATATTTGTTAATAATTTTCATTTTCCTTCTCTTCTATTTCTAATTTATCTCATTTTCTTCCTTCCATTACCGATTCAATGCTTTCATCCTGCACAAAACGTAAGCAAAATGAATACTAAAGAAGCAACCCACGTGAAGAAAAAAATTTGCTACGTGTCGAGTGGGAAAAAAAGAATGAAAATGAAAATTTTTTTTGGGATAATTAGTTAGCTAAAATTTTAAGCTAACTCACATGTATAAAAGGAAAAGAAAAAAAAAGAAAGAGAAAGCAAAACCATAAGAACAAAATAGAAAAAGAAAAGAGAGAAAACAAGAATCCTGGAAGCAAATCATGAGGAGAGAAAAAGAAAAGAAGAAGGAAAAAAAAAGGAAGAAGGAAGAATTAGAAGAAAAACAAAAAGGGGTAAGTAAATTATTTTAGATGTATGTTATATAGTATATAAATGTATGAATGGAGTAGTTGTTTATAGTATTTTTTTTTATGTATAACATTAGTAATACATGTATATTTGCATAAATACATAAAATGAATAATATATGTATGTATAAGGCTAAGTATGTATACATGTATAAATATAGATATATTATATGAAAAGAGTATGTATTATGTATTTTTTTAGAAATACATATAATTAGTATTAAGTATTTTATTAAATAATTATAGTAGATATATATTTGTACCGTGAACTTTATATATATATGTACCCATGTATAATTATTTTCGTATATGTATATATGTACTCGTATAGAATATATATGTAGAAGTATATTTCCATAAGTAATAATATATGTATATAAGACATATATATATATATATATAAGATAGAGTATATATATTACGGTAAGATATGTATAATATATAGTATACATATTTTGTAATAAATACTATGTAAATAAATATATACCGAATATATAATACAAGAATAGGTATTTATAAATTATTTACATATATCTAAGTATTCAAAATTTCATAAGTACATTTATAAGTATATATATATATATATATATGTACATAAGAGTATATTTATTTTCATAAAATAAGTATATATATACATATAGCGTATAACATATATTAGATATATGTAGTATATCGAAAATATATATAGGTATATATATGTATGTGTAAATCGTGAAATACATAATTAATAAGAAAATGAGAAGTAATAAAAATAATAAAGGTCACAATAATAATAATAATCATAATAAAGTAAAAATCCCAAAAATAGGAAAATATGCTCAAAATAATAAAAATATCAAATATATGATTTAAATACTTATTAAATCATAAATATGTTAAGAAAAAGCTAAAATTGGTATTTTATAATTTTTAAACTTAAATAATACTTTATGTGATATTTTTATATCACAATTTAAATTACGAGTCACAACGTCTAAAACGGACCTCGTTACGAGAAAATACGCTCAAAAACGATCAAAATGGACTATAAGTTCATAATGATTTGAGCTAAAACGAAAAAGTTATACACGATTCGATAAAAAGCTCGAATCGATGATTTCACATAAAATAATAATCGATTTAAGTAAACAGTACGGTTTAGCAAGCTGGTTTAGGTGTTTAAATCCCTAAACTCATTACTTTCCCTATGTTCCTAATGTTAGGTGATCTGGAGATCGAGACCGACTTACCTTTGGACTACTACGATCCCTAAGTTAGCCATGACCGAGTGAGTGTTTCCTAATGATTCCATGCTTATATGTGCTTGTAGTTAGTGAAAATAAATTATGAATTATAAATGAATGTGTATTGGGTTGGGTTGTGCTTGTGTATGATGATTGTTGTTGATGGTGAATTTACCTTAAATTGCAATAATATAATATCTGTTGCATAGTAGATTCACTATATTGATTGTTTGTGACTTGGAATGATCATTGAATTAATAAGACTAAATTTTATCCGACTAGAAAAGTTAACTTGGACTATGCATAAATCACGTACTGCATAATTAATTCTGGGTAGTCACATTATACGGAGGTAGCAAGACACCATACGTGGGTTGATTATTGATTGTTGATTGTTATTGATTTCGTACGGTGTGCACGTGCGATATGACCTTACCCTGGCCCACGGGATGACTAGGCGTTGGAGGCACCAACCGTCTGGCTATGGGTCGAGTCTAGAGGCCTTGGTTTAGGGGTGAGTGAGGGCTGCATGAACCTACTCACAATCATATGTAGAACTCGTTTTGATAAAGCTGGTAATGGATGTACCATTACATTTTAAATATGAAACGCGGAATTTCGTTATGAAATAAGTTTTAATATGATACCCGGATCTGACTATACCGATGAATCTCCAACCCTAACTTTGGAGGGTGTTAAATTTGAGTTACATGCAGTACTTGGTCACCTGCATGTATTTGTTTGGCATACTATTTGCCATACATTCATTTGGTTGAACCTAATTATTGTATGACTTTATTGCTGTATGGTTAAGGGAAATTAACTCACTAAGCTCTTACAGCTTATATCCCAACAGTTTTCTCTTGTAGGTTACTAGACGATCGGGTATGGGTTAAGAACTGAGGGTTGAGTGTCAATGTCGAGATGAGATGCATAGAAGTTAAACTCTGAGGATAAACTATATGGTTGATTGGAAATCTTGTATACTATATTTAAATTTTGTGACTTTAGTAAGTTTGAATTTTAGAACTTTTCTACCTAATCTTATTATTTGGTAGGGAATACCGATTCTCTACGGTTCTGTTAGACTGTGGCTTATCGGATATCCATAGTCACATATATGTGATTGTAAGTTAATCAAATAATAACTTTAGTGACCAATTATTTAGAATCTTGCAACCCCTAACTTGCAAGATGATTTTCTAATCATGGGTGCATACATGATATGAAAATTTTAGGTAATCCTACTAGGCTCCCTTTAGGGTCATGACACTAGGAATATTCATTCTTCCAAATAGATTTGCACCTTGTAAATAGGCATCCTCTTTCAAGATAAATAGGATTTGGAAATGCTATTTCGTTCTATTGAATAATAATTTAGTATAATGTTAAACTCTATTACTTTGTTCATGTATTGTGTCCTTCATAATAAAAAGAACACTTTCTCTTTAAGAATATCATTATTCCATTCCTTATTTATAAATAAGTCCTTTAATAGCATTTACTAAATCGTTGTTCTCTATTAATAAAAAAATATATAAATATTTGGGCTTATATAAAGAATCCTAAGAAAGCAATTCCCCATTTATAATTTGATCACTCGATCTCTATAACATAAAAGCCTTAAATTTTTTCTCTCATTCTTCTAAAAAGGAAAAAAAAAAAAAGAACGTTGCTAACAATTACAAATCCTTATGAGACTCAGGACAAACACAAGTCTATGACCTATCAGGTAGCCAAACTAACTGAAAACCCCTAGTTCATCAAGTTTAACCATGAACAAAGTCTAAACATAAAGTCATGAAACACTATCCCAAGCTTGATCCTTGGTATAAACAAAAAGGGTAATTTATAGTCCTTTCTACCTCAAAAGACATCAAGCTAGCTCATTTTACTTTAAAGAACTAGGCCGAAAATCACATAAGGGAGCTAAAGGGCATTAAGACCTATAAGTCTAGAGCAATTTAAGAAAGAACACAAAAGGTACAAGGCATTTGGTCTTTGAAATTTCATTTTGAACTCAAATCAAATGAAAGGGATCGTTTCATGATTAAAGCATGTTTTAAGGAACTAGGGATAAGGTCAACCTCCACCTTATGGCAAATCAATACCTATGTAGAGAATTGGTAACTCATTTAAAAAAAAAAGTGTAGAATGAAAAGAGGTGAACTGCATCCCATACACCAACCCTTAAACTCTTTTAGAGATGAGAGACATCATGGTAAGGGAGTTTTAGACTCATTCCTTTAAACGAGGTCCATTTTGAATGTAATACATAGATTAAACTAAAGTTAGGCATTTATTTTCATATCTCAAACACAATTATCCTTTTTTAATCCCGTTGAACATATTTAGAGTGCTTTCAAATGTAAACCATGTCAAGAACCAATCCATAGTAAGGCAATTTAGAGGTTACGGTCATTGATTAGGAGAGAAGGATAAAACTAGTTTATGCTTATCTTAGTATTAACAATTCAAGAATAACTTTTGTTTTCGATAAATTGTTCTCTTTAAAGAATAGTTAATACTTTTCCAAATAACTCAAGATCGTACATACCTTACCTAAGCCCATACACTTGGAGCCTACTTGATTCATCTAAAGAAAAAGACTCGACAAAAGAGATAATTACTTTTGGGGAGAGAAAAGTAAGAAATAGTGGGGCAAAGTAAAAAAAAAAAAAACATCGAGCTTGATAAAAGCCTTAACCTTAGAAGGCCTACAAGCTTAAGTTACTAAAAAAACGTAAGGTCTTGAATCACATTCTCAACCACAAACATAAAACCCTATATTTATTCCTAACTGACATTTCCAACCACTAACAAAAATTCCATAATGATTTCAAAATCATACTCTAAATCATGAACACAAACCTTCCTATCCATCTTGAATCGCACAAGACTACCCTTATCCACAATACCTCCCCACTTAATCAAAGCTCTTTTGATTTTAAAGAACAATTTATCTAAAATAAAATTATTTTTAAAACTAAGGCAAAGATGATTCTAGTTTTTCCTAAGGTTCTTGACTTGTATACTTAAGTTGGATAAAAATGTTTCTTTTTAATAGGCCCTCTCATTAATCCCTTTTGAAACCATTTGATCAAAAGCCTAATTCATAATATTAAATTGAAAAAGACTTATTAGATTGATCAAAGCATATCACTTGTAAACCAAACTATAAGTTTTACGATAGTAATCGAGACCAAAATCTAGACTGAGAGTATGTAAGGAAGTCCTCTTCGACTAGACTAATCATGAGTTACTCATTCCTTAGGAAAGGGATGTTTAAAATCATAAGGCCCTAATAAGAAACACACATTAGATATTTTCATAGAATAAGAAGAGGATGAGATAGACTATATGGTTACTAAGGAAAAGGATGGTTATAGCACTTATTTCTTAAATAAGAATTTATATCCGTTAGCAAACTTTCCAAAAAAAAAAAAAAGAAAGAAAGAAAGAAAAAAGAAGAAATAAAAGAGAAAAAGCGACAAAGCAAAGGCCTGTCACAAGTTTTTCAATCCATTATTATATCTATGTCAACCTAAGTGGCTAAATCTTCAATTCATGTTACCTACTTTTAAGTCATTCTCCCTAATTTAGTTTTTGATGTCCATTAACTCCTTTTTAAGTCAAGAAACCTTATCCTTAATGCCTTTTTTTGTCATAAATGGTTTATACCAAATTCCTCATTTGTAAATTTCTCAAGTTAAGAGGTTTTTCAAAATGTTAAACCCCTCAGTTTTGCTTCTTAGGGTTCTTAGCTAGCTTATAGGATGCTTACCCTTTCTCTTATTTCCTTAGGGTTCTAGCCAGCTTATTGAGTATTGTCCGATCCACATTTTCCTTAGGGTTCCAACTAGCCCATAGAGCATTGTCTTACGTTTTCTTAGGGCTCTAGTCAACTTATAGAGCACTGTCTCGATTCATATCTCTTTGAGAGTTTTAGTTAGCTCATAAAGCGCTGTCCTGAGTCATATTTTTCATTTTAGGGTTCTAACCAGCTCATAGAATGCTGTCTTGATTCTTATTTTACCTAGGTCAGTCAGCTCAAAAGGGCATGACCAGGTTATTATTTAGGGTCTTAGTCAACTTAAAGAGCGCTTTACCTATTTGGTTAGGTTAGTCAACTTAGAGGAGTATGACTAGGTTCTCATTTAGGGTCTTAGCTAGCTCAAAGAGCACTTTACCCGTTTACTTAGGTTAGTCATCTCAAAAGGATATGATCAGGTTGTTATTTAAGGTCTTAGCCATCTTAAGGAGAGCTTCACCCATTTTCCTATGTCAATCAACTTAGAGGAGTATGGCTAAGTTTCATGTTGACTTTTCAATTAGAGTTGCTAGTCCCTTAAAGATGTTTCTACCAATGTTAGTCAGCTTAAAGGAGCATGACTAGTTTTCATGTTGACTTTTCAATTGTTAGGTTTCATGTCGACCTTTCAATTAGGGTTGCTAGTCCTTTAGAAACAGTCTCACCTATGTCAATCAACTTAAAGGAGTACGACTAAGTTTCCTATCAACTTGCTTTGTCAGTCAGCTCAAATAAGCATGGCTAAGTTTCATGTCAGTCTTTCAATTATGGTAGTCCTTTAAAGACACTCTTACCTATGTCAGTCAACTTAGAGGAGCACAACTAGGTTTCATGTCAACCTTTCAGTCAGGGTTGCTAGTCCCTTAGAGACAGTCCTAACCATGTTAGTCAGCTCAAATGAGTATGATGAGATTTTATGTTAACTTTTCAGTTAGAGTTGCTAGTCTCTTAGAGATGCTTCCGCCTAAGTTAGTTAACTTAGAGGAGCACGACTAGGTTCTAATATCTTTTAGGGTTTTAGTTAGCTTAAGGAGCACTTTGCCCATTCATTTAGGTTAGCTAGCCTACATGGGCATTACCTCCCTTTTCAATAACATTTAGGGTTCCTACTAACCTATAGGGGCACTATCCTCACTACCATTCTTTTTGAGCTTTTTATCACCAAATCCTCTAGCGAATAAAGCCCAGGATAGCTAGCTAGTTGTAGTGTTTTTTAAGACAGAATCATCCCCCAGGATAAAATGGAATCTCTTTTGTCTTTTTGGCAAAGTTTTATTCAAACTTCTCCATAAAGAGGAGTAACCGTAAACACCCATTTTACTCCCTAATTGTTTTTAATTAAAAATAATAATAATTAGAAAAAAAAAAGAGGTTCCAAATTTAGCAAAAAAAAATTCAAAAATGATAAAAAAATTTAGAAAAAAGAAAAAAGAAAACCAATAAAAGAAAAGATTTGGTGTTCTACAATCCTAATCTAAAACAAATAGGATTGAGTTGTTGGGGTTGTTATTTAAATCTAATAGAATCATGCCCAAATGATTATTGGAGATAACAAATCTAATCCAATATTGTTAAATCTAATAAGACGAAGATCTATAAAGATTTAGATCTAAATTGGTATTTATCAATTTAAATATGAATTGATCTAAGATATTTGTTTTTAGGTTATATAAAGAGGGATCAAGTAGTGGGAGAAGAGAGTTCATGATGATAAAAAAGAAAAAAGAACACTAAACATAATCACTACTCGTCGCTAATCTCCTAGTCTCTAATCTCTCTTCCACACATATGATTTAAGATACATAATCACCAATCACCATTGCTGTAATTCATTGTAGCAATACGTTCGAACCTACTCCTCAAACCAATTCCACAATTATATGCATGATAGGACCCAAGATTTGATTCATTCCTTTTCATCAGGTACATAATAGTGGTTTTTAATTATTGTCAATAGTTTCTTTTATTTTTTTTTTCACATAGTGCAATTTGTTTATTTATTTTACTATTTTTATGCATAATTATTTTTAAGACTTATACTAACTTCTTGATTTTTATTAGGTCTTTAATTGTTAGTAGTTAGTAGTTAGTTATAGTGTTAGTGTTTAGTGAACATATGCCAAGCTAAATTTTAGTTAAATTAGTTTTTTTTTTCTTTTAGATTTCATACTTCAAAATGGCATTTTTTTATAAAATCTCATCCTTTGCATATTGTATTAATTTAGGAAAATTACATTTTTTAAAAAAATTGGGTATCCTAGGGATTTTCCTAGAAAAAAAAATATCATTTTGTTACTTATTTAGTTTATCATAAAATAAAAAATCTTTAATTGACATCTTTTCTATAATTGGTCATATTTTCTATGATTTATGCTTAATTTTCATGGTTTAGATATCTTTCATATAGTTAGATATATTTTCCATGATTTAGATATCTTTTGTCTAGTTAAGCCACTTTTTCATGGTTTAGACATTCTTTTTTTCATGGTTTAAATATCTTTCGTATAGATAGGCATATTTTCCTTGATTTAAGCCTTTTTTGTATAGTTAGGTATCTTTTCCATAGTTTAGGCATTTTTTCCAAATAAAATTTTTTATCATGTAGGAAATTTTATATTTTATAAAAATTGCATATTTCATTAGTCTTCGTAGTTTTTCTTGAAAAATAAAAATTTTATTACTTAGTTTTTTTTAAAGTAAAATTATTAATTTGGAAATTTTCAAATAACTAGGTTTTTAAGGTTTTTTTAATATAAATTAGGCTTTTAGAGATTCTTATTAATAAAAATAAAACGATTAATAAAAACGTAAATCTGGCTTGATTATTTTTTATAAAGAGAACTAACTCGCTAAATTTTTTCTAAAAACAAATTACGATTATCTAATCCCAACTAATAGGTATGTAAGCATCTCCGTGATAACATAAAATTTATAAAATTTTATTTTTCCATTTTTTTGTAAAGTATAGCTTGAATTATCTATTTTTGTAAAATAAATCAATTAAATTTATTTACTGGTGATTAATTTTTTTTTAAAAAGGGTGATTTTGAAAATAAAATATAATTTTGGAAAATTAATAGTAGTACTTATAAGGGTTTAATAAGGCAGCCATTGAATGCAAAAAATATAATTTCTTGAATTCTTTTAAAAAAGTTTTCAAAAGTAGACTAGTGGCTTAATTAGAACCAATTTACCTAATCGATTTTAATTTAATCATTTTTCTTGATCTTATCGGGTAGCGATTCCAAATTTTTCAAAGTAAAGAAATCGAGCTTCCTTTAACTTTAGTTAATGGTTTAAATTAAATAGGTATAGGGTTTAGTTTAAATCAAGTTAAGGAAAATCAAATTAAAATAAGAAACCGAAAAATCAGGCTCGATAATGCATATATATATATTTGATTATAAAATTTCCTTCTTCGACCTTAAATAACCCACTGACATGACTTAAACACTTTTGATACATATTTCTTTTCGTTTTTTCAAGATTTTTATATTTATTATTATTATTATTATTTTTTTGTAAACTTAGCATCATTGAAATAAAAAATAGTAGCAAAAATAGGATGTTTACAGCTGTCTCTTTTTGTAGTAAAGTTTAAGTAAAACTTTGCTATAAAGATAAGATATACCTAATTTTTCCTTAATAATATTCCAAAAGGATAGATCTTTCGAGGGAAAAATGTAAACCCTAGGAAATTAGTAGTTGAACCTTAATTCAAATCCGAGTGTCCTAAACTGTATAGTAAGTCGATAAGGCTAGTAGCAATAAAAGATCATAAAATTTAATAAATCAAATATAACATCAATAACAAAACTTTAGGAATTAATCAAAACCCTAAATTATATACTAAAACCCTAAAACTGCTTTAAGTACCATTAATCAAAATTAAACCCAAATTTGTTTGAAACCCTAAAATTATAAATATAAGCTTATAAAATAGTTAAATATTACTCGATAGAGATATAATCAGAGTCGATTACAAATTCTCGACTAAATCGCCTATTTGCGTGACATTATAACGAAATCACTATAATAACTTATAAAAATTATAATTGTAATGGGTACTAATTAAATTGATAAAATTTTAAAAAAATTTAAAAATTAATTTATGATAAGAATTGTCATAATTTTTATGTTTCAAAAAATTACATATATTTATTATTAATTTTTATTTTCCTTCCCTTTCTTTTTCATTTTATCTCTTTTCTTCTTTTTCCAAATTGCCACGTCTTGAAACCAAAACAAAAATTTGAAAAATCAGCAACCCATGTGGCTAAATTCATTTGCCATGTGTTGAGCTTAAATAAAAGAAAAGACTACAAATGATTGCTTTTGTTTTATCCTTATTAATGCAAAAGATTAGACAATATCATAGCTTAAATTTTCAGCTACTAATCACGGAACAAGAGAAGAAATAAAAATTTGGAAAAGGAAAAAAAAAAACAACATTTTGCACAAACAGAAAAATTTGGAAGCAAAACCGTAAGGGAAAGAAGGAAAAAGAAGAAGGAATTAAAATAAATAGGTAAGTAAATTATTTTCTAGGATAAATGTATATTATATAGTATATACATGTATAAATGAAGTATTTGTATAGTAGTTTTTTTTTTAAAAAAATATAACATTACTAATACATGTATATTTGCATAAATACATAAATTGAATAATATATGAATGTATAAGGCTATGTATGTATACATGTATATATATAGGTATATTATACGAAAGAGTATGTATTATGTATTTTTTTAGGAATACATATAATTAGTATTATGTATTTCATTAAATAACTATAGTATATATGTATATTTTTTTGTACTGTAAACTATGTATGTATATATGTACCCATGTATAATTATTTATATATATATATAATCGTATAGTATTAATATATGTATATAGGACATATATATATATATAGGAATAATATAGAGTATATGTATGGTGGAATATGGCATATAATATATAATACATATATAATATCTAGTATACATATTTTATAACAAAAATATTATATAAATATATATACCGAATATATATGCATGTATTTATATTTATGTACACATGTAAGACTTATATGTATAAATACAAATACATGAATACATGAATATGTATATAAGAGTATGTTTATTTTTAATAAATACATATACATATATAAGGCGTATAATGTATAGTATATATATAAGTAGTATACCAAATATGTATTAGCATATATGATATATAATATTTACTAAATTCATGAATATGTAAGTTGTAGATATATATATATATATTACTATAACTAAGGATTTTTCAATTAAATAAATTATAAAATATATTATAATTATATGAATATATATATGTGTATAATCGTGAAGTACATAAAAAAATAAGAAAATGAGAGGTAATAAAATAATAAAGGTCATAATAATAATAATAATAATCATAATAAAGCTAAAAATCTCAAAAATAGGAAAATATGCTCAAAATAATAAAAATATCGAATATATGATTTAAATAATTATTAAATCATAAATATATTAAGAAAAAGCGAAAATTAATATTTATGATTTTTAAACTGAAATAATAATTTTTGTGATATTTTTATATCACAATTTAACCTACGAGTCACAATATCCAAAATGGACCTCGGTACGAGAATATATGCTCGAAAACGATCAAAATAGACTATATATTTATAACGATTCGAGCTAAAATATAAAAGTTGTACGCGATTCAATAAAAAGCTCGAATCGACAATTACACGTGACTAAATGAAATAAACCTTACAAATTATAATACTAGCTAGCTTTAAATTCCTAAACTTACAAATTTTTCATTATTCTTAGGTGATTTCGATATTAACCCTAAGTTGCCATCAGACTACTACAACTTTTAAGCTAGCCATGGCCGAATGAGTTTTTCTTAATAATTCCATACTTGTTTATGCTTATAGTTAGTGAATATAAATTATGATTTATAAATGAATGTATATGGGGTTGGGTTATGTTTGTGCATGATAATTATAGTTGATGGTGAATTTGCTTTAAGCTTTAATAATATAATGATTGTTGCATGGTAAATTCACTAGAATTGATTGTTTGTGACTTGGAATGATCACTGAATAAATAAGACTTAATTTTATTCAACTAGAAAAAGTTAACTTAGATCATGCATAAATCATACACTGCATAACTAATTCCAGCAGTCACATTACATAGAAGTAGTAAGAGGCCATACATGGGTTGATTATTGATTGTTATTGATTTCGTACAGTGTACACGTACGATATGACCTTACCCTGTCCTACGGGATGACTAAGCGTTAGAGGTGCCAATCGCTTAGCTATGAGTTAAGTCTAGAGGCCTTCGTTTAGGGATGAGTGAGGGCTG
The DNA here is from genome assembly GCA_024138005.1 of Lumnitzera racemosa. Taxonomy (NCBI): domain Eukaryota; kingdom Viridiplantae; phylum Streptophyta; class Magnoliopsida; order Myrtales; family Combretaceae; genus Lumnitzera; species Lumnitzera racemosa. The sequence goes on along the minus strand of JAMXBC010000009.1, from coordinate 43,764,753 downwards.
CTTGAACTTACTCATAATCATATGTAAAACTCGTTTTGATAAAGCTGATAATGGATGTACCATTACATTTTAAATATGAAATGTGGAGTTTTGTTATGAAATAAGTTCTAAAATGATACCCGAATCTGACTGTACTGATGAATCTCTAACCCTGACTTCGAAGGGTGTTGAATCTAAGTTACATGCAGTACTTGGTCACCTGCATGTATTTGTTTGGCATACTGTTTACCATTCATTTATTTGGTTAAACCTAACTATTATATGACTTGATTGCTGTATGGTTAAGGGAAATTATTTCATTAAGTTAGTTAACTTATACCCTTATAGTCTTCTCTTATAGGCCAATCTTTTTGTAAAGTTAGGCCATCTCATACCTGAGGTTGGTTTCTATACAGGGTTAGTGTAGGAGCTGATGAGATCGAAGAGTGCTTCTGATAATGTATAGATGTGAATATATAATTATTATACTAGTTGAACTGAAGACATGTTTCGAACTTTGTACTTGTAAACTTTTATACAAATAGATAATATATTATATTTTTATAATTTTATTATTTGTCATGAAATGATATTACTTAAGCTTAAGCATTCTTGGTAATTAGTAGTAGCTGTAGTCTTGTGTATCGTATAAAAGGATTGTCAATTGTAAGGGGATTCAATCTGCAATCCTTTGTACGGTATACACGACTGCCATGATTAGCCCTCTTGGGTCGTAGAAAAAAAAATGTACTAAAAGAGTCCTATCTTAGAAGTATAGACATCTAATTTTTGTTCTTTCGTAGTTCTATTTTTTTGTTTATTTTAGGGTCCTAATCTAAAATAAAAAATATAGAAAAATAAATAAAAAATTGAAAAATGATAAAAATACAAAAAATAAAAATTATAAATTTTTTTTAGGAAAGTAGATTTTTAGAGAGAAAAATAGTCTAGAGACAATTGATTTATTTTTAATTTGGTTCAAATAATTTTATTTTAAAAAATTATATTATTTAAGTATAATTTAATTATATTAAATTATATAAACTATCAATCTAATAGATAATCATTTAAGCATTGACCGAGATTATTTTAAGGTCACACGTACTCATCTGCTACGCCAGGATCACTCATTGATTTCACACGTACGTCTACCCACAGAACTCACTCACTGCACTCACGTCTAAACTCCAGACGAAACTCCAATCGAATGCAATGACACATGATTACAACTGCAACAACCCACTGACATCATAGATCACATCCATTATCAACCCACCATCACGGCTGCTCTATCATCTTCCTCACTATATAGTAGTGAACAACACATGGACCAAGAACCAACAACTGTAAACCGATCAGCTCTCTCAACATCCAAACAGTGTTACTCCATCGATCACCTGATTCACTGCCATTATACCCCATGCCCATCCTCACACAATTCACACTTCAACACAGCACCCTATCCATATGCATCGATCTGCGCAGCACACACACGTCCACCTACGGAACTCACTCGCTCACCTTTACTCAAGATCAGCACACAGGCACGCTGATCAAGTTCACTCCCATACGATAGTCCACTACATGCCCAACTTCACTACGAACTTACACTGTACGTCTACGATTGAATACAGCGTCAACACTTCATAAGTACGGAATCAAATCCTCACTGCAATGCACAACTTCGACGACCCCACTCCCTTCATCCTCACTTGACCGAACGCACGCCGCAACAGCACACGTCCACAGCTGGAGCAACTGTACGACTTGACTATACAGCCACCGGCACTGCTGCACTACACTAGTCTACACTGTCCAGCAGTTCAGGCCGCACGAGGCACGGCCAGCAACTCCAGCGCTTTATAGGTGTCTACAACCGAATCATCATCCACTGCTGCACTTCATAGCATGCCATGCTGATCGTACTTCCACCGACCACTGTTGTCTACGCACAGCGCACACTACTTCACAGAACAATCCACAACCAAACACAAACAGCACTCCATCGCATAGCTGAAGTTCAAGTTTGACCTCCTTCTTCAGTTATTTATTTATTTATTATTATTATTATATTATTTTTTTAATTTATTAGTTATTTGTTTATTTATCTAAGATTGATAACGTAGTATGTAGATAGTATGATGTAGATATATTAGCTTAGGAAATTTATTTATCATTAAGTTAGTTTTTTATGGATTCCCCACTTAGAAAATTATTTTTAAAAATAAAAATTAATAAAAAGACCCTTTAAAAAAAAGATAGGATTTTTTAGATTTTTTTTGTAAAAATAAAAGTATTCAAGAATTAGGATCCTTAGTTTTTATTTGACTAAACTAAATTGGTAACGACATAAACTCGGTTTATTTTCAAAATTAAAATAAACCAACACATTAAAGTTTTTGAAAAGAACTACGGTCGTCTAATTTTAACTAATGGGTACATAGGCACCTTCAAGGTAATGTTAAAATCTGTAAAAACTTAGTTTTCATTTATATATTTTATTTTTATTTTCTTAAAAGTATCAAAAAAGGATAATTTGGAAGAATAAATCTAATTTCAGAAAATTAATTGTGATACCTATAAGGGTTTAATAGGTTAGCCTCCGAATTCAGAACTCTCTAGTTCTTATCAAATTAAAATAAAAAACCGAAAAATAAATTGTAGTTAATCTACCCAATTAATTATAATTTCTTTCTTTTTTTTTCGACTACAGTCAGGTGGCGATTCTAAAATTTTTTTTTAAAGAAACCAAAATTTCTCAATTTCTCTAGTTAATGATTAATATTAAATGGGTTGCGGTTTAATATTAATCAGAAAATAGGAAATCAAATTAAAATAAGAAAACTGAAAATTTGAGCTTGATTGAAAGAACAAGTGTTCTTAAGAGGATAGTTTGCTTTAAGAATTGATTTCTCAAAAGGATAGAACTTTCGATAAAAGATATTTGCTAAAAGGTCCCTAGCTTGAAAGAGGGCATTCCTAAAAGAATGGATCTCTTAAGAACTTTTCAAAGAAAACGATATCGACTTGAATTGGTGGGTATCTTAAGATGATAGATCTCTTAAGAAAATTTTCAAAGAAAATGGTCTTAACTTAAATTGATGAGTATTCTTAAGAGGATAGATCTCTTGAGAATATTCTCAAGAAAAGGGTCCTATCTTAAATTAGTGGGTACCCTTAAGAGGATACATCTCCTAGGAATTTTTCGAAGAAAAAACTCCCAACTTGAATTGGCGGGTATCCATAAGAGGATAAATATATTAAAAATCTTTTGAAGAAAATAGTCTTAGCTTGAATTGGCAAATATTCTTAAGATGATATATTCTCTCAAGAATCTTTTGAAGAAAGCAGTTTTGACTTGAATTAGCAAGTATCCCTAAGAGTATGGATCTCTTAAGAGTTGGGTTTTATAAAAGGATATATCTTTCATAGGAAAAGCTTACCAAAAAGGGTTTGAAAGGGATGGCTAATGCTTGTGAACCTTGGGATAACTGACATTCCTTGATGTAAGATGACAAAAGTTCCTACAGCATATCTTTCTAAACTATTAACATAGGATATCTAAAGTTCCTAAATCTTAGAGAATGATTAGGGATAACTAACGTTCCTAAAATTCTTGCAAAAAGGGTTTCAATTCTTACCTAAAAAAAAACTAGTGCACCAATTAAGGATAACTAAAGTTCTTAAAAGTTTTGCAAAAAAAGGTTACTATTTTACCTCAAAATAACTAGTGCTCTAAGAATTCCTAGGATACTCTATGCTCCTAATAACTTTAGAAGGCATAAAGATAGAAGCTCCTAAAGACTAAGGATGATTAAGGTTCCTAAAGTTCCTTATCGTGGAATAGCTGAAGCTCCTAAGTTTTCTCATAATTTAAGATAATTAAAGCTCCTAAGTTAAAGTAACTAAAGGTAACTAAGATTCCTAAATTATAATACAACTAAAGTACCTAAGGATAACTAAGGTTCCTTAATTATAAGATAACTAAAGTTCCTAAGGATAATCAAGGTTCATGAATCATAACATAAACAAAGCCACTAAGGATAGCTAAGGTTCTTGAGTCATGAGATAACTCAGGTCCCTAATCCTAAGAATAACTAAGTTTCTTATTTTTAGTAGGGGATTACCTAAGTTCCTAACTTAAGGATGTCTAGGGTTAACAAAGCAAATTCTCAAATTTTTCACTTTTGAAACTTGAGGGAAATATTCTTTTTATTAAAAAGATGGTTCATATTTTTCTTACTAACAAGTGAGGAAATTATACCAACTTTAAATACTATGGATAAGCGATATACTCATTCTTTAGCCTATTGCCCATTCATTCTGTATCCTTAATCATCTATTTGTTGTTGATGTGGGAATCAAAAAAAGCTTCAATCTAATCTCTTTTCTTGCTATAAGGAGTCTACTTTAATTCTTGGGCGAATTGCTTCCTATGCCCTAAGGATATAATTAACTTTTGTTATAAAATGCTTCATAAGTTTCATACTAGGAAAAGTATCTCAATCATTTGAATTAGTTGAACTAAGAGAACTTCTTCATACTCTTAAGTAGTTTTACTTTCGCTTATAATTATGATTCCAAAATTTATAATCAATCTTATAAGTAAAATGCTTTAATTGATCTAATAGGCCTTTTGATAAGTATAAATCACTCTACACTTTTTAGGCACATTTACATATAGATTGACCATAATTGAGTTTATTTCACAAGTTCTTAGTACTTAATTGTGCAATATATCAATTTTAGATAATTTACGAGTAAGGAGATGATATTTATTCAAGATAAAGTGAAGAAGAGATGAAATTACCCAAGAACAAGGAGATTTGGAGCAATTATGAGTGTGATAAAAGAAGATTTGAGTAGTTAGTACTCATCACTCCCTCCATTACAGGGATGATTAAGAGAGTGACTAAGACTAAAGCTATTTTTTCACCTATTCATCACGATCGTGACTCTACCTCAAAAGGATGATCACGCCCTCCATTATGACCGTGACAACGTGGAATGTTTGTAACTAGTGATTGTTCATTGAGTCATGGGCATGATGGGAGTAGACATGACTATTTTTCTTTAACTTTATCATACGAACAGGTGTATGGAACAAGTCTTAGCACTAGGGGATGTCTTGAAGTGGTGTATTTCAAGCCCTTTAACGAGAAGAATATAAATAGATCACAATTTTTAGACAAAAGGAGATATCATATCATAATCCACATCATCAAGAACATTGTATCACCAACCCACAACACACCTATTCATCCATCTTTGTACCATTTTGTGTTTTGTCTAGTTTTTCTTCTATACAATCATTAATGTATATCATACTCTTCTCAAAACTACTTGAGAGAGTTGACAAGACTATATTGTTCGTGTATTTTTGAAACTTTTATAGTGAAATAAAAGGGAGGTTTTACTTTCAATTGAATTCCATGTTTTATTTCTATTTAATTATGATTTCTATTAGTTTATTATTATTCTACCATATATGAGTAGTACATTAGCACTTGCTACATCTACTTAGTATGATCAAGTGCATGGAATAGTAGTTTCATGATATTCATTATTCCTGATGAATTGAACTTAATTAATCTAAGTACGGTGTAATGCACGACATTGACTTAGGCTAGATTTTAATAGAATATATTTAGAGACGATTCTATTAAATAGATCTAATTCATTGGAAAACCTTACTTCTGGTAGTAGAGATACTATTAGGAAAGTTGCTTCCTTCATAAAGAAATTGACAATTTAATATACTATTAATGTGACCCAAGTTCGCTATTAATTCAAAAGAGATTCTAATAGACATAATTAGGATTAGATATAAGTAATTCTGATAAGAATGCTTACATACTAGTGATTCCCTATAGATAGCAATCATTTGCATAAGATTAATGGTGATATTATGCTAAGTGGTGAAGCAAGTTTACATGTTAAATGTATTGTTAGTAATTGTTTTTGTAACCGTTGTATTAGTTAGCATTAGCTTATGGATTAGTGTAGTTTAGTCAGTATTTTGGAGTTTTAATAATTAATCACTTGATAAATTGGATTGCTAGATAATAGGAAGGTTAATTAGTACTAGCGTTTTTAGCCATCACCAGTGGAGACTACCATATATTCATCCGTACTATAAAACGATAGGTACACTTGCCTGTTAAACCAAGTTAAGGATAGAATATGGGTTTATAAGTTTTAAAACTCGGAAGCTCTAATTAGAGGCGATCAAGTTTTTGGTGATGTTGTCGAGGAACGGCATCAATATGAAATTTAAAATTCCTTTGCATTTAGCTTGTGCTTGTTATTGTTTTGTTATTTCAAAAATTTTTGTGCTTAAGTTTTCATTGAGTTCTTGAAGAATATTGCCAAAGCTATAGGAGTAGCTATCCTTTCCTATTTTTCTCACCCCCTAACTTAAGAGAATATAGGTCCCAATTTACCCCCAGTTCACTTACCAACCAATGCCCCCACCACTAATTAACAAGCAAAAGGGGCTAGGTTAGAAGAAGAAGATACGGATGATGAGGAGGATGGGTTGAAGGAAGAGGATAGTGATGATGTGGAAGAGACCTAAGGAACCTAACTGGAAGCCAGAAGGTAAGTTAGGAATGAGAGTAAAGGAGAGTCATTCGAGGAGGACAATGACGACTTAGATGAAGAGACGGAAGCCGAGGATGACTGGCTTGTTTTCTTTCTTTTCTTTGATTTTGTTTTTTTTTTTTTTGTTTTTTGTTTTTTAGACTTATTAACTAGATGAGAGCTTAACTTCAATGATGTATTTTTAATGAAGAATTTAATATCATGAGTTTGTTATGTTTTTTTTTTTTTTTGTTTTGTCTTAATAGTCAAATTTATTTTGTTATTCAAGCTTTCAAGGTGTTGGAGGATATTCTATCTAATGGTTTAAGACCCAATGTATAGATTAAACTTCAAACAGGGGAGTCTTGTTCTTATTGTTAATGTCTTTCATTTGTTGTTTAGTTTTTCTTTTTATATGCCTGTTTTATGTTCGTTTTTCTCAAACATTAAGGGAAATGTCTTTCTCTAAGTATGGGGAAGGTTTAACCCTGCTTATGAAAAGTCTCACACTTAAGCTTGTTTGTTTCAAGTTATGAATTAATTTAATAACATTGTGGATTTGTCAAAATAGCAGTTAATTTTATGAGTTAATCTTGTGTCTTACTCACCTCTTATGGATTTAGTATACTTAATCAAAATTGTGAGATAAAATCTAAGTGAAGTAAACTTACTTGCTATTTAATAAATAAATTTAGAGGTTAGAAGTGAATCGTAGTCTATAGTATAAGGTTAAATGGCTGTGTTTCTAAACTTACTAAGTAGTATATCTACTTATCAATTAATTTTGGGAGTTCATTTAATCTTGAATGAAAAAGGAAAATAAAGCAATTCACTTGTTAATACTTCTTGAGAATCTCTTTAAAATAGAGTAAATTGAAGTGTGTAAGGATGGAGTTAGTAAGGGTGAGCTTTAGTCTTTCAAAAGAGCAAAGTTTGACCCTACTACTAATTTCAATCTTTATTACTCTACAATAAGGATACATATGAATTAAGTTAGTAAGGGCAGGATTTGGTCCCTTAAAAGAGTGAAGTCTAATTTCAAAACTAATTTTTATCCTTATAACTAAGTTAGTAAGGACGGGCTTTGGTCTCTTAGAAGAGTGAAGTTTGACCTTGGTACTAATCTTTAGTCTGTATTCTTCTACTAAAAAATTTTTAAAAAAAAGGAGAGAGAGAGAAGAAAGAAAAAAGAAAAAGAAAAGAAAAAAAATTGAAAATGTAATGTATAAGTTGTCTTTGAAGCGATTCAATAGAAAAAGTAGAAATACAAGAGAAAAATGAATGCATTTTACTTTTCTTCTATATTAGTGTTCTTAAGAAGTAATTGAAGGGTTTTTATGCACTTACAAAAGTGGATGAAGTATAACCAATTTTCTTTCGTTCTATTTGACTTTGTGTTGATATTATACCTTTGGAAGCTATCATTAAGTAGTAAGTTAATCTTAGAATATTGGTTTATGTATTCTAAGAACACAATGTAATAGGTATAAAGTTAATCCACTGGGAATGCTTTATTGAATATGCAGTAAAAAAGCAATTGAGCTTCATTGATTATTTTTAAGTATTTGCTTGAGGACAAGCAAAGCTTAAGTGCAGGGAAGTTTGATAGATGTAAATCACTCTACACTTTTCAAGCACATTTAGGCATAAATTGACAATAATTGTGTTTATTTCTCAAGTTCTTAATATTTAATTATGTAATATATCAATTTCAAATGATTCAGAATAAGGAGATGATATTTATTCAAGATAAAGTGAAGAAGAGATGAAATTACACAAGAATAAAGAGATTTGGAGTAATCACGGGCATGATAAAACAAGATTTAAGTGCCCAACACTTGTTACTCTCTCCATTATGGCCATGGTCAAGGCTGAAGCTATTTTCCACCCATTCATCACAACCATGACTCTACCTCAAAAGGATTATCACGCCCTCTATCATGACCATGATGAGATGGAATGTTTACGCCGAGAAGATCACCCCCCGAGTCACGGGCATGATGAGAGTAAACATAACTATTCTTCTTTAACTTTATCATACAAATCGGTACGTAGAATAGGTCTAACACCATGACGTGTCTTGAAATGATGTTTTTCGAGCCCTTTAATGAGAAAAATATAAATAGATCATAATTTTCAAACGAATGGAGATATCATATCATAATCAACATCATCAAGAACATCACATCACCAACCTACAACACACTTATTCATCCATCTTTGTACCATTTTGTGTTTTGTTCAATTTTTCTTCTATACAATCATTAGTATATATCATACTCTTCCTAGAACTACTCAAGAGAGCCGATTGGACTTTATCGTTTGTGTATTTGTGAGACTTCTAAAGTAGAATAAAAAGGGGGTTTTACTTTCTATTGATTTTCATGTTTTATTTCTATTTAATTATGATTTTTGTTAGTTTATGTTATTGTTTTACCATAGATGAGTAGAACATTAGGACTTGATAGATCCACTTAGTATGATTAAGTGCATGGAATAGTAGTTTCTTGATGTTTGTTATTCCTACTGAATTGAACTTAATTAATCTAAGTATGATGTAGTGTACGGCATTGACTTAGGCCAAATTTCAATAGAATAGATCAAGAGACAATTCTATTGAATAGATCTAATTCATTTATTAGGAAAGTTCCTACCTTCTTAAGGAAATTGACAGTTTAATATACTATTAATGCGACCCAAGTTGACTGTTAATTCAGAAGAGATTCTAATAAACATAATTAGGATTAGACATAGTTAATTCTAATAAGAATGCTTACATACTAGTGATTCCCTATAGATAGCAATCATTTGGATAAGATTAATGGTGATATCATACTAAATGGTAAAGTAAGTCTACATGTTAAATGTATTGTTAGTAATTGTCTTTTTAACCATTGTATTAGTTGGCATTAGCTTGTGGATTAGTGTAGTTTAGTCAGTAATTTGGAGTTTTAATATTTAATCACTTGATAAATTAGATTGCTAGATAATAGGAAGGTTAATTAGTACTGGTATTTGTAGCTGTTGCCAGTAGAGATGACCCTATACTCATCATGCTATAAAATGATAGATATACTTACTTGTTGAATCGAGTTAAGAATAGAATATAGGCTTATAATTTTAAAACTCGAAAGCTTTAATTAGAGATAATCACCTTTGATCAAGATTATAATGTAGGCTTTTGGCCATCGGCTTAAACAAAATGGTAACTTAATGTGTTGGCTAATTAAGATGGGTTGCTCTAACCACTAAGTAAATGGTTACCTTAAGATAACATTTGGTAGGGTAAGAGGTAATTGAAGATTTTTGGCTTATGTTTTGGAAAGAGAGTCTAGTGATCATCTCATTGATTTTTTTTTTTCCTTTTCTTCTTTCTCTTTTTTCACTTTAATGAGGAGATTACTCAAATTTTCTCAAGATCTTTTTATGAAAGCATTTTGTAACTCAAAGTCTTTATGATTGTTTATTGAAATTGTAATTGAAACATTCCCAAATTAATTTTCTCTTTTCTCTTAAATAAGATGCCTTAATCTCATGATTGCCTTAATGTGGGGTGATTCTTAACAAGGTGTATATTTTAAAAACCTTCCTCAAATGCTTAAGGGGGTGGGGTAACACAAGGTAAAAGTGATTAAGGTAATGAAGTAGATGCCTATCGTCCTTTTAATTTGCATATCGCATGTAAGATAGACCTCCTTCAAGAAATAAGTTTTATCTTCTATCATGACCCTAGAGAAGTCTACGTAGCATTATCTAAAATCTCCATATCACGTATACACTTATGATAAGAAAATCTCCTTATAAGTCAGTGGTTGTAAGGGTTTATATGATTAATCACTATGGCTATGATTTTTAATTTTATTAATTTATCATAAAATATAAATAACAAAGGATACCCAATAAACTACAATCTACTAGAATTGTAAAAAGTTGGTATCCCCTTCTAAATAATAACATTAGGTAGTAAGATTCTAAAATTTATACAACTTATCGAAGTCATAGAATCCAAATAAAAGAGTGGTCATTACATTTAAATTTTCTGACTAACTATACATTCTACCTTCTCATCTTACCTGCATGAGGCAGTTTAGGGGCATTGTCCCTCTAAACATAACTTAACTATCACCCTAGTTGAGAAAAGAATTCCATACAAATCAAGTCAAGTAGATCTCAACTTAGGCTACACACTATCAACATATTAAGTCTAAGGGCCCATAGGCACAACATTAGTGAATCAAGTATAAGGCCCTATGGGCTAAACTATGTGAGTTCTCTCACTATCAATTAATGGAGATAATCTACTAGTTTTGCCTTAACAATCAAATATATCATCGATGATCTCTACAAGCATGTGTTGAAGTTGTCCTAAAATATTTTTTAGCTTGAAAAAGCATTTCTAAAAGACTTTTCTCGATTCGTTTCAAAAATTGCAAAGCTAGCAAGCTAACACTCTCCATAAGAATACTAGTAAGTCATAAACATGCAATAAATAGAACCGATTATTTTAGTTAAATATTTAGATTTATCAATTTAATGAGGCGCTCATATAGATGATAATACATACAAAGAAAACAACCACTCAATAAGCAACCAGTAACAACCAAAAGTTAATAAGCAATTTCAAGCACAAGCAGATAGTAAATCATTAGAACTCACTCACATCGGAAGAATTGATCACTCAATATAGTCTTTGAAATATTTCGAGTCCAATGACTAAATCACCTGAAGAGATAATAAGAGTTGATGAGCATTGTAGAAAACTATGCTATTGGAATAAGTTAGATAACTATCATAATTCACCTACTCCCCACTTATGACACATTTTAGATATTTTATCTAGAACTTACTTAATTTAAATCAATTTTTTTTTTATTTATGGGAATTCAAAGTTGGTGTGATAGTATCCAATCATTCTTTTATGTGGAATTGTTTATTCAATACTAATTATTTTGTTTTTTTTACTAAGTAGTTCCAAATTCTTATTTAAACATTTATTCAGTTATTATATGTATAATACCCTAAAGAAGGCTTAGTAAAATTACTTAAAATCTTCATATCTTGTGTACACCAATGATATAAAGATGGTCTTACAAGTTGGAAAGTATTTTAATATGTCAAGACCCAGTTATCTACATCTAATATGAGTTCTCTTAATAGTGTAAGTACCCTTAGTAGTAGACATAGCTTAGCCTCAAGTAGAGGGTAGCAATTCCCAAAGCTAAGTATATCCTAAAGATCGAAGTCGCACATGAATACGTCACGTAATAAACAATCACAACATGTAATATCAATATTAATCCACCTATGCATAATTTCCTACTCTACTGTGTAACGTTAACGCCCTTTAACTTATGCAATAGGAAGTAATGTATGTCCAATTTAATTAAAGGTCGTATATTTATTCATTTGGATTCATGGGGCGACTAAGCAAATATTTTTCAATAACTACATTACCCCAAGTTCTAATGCAACAAATAAGAGTGTTTGAAATATCTTAGGGTATTTTGCAAGCACGAGTTAACCAAAGTAAGCACATACAAATTCTCATATATCCCAACATGTAACAAGTTCAATTATTAGACGCTATTAGATTATGCATTAACTATAGGCACATAACAAAGTAAAATAGGGGGTGGTATACTCACTCAACCTTAAAGTTTAGTATTCCCAATAGCTCTCAGTAATTTTGAACTTGGTATCTCAAATCACTTGAGTAAGGTAATTAAAAGTAAATAAGACTTATATTAAACTTAATCTATTCGCTAACCTTACTATAATTTCTCTATTTTCGCTTATTTCGTATTTTGGTCATAAGTTTCTCATTTTAAGTCAAAATTTCATGATCTTATAGTTGATTTTCATCATTTTTGGGTGTCTTTCATTTGATAAGGTCCACTTATGGATTTTTGGTTCATAAGGCTTCAGTTTAGTTAAAACATTTTCATTAGTCAAAGGTCTTAGTTTGATCGCTTTGAGATTTGGGTCTAGTTTCAGGCTTTGGGCTTATTTTTGGGGTACCAAGCCTTACATTTGCACTCTTGGACTTTTATTTTGTTATTAGGTCTAATGTTTTTAAGTTTTACCTAAGTCTTAGTCCATAGGCCTCCTATTAATTTACTTAGTCTTTTTAAGTCCTTACTTAAGGTTTTGGCGCCTTGGGCCTAAGTCTATTTTTAAGCCAATGGGTTGATTTTATCCATTATTAGGCCTTTGTTGTTCTATTTTAAGGTCTTGGTTTTAGGTAATCCAATTAAAGTATGGGAAAATACCTATTTCTTATGAATCAAAGGCTTAAATAAGCTTTTCGATTAGTTATAAGCCTAAGTTGAAGTCTAAACCTATCATTGGCCTTTAGAAACACCTAATGGGCTTTGTCAGTCTCTTATTGAGCCATTAAATTTTGTATGCAATTGTTAGTCGTTTCATTCCAAGTGGGCTTAGGGCTTATTGTAGGCTTACTTACATGGTTTAAGCCTAATTTGCATTTTAAAGCCTAAACTTGATTCTAACTTATTCTAATGGAGCAAATATCCTAATGGGTCCTTTAGTTAATGTAATATCTCAAAATTTTGGGCCAATACGATGACCTTAGGATTCAAGCCCCCAAATTTAGGGCATTAAGCAATGTTATCTATTTCAGTTCAAACTTTACAATGAGGGTAGAAAAGTTAGATGAAGTAATTCTAATAAAGTCAATTTCTCAAAATAAGCTATATAAAAGGATTAATTTAAGAAAAATATGAATTTATTCATAAAGATGATAAACTATTGAAAACATGAAATTCAAGCTTTTAGATATAACGAGATATTAGAAATAAGTTATTTAACTTATAAAAATAATAAATGAAGTAAATTATATATAATATACATGTATTCGCATGTGATTTGCATTATATGTATCAACTATATACATATAATAATAATAGATTATCAAAATAAGGTAAAATTAATAAAAAATAATAGAAAATATTCTAGAAAATAAATTGGTGACTCATCAACTTATCTAAATATGATGTGGCAGCATAGGATCAACTTGGAATGATGAGTTAAAAGCCAAATTATAAGGGGTTAACACCTAGCACTTAGTTGCAATGTGTAAAAATAGGAAATTGACACATGGAAATTATTTTTTTAACATGCAACCTCCTCTAGCTTTATAAATAGGTCTTCCATACTTCATTTCACTATTTTAGAAATTTAGAAACACTAGAAAATTCACACAAGAAAAATTATGGAAAAAAAAATAGAAGAAAAATAGGGGTGAAATCTAATCAAGCTGGTTCAAAGGGTTGTAGGAATTCTATGGTGGTGCCCATTTGGGGTCAAGGAAAACACTACTTGAGGAGGTGTTCTGATAAGGTGCAATGGCTAAAGGGTTATCCAAAGGCAATTGTTTGACTTGCTCTATTTTCTACTTGTAATATTATAATTTTTCTAAAAATATTAAATGAGCTTAGAAAAATTTGAAAAAAATGATTTTCATGCTTATTTTGTGTGTATATTAAAGTAGTAATTTTATTTTAATTAAATAATTAGTGAAAATATAGAGTCCTTAAGAAAATACTTTATTTGGGTGAAAGTTGAAATAATTATTAGAAATATTAGATGATGTTATTTCAAGCTCAAGTTTCATGTATAATATACTTAATATATGCATTTAATTGTAGTGATAATAATTTTTGAAAATAAGTAAGTTCACTATTCATTATATTTATTTTGAATAAAACTGTTACTTTTGTTGATTTGTTAAAATAATTAATTTTTGATAAAATTAATAAATAAGCCCTACATGGTATGGCTTCTAAAGATTTATAAATATATTTGGAGCATTTAATTTTTATCTCACATATAAATTTGTTTATTTCCCTAATTTTACGTAATTTTGAGCTAAAACCGCTATTTTCGTAAAAATAGATAATATCTAGTTTAAGGTAATTCATGTTCAATAATTAAACTACATATTTTTATGAGTTCACAGTATTTTCCATAGAATTAATCAAGCTCTTATACTATTTATTATGTATTTTCCTATTATAAACCTATATATTAGCCTAATATGCGAAATAGTAAATAATACTATTAATGTGTTTGTTAGATAATGTAAGATTGATAACTATGACATGTAATTAATATTGATCATGGTTGAAAAGTGTAAAATTTTAGAATTTCTATTTTAGAATTAAAGCCTACTCAAGTCAATTATGGAGTTATGATAACATACGGTCGGGTCAGTAGCGAGAAAGGATGTTTTTAGGCTTTTGAAAATATTGATCAGTCTTATTCCTTAAGATATATTAATAATACTTGAAACAATGAGCATGACGATATAAAGTTTACTAAAATCAGATAAGGAATAAGTAAGATACTATGAAATGAAGTTTAAAAACGCAGTAATGAAAGCTTATAAAACTTTGAGTTCGACTTATAATTAATTTGAAGACTGTGTTTATATTTTCTTATGTGTGATGAGTAAGGAAGGACCATATGGTGAAGTTAGGATTTTGCACTACTATTAAGGCCAGGTAAGTGGATATAACTCATACTTTGAGTAAATATACTGCTACTCATAACTCTACATGTTGTTTGATGTTGTGTTGATTGGATATGGCTATATCTTGGGTGAATTAATATACTACTATAGTGGATGCTGATGTGGCGATTTTGAATGACAGTAACTATATCTTGGTTAGATTGTTATGCTGTTATGTTAGGTGTTAATGTGGTGCTTATGAATGATTGTACTAACTAGGGAAGTTAAGTGATTATTCACCAATCTTCTGGGTGTTCACCTAAGTGAACCCTAAGTAAGATGCTAGATTTCCACTAGGGAGAGTATGAAACTATAATCAGATAACTAAGTTGAATAAAATTTAAAGATTGATGGTGTTGAATGATATACTTGAGTTGTTATTACATAACATGGTATGGCATAGCAAAGAAGGGACCTATCTGTTAGAATTTTTAGAATGAGGCTTCTAAGTGATCAAGGAAAAATCATGACCTTATGAACTCAATTTTTGGAAGCATAAAGATTCGTATTGCTTAAACATCTTGACTACTTTGATAGTTTGATATTAGTAAACTATAGTGTATAGTCTAATTTTGTAAAACAAAGTTGGAGGTCTTACTCCCAAGTAGCTTCTTGTTACCCTTTTTGATATTGGTAGACTATTACAATATGTAGTCCAATTTGGTGAAGGTCCTACTCCTATGCAACTCCTTATTGCCCTTAGGTTCTTAGACATTATATCCAGATGCTTGGCTATGTCGACTTGTCGAATGTAGATATTGGCAAACATAGGATAACAGTATGGATACATGCCATGTACATGAGCATAGCATACTGCATTGCTAATAATAAATGCCTAGTTGGGCTAATATATGTGTGAAGTGTAACCTGTTAGAAATGAGTGAAATGTTTCAATTGCAATATTGCCCATAATGTATTGTTTGATATCTACTCTCACTCAGCTTCAATAGTTAAGAGGATAAAATTTTTTATCCTCATGTTAATGACATTGTGAAGGGCCCAACACTAAGGGGAGATGTATACTAAAAGCGTGAGTTAAAGTTGACGACTTTTGTATAGAACTTATACTAAGTTAGGAATCCTACTATTGTGAAGATGATAAAAGAAAAAGATGGTTCACATATTGATGTAAATATTATGCTGTACACATAAGTTGAAATAGAATATCTAGTTGAACTCCAGTGTAGTAACCCCCTTATCATTTAAACAACGTTGTCTTTTGATGAATGAGTAGGTTTAGCTGAGTTTTTAACAAGTATTACTATGTAATGGTGCATTCTATGCAAAGCCGGGGTGTAACAGTTAGCTCATTTTGCTAAGTATTCCAAATCTGGTCTTATCCAAATTAAGGGCTCTAAATTAATTTCCCTAAGCCTATATATCATTTTAGGCCATTTCGTTCTTTTAAGAACTTGTTTAGCTACTTAGCTTTAATGATATAGATTTATAAATGAACACACAAACCTAATATTACGCTTCACCAAGGGATAGGTTTGGGTCGTAAGATGGCTCAAAAAGTAAATGATAGTTAAAGATTGAACAGGGGTTCCCGTACACCAATGTTGAATATGATGCACCAACACTGGATATGATGCACCAATGCCTCACTTGAGCTCAGAGCGTGCTTGATATGACACACCAGTGTATTACTCGCCACTAGTCTATGCTCAAAAGATTAGATAAGAGTAGCTTAAGAGTAAGTAATAGAATAGTTAGTTTAAGAGATTATGTCTAAAATGTTTAATCTCATGACTATTGTGGCTATTATAATGTATAAGTATTTATATGACTTAATTAGAGTAAATCTTAAGGGTAGGTCTTGATCATATTTAGTCAGCATTAGTAGCTTTGATTACTAGGACTAGACAAGGGTTGGCTCAGGGGTAACTCACATTTAGGTTGGCCTCAAGTAGTTAGCTGTTAGCAGATGTCAACCTAGCTTTGGTGGTGGTCAAGTTGACAGTATTCTGATTTGATGTTGGGAATGTTGTGTGACAAAGAGGTTAGCTTAGTGTGTCGACTGGTTACATTGGTAGCTTCTTGGATGATGTAGGAAGTGAAGTGGCTTGGCAAGTCGTATTGGGGTAAGCACTGCTCTTCAGCGCTTAACTCTCTTCAGATAACTCGATAAACCATCTAAATAAGCCTTCAGGTTTGGAAGCGTGTGATTGGTCCATGATCCCTATCATCTCCTTTAAGCTGTTTGAGATAAGGGATTAAATCTGGCTCAACTCTATGCTACTCATCCTCAAGAATATAAGGTTGGAGATCGATAATGTTGAAGGAGGCCAAGACTCCATATCCTTTAGGTACTTTAATCCTCTAAGCATTAGGATTGATCTTTTTAAGCACTTTGAAAGGTTCATTAGCCTTGGGGGATAACTTGTTCCTCTTTAAATTCAAGAATCGCTCCATCCTGAGGTGGATCCAGACCAGATCACTAGGTTGAAACTCTCTCTTCTTCTACCCTCGGCCTTGCCTCTCAAGCTTAGCTTTGATGGCCTTGACCTTCTCTACAGCTTACAAGTCATCATCAAGTCTCGGCAGGGGAACATGATCAATCAGAGGCTCGAGGTTAAACCTATAAGCTACCTCAAAGGGAGACTTATTCATCATGCTGTGGGTTGACCTATTGTAAGCAATTTCAATGATTGGTAAGCATAAATCCTTATCACTCATGTTTTATCTGATAGCAAGCCATAGCAAAGTTCTTACTATTTTATTGATAACCTCAATTTGTCCATCGGTTTGTGGATGGCAAGATGTGCTGTACAATAACTTAGTTCCCATTCGCTTCCATAGTGTCCTCTAGAAGTGGCTTATGAACTTAGGTTCTTAGTCTAAAACAATGGTTCTGGGTATGCTGTAAAGCTTGATTACTTCTTATAAGAAAAGAAAAGAGATAGCCGAGGTGTCATTAATTTTAGAACAAGGCGTGAAATGTGCCATCTTGCTAAATCGATCTACTACCACCATGATGGACTTCGTAATCCCAATACGAAGTCCATACTTAACTTAGACTAAGGTTTAGTCGGGATGGGTAAGGGTAAATAGTAGCCTTCCTCAATCTGGCTCTTCGCCTTTCGGTAGGTTACACATCTTTCTAACATGGACTACACATCTCTCATCATCCTTAGCTAAAAGAATCTCATAGATAATACTTCATAGGTTAGACACTAGCTAAAGTGTCCTGTCAATCCTCCTCTATGCGCTTTGCACACTAGTAATTCTTATGTAGAATAAGTCGAGATACATAGTCTTCTCTTCCTAGATAAGTATCTATCTTCCCTATAATAGTCGTCCACTGTTCGTTCTTCCATACACTAAGCATAGATAGGGCCAAAGTGTAGATCCTTAGCATATAAATTCATTCTTGTTGAAAAGCTAAGTAGCCTAGTCTATAGCTTGATCAGGAGAGAATGTTATTTCGATAAGGCATTGACCACTACATTGTTCTTTCCATTCTTATATTTTACATCGTATGAAAAACACTCCATGAACTCGACCCATTTGGCTTTCCTTCGAGATAACTTAGGTTGGCTCTTCAAATATCTCAAGGATTCGTGATTGGTGTAGATGACAAATTCCTTAGGCAATAGATAGTGTTGCCATACTGTCAATGCTTAGATTAAGGAGTAGAACTCATTATCAAAGACGGAATAGTTAAGTGTAGCTCCTCAAAGTTTCTCACTAAAGTAAGCAATAGATCGGCCTTGTTGCATCAGCATGGTACCTATGCCTAGTCAAATACATCATACTCTACTTCAAAAACTTTGTAAAAGCTTGGTAGAGCTAAGATGGAGGCTATAGGTATCCTCTCTTTCACCTCCTCAAAACTCCTTTACTCTTTCTCTCTCCATCTAAATTCAACATTCTTCTTTAAGAGTTCGGTGAGTAGGGCCACAATTGTATTAAAATTTCTTATAAACCTGTGATAGAATGATGCCAAGCCATGGAAACTCTTCACTTGGCCAAAGCGGTTGGTACTAGCCATTCGGTGATCACTCTAATCTTCTCTTCATCAACTCTTATACTACCATCACTAACAACAAACCCTCAAAATATCACTTCGGGTTAGCAAAATACACACCTCTTCAAATTGGCATAGAGCTGTTCAGCTCAAAGTTTTGCGAAGACTCTTTGGAGATGTTGCTAGTTAGTCTCTAGGTTAGGACCATACACCAAGATGGTGTCAAAATAAACTATGACAAACTTTCTTAATAAGTCTCAAACGACATGATTCATCAAGCACTTAAATGTGCTCGACACATTGGATAGTTCAAATAGCATTACAAGCCACTCATATAATCCATAGCACATTTTGAATGCAGTCTTCTACTCATTACCTTCGTGCATTCGAATTTGATGGTATTCAGATTTGAGGTCAATCTTAGAGAATACTCTTTCTCCGCTTAATTCATCAAGTATGTTATTAAGCTTGGGTATGGGATACCTATACTTGATGGTGATTCAATTGATTGCTTAGTTAGCTATACACATTCTCTAAGACCCATCTTTCTTTGGCACCAGTAAGGCCAGCAGGACACAAGGGCTAAGGGACTAGTGTACATACCCCTTCTTCAACAGTTCATCTACTAGCTTTTATAGCTCAATAGCTTATTCAGGGTTCAGCTTATAAGCAGACTTGTCCGCTAGTGCAACTCCTAGCTGCAAGTCAATTGCATGTTTAATGCCTCATATGGGAGGCAATCCTTCTAGTAGCTCTTTTGGGAACAGATTAGCAAACTCTTCTAGTAATATTTTCACCTTAGTGGGCTACTCGCTCTCCCCAAACTTCATCTCTAATACCCGTCAAACCAGTAGATAGGTTGGTCATTTGAGCTCTATTTCTCTTTTTAGCTTAGCTCAGGTCATTACCAAAGCTTCTTTCTTAAGGGTTCGGCTAAGTTAGGATTGAATGACCTTTACCTGCTTGGCAGTCATAAGACTCAATTTCATCCTCCTGTCTTCATGCTTTATAGAACATGTATTTCTCCTTCCATCATATACTACAGCTCGATCGAACATCCATAGTTGTCCAAGTAGAATGTAAGAGGCATTCATGAGTATCATATTACAAAGCACTTCATCTCGATATTTTCCAATATAGATTGACACATATACTTGTTTGTTCACCTGTAGGGCTCCCTTATCACTAAGCAAATGAAGCTTATAAGGTTTCGGGTAAGGCTTAGTCAACAATTTCAATTACTAGACCATAATTGCAAAGGTTACATTGGTGTAGCTCCCACTATCAATGAGCAGGGCGCATAGTGACTCATTCACCTTGCATCTAATATAGAAGAGATTTTCTCTCTATTCGTCTTCGAGTACGGGACTAACACTCATTGTCTTCCTCAACACTAGAGTGGTAAGCATAAAGTTTCCTTCCGCACTGTAGATAACTTCTTCTTATGACAACTCAGCCTATTTATCCTCTTTCAGCTCCTTTACTTCCTCATCAATATCATCTACTTCAACAATCAGCACCTTACCTCGGATCACCATAGTTCTTCTATTCGAGTACTAAGTGGCCATGTGTCCAAATCCTTAGCATTTGAAATACTTGATCTCACTCATCTTCTTCCCTAAACTCTAACCTTTCTCAAACTTCCTCGGGACTTCCTTCCCCTCTACTTGAGTAGTTTGAGTAGGTTGAATCTTAGCAACCTTACTTAGCTCCGTTCATACAGGTTTACTCGAAACAATTCGATTATTACCAAGCCAGTTGACTAGTAGTCAGAACCTCTTGTTCGGTGCCTTTCTATCTTCTGGGTGGCTTGAATTGCATCATTTAGTATCTTAATATCCATGGTTTCTAAGATATCTCCAATCTTATAATTTAATCCACTAATGAATCATGATACAGTTCAATATTCTAGTTTGCCGACTTTACATTAGATCATCAACATCTAGAATTCCTTGGTATAAGCTTCAACAGTCGATTCTCCTTGCCTCAATTCCTACAACTTTTGAAAGCATCCTGTAGATAGTAGCTGGGCATAAACCTTCTCCTCATGACCCTCTTCATGTCATCTCAACTCCTAATTTCTCGCTCTCCTTCCCTTCATTAGGTGGCTTGCAATTTTTTCCACCATAGAGTGGCGTATCCAATGACCTCCAGCATCGTAAGTCTAACTTTTGCATTATTGAGCACTTTGTGGCACTCAAATTGCTTCTCAATTTTGTCTTACCTAATCTAGGTAATCCTTGGCTTCTCCACTTCTAGAAAAGCATGGAATGCATATCCTTAATCCTTCAACCTTAGGGGCTCATAAATTCCTTTCTTCAAGCTCATAGTAGTCCTCTATTTTGTCATCTCCCTCCTCTTCTTCCTCAATTTCTTTAAGTGTTAGCCTACGCCTAGCAGCTTTACCCATTCCTTCAATTTAGGGTAGTTAAACATTAGCTTGGCCAAACTAACCATTGCCTTATCATGTTGCTTACATCCTCTAATTAAGCTATTTTTTGCTCATTGTCTATCTTCTTGGACAATAGTTACCAAAATAGCTACCAAGTCGATAAGCTTATCTAAGCGGTCTCCCACTAATTGAGGTGTAAAGCTTCCTTCTTGCCCTTAACCACGTCGAGCACCACTTTCTTGGTTTCTTGAAGTTCCCTAAACACTTGAATTTTACATTTTTGGTTTAACTCACAAAATTGATGTTTAAAAATACCACTTAGAGTCATTTTTTGCGAATAACAGCAGTAGAATAGTAACTAATGCTCCTACAACTACATATAATGAACAAGCCGACAACCACACTATTTCGCATATAAGAAACAGGGGAAAGCAAAGTACCGAATGCCTTCAATACTATTCACCTACCAAACTACTAGTGTTAACAGAAACCTCAAACACACAAAACCAATAGCAAATTACTAAGAGAAAAAGGTAATAGAAGCTAGCCTTCAAATGTAAACTATGCTCTGATACTAGGATGATACAGATTCAAGGATGAACATACGAACTCCATATCACATGTAACCAAAGGATGGGTCCATGCCGTAAGATGGCTCAAAAATTTAATGATAGTCAAAGGTTGAGTAAGAGTTCTCGTGTACTAATGTTGGATATTATGTATCGACACCTCACTTGAGCTTATGAAACACCTGATATGACATGCAAGTATGGCTGGAGGTTACTCAGCACTATTCTATACTCAAAGGGCTACATAAAAGTAGCTCAAGAGTAAGCAGTAGAACACTTAGCTTAAGAGAGTATGTTTGAAAAGTTTAATCTCATAACTATTGTAGCTATTACAATGTATAAGTATTTATATGACTCAATTAGGGCAGATCTTAGGTGAGAGTAAATTACAAAAAAAAAAATAAAGATTCCTATTAGTAAACAAAAAAGAGAATAATTTATAGGGGTATCAATGTAATCATACAAAAAGAATATCCATTGATAGTAAGGACAGTACGTATGTCAAAAAAAGATAGCGCATGTAATTTTGCTCATTTTATGGTCCCCATAACATTGTGGGCCAAGCAAGGTAGGTCTTGATCAAGTCTAGTCAATGTTGGCAATTTAGTAACTCTAATTGCTGGGGCTAGACAAGGGTTGGCTTAGGGGCCACTCACATTCAAGTTGACCTCGAGTGGTTAGCTCTTGGCAACTATTAGCCTCGTTTCGGCAGTGGTCAGGTTGATAGTATTCTAATTTGATGCTAGGAATGTTGCATGATGAAGAGGTTGGCTCGGTACATTGGTTGGTCACCTCCGTAGTTTCTTAGATGATGTGGGAAGTGAAGTAGATCAGCTGGTCAAACTAGGATAAGTATTGCTCTTCAATACTTAACTCACCTCGGACAGCTCAACGAACCATTTGAGCGAGCTCTCGGATTCGAGAGCGCATGATTGATCCTTGATCCCCATCATCCAATGATTAAGTCCTAAATCTTAATTAGAATTAATTAATCATGTAATTAACATATTGAACTAAAAATTACATCTTGTTGTTTTAACAAGTAAAGGGGGCAGTTCAAGTGAGTTTTAAGGGAATTCTAACTATTTCTCTACATAACTTGTTATAACATGCTAAAACCACTACCACGATTCATTTTAACCAAAGTTTTTCTAAGACGAATATGAAAAATAAAAAAATATGGTGGAGATGGGACCATGCATGCTTTGTCCCTAGCATGTAGTGGGGAGTTTGATGGTGCTTTCTTATCATTTTATCAAGTTACCTACATAAAACTATTTCTTGCACTTCTAGAATACAAGTAATAACCTAGATAAATACATGAATGAATGTGTAGTTATATGGCTCTACAATCACATGTATACGATTATTACAAGTTTATCCAGTATTTTTAATCCTAAACTATTAAGATATCATAGGTATAACTAATGTAAATAGGAAACTCAAGTTGGGTGTGTTTTATCTTAGGTTAGTTTGCATGTCTTCCGAAATTTCCACTCAAAAACAAAGTTGAAATGTACTTCTTCAAGAATAAGGGTTTTCCAGTAAGAAACTAAAGAATGTGTGTAATATTTAGGTGGTGGTGGTTTATGATTTGGGGCTATGTAATGGTGGTAATCTCAAAAGGTACTGACATGCATAGAGGGATCCTAGAGTACTTCTTGGTTTTCTTTCTTTTTTCCTTTGATTTTTATTTAGGTTTCTAGAGTGGTTTCCTAGGGTTTTCTATGAATGAAGAATAGGTTAAATGAAGGTTTTAAGGAGTGAAATAGAAGATCATAAAGGTAAGATAAAGGGGACAAACTCTCTCCACTTTTGGTTCAAGTACTAGTTTTAAGTTGAGACCACTTGCTTTTATGACTTACAAAATAAGGTAAGAATTTATCTCTAAAATATACTAATTGCCAACTAATCTTTTTTCTTATCTCCTTAATTAATCTTGTCCATTTCTTAATTAAAAGGATTAGGGTTGGTAGATGGATTAAAGAGTAATTAAGCTCATTAATCATTATTATACTTAATTAAGAAATTCAGGCCTGATTAGGTTGTAATTAGGGTTTTTGAGTGATTGGAGAAATTATTTGTGATTAGTGAATAGTTTAGGGATATACTTAAGAGTTTATTAGTTGAATTAGGGTTTTAGACTTCCAATTAAGGTTTTAATCAATCTATTGATATTTTCCTATTGTTTTAGGGTTTCCTATGTATTATGGTTTTTAGAGTTTTATGTATACGGTTAGTGTTTTACTCTCTTTAGGTTTTTCAACTTATTATTTAGGGTTTGTGACTTTTATTTAGGGTTGAATCGCTTTTTTTAGGGGTTTTATTATTATATCTTGAGCAATTCTAAGGATTACTTATTAACTCCTGTATCTAACTCCAAGTTTAAATATGAAAATTTACAAGGTTCATATTGTCTCCCTATGTATAATGTTAGCATTATTAAGGAGATATTTTCATAAAATTACTGTAGTTTTATTTGACTGATTGCTCTTGACTTATAATTAATTATAATGTAAAACCTGATTGGCGGATTAAGGTATAATTAAGCTTTTTAATCTTAATTACTCATACACTTGATACTAATTAAGTGCATTTTAAGGCTTAATGTGTCAAATTAAGTTAGTTAAGCCCATTGGGTCATCTTGTTTATCTTGTTTAAGGAATTGGGAACAATCGTTGTTGCTTGAATATGTTAGAGGGTAGATTAGGATTTTTGTGCAATCGAGTGATTAGTTTTTTATTGCCAAGTATTTTCACTATTCATTTAGAGTTTGATAGTTGGATTAAGGTTTTTGACACTAGTTTAGGATTATATAATCATTTAAAGTGTTTATGCATATTAGGGCTCTAATTAGGGTTTTAGGGTTCAAAGGTTCATTTAGGTGTTTTAGTATTCGTTTTAGGGTTTTGAATTCATTTTTGGGGTTGCTTATATCAATATTCATTTTTAGCTTAGTTTACCCTTTATCGATTTTAAGGAATTCTCATGGGTTTTGACTATTGGTCTCTTTCCCATTAAGGTTTAGGATTGATTTCATTAGATTATGTTGATCTTAAGAGTTAACGTTAGTTATTGGTGATAAGGCATAGGTAAGTGTACCTAGTCAACTTATATTATAGTAAAACGAATTAAGTCTTAGTGTCAATTCCTCAAGGACTACCTATAATTGTAAATACTAATACTTACCCCTTTCTTGATATCTAACTAAGAAAACAATTTTTAATTAATTAAAGACAACTATTAAAATAGAACAAAGAATAAACAACGAAATAGAAAAATAAGCAAATTTAGTTAATTTAAGATAACAAAACTAAACTAAACTAATAAAATAAAGACCAATTATTAAAATATAAATTAATTAAAATTAACTATGAACACATAAACTTAGTATTCAATTAATGATCCCTTTATAATAGTTATGCAATTTATCAATCTCATTCTTGTTTATGGGACCTTAAAGATTCCTAATCCTATTCCTATAGAAGTTGGATTTTGAATTAGTCAGAATTGTGTCCAATGTTGTGAAACTCGTGATTATACCTAAAATCGTTAGATGGTCTGTAAAATCGAAGTGTAGAAATGTAAGTTTCTATAACATATATAAAATAGCTTAAAAAATTATTGATATAATTATAGTAATTATTCAAAACTTGAAATACATGATGGAAATAAAAAAAAAATGAAGAAATTAAGTTTTTTGTTTTCATACAAATTCTTAATATATAATTTAACATGTATAAAAGAAGGAAAAATAAAGCTAAAACTAAACATTTTCCTTTTTTTAAAAAAAAATATAAATTAAAGATAATCAAATATTTCAACTCATTTTAAGTTATTGACAATATAAAATAAATTATATAGTTTTCTTTGTAAACTTTATTATTGAAGTTGAAACTTGGATAAAAGCAATGAAGATAAAAAGAGAGATTATGAGAGATAGAAAGTGATAAAAAATTGGAATAAAATAGGACAAATGTTTTAATGTCTTAATAGTTGATGGCTTGTAAAAATTCTAATTATATTTTTTTCTTTAATTTTTTAGTCTATTCAACTCAAATATGTAGAATCGATAAATTCAGTAAAAAACGTAAGTTTCTACCGATTTTATATGTAAACTCGATTGAAAACATAATTTTTTATTAAAAAAAAATTCTACACTTGAGTTAACTACAAAGAATCACATGAAATCGTAAGCTCGTAAAATTGCATGAGTAAAATTGCGATTTTGACAACTATACTCATATCTTTAGCTAATTCCTAGCCTTGAGACCTTCTCTTCCTACATTGATATTGAATAGAGCATTTCAAGATCGCATGAAGCCCCTTAGATCCCGCTATTAGGTTTCCCTAATTCGAAAAGATTCAATACCTAATCTCTTAGGACAATGAAGCTCTTCTAATTTCATTTGCCTGTTTACTGCAGGCCTTGCAACTCTATAATAAACTTAGACATTCAATTAGTAATCGTAGTAAATACTAAAGGAAGACAACAATCTCTATGTAATTAAATAGCAATGACAATAATCATAGATTGATAATCAAATAAAATTAATTACTTAAAAAATTAAGGTTTACAATAACTGAATACCAAAACTAAATTAAAACATTAAGAGGAATAAAACAGAGAAAAGCATTCTCTATTGCTTTCTATTCTATGATTCTACTCTATCTCAATTTACAAGAATTCTATCTTATTTATAATACAAAAGGAATCTTGGAATATATTTCCAGTGTATCTCTAATCCATCTCTAAAATATCTTTTTCATGTCTTCCATATTTCTTAAATATTTCCTTGTACATAACTTTAATTCATTTTCTAAATTGACTCATGGAATAAAGGATAACGAAAACATGGCATGTTGGACTTCAAAGCTTTCTAAAAACATAAGATTTACAATCCATGGAATGAAGCATGGGATCTTGGACTTTAAAGCTTTCCAAAAATAGAAGATTTCTTGCAATTGAATTAATTTGATGGAATTCTTGCATAAGTAGTCCACATTCAAGGAATATGATCGTGGTGTTGGGCGTGGTTATGCCTTTTGTATGAAATTTGAAATAAATTCCTTGATGAGAGAACTATGGGTAGAGACGACAAGCACGGTCCTCAACCATGGTTGTTACTAGACTTCCATTCTTGCAAGAAATTTCTCTACTTCACTCCATTGTCCATGATTTTTCTTTAATAATGCTCAAAATCGCCTTAGAATCCTTAAAATCTTTATAAAGTACTCTCGGAGTTTATGAAAATAACAAATAAAAAAAATTAAGCTCGAAATGACACCAAATTGATAGAAATAAAGTGCAAATTAGTACAAAATTACTATAAAAAATATAAGCTATTTTTGCTTTATCAAATACCCCCATGCTTAAGCTTTTGCTAGTCCTCAAGAAAAACAAAGAAAATGTTTAAAGGACAAGATAAAAAAATTTTAATTTTAGAGAAGTGAAATCTTAATATCTTCATTGCTTAGCAAAAATTCTTTCCATAATCACCCTTAATCTTGAACTTTACAATGAATATAGAACACTTGGATAGTAGAAAATTAAAACTTATAAAATTTCAATTATCAATCTAGTAAATTTAAAGTTAATCACAACATTTAGGAAAAAATTAAGCTAGAGATCACAACAAACATAGACTAATTAAGAAAAAGTCATAACGATTTCCTTCACTCTAACTCAAGTAGAGTAAAATTTTCCTTAAGCATTTTTAACTTGAAAATCTAGATTAAGTGCATGTTACATCAATTCACCCTCTAATTGCCCCTTTACTTCTTTCAATTTTTGCTAAGAGGCTTATTAATTCAATTTAATTTCCTTTATTAGAGCTTAGTTAGCATTAGGAAAGTATCTCACTCTTTTGAGGGACCAAGGTCAGTCCTTACAAATTAAACTCTTTTTAATTACTTTAGTGGTTGTAAGTAGGAAAGCACCATACTCTTCTAATGGACCAAAGGTGATCCTTAACAACCTTAATTATTTTTTTACTTTTTTTTATTGGTAGCAGGTGTTAGGTCTTTCTCATGAATTTTGACGATAACAAAAAGAGAGAAATAAGAATATACTAATAAGTACGTAGGTATTCAAATAGTTCAACAAAATGTTCAAAATGTAAATTAAGCTTCATTCAAAGACTTATTTAGAAGGTTTGAATCACCTAAAATAGAAACAAGTCTAGAAAGTATTCAAAGCATGTTTTAGAAGCCCATATAAAAAGAGTCAGTACAGTATTTTAGAAAGTTCTTGAGAAACTTCGGAGATAAATAAAGTGAGACATCTTTAGAAGCTTATTCAAATGGTTAAACTAAAAGAATGACATATGAAAAAAATAATATGACATCAGATTCGAAGTAAACAAGGCCTAGCTCTACTAGATTGAGTAAATTAAGGATATATACTTAATCCCATTTTACTAAGTTAGTATTAAGATCCACGAGGATTTTTAAGAGAATTAATTTTTAGAGATATTTAAATAACAAGAAAATATTTAATATTGGATAAGGATGAAGTTGATTTCAAAAAGTAAGGTATATTAATTCAAATATCAATATTATTTAGAGTTGCTATTACGCCCCAAACTAGAAAGTCATAAAGCTTTCACTGTATAAACTAACCTAAGTTAGAAGCAAGCCACTTTAGCTGCTAACATAGGTATAGCTTATACAAGATGTTTACTACTTCTCCACTTTAAGTCATCCTATTCCAAATCTAATAGATATCAACCTATGATGTAACTTTTGAAAAAAACTATGGAAAATGAACTTAAGACCTAGATAATCGAGAAATCAAGCTTTACAAATTATTTAGAATATAAAATCTCACTTTTAACATAAAGTTTTGAAAAGTAAATTGATCTAAGAAAATAATACAATTAGAAGAGGATTTATGGAAAGTTACAGGTTTGTAGAATATAGTACAGTATCCATAATTGAAAACTAAAGGGTCACTAATAGAGACTTTATTAGTTTTCCTATCAGTTAGTAAATTCAAGAAGTAATTAAGAATACAATCTTTCAACCTTGAATCTCATTCCCCAACTCCGCTCTTTCATCTTCTTGGAACTTAGTGTGATACTGGTAAGACTACTAGAAACCTACAACACATTTATAGGGGAGTGAGCAATAATTTGCTTAGTGAGTAGGAAAGAGACAATAGCATATATCGATCATCAAGCAACCAAGGTTTTTAAGGTAAGTTAATTAGATGCAATGCATGTTTAAGTAAATTCCATCGCATGACATTAATCGGTCATCATGAGATTAGAGGAATTGTGCCTACTCTAATTAGGCTTTCCAGAAGTTTTATGTCATGCGATTCATAAATTGGAACCAAACCTAGGCTCGTGCAATAGAGAAACATGTTCTACCCAAGTCTATCATTGAACTATGGTCCCCAACTTTGCCGTGACTTTCTCTCCTATAACTTAGATTGACTAAGGGTGAAGAAAAGACCATTTCTACTATTCTCATTGAAGGGTCTATGTTTAGCCTAAGAAACCTAATCATTTCTCATAATAGGTTGTGATGTAAGCCAGGTTAGTAGTTACGTCAAGTTTGTGTTAGGTTGCTTATGGGGTGATTAGGCAATTTTGTACAAACCAAAGTAGGTAATACCATAAAATAATCAATACATATAATCTAACACTCTAAATAGTAGTTCAATGTTCTAACATACACAAACAAAAACTAATATCTTACAATCATAAATAAGACATATATTAAGGTCCCCAAGTATGCTCAAGCAATACTCCAAAGTATAGTTAAGTATTGATCCTACTTACTTGGAACTTAGTTGCTCCCTTGATGTTTATCTTGATGTAGTACTTTATTCTGCATATAAATTAGGAAATATTGCTAATTTATTCATTTATCATAGAATTAGGTTAATTAGTTGTTGGTTCATTAGCCTATGCCTTAAGTATTAAAAGTTTAGAATAGTAGTATAAGTTTATGTTACTTTCTAAGCTATCTCTTAAGTTAAGGTATCCTTGAAACATTTACTGAAAAAGCTTCTAAGATATCCTCTACACTGCTTAGGTATTGAGGTTTACCATAGATTCATCCTTTACCAGAATCTCTGAGGCTAGTAAAACTCCAAGATTTTTAATAAACACCATCTAAGCTAAACTCTAAGTTAAGTCATCCTTGAAGTTCTTAAACTAGAAGCTTTTGAGTTATCTTCTAACTCTGTTGTTGCATCTACTAAAAATTTAAATTTCTTAACAATAACCCTTTAAGATATCATCTGAGCTTAATGGGCTTCATAATTTCTAGGAATCTTTCTTTGAACTTTCCTCTAAGACATAAAACTTCAAAGTTCCAACAAATACTCCCTTTGACTTAGCCTTTGAGCCTTCCTAACTATACTTCTCTTCAAGTTTTTACCTCTAACTAAACTTTCGAGTGATTATTGAGGAGAACATTTGCCTCCTAACTTTCTTAAGTAACACATAATCACCTACCATTTCTTTAAATTTACATAATACTAACTACACATTTTAAGGCACATACTTACTTTGGTAATTTTTCTCAATGAAACCCCTTTTAACAACACCCTTACACCACAATATACATCAATTACAAGTAGAGCTTAGAATCCAAGTGAGGTCCTTAAGAAGATATAATAATATTTTTTTTTAACTAAAAAACTATTTTAATCATGATTTACAGCTCAAAATTCATTAAAAATTATAGGAACTAATTTTGTAAAAAATCTTTTTATAGCAATTCAACATAAATGTAAAGTAGTTTACATAAAATTTTCAAAGTTGAAATCGTTAAATCTATTTATTTTAATATCAAAAATTGCTCAATTTCGTTGATTTCTTAAGCACGTATATAAAAATACTAAATTTTTACAAAACAATATTTTTCTTACATTCTACATATGAAAATAGTTAGGAATAAATTTTTCTAAAATTTTCTAGGCAATTTTTATATTCTTACAAAATTATCAGACCAAATTGGGACCTCACTGGAATAATTAGCTTCAACCACTATTAGTGGCTACCACCTTATCAGTCAGCCTAGATGGTGGGTTTACCATTGCCTGGTGGTGGCCACTTGTCCCCAGCATCTATTTAATTGCACATACTCTATTCAGTTAAGTATACACTTGATTTTTGTATAATTTTTCTTAATTTCATCTTGTATCTTCTAATCTCCATCTTAATTGTCCTTACTTCCTATTTGTATATGAATTATGATTGAGAGCTTTCCTTGAATTTTCTAAAGCTTTTGGGTAAGTTTGATATATTCTTTCCTTTTTTTCTTTGATTTTGAGTTTATATAATGCATGTTTTACTTCATCAAATCATACACACTTATGCTCACCCTTCCACATATTCATTCTAGGAGATAACCAACTATCTTATAAACTTTCATGAATTTTTATTATTTTTCTTTATTTATTTTACCTTAATTTATGCTTAATCGGGTATTTTAGATAATTACGAGATATATTATTATATAAAAATTACATATGGGGTATAAATAATTACTCTACATGTTATTTTATGTCAAATAATATTTTTATTATATATATAATTTATCTCTAAATATTTATTAGTTGTTAGAGCTTATTCTATGTGATTTCAATAAATAATTATAATATAGTTAAATTTCACTATTTCAACTATATTATTTTTATTTTATTATATTTCTAATATTCAATTTTATGAGGTGTCCTCATTTAATATTTTGAATCTACTCATAAATTTTTAGGTCATTCACTTTACTTTCACTAATACCCTAAATTATTCCCTAGAGCAACTACATGAAATTACAAGATTCACAGTTGCTAATCAAACTATATCCATTAAGGAGAAATGACCGAGATAAGATCATATTCAAATTTAGATTCCAAGATTTACTTAAAATATATAGGTGTCAACTTTGAACGTTCAGATTGGATAAACATGAGGCAAATATAATCATCAACAATTTAGTCATTGAAGGACTTAAGCATAAAAGAGGGATGATTTAAAATATTCGTAAATTCTAAGGAGAAAAAAAATACTGCACAATGATTCTGATCATTGCCTACTATTTGAAAAAGCATAAAATACTTCTCAAAGACTACTTCATAGTGTTGAATTGAAGCTACATAGTCAATAATTTCCATTTCTATTCCCGTACCATACTATTTGAGACTAATACTATTCTTCTATTTTGTAAACATTATCAATTGTTTAAATGTTGTTTGAGAGAAGTTTGATTATACTCTATAGAACTGTAGTTAGGCTAGATTGTAAAAAGACTAGATAGGTAGAGTAAAGAGTTGTGAAGACTAAGTGTAGCAGAAACTTGTAAACTTCTCTTGATTTGATTTTTAAATAGTGGATCGAGTGGAATAGCACCGGTGAGGAAGACCAGACCCCCAACAGTAGAGTTGGAAGAGAGCAGTAAGCATGAGGTTAAAGTTCTTTAAATCTTAAGCCTAATTTTCTCCTCTCCATCTCTTTTATTTTCAAGCTATTCATTAGTGTTGCTATTTGTGTATTGAATTATTAAAGTACCACTGTTCACCAAGATAAGTTATTAAGAGGGGTACTTTTAAACTATTTCAAACAAATCTTAAATTTTCTAAAGATTTCAACTTAAACCACCCTCCTCTCTTGATATCTTATATAGGACCAATAATTAGTATTAGAGCCATGCTTTAATATCACCTAGAGTTTAAGATCATAGGTGAATCAAGTAGTAGTTTAACAATTCAACTTGACATGACTCCATTTTTTTATGGAACTAACTTTCCTTATTGGAAATTCAAGATGGAGACTTATGTGAAAGCATCTGACTATCAGGCTTGGCAAATCATTTCAATAGGAGATCTTAAAGTCCTAACTATTATCACATCAAATGAGGATATCACCAAAGCTAAACATAACTCAAAGGCTAAGAATTTACTATTAAGTACTATTGCATGTTTAGAATTTTATCTAATTACTTCCTATACTACAGCTAAAAACATTTGGGACACCTTGTGCAAACTTATGAAGGTACTAAGATAATCAAGAACACAAGAATCAGCTCTCTAGTTTAGCGATATGAAACATTTCGAACTCTTCCTAGTGAGGAAATCAAGGATTCCATTAGTAGATTCATTGCTATAATGTAAACACTGCAATTTCTAGGTAACATCCAAGTAGTCAGAAATGCCCTTCGATTATTCCTCGGGATCAAACCAGACAGAAAATCAAGCTTAATACATAAATCGTACTCGTAATAATTAACTTTGCAACTATAATTCAACTTAAGAATTGTAAAGTTAATATCAATTCTAGTAGTTATCCAAAACCCTAAACCTTAAGTATAGTAGAATGTTAACTTAAATAGTTGAAAACCCTAAAACGTAATAACAAACTCTAACTTACTAAAACCTTAAAAAAACCTAAAATGTAATTAAAACTTTCAAGTTTATCCAAACCCTACATTGGAAGCCTAAACCTAATCGAGCTTGAACTAATCTTAAGTTATTTATAACCTATCTTAAACACCAACTTGAGGAAAGGAAAAATTTAAGAACTAAACCCTAGCTTATGTACTTGAATGAGATAGTCAAGTAGGTCATCCAAGGGTAGAGATTGGAGAGCTACATGTGGGGATTAGGATTGTTCATCTCCATGTAATTTCCCTCCCAATTTGAGTTTGAACAAACCAAAAGTCAAGAGTGTGAGTTTAGTTGACTTATAAACTTAGTAACTTCCATAAGTGTAGATAAAACAATTTCCTATTCTCTACGCAATTTATACTATTTATGGAAAAAAAGGTAAATCAACAATTTCTAGTCTAAGTCAAAAAGTCAAGATTGATGGGACATGCAACCTTACCCTAATAGCCCCTAAACATCCGGTTGGAGAGAGGGGAATATAGCTTACCATCTTCCATCTTTTCACCCATTTTTCACATTTGTTATGTCACATTTAATTGCCAATTCAAAAGTCTACACAAACTATCACATCCTATGAACTTTACATCACCTAAACACATCAAAAAATGACAAGATATATGATATGAAACCCTAAAGCAAACCAGCCAAGAAACCTTACCTTACCTACCCTAAACACCCCCCCCTCCCCCAACCTCACTTGCTTTCCATTTCTTCTCAAGACAAACAACAAGAAGAAGCTCTCCAAACTGCCCTAAAAACACATACAAACTATATGCAAAACTACCCATTTGCATAACCTAAGTTTGGCCACCAAGGAAGACACTCCAAACCTACCCTACACCTCACCATTTGAGAAGACATTTGAGTACCCATAAGTATGCAAAACCCTAGAAAGCAAGGAGCCAAGGGTCACCAAAGAAGAGGGATGAAAACAAGGAATCAAGAGGACCTAAGCGAGGTGCAAACTATCATACACTCATCTAGTAAAGTGTTCCCTATCTTTGAAGGTCTTTAAAGCACCATGTATAGAGTTTTATTTCATGTTTATTGAAATATATCAAGTAATTTAGAAGTTCTCTTAGCTAGGTTAAGTTTTAGCTTTCTTGAAGTCTTTTTCTCAAGTAGTAGAACATGAGTAGCCTAAACTTGTTTTCCTTTTAGTATACTTGTATCTTACTTATAGTTTAGTCTAGTAACTTAAAGAAACCCTAAGAATAAGTTCATTTGAGATCTCTTAAGATGCTAAACGTGGAATGTATGTGACATAGCTAAATGTTATCCTCACTTATATTAAGTTTCTTGTGCATCAAATTAATCGTAGGTGATGGAAAAATCATTACATGAAGTTTTATTGAAGAAATCGTCGCCTAAAGGTCTACCCTAAAAGCATTACACTAAGGATGAACATGTTCTATGTTTCTCCACTTAATATTATGACAATATAACCTACTTACAAAGGGGAAAAAAAAGCATAAGTTGAAGGACAAGTAATTTAATGCCTTAGTTCAGTACTTAAGCTTAAGAAAACAAAGAGTTAAGTTGAAAAATGAAGTTAAGGGGCTATTAAACCAAATTGACCAGATCTCTAAATTGTGATTAATCAACTTAAACACATTTAAGAAATGAAGCAAACAAAGTGTGAAGACCAATCAAGACTGGTGGGATAAGTAATAAAGGCCTAAAACTCAACATTGAGCCTAAAACTCTTAACTGAGCCTTATGAAAATTTTTTACTAGCAAATTAAGCTCAAGAAATGATGTCTTAAAGTCCATAGAAAGCCTATGTTAAATTTCCTAACCTCACCAATGTGACAAGTGTTGTTAATATAAGATTCGGGCCCATCTTTAGTCATGAAAGCCAATTAAAAGTCTAAGAAGTATAAGATGGTAATAAGGCTAAAAATAATAAATGAAAAACTTATCTTATGAAAGTACTTAAGTTTAAATAGAAGTCCCAAGCCCTAACAATTTCACTAAGTAGTAAAAGGCTTAATATCAAATTCAAGCCCAAAAGGAAACCTAAACCTTAAGGATGCTACTATTCTCACCTATAACTAAAATTGCAAGCTATCTCTCAAGTCTAACCATACCATGTGAAAGTATACTCCAAAACGATGGAAAATGACTAGAAAATCAGAAAAATTGGATTTAAAACAAGAAAATTATATGCAATTAAAAATTTAGCATAACTAGGAAGGATTTAAGGCCAAATTAAGACTATAACTTTGATAGAACTTTAGGTTGACATTATAATATATCAAATCTTTATTTTAGTATATTTACCTTGTTTAGGGTACTTTGATATCGAAGACAACATGCCTCCAGATTATTACAACTAGTAGCTATGGCAGAATGAGTGATCCCTGATGACTTCATGCTTACTTTTTTTTATAGTCTAGTTGTGGTAAAATATTATTATGATTGAATAGGTTGTATGAGGGGTATGGGAAACACGTGTATGGACTCCTAATTGTTTACATGACTTAACGATAATATAAGAACTGAGGGTACTTATATGATTGATTTGTATACTGTTGTTATGGCATGAAATTACTTGATCACCTAAGTAACTAGATATAAAAAACTATTTGGCGATGAATTTAGAATAAGTCATGAATGGCACGACATTGCATTATAATTATATCAACTACCACCTTACGCGAAAAATGGGAAGGGACTTACAGAAGCGGAGGCTCTTAAATGAATTAGTTGAGCACATTATGCCATTTTATTGAGTCACTATCCTAGCTTACGAGCTTACTAGGCTCTAAGGGACATTAACCATTTAGCTAAGAGCCGTATCTTATGACTTCCACTTAGAGCATGTGATTGTAGGCTATGAGGGCCATTATACCACTAGACTTAGAAATTTTCAAAAGTATCTTGTTTTGTGCTTTAATAAAGTATATTTATATATATATATATATATATATATATATGAGTATATGTATATAAGTTGATTTAAGCACAATAGATGCATTTCCAGATAAAAAATCAGGTGCTAAGACCCAGTCATTGGTTTGTCCCAATTAATAATCTATAACCTTAACTATAAATGGCGAAATTTTTGGGTTGCATATGATTTCTAGGTCACTATTTGTATTATTTGGAATATTGTTTATTACATATATTCATATGATTGTTTATATATATTGCTTGTAAGGCATGTTAGAGGGATTAATTCATCAAGCATAAGCTTACACCCCCTTAGATTCCTTTTATTACAGAGCCACCTATTCATCGAGTTGGGTCCCAAAATGCTTGAGGTTTGTCTCAATCTAGGAAAAGACTATGGTCATCTAAAGAAAAGGAGGGAACTACTTAGTTTTGATTAGGTCTTTATGAACTTCTTTTTGTAATGTTGTTAAACCTTTAGTAGCCAACTTCTTTTTGTAATGTTGTTAAACCTTTAGTAGCCATTTAGACTACTATCACTACTATTCTTTCGTAAATGCAATGTTCCGCTGTTATTATTTGATAATTCGTCTAATATCTAGTAAAGATACTTGTTTGCCATGATACTATTTGTCTATATGACCGATAATAGCTAGGAGTGGAAGTAGCCTAGTATATTGGATGGAAGGGCAATGATTGACAAGGGAGGTCAATCGCCAATCCTCATATAGTGTACGTCGATCTACCACAACATAGGTATCGTTCAAGTTGTGATATATAACTAATGAATTATCTTTTCTTGTCAAAACAATTAATGATGCAGATATGGTACACAAGATTGTAAGGATTCTTCCCAAAAGTCTAGAATGCAAAGAAAACTCCCATAAAAGAGGCTTGTGATTTGAAGAGACTAACACTGAGCCAATTGCATAGCAAACTAATGGCATATGAAACTGATTTTTTTTAAATCAAAGAGTACATCAGAGGATACAAAGAAGAAGGCCATAGCTTTCAAGGCTAAAGAAATAGACATT
The DNA here is from genome assembly GCA_024138005.1 of Lumnitzera racemosa. NCBI lineage: Eukaryota > Viridiplantae > Streptophyta > Magnoliopsida > Myrtales > Combretaceae > Lumnitzera > Lumnitzera racemosa. The sequence continues at coordinate 43,727,403 of JAMXBC010000009.1, read as the reverse complement.
GATTCTAAAGATGAAGACTCATCTTAAGAAGAGGATTAGGATGTGATACTTTTAGTGAGGAAACTCAACAAATGGCTAAAGAAGAAAGGTAAGAAAACCTTTACTAAAAGATTTTCTTCTAATAAAAGTCGGTCTGATAATTCAGGTAAGGCGATCAAGGAAAAGGGAAAGAAAAAGTCTAAAAAAGATTTATATGCTATGAATGCAAAAAGCCAAGACATATTAAGTATGAATGTCCTATATTAATCAAGAAGATGGAGAAATACAAGAAGAAACAAAAATCTTTGATGGCTTAGAAGAATGTGAAGAAGCAAATCTATGTCTTATGGCAATATTTTAGGTAGATTCTAAATCCAATTTTGACTCTAACATAGAAGTACCTGATGATATATGTGTTGAAATCAATAAATTGCTTAAAACTCTTTATAAGGAAAATGACAAGGTCTCAAAACTTGAATTAGAAATGAAGACATTAAAAAATTAAAAATAAGTTCTTAATCAAACAACTCTATTGTTGGCAAATGAAAATGATTTTGAAGGATTAGATGTTTCCCAAGAAGCTTTACTTAATGAGAATCTTACCTTAAAGGAAGAAATCAAAATTTGAAAAATCTTGTGGAAGATTTATCTAAGTCAATCAAAAACACGTTTTAGAGGTTTAATGAAAGTGATAAGAAGTTATAGATGCTAATTACTATTCAAAGAATGGATAACTCAAAATTTGGACTAGGTTTCAAATTTAAAGAAACATCTAAAACAAAGAGAGAGATAAAGTTTGTCAAATCTAAAAATAAAAATCAAGAAATAGTCAATGAAAAGGATAAAGGTAAAGCGGTTGAACCTATAAGAAGGTTCAATAGACAGTTCTCTCAATACAACAATAAGTATCCTTTTAGAGAGTACAACAGAAGGTTGAATAGAGGGTATGTCAAAAAAAAAATCCCTAAATCAAAGTAAAGTGGTAAGTGATAAGTATAATCAACAAAAACCTTATGCTTGTTTTTTTTTTTTTTTTGTAATAGATTAGGATACATAAAGAAATATTGTTTTTACTAAAATCAAAGCTTAGCAAAAGTTAAGGTATAATTCAAAAGGTGAGCTTGAATTTTCATAAACCTAAGCTTCGTTGGGTTCATAAATAGACTTAAT